>JAVQMF010000058.1:18022142-19263928 GCA_032878935.1 Erythrophleum fordii | reverse complement strand
CTGTTCAGCCAAAAACAATTTTTGAAAAAAAAAAATAGTAACTTCTCACAAGTGGAACTCATTTTCAAACTCAGCAGAAAACACCGTCTTGGCTGCTAGATATGCTTGGCTATTGAGGACTGCAGCTGATAGTTGACTACCCCTGTCACTTTTGGTGAGTCTCTAGCAGCTCCCCCCAATCCCTACTGTTAATTAAAACAGCTGTTTAAGAAATTTTTTAAGCATTGGGCATTCCTATCCAAACTTCTAGGAGTAGTAGAAAAATATATAATTTGAATCAATAGCAGAGAGAAAAAGATAATGTGAATGGTTAACTTTGAGTAGAAAAGCTCTCCTATATTACCAATATCACATGTAAGGTATACCCAGATAGAAATTCTTTTGTTTAATGAACTCGGACGTCTTGTGGTGTTCAATACCTTTGGTTTCACTCCCTCAGCATTCGAACAAGGTTAGAAACATAGATATCTGATATGATATCATAGGCAGTTAAAACCGAGTTTACTAACAAAATGAATTCTCCCAAGTAAAAATCCAACTTCACCACACGAATAGCATTTTATTTCATAAAATAGAACAATTGAATTAAAAGCAAAAAGAAAAAAATTGTACTGTCCGTGAAAACAAAACAAACCTCTTAACCAGCAGTGACTAGTTTTCGTTGTTTTCTTCCTTGGCTATGATAAGGAACTTCTCTATAAAGTTGCGGGCACGGTGTTCAAACTTTCAAAATCCAAACAGAACACCAGCCATTCCCCTTTCAGGCAGAAAACTCAGCGTAGTAGCTTTTACAATCTGCTGGTTGGGCACTCGCTATTAATGGGAATCAAACAGAAGAGGAGTTAGCCAGGATAAAGGTCACCAAAAGTAAAGCACATTTGGTGAGTTCATTAACTGCTATTGTTTCCTGCTGGGGACAAAATGCAACATGGGACAGAGCAATCAATGAGAAATATGGGGAAGAGCATAGAAAAATAAGGAAATACCATTTATGTTCGTTCATCAGTTAAGAAATATACTTTTTCTGCCAATGAGCTGATAGATCACATGGTATTAGTCTCAACTTTTAAGATTGAGGTGATCTTGATATCAAGGCTTGGGTCCCCATGTATACCCTTTGGCCACTCCCTAACCCTAAGGCCTTGAGCTTCATTTGTAGCTTAAAAAAAAAAATTGAAAGAAAGAAAGAAATGTCTTTTTTTTTTTTTACCCAAAATAAGGCCATTTCCATTCTCTCCCCAGTAGCAAAACTGACACAATCAAATGCTGAATGGGCATACAGAGGATAAATTTGGAATGTAGATGAATATCCTTATTTAATTTGCTTTCTAGATTATAAAATCAACTACTTGAGATACCAATGCACATGCAGAACAGGGAAGAAAAAGCTTAATCTTAGAGAAAAACAATTCACTCACCACCTTTTCCAGAACCACATGCCAAATAGCAACAATCTGTTACAAATAGTTGAACTGGGAACCGTCACAAACCCCTACCACTCCCCAGCCAAACAAGAAAAAATAAATAAAGAAAATAAAGAAAAATACAATTACCTTGTTTCACTCTTCATTAATGTGCAGTAGATGGATAAGCAAATATTCGTATAATTTCTAGTTGTTTAACAACAGAATGGTTGAAATTGTGTGAATGGACCATAAATTCATGTGGATTTTGCAAATTAGGAAGCAATACAAAAGATTTACTAGTAGTTCACTTCAGGTAAAGGGCAACAAGTGTCTTTGTAACATCATCATCTTCGTATAAATAGAGTTTGAGGAGTCAGTGTCATTTACACCTTCATAAAGTTTTTCAATAATATATATTTTGATTGGTTTCTTCCTTTTCTCCCTAACCCTAATTATCATCTACCTTGGACCTTACCCCTTGTTTTAGTTCCTCCAAAAGAAAATCCATCTAGTATTTTAGAAGTCAGGTTACATCAGTTGAACAGGTGGCTTGTTTTCTTATCAAAGGAGTCAGACCCTTCTGCTTTATTTGGTGTTGCACGTCTTTATTGGGTAGCAAACTGAAGAATCACACCTAATCTGCCATTGCTTGGGATATTGGTTGGCTTAGCCGAGTCACATAATCCAAGTTCAACTAAATAACCATACAAATTTCCACTCCTGTAAGTCATCCATTTGACCTGTGAAGAACTGGAGATTATCAATTTTGTCAAGTTTAAGCTATTAAGTGAAAAACCATGAATAATTTTATTTTAATCTTTATAACAATTTTTTTTTAAAAAGTAAAAAAAACTCTAACACACTTCCTCACACAAAAGCCCATTAGGCATGATGGGTGGACAATGCACAAGCCCACCATACCTGTACTGAAACTTAATTTTAATTAAGAGAATAAAGAATAAAAGATGGTAAGGATCAAACACTCAATCACTTGGTCATAAAAGTTATAATATCATATCAAAGACTATTTCAATTCAAAAACTTAAGCTATTGAGTAAAAGCTTATAAATATTTTTCATTATAATCTCTAACAAATTCCTTTTTCCAACCTCCTTAGATTCCCCAATTAAAACTCAAATACAAGTTTGAACAAAACTACCACTAAAAAATAGAAATATAAGCCTGGACCATTAGTTATCACATTGTCAAAGTCACTAAATAAACACATGTTGGAGACACCCACATCAATTCCAATGCCAACTACAATATCAAAGTTGAAATTAAAAAAAGGCTTAGCTTCGTTTTTGCAACATCAATATTCAAAATAGGTTCAAATGAATTTCAAATTTTACAAACTTCAGATATTAATGAAATCTAAGAGGAAATGGACATGAAAAACTGCTAGAATTGGCAGGTAAAGAAAGGGAAGAAAGAAGAGACAGAAAATGTTGTCAAGGCTAAATGTGTGTTTTACCTGGCCCCTGAAACTCCCGCATATATAGTAGAGGGGGTGGGATGATTATACAGAAAAAATCCCAGAATATCCCATAAATCATTCCCTAAATCACTCAATCCTCCTAATTTTGACACAATCTCTTTGATTCTGATTTTCCTTGATTTCTTACCCAAATGACCTCACTCAATCATAGAAGATGCAATAAAGCTAAATATTCTTTGATTTTCCTCAAGATGGAGCATAACTTTCTCATATGTCCATCTTGTAAACACTTGAGAAAATAAGGGAAACAACACACAACCCCACAAAAGCTAGGCTACTAGCACTCCCTCTGAGTAAGACAGCTCCTATAAGGCTACAACTATAGTGATCCCTTCCACATTCTCCTAGCTGTTACTTCTTTAGACAACTCCCACTAATGCTTTTGATCAGTTACAGCCCCTTTGAATTTCCCATGGTTGCTTGAACTTCAATGAACAAGCTCTTAGAGATGTCTTCAACCCACTCCCCTTCACTGTCCCCTCCAACCTTTTTCCCAGGGGTTAATCCAGCCCAACATGTGACAGGATGGAAGAGCATCACACCATCTCACATGCTGGCACACTGATGTAGCTGAGAGGAGCTACAGTGGCACCTGCAGGCATGTGAGTCTTCACTCTTCAGACAGCAGCACAGCTCTGGGTTATCCTAATGCGAGCTTTCTAAAGATGTTGGTGGGTTGCCAGAAATCTAATCTTGACACCTCTGATCACTTGCCACATTTCTATCTTGAAGGACAAAGAAAAAGGTATTTGACCTTGTGATCACAGGGCTAGCCCAACAATAGACCAATCTACTCTGGTTCCATGATGAAATCAGAGGAAATATGCCTAAGAGATACTGCTAGTGTTGGCAAGCAAAGAGAGGGAAGAAAGAGCAGACTCAGTAAATGTTGTCAAGTTCAAAGAATGTTTATCTTTGCCCCTAAGACTCTTGTATGTAAATAAGAAAAACCTCAGAATGTCCCTTTGCTTGCTCAATCTTCATAATTCTGACACAATCTCTTCAATTCTGATTTTCTTTAATGTCTTTCCAAAACAGTCAAAGGAGAAGGCAAATGGTCTTTGACTTTCTCAACACGCAGTTACCAACTTTATCTTAAACTGGTTTGGACCAGATTACATGTTTTCCATTTAACCTGCAGAGGTTCAGTTTCTAATTAAGACTAATAGGCCTTTCAGGAAGGGCAATTTACAATTCATCCCCGCGGTTTGAGTGCAAAATATCCCCGAGTTTTTAAGTGTGCCATTTGACATTGTTGTGATTTGTTCCATTAACACTTAACCACCTTATGGTATTTTCCATCTTAATTTTAACAAATTAACCTTGTGAATGTTAAAATGATGAACAATATCATTGTTGAAAGTCTATTTCACTTAAACGATGAAGAGTTTCATGGTGTTTTGAGGTTGTTGCTATGATCGATACGTCATTTGAAAATTGAATATGTCAACTTAATCCCAACAATAGCTTTTGAATATTTTGAAACTAAGCAACTGAAATATACTTTTACTATTGAAACTACTCAGTGTTTTAACATTCACATGATTATTTTAATAAAAATTTGGATGGAAAATATACTGGAGTGGATAAGTGATAACAAAACAATGCACACAAGGGTTGAATGACGTGCTTTAAACCACATGGGCAAACCATATGACATTTATTGTAATTTATCCTTTTAAATCAATGATGTGCAAGCTCGATGAAAGAGGGATTGGTATAAGCCTCAAAGTCTTTAAAATGTAAATACTTGAGAAAATAACATATGTATTATCACTCTATTACCTATTAAACATTATAATAAAAGTTTTCATGGACATTAACAGCTTAAACCTTTGGGTTAAAAGGTCCTTGACATAGTATTAAGGCCTCTATGACCAAATGGTCAGGAGTTTGGTCCTTCCTGTGCACCATCTCTTGCTTAAAATTAAGTATCACTAGAAGGTGTAGTGGACCTACGTTTTGTCAAAGGTTTTCATGTAATGAGGTGTGTTTGATACTGTCTTATAGATCTTCACGTAATAGATTAAGCTTTGGCTCAAAGTAGTCCTTGTAACTAATAACCATTTAGGGATGGTTGTTTTGAGTACTCACTTGGAAAAGGAAATTACATTAATAATGAGTTATTTGTATCCTTGGAAACCAAGAAGCGGAATATGTTGTTGATGATGGGTAGAACTTTATTCTATGATAGTGCATCCAAAAGGGTTTGTGGTGGCATTAGGAAGATACATATGCATGACTGGTTTGATCTTGATTAGAGATTTGGCGCAGAATTTTGTTTTTGGGAGTATGTTTTGGTATTTCCTTCTGACAAAAATTTTCACAATAAAGGAAAGAAAGGAAAAAGAGAGAAGATAGTAAAGGATTTATTCAATACCAAAATCTGCATCCAAGGGCTACAGACAGGGCCTTCTAATAGAAGGCTAAAGAATAACCATATGAGCAAAATTAAATTAGGCAATTCTAGAGGAAAAAGCCACGTGATAGCCATGAGTCAAATAAAGCCTAAAACTAGATTTCAACATTGCCTAAAACAAGTCTTCCTTTCCTTCTTGGAATCTCCAACATTCTTCTTCACTTGAAAAGAAGTCACCTTCAGAATGAGTGCAAGATGGTAGAGTTTGAGAAGGGCAAGATTGATTAAGAGAAACTTATCTTCAGCGACGCAAGTAATGTTAGAATCAAGGCAATGATGAAGGGATCCCCATGGAGAGTCCATGCTCTTGTCATCCAATACAATATCTATCTCTTTAATAGGTCCATTTGGGTACCTTTACAAGGCACATAGATACATACAAGATGACCTTGAGGACATCACTAGGAAATTCAAGGTAAATACCCTTGAGTCTGATGGTAATCTTGAACCCAAGGCTTTCCTAGATTGGTTAATTGACATTGAAAATTATTTTGATTAATATATATTCAATGTGCTTGTTTTGCTAAAATGAATCTTGTTGGATCTCCAATGAGGTATTGGCAAGTTTTTTAGTGTGATCTTGAGCATTTTGATAAGCCCCAAGTAGAGGTTTGGTAAGAAATAAAAATGAGGTTAAAGGAAAATTACCTTCCTAACTATCTCAAGAGTCTACTGATGAATCAGTGATTGAATTTTAGGCAAATCAACACCATGTTTGAGTACATGATTTATTTGAGATGTGATATATCATATGTTCGGTAACTACTGTAAGCCAACAAAAACATTTTCTTCGTCAATCTTCTACAATTAAGTTATTTTCTAGGACAAAAGACATTAAAGAGTTGTTTGGTGCTGAGATTTCTCTTGAATCTTGATTTCCTAGGAAATTTCATCCAGGAAATCAGGACCACCATATTTGGTGTTGGTTTTTTAATAAAATTTCATCAGAATTTTAATTTCCCATGGGTGTTAGTTATGTATGAAATTTGGGCAGCTTAATCCAAATATACCCATAGGATTTCAATTTTCCAACCTGCCTAATCTCCCTTCAAAGCATCTTCACCCTAATTGATAGGCATTATTCTCTGTTTTCTCGCACCCATTTTGATTCCAATTTTACCATTTTGTCAGCATACAAACATGCCCTATTGATCCTTCATCTTCATCATTGTCTTACTTTTAAGGGCCAAATGTCTCACCTCAGAATCCCAACCCTTGGCTTCCATTACCTGTACCATTTCTGACATTTGACATATCCAATCTGCCCTAAAGAAGATGCTCTCTTATCAACCATTTTCTACAATGGATTTCTACTATTTCCTGCTTCCCAACAAAGCTAAAAGCAACAACTACTTCAACTAGTCCTATTGAAAATTCACAGGGGCTTCCAACTTGGCATGATCTCCAAGAATGTTAAATAGAGGAAATTAACTTAGTAATAAATGATGCCTTGGATATGGAAGATTTTTGCTTATTGATATCAAATAAAATGAGTCAGTGCTCTAAATTTTTTTTTAAAAAAAATTATAGTGGGTATGGTTTTAAACATATGTGGAGAAAACCTACTAAAGTCCTTGTAAGAAAAGTAGATTAGATGGAGAATGGTCCAACAGTCAGAGGAAAAGGAAGACCAAGAAAAATTATAAGCGCAACCATTAAGAAAGATTGAAATTTAAATGGTTCGTCTAAAAATATAATTCATGATAGGATTTTATGGTATTGATTGATCCATGTAGCCAACCCCATTGAATAGAAAAAAACTTACTGTTGTTGTTGATAGCGTGGGTTTGGTTGCCAATGTGTTCTCCAATAGAGGTCAGAGTGGTGCTTTCTTTGAGATCAAAAGGGAGAAGATAAGGTTAGTTTGGACAATATATATGTTTTTAATAAATTGTTTGAAGAAAAATGAGAAAACCTCATTATGGTTTCCATATATACCAATCGCCTTTTTCACTAATTTCCAAGGTAATCAATGTCTGGGTATAAGTTTCCTAGATAACTAATTCTTTATGGTAAATTAAAAATTTCTATACCAAACACAACCTAAAGATGCACTTGCTCATACTAATGTGTTTAATTCTATTTAGAAAAGCATGATGGTTCATGGTGATGATGATTAATAGCATAAAAATGTAAGGACAAGTTAAAGAGACCAAATTATATAGAGATGTGACACTAGTGACATAGTCAATAGAGTAGTAAAGATATTATGAAGAGATAATCTTATCTTTTTGTTAAGGATCCTCACCAGTCTACACTGGCATTAAGAGATATATCACATTTTAAAGTCTATTTCAAACATGTAACAAGAGTTTATGGATGTATACGTTTCCCTTCTGTTAAATTCATTGCCATCCTCACCCCTTCCATCAAAACAAAAAAAAGAAAACAACAAATGGGTATTATAGGCCCTGGCTGATATTTACAATTGGAAACTGAACTAAAAGGACACTAATCAGATAAAACCTAATTTGTCAGCTTTGCACACTGATTAGACATTTAGACCAAAGTGCAAATATTCACAAGGAAATTCACTCCTGCAAACACCAAAGACATTCCATGCTTGAAGAGACTGATTTATTTCTCTTTATTGGAATCCAATTGATGGACTGCGAGCAAAATTTTCATAATTAGAATGCAATACGTATAAGAGCAACAAGTGAAGTATTATAAAAACAATTTGTTTAGATTCATACCAACCATTTAACTTGAAAAAAGTGCTCAGTTCTTAACAACAGCAGCAATAAACAATCATATAAAATGAAGGTCAGAAGAATGCCTTACTGTCTTACAAAAACAGTCCAGCTCCCTGAGTTTACACTCAAACTTGGAGGATGAACTTAATTTAAACTCAAACTTGGAGGATGAACTTAATTTTATGCATAAATTGGTAACTAAGATAATTGCATCTGCATGATGTGCAAGCATGTATGTCTACTTGTATGCTCATTTCAAAATTTATTTACATTTCATACCAGATTCTCTCACCTAGAATTCCTTGAGTAAGTTAGAAAAGTTGCCTTTGCAGATTAGCACTTTATATGCTATATAACCATGACATAAAAACTGCATTTAAATTATAATGCAAACTAAATACTCTTGTTAATGAATGCCAAAAAAAAAAAATCACCTGTTGAAGCATCTGAAGCTGTAGAAAGTCTTGGAATTTTGCTGGTACAGTCACTTGTTTCACTTGCATTATCATCACCCAGTGACACTTGCGAAGTTGAACCAGCAATTTTCTGCATATTAGGGTTTCCTTCTTCAAATACCAACAAATTATTCATATTTCTGCTGCTTTGAATTGCCGGAAACACAATATATAATATGTGGTACAAAGAGAATATTGAATCAGGAGTTATTTACTTTTAACTATTGCATTCTTAGCCAGTTAGACAGGATATAATGAACATTGTCAGAGTTTATATATATAGACATAAACACACACACGCACACATGATACTGATGTGAAAGAAAACTTGGAAGAAAACTCAAGCATGACAAAAACTAGCTCACGGCCCATAATCCTAATGATGACATGACTATTGGATAGCAGAAGAAAGGCAGCCCCTTAACAAGTTTAGAAGCTATAACTATTAGCACTAATACTGCAATTAACAGAACCAGAACTGACAAATAATGGAAGGATGAGGCTAATGAGAAGGAGCAGGTTAAACATCTCCATGGACTTCACAAATTCTTATTATAAAACATTTATATTTTTATTTCAAAACACTGTTTAGTTACAAGTAATGCATGCTATAGGAAATGTCTACCTTCTAATGACATAGAGCATATAGCCATATACTACAAAAAATATATTAAATTCCACCTTTCTTGTATGATAGGCATTCTACTGTAACAGGTTGACATAAATTCCACACGGAATGGACAAGACTGGCTTAGTTGTACGGCATATTTATTCCAATTTGGATGATTTAAGCACATATTACCTCTCCTAGAGCTAACTTGTTATGTAGCTCTTTCTGATCTTCAAACACCCAGAATGAACTTACTAAGCTCTCAATCCAGGGATCTGATTCCTGTAAAAAAATGACAAAATCAACTTAGGTAAGCCATTCACAATTTGTGTGTGTGTGTGTATCATTGGCAATTTTGTCACATACCCTGCAGATTCTTGTAGACCTCTTTTAATCTATAAATGAGACTATGAACAAGTAAAAATATATATTTTGCAGTATAATTTCCACCTTAATTACTTCTATTTACTACTACCTCAATGAGTCCAGTATTTGCTGTTTTTGGTGTAGTATAGATTAAAGGTTCTGGTTTTTGACCAATTGTATTTGCATAATTGATTGGAGTACATTTTGCCAGAGTGGTTGTCAGTGGTCCCTCTTGATATGAAGATGGTGAGAAAACTAGGGGTGCTTGACCCCTTCCCTGCACAAAAAACAAGTAATATAATATTTAAAATAAAAAAACAAGAACACAAGTTTAAACCTTCACAAAGCAAGCAGAAAATATTGTAGCTCAAGGAAAGTGAACTATTACGTGCAAGGCCGTTGACTTGCTCCCAGTGCTCATTGCTGCAAAATTGTAACAAATTAAAACTGTTAAAAAAAATAAAATAAAATAAAATAAAACGCAATGCCACAATTTGACTCTTGAATATGTGACCATTATTATCACATGATTATTGTTAGTCCACACAAACTTGTTTGCTATCAGCCGATGTAGTGACTTATACAATATCATAATGGGATCCAACCATTTGACTGTCCATATCAAAACGTCCCAGTAGACTTGAAATAGAATAATCCAAATTTGAGCTAACTAACCAATGCATGAAAGTGAATGAAGATGATTGAAGCAACAAGATTCCAATGATTAGGTAACATATCCACAATAGGACAAAACCACATATATCTATCCCATCCAATCTGAAATGCCCTAATATAGCTTATGAGGTGCACCAAGGAGCGTACCAGAAGCAGAATCAATTAGCAACTGCTTGTTTTTTTCTGAATGCATGAGAAACTGTCCTGAGCAAGAAGCATTATGTTCTTGCGTGGCTTCCAAACTCAGTTTGACCTGTAATTAAACCGAAGAGTGATATTTCTAGATATTGTTGCATTTATAAACAAAATCATCTTAACCTGCTTGAAATCAAGATGTGTAGAGGGAGATTTCCCAAGAGTACCGACATGTTGGTTCAACCATTCTCTAAAGCAGTCAAACTCATAGCTCATTGTCCACCACTCAAGCAAAAATCCTTCTGGTACATCAATTGCTGAAAAAATCAACCCATATTTCCTAGTCAAGTAATTCTCAATCACTTGAAAATTTATAGTTCTAAATGAATGCAAGAACACTGAAACAGAGAACTAATGCATAAATGTGGTGTATTATAACTAATAATAATTTTTGTCTCTGAAAGTGCAATCTGACATCGCATCAATCCTATTTACTACTCTATGTGAAACAAGAGTCTTGAGGGAGCACTCCACTAAGAAAACAGCTAGTGGCATACAAATATTTGCTAGAGATGTACTATATACCAGAAGAAACTTAGAAAGATTTGTAAAACTAACAAGCCAGAGCTGTTTGGCGTCCATTCTCTGGTGTCTAAAGTAATTAGCTCCAACTCCAATTTTGGAATTCCATCCGTTTGTTGCTAGCACTGCCAATGATGAATTTTTGGACCACTTCTCCACTAAGGCAATGATTTTAGATACTGAGCTTCCTAAACTCAGACAACCTTCCATTACAGATCTCCCAACTAGAATAATGAATTCGATTTTTTGTAGCAATGTGGCAGTCCAAGATCATAGAAAATCTCTCATAATATTCTCCAACCTCTCTTAAATTTGAAGAGGAGCCAGCAAAGTTAAAGGTGCTAAGGCACTCAACTAGTAGCTGGGGTAAGGCACTTCAGCAGGCTTGGCCTCTTGAAGGCTGAGGTGAGACATCTTCATTGAGGTACTAGTGCCTAGTCAAGTGCCTCATGTGAGGAACAAGTTGCCTGAGGAGAAGGTAGCACTAGTTGTTTTCTGTTTGTATTAGTTGGCAAAAGAAGACATGGGACTTAAATCCCTCAGCAATGCATTAAATGAATTTATTACATTCCATCTTGGGCATGACTTCTCCATAAGCCACGCTTCTGCGATATTAATAGCCCACTGTTGGCAGGAAGCCACAAATCAGAATCTGATTCAGTTAGAAGTAAGTTTCCAAAATAGTAGTGTTCAGAAATTTAAGAGGACATTTACCTAGCAGCCATTATATCCATACATACTCTTAGAGAGACCTTTGCTTGAACTAAAGGCCTAAAATCTGTGCCAGATGACATACGCATTAATTTTGTTAATTTCATCTCCCTGTGCATTATAAAGTTTCTTGTGATGGATTAATGCTTAAGATTTTCCCTCCATGCTTGAGATAATCAAGATGCTCTTGTCAATTGCCCTAAAGCTTCTATTTTAAAGAGACTGGATTGAATAGGTCACCATAGCAGAAACTATCATTGAAGCCACTTTGTATCTCTCTAAACTAGTAGCATAACTGTATTCATTCCTGTAAATTGCTTGGGCTTACATTTGTTTAGCTCACACTACACCTGTCCAATGTTTACAACCATATCATTAACAGAAAATTAAATTTTCTTTTTTGTTTGGTACAAGAGAAGAATCGAACTAGCGACCCTTGATCCAAACCCCCACCCACCCACCTGAGGTTCATTGGCGGGAAATTAAATTCAAGAGAAAGTGAATTACAAGTTACAACCATGAGAACCTTCCTATCAATTTTATGCATATCACAGTAATTACATATACTAAACTATTAGAGTGAAAACGACTCTATAAAATGGTTAACGACGGGATTATTTTCTACATTCAAGAAACAGAGTAAAACAACTACAGAGAAGAGATAAACAAATACAGATACATTTACCTGGTGGAACCTCCGGATCAAACTCAAGATTAGCCTCATTCTTGAAAATCTCGGCAGGTACGGGCAAGTTTCTCTTGATGAAATAGTCATAAACGTAACGATCCAACCTTCAAATTTTCACAAGGAACAAGTGAGAGAAAAGAAAATCAATCAGCGATTCTCAAGTGATCTAGAAGAAAAGAAAAAACAGCAAAAAAGGGGGAGAAAATCAAAATACATTCGGCGAATATCGAAATCTGCCATGAGTGCGAATTTCTGAACCCAGAAGATGAGAGAAAATCTTGGGAGAACAAGAAACGGAGAAGAAGGCGAGAAAAGAGTAAATGGGGGAAGTGAAACGCTTATAGATTTTGAGAAATGTGAGAGAGTTAGAGTAGTGAGGAGGGAGTGCAATGTGGAGGTGCATGGCTTCATGCAGCCAAACAAAGTTATGAATTCGAATCAGCAGCAGCGGTTTTGCTCCCATACGGTCAGCGTTGAACCCCATTTGTCAAATTGCTTACCTCATCATCAAGCTTTTTCGCTTTTGTAGTTGGTGGGCCTTTTAACACTCAATAATATAAAACTATTTCCACACCCAAAAAATCAACTTCCTAATATGGATTAATTAAATGCGCTTTTTTTTTTTTTTTTTCCAGACATAAGCATATCAAAACATTTAATATAGTGTTGATTATACCTGCAAAATGTCAGCATATATAAAGAGAGAGAGGGTGTTAAAAATAATTTTTTATATTCTTAATATTAAATTTTTTTAATCAAAATATAACAAATGATTTAATTAAAAAATTATATAGTTATTTGTAAAAATAATATATTTGTAATTTTTTAATTAAAAAATAATATACATATTATATTTTGATTAAAAAATTATATAAGAAAAATATAAGAAACTATATATAAATTTTCTTTTATATAATTTTCAAAAATTTTGCTACTTTTGATTTACTATTTTATTTGATAATATTTTGAATAATTATTTTTATTTTTTAAGTGTCTTATATAATTTTTTTTGGAAAATAATATGTTATTACAAATTTAAAGTATATGAAATTTATAAAAATCAAGTGATTGTTTATTAAAATTTAAATTTAAGTACAAATATTTTTATATAAAATTTTAATGAAGGCATCACTTTTTAGAAGAGACAATTAGTTTAAGCGTAAAACATTCTGTTCAGTTATTCAAAATTTAAATTAAAAATAAAATAAATTCAGTGAAGTTATTAATGAAGTAAATATTTTATAAATAATTATTCATGTGTTTTCTGTTTTCCGTTGTATTTTGGATTTTTTTTATTTTTTTAAATTTATACATTCTATAATGAAAAAACTACAATTTATAACTTTTTTATTTTGAAAATATTTTTATTACAAATTTAACGTTTGAAATTTATGAATATCAGGTGAATAATATTTTAAAAGTTAAATTTAAATAAAAGTATTGTGAAAAAAAATCTTGATAAACTCACTAATTTTTATAAGAGATAATCATAGTTTAAGTGTAAAACATTTTGTGTAGTTATTCAAAATTTAAATTAAAAATAAAATAAATAGGCAAGAGTATATCAATTGTTAAAGGCATTGAAAATTTGATTCTTATATGTAGAATCAAGTAATTTATTAGACATGAAAAAATAATTATCACTAAATTTTGAAATGTTAAAACTGCTAATTTTTTTTAAAAGAGATTCTATTTATTTAAAAACGAACACAATTTTCGGCTTTTACTTAAAGAAATCAATTCCAAAGTTCCAAGCTTCTTCGTAGACCAAAACGGCTGATAATGACGTGTTATATTCTTGGGTGGAAGAAATAGTATAATCCAATGTGGAACCCGCACAATCAAAGATGCATGAAACAGCAATCTTCTCCTGTTACAGGTTTGATGAGGAGAAATGGAGAAAAAAGAAAAAAAGATTGAGTGAAAAAAGAAAAAGTGAAATATATATATATTGTCTTTTTTTATAATAAAATGATGCATTGAATAAGAGAGTATTTACATTAATGAAAAAGCATATGTGCATAACTCTTCGTTACCTTTTTTTTCTTTTGTTAAAATTTTGGATTAAATTTAGATATAATTTTTTATATTTTTATTATCAAATGTTTTTTAATTAAAACATGATGAGTATACAATTCATCAATAATAATATGATAAGTGTATGATTTAATTAAAGAGATATATATTTTTATATGTAAAAATTATACATTTATTATTATTATTATTATTATTATTATTATTATTATTATTAAAAAATTACATGCTTATCATATTTTAAGAAAAAATATATTAAATTTTGTGCAAAACTTTTTAGGGTGTAGCAAAATGTTTTTTCTATTGTTAGAACTGTAAGTAGTAAAGTGTTGTATATTTATATAATTAGTGGATGGATAAAAAAAATCATTTTTGAGAATGTTGCATTCTCACAAATTTAAAAATTTTCATTTTCACTTAAAAAAGGTCAAATGACTCACTTTTTATTATTTCAAATCTTTTAACTTCAATTTATCTTTCATTCACTATCATCTCTATTTTCGTCACATTTGCTATTGCTACTTTTATCGACACTTCTATCTACGATGTTTTCACTATTACCATTATTGTCCGTTGTAAATGTTACCCTTATTCCTATTATTATCACCTTTGCCATTACCATCCTACCCTCATTCATGCCATTATTACTATGGCTATTACTACTATTTTCACCTTTGTCACTTTCTTCCACCACCAAAATCACCTTTGTTTCCACTTTTATCATTATCACCACCACCATTATTATAAATTTTGTTTAAAAATTTGAGTTATAAGTAATCAATATATTCTCATTAATAAAAATAATCAAGAGTAATTTTAAAAAATAATCTAAAACTCTTAAAAATATTGAAATTGAACCAAACACGTGAATGACATATCCCTAAGAATGTCACGGAATATTTTTAAGAATATTTTAAACAAACAAAACAATTTTAACATTTATGATAATAACATTCTCCAATATAAAAAATTATTCCCATATGAAATGTCTTTAAGCATTTATTATTAGATTCTTTAATAAAAATATAACAAGTTAATATTTTCATATTGGATTTCCAGGTTCATCTGGGGATAATCAAATTATTATGGAGATCTTCAACTACTAAACTTTTTGTCATTAAACATTGAAAAATTAAAAAAGAATTTATATAAGTGAATTTGATACTATATTTCAACCCAAAGCACATTAGGTTTATAGGCTGTTTCTACTTATATACTTTACTCACACTTTATCCAACAATAACTCATTTATGTGTTTCTTATTCATTTAGCTAATTTTATCAGTGTTCTAATTATTACATGTGTGATCCAAATTATACATGCAATATCAAAGCCTACCATATATGATTTTAGAACCTTGGAATTTATTCTTCTACATAAAATTATTTGCGAGATTTTTATATTTATGATATAGGATGCGTTGCGTTTTTTACTGGAAAAAGGTTGTGCAGCTCACATCACATGTAAATCAAATAGTCGCACGCTGCAATTAAGTAAATTTTATTAGATAGCTTTGCCTCAAACGAAATCGATGTCTCTTCGACTGCGACACCAATAGAAGCAACGTACTCTCAGGCAATCCTAGGCGGTGTCCTGGTAGGGCCTTGTCTGTTGGCAATGAGCCCCTTGTTTGGGGTTATGATTGGAGCTCTGATACACTGATTAATAAATATTTTGAATTTATAGTTGGAAGGATGTATCTATTTTAAATTGATTTGAAAGAAGATAACTCAGATAGAATCACATTAATTTAAATGGTTTATATTTTATTTATGACAAGCTTTGCTTTCAATATATATAGAGGAAATCTAGACTTTACAGTGAAATCTTTTCTATGTTATATATTGTGTATATAAAAAGAAATTGTTACTATGACTTATTTTTTTGGTGAAACATAATAAAGAATATATAGAATTAATTTTGTTTAAATGTACTTTTATTCTTATTTAATACAACAAGATTGTCAAATTATCTATATATGTAAAAGTATTATTAATAGTTGGTGTAATGAAAATAAAAATAAAATTGTTTATAGAAGTTTGAATTTTACAATAAAGTACTTTGATCATATTTCCCATATAGACTTTTAAAATATGTGAAAAGATATTGTGATTTGATTGATTAAAGTGCTTGTATGTATTTTGTGAAATATTTTATAAATATATTTGTAAATGATAATTATATAAATTTTTATATAAATTGTAATAAGTGTTTCATAATGTTTTAATTCACAAAAAAATTATAAAATTTTGTAAGAGACACAATGGTCATGGATTATATATGATTTTATGGATTATCTGAATTGTATTTAATTGTCAATAATAAATATTTATCTCTTAATATTGAAGGTTACGTGGCTTTAAGATATATAACTAAGGAGAACTTTTTATTGAAGGATTTAGATAGACACATTCATTGGAGAAAGGGTACTAAGTCCTGCACTAAATATTCTATTAGCAAATATGTGTCATATAACATAGTGTCACCTTCTTATAAGCCTTTTTATGGGCAATGTTTATAATGAAAAGTTCTTCAAAACATTTTATGAAGCACTTGAATAATAAGATGTTTTAGAAGAAATGAGTGTGTTTTAGAATAATAGAACTTGGGACTTGGTTGATTTATTTGAAGGGAAAAAAATTGTCAATTGCAAATAGATTTTTAACATTAAATACAACTTTGATAAGAGTATTAACAGATACAAAACTCGGTTGGTTGCAAAAGGGATCACCTAAACACACAAAATAAAATATCAAAAAACTTTTGCACTGATAACTACATTAAATTATATAAATGTGCTATTGTCCTTTACTATAAACTTGGATTGGTAGTTACACCAACTTAATGTAAACAATATGTTTTTGAATGAAGATTTAGAGGAAAAAGTATACATATCCATCAATAATTGATTCCTTCTGCATTCCTCTCGAGATAAGATACATGTATTTATACTAGTTTTATGTTTACTTTCATGATCATAAGCTCTAACATAAACCCTTTAAGTTTAATAGAATTTGGTGTACCTCTACATGTAGTGATGTGGCATAAATATAGGTTACAATCTTGCATTGATAGGATTACTATCTTTAGAAACTTTTCATTTAAACCTAAGTATATTATTGGTCAACATAAGTAAGCTATATTGATTTGCCCCTATCACACAACTAAGCCATGTTGAGCTGAAATTTTGAGTTTTGCCTTGCTTTTGACACAACTTGTGTGGTTCAACATGGAGAGGCCATGTTGAGCTTTAAATCTGCCTAATTTTCACTTGAAAAATATTCTTTTAACTTAATTAATAACTCTTAATCAAAACATATGAAATTTGTATTAGAATTTAGTTAATTGAATTCAAATATCAAACTTTAAAGTTGGTAGAACATGTGATTTTTATGCTCATCATTGGTATTCTATTTGCTCCAACATGATTCCAAGCTAGATCTTAGATGATTTGGGTCAATAGATTATTTAGCTTTTAAGTTTCATAATTCTATTTTTAATTTTATCTTTTTCCCTTTCTTAAAAGAGGTGATCACTTGCATCATTATTTTCTTTTTTCTTTTTTTTTATCTTTATTTGTATTAGGGACTTTAGGGCACTTTTAATGCCTTTAGTCATATTTATGTATTTGTCCTGTCTTTGAAATAATACAAGGCATTATTTAGAACCATAAATAAATGTCTCCCTCACCATAACAATTATTATTAAGAAATTTTGGAAATAATGTTAAGCCAAAATTGGCTTCCTAATTTAAAGAAAGTTTGTTGCACATTTAAAATGTTACTTTTATGTCACTCAAATGTAACTATATGTTTTTTATTTTGCAATTTAAATAATATTTTATTTAGCCAAGGTGTCATTTTGTTATGAGATTATTTTATGGGTTAATATGAGTGTGTTGTCATCAAAGTGACTCATTCATTAAGATTCATATAATTTTCAATTGAAATATGTTAACTGAACCTTATCCAAAGTTTGTAAGCCTATGGTTTTTTAATAAGAATGTTGTGATTATTGTATGCATTTTGAATTATTTTAATATCCACAATGGTAGTCATTGTGTGTCAAGAGCTTTTTAAATTTTATTGTTCATTTTTAACATATGGAATCCATGATTTTTAATGCCACACATATTTTATTGTCATGTAATTCCTATGTATATTGTGAGGAATCTGCAAGTGTACATATCTATAAATGTACATATCACATAAGTAGTGATAGAATGAGTAGAATATCATTTCCATGAGAAATGTTAATCAAGTACCAATTTTCCTAATTATTTTCTATTATCTAAAAGACCTACTAAATTGAATTAAAATAAACTACAAATTAATAAACAAATTAAAAGAACAGAATTAAAGAACTAGACTAGTTAATTAAAAAAACTCTAAAATTTGATTTCAATATTACTTCTTATGTATCTAATCCTACACCTACTTTCATTGTTATAAACTCTAACACAAACTCATTAAATTCTATAGACCTCAGCTGTATGCTTATATGTAACAACTTGGCATACGTGTAGGTTCCAATCCTACTTAGATAAGATCTATAGATTATGGAATCTAAATCTATTATTCAAATTATCTCCTTTAGCAATTTACCTTTCAGTCCTTTTCACTATACATCTAAATTTGCAAAGAGTGACTGACAATTTGCAAATGATTATAACTTGAATAATAAATTAATTAGAAGAATAATCAATACATGAGTTTTCTAATTTAAACAAAATTCATAAACATTTCTATCCAAACCATAAAAAAGGGTTTAGCTACTCATAACAAAAAATAAAATCCTAAAACTAAAGAAATCAAATTCATAAAAGGAAAAAAGTAGAAGAAGAGAAGAAAAGAAAAACTATGGCATAACAATTTTAGATGGAAATCAAAATCTTAATGTCATGACCATTCTCTAAAACTTCTCCTTTAACTGCAGTGCACCTTCAAGAATGTTTCTAAAAATTCTTTTATATGCTGTTGTCCTAGCTAAAGTTTCCTAAAAACTTTCCAAAAAGATACCCTTAATCATCCTCTAAGAATAAGGAAGTATCCTGTTTCAATTAGGATTTAGTTTTTTGATTTCATTGTCTCACTTAGCCCTTTATTTTAGATTAAATACATGCCTCTTTATAAGTTACTCCCTTCATAAAAGGGTATTCTTAGATGTTAGTTTTTCAACTTGTACAAAACAAAAGCCCCTAGCTCAAATTATAGGCCAAAAACTGATACTATCTTGACTAATCTACCAAAACACAAAATCTCAACTTGCTAACTTATTTACTCTTTTAAAATGGCCTTATTTCTAATTGGCCCCTTCATGAAAGTTGTAGCCCTGGATATGTAGATGATTTGGGCTTTTGAATAATCAAATTCCAATATTAAAAGCCTTAGATACCTTCTTTCGAAGAATAGAAGGTCGAGCAAAAATCTTACTCTTATCATGATTAGGATAGCCTTTTAAATCAAACTTTGGGGCCATTTCGGAGGCCTAAAACAAAGTGAATTTTTGCCTATAATACCATTCTAAAAAAACTTGAGATGTATTCTGCAGTTTTTTTAAAGGCTTCATTTATGTTTAGGACTTTTAAACCAATGAAAAATCTAAAACAAACAATAAAAGGTTAAAAACATAAAAAGTTAAAATTTTCTAATTTTAAGCCCAATTACTCACAATTATTAATTTACATTCTAAACATAAATATCAGCATTAATAATCATAATAAGACATTAATTATACTAAATAGACTAATTGTAAGACGAATTAAAATATAAAATAATATATTAACCAATATTATGCCCTTTTGGACAACATATTGGTTGTATAACTTCATTTATTTGTCATATTGATGATAATCCCACGGTAGCTGCTCCATTAATGGTTTATTGAAATATATCAAGACTTATGAGAGAAAGGAAAGTAAGGCATTATTATACTGTGCATTCTAATAAACCTTATTTAGAAATTATTGAAGTCTAATATGATAAAATGTTTACTTTACCTTAATATATTCGTATGGTTTGATGAATATTATTGAATATTTATTATCCAAAATGAGCGAAAGTGAAGTTGATTTTGTGTAAATAAAGATATGTATAAAGATCCATAACTTTACATGTTTTGACTTTGTCTCATAAATCTTGTTTTTAGTTAATTTTTGTCTAGATGTAATTATAATCTTATGTCCTACGCCAATATTTGTCACTTTGAAAAAAGGAATAAACACCCATCTTGTTCAAAATTCTCCATATTGGATAAAATGGTTTAGATTGTTTTAATTATATTAATAGCCTTATCATGTAACCAATCATAGATTTAGTCATTTTACCCACATTATTAGTAAGTTTATTAGAATTTTACAAAGGAAATCTCATGCTACTAAAATTTTACTTCGCACCACACTATTTAGTGTTGAACCAAGCAAGGACGATCTCACCCTCTGAATTTACATCACTGGCGGATGCCGGACGGAAATCGGAGGAAGAATCCGATAATCTCCAAAGAAGTACCAAAAGGATCAAGAACGTTGGAAAAGCTTTTAGTGGGGAAGCATCTGGACCTCATCAATATGATGATATGCTTCTAGAGCCACAGAAGCCACATTCATACAGTGAGACCCTTAAAGGTCAGTCATCGGATGATGATATGAGTGATGAAGAGAACGGGGACTCATCTCAGAACGGTGACGACTCATCTGAGGAACCTTCTGAGAACGATCTTGATGAGAGAGTGCTTTAGCTTGACTTCGAAATTATCAAACACTCACGGGGTTCTCAAAATATCCCAGAGCTTGTTCTGTCTGATCGGGAGGAAAAAACGATTAGCCGGCCGTATAGATTAAAAATAGTTTATCGGCCGTGTAATTTTTGATGGAGCCCTCATTGTCAAACTGTTAGGGAAATCAATCCTTTGTACCAAAGGAGGCATAATAAAGTTTTAAACCCTGCAAACTAAGCTTCAAAAGATGTGGGCCAGAAACGGCGTCATCACCGTGGTCGATTTACGGAGTGATTTTTACGTTGTTAAGTTTTTCAATTCTGATGAATACCAATTTGCCTTGGAGTTGGAGGGTGGTCCGTGGATGCTATTTTGACCATTATCTAACTGTTAGCGAGTGGAGCCCTGGTTTCAATTCGATGCTTGCTTCCTTCAACAAGGTACTGGTTTGGGTCCATCTCCCAGATTTGCCTTTGGAGTATTATGATGAGAGGGTGCTTCGTAGCATTGGCAATCGTATCGGCCGGACTGTTAACGTGGATCTGACAACATCCCAGGAGACGCGGGGTTGTTTCACTAGGATATGTGTTGAGGTTGATCTTTCATAACCCCTCTTACCGCTGTCCATTTTGGAAGGCAGAGACTACATGATTGAATATGAAGGGCTCTACATGCTTTGCTTCTCATGTGGCTGTTTTGGTCATATGGAGAAAGAGGATAAGGAAAAAGGGGCAGAGGAGGAAACAGGCATGGTGACCGAAGGGAGGGTCTTACATTTAGAGTAAAAGGAAACACTATATGGGACTCGGACAGTGGTTGAAAGATATTGCCGAAATAGAAGACAGATGCAACCGGAGATGCGAGGAGATGGTCGTGGCCATGGCGGAGCTGCTGGTGATGCTACTCCCAAGATCTTGGGGTTGAGATTCTCGCGTCTAAAGGATGAGGATGACGGTGTAATTCTTGGGGAGAATATCTTGGGTAGAATCACAGAGTCAGCAAAGACTGTTGATAAGGAAACAATTGATAGATCGCGGATTAGGGGAGCCAATATCGCTAAACAGAACGTTACTTCGCGTGATACTCGTGGATTATCAAAGAAGAAAGTCACGTAATGCTATCTCGATGAATAGTGACACGTGACTAGTGGAGAAAAGCATGCAAAGGAGGAGGTGAGGAGATCAACGGCTAGAAAGTTCCAGTATGAAAAATCCGTGGGCCCCAATGTAGGAATATATCAGCATGCTAAGAATATATAGGGAACATCTCTTTTTGCCATTGTTGGCCATTTGGAATTACGAATCAGATGAATTTTTTTACAACTTACCTGGACAAGTGGTGTTTGAGTTTTTAAGAAGTTTACTGATGGGTTATGTTGCACAGGAAAACTCAGTCAACCTTTAAAGTGGAAGGAGTTAATTGCCTTAAGTTGAGGAAACTTTGAGCTTGCTTCTTTACATTTTGGCCCAAAAAAATAACCAATCAATATCAATATATCTTATATTTCTACTAGGCCCTCACTGTTCATAAGCCATGAACAGTGTGGCTATCCTTGGGGTGTTCTTTTTTTTTTTTGTTCCCTTTCTTCCCTGCTGCTTTTATTTCATACGCATATCGTTCTTCCAGTTCCATTCTGATCTTTTTCATTCGTTCGCACATGGGGATTTCACAGACTGGTTGTTTACTTTACACACATTTTTTTTTTTCAATCTCCATTTGCTGCTTTCAGATATGGCAAAATCAACCAAGGAATTTGAGATTGCAGATGGGGAAAGCTTCTTCTCCACGGATCACATTTTTTATTATTTAAGTTCTCTTCCTTTGCTAATTCCCATTTTTTCATTCTTTCACAGATGGAGATTTCGAAGATTTGTTGTTTACTTTACACTTTTTTTTCCAATCTCCATTTGCTGCTTTTGGACATGGTGAAATTCATGCTTGATCTAGGAAGATGATAATCAAAAAGTTTGAGTTAGCAGATGAGAAAAGCTTCATTATAGGTGGAAATAATTTGTGACTTCCTCATTTCACCCCCCATTTTGAATCCCATTTTCTACTCATTGCACGCCTCTTCATTTGCAGATTAGAAATATTTTCTGACTGTTATTCATCCTATTCACATTTTTGTTACTTCTGAAGTATTTTTCGTGGTTTTTTTTTTGTCACTTTTTATATATTCAATTGTTTCAAACCTCATTGAGGGATTTGAACAAAAATTAACGATTGAATTGGGAAAATTAGTTCAATATGAAATTATTTTGATTATATTGTCCTTTTATGTCAGGTGCACATTAAATTTTTCTGCCAATATGTCTCTTTTTCTTCTGCTGAAATATTTTTCCTGTGGTCCAGAATTTTTTTTTTCAGATTAAAATATATTACTGTCACGTCTCAATTAATGCTTGAGAGATGTTAGCTAATAGATAGAACTATTATATGTATTTGTTTCCCTTGGCAAAAAACACAAGTGCTTTCTCTGCATTGCTTGGTTTACACCAAAGATAAGTCAAGTTTTTTCTGCTCTGGTCATTCAAAACTTTGAAGCTTCAGGTATGTGACTTCCAATCTGTTGCCTTCATTTCTTCAGAAACACGATAATGGAGCCTTTTCTGTCATCAATACTTCATCTTCTTCTGTTACAATATCTGTTTCTGGAACTGCATCTGTAAATGAACACTTATTTCTATATTGAAGGTTTATCCCAACTTTTTCTATACTGGTGCTTTGCATGTGGGGTGGTTGAAGAAAAATGAACTAATGGGTTTCAGGATCAAATTAGCTACTGTCAAACTTAAGTACGTTATCATTTTAATTGATTTCTGGTTTTTCATTCTCTTGCTTATTTTTATGTTACTTTTTATTTTCATTGATTATATATATATATATATATATTTCCTTTCTCTTATGCTACAATTTGGTTGCATCTGCTTTTAGATTTTTGGAAAAACAGCAGGCGATACAGTATACTTATAGCAGAATTTCTTTTCCATTTAAATACGTGATCTGTTACTGCACCTTTTGTTATTAGCTACTAAATTCTTTAATGTAAGTTACTGTCCTCCATTAGAAGTTAGATTGTCTGACAGGAAAAGCTTGGTAAGTTTATAGTGCTATCATATTATAGTAATAGCCAACCATTCCCCCAAAACACCCAAAAAAAAAAAAAAAAATCACTCTGAGCTATGATGAGATATGACTTTTTCTTATAAAATGTTTCTCTCAATGTATGGGGTTTCCTATAGGTGGTTGTTGTGTATAATCCTCCTGCATGGAAGAGGGAGGAAGTAATCCGAATTCCTGTATGTTTTCTTAATGGTTTTTCCTTCTCTATTATTCAAATTTCTGTTGTAGTTGAGATTGTATGTTTTTGTGAAAATTACTGTCCATCATCCATTCAAAATTGATAGCTAACAATAACACCATCCTCCAAAATAATTGAATATTATTGTTCACTCATTTTCTCATCTATTTTCTTGATTCATCATCTTCTGAGCTTAAAAGTTATATATGTTGAACAGCTGTTGCAATCTGCAACCTTTCAAATTATTAACTCTAGGTTATGCATCAAACTTTTTTGTCAAATTAGTAACTCTAGGTTATGGTGGTGCAGCAGCTATAGTTCTGAGTGTTGTATAAATCTCATCAAACTTAGTCATATTTTGTACACTTTTTGTATACAATAACAAAACAGATGACATCCAGTTGTCCAACTCATGGGATACAACAAATATCCTCTTCGACCCAAGCATTCCAGAGGTTTCTCAGCTGCAAAAGAGGTACCCTTATGCGTCAATTGCTTAACAGATTTTAGTCCACTGTCTTGCATTTTTTTTTTTCTTTTCAAACTAATCTGTTAAATCTGTTCACCCCAGTGTCATTGCTTTTCCACTATCTGCCTCCCAACAATTCAGTCAACTTTCGATGCAGTGTACTCAATCACCTCAGGAAGATTTCATTTCAGTGTAACCCCATCTTTCAATCTCTCGGCTACAATCCCTACAGCAGGTTTCTATGAGCTTAGATCCTTCTCAATAAAGGCTTTTCTATTTTAGTAGTTTTCATTTCTTGGCTGTACACCTTTTTCCTTCTCTCTCAATTCTTTGTTTTTATTTTGTTCTTTGATTAATGAGATCTTATATTTTTCCTCCTTTTATGATATTGTATGGTAGATATTGAAAGTATGATATATAATGACCTCTGGATGTTAGCCATGATAATATCTAAATTTTTATTTCCCTTGGGATTTGAAATGCAAACATACTCTTTGTAGTAACTCCTTTAATTATTGTCTCTAACTCCATATATCTTAAGATCCATTTAGGTGCTCTCTTTTTTTGTTGCTATCAATAGGACTATTTCACAATTTAGTCCATGTATATGTTCAAGCACAAGAGGGGGAATTTATTTTGGGTTAAAGGTTCTCTTTATTTAGTATCACTGATTACCAACACAAAGCATTATTCATAGTAGTTATCATTGACCAATTCTGTGCTACTATACTGCATGTACATTGGTTGAAAATTTTCAGATAAATTTGCATAAGCAATTGAAGTCATTTCCCTCATAAAGAGGGCTTGAGAGAGGTACTGGAGAAGGCTATCAATATTGAAATTACTATTGCATAAGAAAATTTGGACTAAAGAGTTATTGATGGCTTTCACCAAAATCTCTGAGCTTATGGAATAGTTTTTTCTGGAGTTTGTACGTAGCATGAATAATAGGGGATTGTCTTTGCTTGCTTGTGCGCGGTGATGTTTGAAAGCCCAGGATGAGACACTGTTTTAAACTTTTTATAACATTCTTTGAATAAAAATTGTGATGCTTGAATGTTTTCTCTTTTATCTTCCATTTTCACCGTTTTGTCTTTTTTGTTCTGAGGTGTCTTATTTACACCTACATGGTCACACCACTTTGGTGAGATTTTGATTATTATTCTACCTATCAGAGAAGAAATAAACAAAAAAAGCAAGAGTATATGCAAAGAATTATTCTTACCTCAATTTCTTCAATTTTGTAATGGTTCTTTATAAATTATTTTCCTACTTGCCTCCTTTTATAAGTTATATGATTATATAGAAATGGCTATTATTATTTTTACTTGATTCTGTAAAAAAGATTGAAGTAACAGGATTTATTAGAATTTCCAATAATACGTAATAATAAAAAGGTGAAGAAATTGCATGTTTAAAAGACGTATAACATAATCTCCAGCTTTCAATTCTTCTTCAAATAGAAATAACACCATCTTATTGGTATTTCCAATAATGTCCTTGCAGCCTGGCATTCGTACCATCTCAGCCACTGTCCAGAAAGTAGAAACTCACTATGGCTGGCTATATCAATCCCGCAATGCATGCCAAACAAAGATCAAGGAGGAAAATGGGATATTACTTGCACGAAATGTCACAATACACCAAGCAACATCATACCAAGGTTTTCTATTCTATCTATCAACAAATCTTGCTACTACTATTCACACCTGTTCATATTTATTCCATTCACGTATCTTAATCTGTGTTTTCCTTTTCAACGAATTGTTTATAAGTGCTTCTGAATTTTAGGTTTAAAATACACCTCTGTTTTTGATGCATCTGGATCCACATCTGTGTTTTGTTTGGCAGTCTGGCCGTCAAACTACTTAATAAAACTGCACAGCAGCTGCAAGTTAAATTCAACCAGGTTTATTTCATTTATCTTCCTTTTTTTTAATTCTATGTGATTGAATTCATTGAGATTTCTAAGACACTCCATCATGCTTCACATCTTGCTGTAAGTGCTATTTTTTCTCTTTTTTTTTTTTGTCCCTCCATGTCACCTTTTTTTTTTTTCCTTTTTCCCATTTATCGCTGCATATCATATCTAATCTGGTTACTTTGTAATTAATCTAACTAAAATGTCTAGTACGCCCTCATGATGTCTTATCTGCTGTCTATGAAGGGCGCCTACATTGCTTTCCCTCAGAGCTTGAGCAATTTGTTGGACATCAGTTTATTTTCAAATTGAGAATCACCGACGTCACTCTATCTACCAATAAATCCAGCTTCGCAGTAATCAAACTTACTGATGAGAATGATCTTGTCAAACAATTTATCCCGTGAGAGAACAAGGCTATCTTCCTCTTACAATCAATTGGTTTTTTTCATCTTTATTATCCCACATTCATACATATGACCAACATTATCACACTCCAGGAAGCTGCTGCTGACAATTCATCCGCAAATTGCCACTGCACAATTGGAACTAGCTCCAGCACTGGGCCTCATTTGGTATACAAGCTCCCCTCTTTGTTCATTTATCTTTTCAACATTTCCTTCAAAATCATTTGATATTTATATGTCTTTTATTATTTGATCTTTTATTAGGCAACATGTCCCATAATGGGTGAGAATGAAACTGACATGTTGTCTCCCAATACAATCACACCGTCCAAATCTTTAACTGTTGACGGAGTTGTTACATTGCAAGGTATTCAAACCCCAACATTCTATACTCCAAACCCCACATCACACACAAGCAGGGAACTAAAAGAACATCAAACAATTCAAAATTCCCAGGACTCTCTGAAACTCCGACTCCAGATTTATCACCCACAAAGCTAGTCAAAGTCATCAAGAAAGAAGAAGATACTTGAGTGCTGCATGGCTTTTATAAGACTGTCTTGATATAATATTGTGCTATACAATGCTAACTATCTGGAGTCTATCCTTTCTATCATCCTTCTGTCTTCAGTTTGTTCCTGTACTTTAACTCTGCAGACTATGGTAACATCACAGTGCTTATTATCTTTTATCGTCATCTTGCTAAACAATCTGATCTACATTTTTTTTTTTAAGCACATAACAAAGTTTGATTCCCTAGATAATTTGAGACTACTTTTTATGCTTGGAACGCAACAGGTAGCATTTATAGAACCTTTTTTTTTTCCCCATCTACCAATATTCTGTTCCATTCTATCAAAGATTTGCTTTCTCTATTACATTAACCTTTTCCTTTACTATATCTTATGATATAATAACTATGATTGTAAAATTTCAATACTTAAATTGTGGAAATTGTTACCAAAATCTATTCACTTTTTCGAAAGATCACTCGAGTACAATTTTTGCTCATCTCTCTTGATTCTTACTTTGAAATGAAATAGAGCTATAGTTATTAGTGCTGCAATGACAAAATGATTTATGTCTACTCAACAATTTTCACATTTATTAAACTTCGCAACACTATGAAATTTGTGTCTCCAATATCTTCTATATTTACGTTCCTTTTTGTCCCTTAAACTTCATTCCATTATTTTTGGCAAATACTTCAGACTTAAGGGTCACAATAGCTTGATATATGAGGACCCTTTACATTGTTCAATATTAAGTTGTTATTAGTTTATTAACCTCAATTAATACTGTCCAATAATAATTTACATATCCTTGTCTTTGATTTTATTGGACATGGAGATATATATATATATATATATATATACTCACACATTTCTGCATTTGACTTTACAACTACTTTTCAATGTCCATACTACATAATTTTTATACCAATATCTCCTATTTTTAAATTCCCATCTCATTAACAATTCTCTATTATTTATGTTACACTTAATATCATATAATTAGCTCACAAAAATACTCTTAAAAAAAATTACCCCATATGCATGGGGCCGCAAACTAGTTTACTTTAACAGTATTACAATTCAAAAAAATTTAGACTAAGAAAAAGAGAATCTGAAGATCTTTGTATTTTTGTATTTTTTTGTTTTGACGATAATATGAATATCTTCATATTTGCTTTCAGCGCTCTGCTGCGACGTATGACCATTTAGGTACAAGCGAGGAAAGTGGGCCGTGTACATTTCTTATTCTTGATTGGAGCCCTAATGCCCTATAGTCCATATAGGCTGAGGTCATTTTCCTAGATCCAGCTGCCTTACTGGAGGTGGAGTTTTGGGCTTTGCCAATGAAGAGCCCAGCCAGAGCGAAAAACAATTAAGAAAACCACGACGCTGTGCTTTGTTAGGGGGTCTCCATTTCGATTCCAAACGCGCAGCCGCGTCTCCACTGCATTTGAGGCGGCAAAAGGAAAGACCACTTACCCTTACCTCCCCAGCCTCCATTCTCTCTGATTTCCTTTATTTTCTCTTTCTACCCTGCTTCATTGTCTCTCTATGTTCTGTAGTTGAACCAACTTTATCTGGTTTTGATCAAAAACCTTTATTGCTTCTTCTTGGTGGCTTAGCTTATTCTTTTTTTTTTTTTTTTTTTTTAATTTTTGGCCTATAGGAATTTAGATGATGAAAATGGGATTTCTAGGCTGTTTTGAACTTTGTTCCTTCTTTGAATTTGATATACGGTTTCAAAGTTCAATGATATTTTATAATGGGATATTTATTAGGTTGCAAAGAAAATTTTCTCACTCTGTGTGTTGTTGTCACTTGTCAGTAGACTTTACTTTGAAGGTTTTCAGAGTATCGCAATCTAACATCCCTTCTTGTCTCTTTCAATCCCGGGGAAGGGCTACTTCTCTGATTTGCCTGATATATTGCTAATTGAAAATTTTCACAGAATGAGGGAAATACTGGATCTAGAATGCTTGGCAAAGTCTTGTGATTTGATAATCATGAATATGAAAGTGCTCATCTAAATGTGATATAATGAATGGTAAAGTAGCATTTTGAATTTGAATATTGAGATCATCTCTCTAGGAACGTGCATCTGAATCATGAAGCTAAAAGTTTTTGTTCGGTAGTGTTTGCTGGATAATTTTTGGCTTCTAGTGTTTACCGGTAATATGTGGGATAATGTTGGATTTTGGAAGTAGTACGTTGTATGCTTAACTAGTAAAATGAGCGCTTATTGTTCTAGCCATGCTTGAGATTCCAAAGGAAGGATCTTAATTATTTTCTTGGAATAAGTGCGAGAAATGCCTCAGCTCCGCAATGATCGGATCTTTTTTAAAGAGGTCTAAAATAATTGCAAAACAAATTTTTTATTTGTGGTATGTTGAGAATTTTCGTTAAGCTTCATCCTTTTTTCTGTCAGAGAAGGGGCTCAAGTGGACTCAGGATTCTAAATATAAAGGCTTTTGCCATTATGAGAGGGAAAAATCTATAATTTTCACATAAATTGATCTGAAGCAACTATTTGACATAATTTAAGAAATTTCTGTCTCGTTTCGGAATCAGAAATGAAGCAAAACCTTCACAATTATGATTTTATTCTTGTATGGTTTTTCTTGACCAGAGGGGAAAGAGAGAAGAAGAAAGAGGAAAGTGCAGGAGGAATTTTTTTTTTTTCTGGGGAGAGGGGGTATGTAGAGATTCAAGCTCCATATTATTATCATTTAGGAATAGCTTTGGTTTTCAATACAAACTATAAGGGCCTTTTACAGAGCTCATAAGATAAATTTCTAATGAAATACGATAATATTAAACTTAATTTTAATAAAAGATAAAGGCCTAATTGTAATAATAAATGATTAATGAAATTTAACAAAAGATATTTGAAGTTAATATCAAATCCTATTGAAAAGAGATATTTAGGCTAACAAATAAATGAAATAAAATAATTTTAAATATTAAGTTTTATATTTATGTTTAATCTTAATTTATAAGTAATTAATAATATTTTTTAATTCTCTTTTCAATTTTTCATTATTCTCACCTGATTGGAGAAAACTTAATCTTGAGCTTTGAAATGTGGAAACAATAAAATAATCTATCTTAAAGTTTTAAGTAGGACAAATGTCATTACTTTAAAATATGACAGTCAAAATAACTTATGATTCATCTATACATATGAAATAGTAAACTTAATTGGATATAGTAATTGAGTTGGTTGAGTCTGAATACAATATTCTATAATTTGAGATTAATTTTTAAATTGTTGGTTAGAATCAATATTTTCATATTTCAAATTACTTTCAATTGTTCTTCAAATCCTATGGCATAACCGTCATAATCAATGTTTGATAGACAATCAAGAGGTTCTAAATAAAGTATATTGGACTCAGCCGAGATAGTTTTCTCTAATGCTCTGGGGCCTTGAAGACATTCTTTTTCTGCCTTTGATTCTTCTAAGCTTTTGTTATTAATTTATACACAGTTAATTGATGGCACTTATGACATCACCAAAGAGGTAGTCAAGATTTTCTTTAAAAGCCCTCAATTGTTCCTTAAGACTATTCAAACTCGCAGTTAGCATAACAATCTAGAAAGCCAAAATTAGTAGCCTATAATACTATCAGATGATGAATATATGCAATTTATGTTGAATGAAGTGGCAAAAGGCAACAATTTGGAGTGTCTGGTGCACACAAGTGCATAAGGCGTGGGAAGTCCATGTGTAGGACACTTCATCGGCACATAGTAGCTCATGTGGTGGTTAACAATGATAAGCTTTGGTGGATTGCCCGGTTTTTTCCTTCCAATTATAATGGGTGGTCGGTTGGTTGATTTAGTGGTTGGAAGTGCGAAATCTGGTGTGGACAGCAATGGGTTTAACTTTTTAGCAAGTTTCCAATAAGTTTTAAGTGGTTGAGAGGCAAGAATGGTTGGAGTTGTAGCTCTGATATCATTTGACATAGAACAATGGAGGAAGAGGGGGAGAGAGAGAAAAGGAAAGAGGGAGGCGCAGTAGCAAATAGGGAGGAAAATATAAAGATTTAAGCTCTGTATTATTATCATTTATGAATAGCTTCTGCTTTTAGTACAACTATTAAGGGTCTTATATAGGGTTCATAAGATAATTTCTTAATAAAAGATAATAATATGAAATCTAATCTCAATGACAAATAAATGCCTAATTCTAATAATAACTAATTAATAAAACCTAATAAAAGATATCCAAAGTTAATATCAAATCTTAATAAAAAAAATCTAAGTCAATGAATAAATAAAACAAAACAACTTAAATATTAATTTCTATATTTATCTTTAAGTTTAATTTACAAATAATTAATAATATATTTCCTATTCTCTTCCCATTCTCCATTAGAAAGAGGTAGGCTTATTGAATTCTTGATAATTGATATAAGTTAATTATAGAAAGCAAATCAACGTTTATATTCTTTAGTGGAAAGTCTTATTTTGTGCTCAGTTTAGAGAGTGTATCACCTATCACAGCCCCTAAGCCATCTTTCCCTAGTGCATGGAAGAATAATAGTCAGTATAATGACTATGGCTGGGTCTCAAACTAGTTAGTGGTCCCTTATCAAATGATATATGTGTAACATCTTCCTCCTTAGGATATTTAGTTAAAAAAAATAAAAATAAAAAGCAAGATTTTCAAACTTAATAAACAATACCAATTGCAAAAAGGAAGAGAATAAGAAAGAAGATAGCAAGGGGGTCGTTTGTGGTAAAATAAATAAATAAAATAATAAAGAAATGAATAAAACAAAGCAAGTAGTCAGCTAGATGACAACCATTTGGCATCCAAAATGCTACGTTACCCACTCACCGACAAGTATAGCTTTATTGTGCGTGAGCAATGTTTTATATATGTAGTTTATTTTCGTACGTTTGAGAAAAATGGAACTATATTGCCTTATTTAGATTAGAACCTATGCGATAAGATTTATTCAAAGCACCTCTAACCAAGTCATCTGCCTTGATGACTTTGTGAAGATGTGAAATACTTACATAAATATACTGACAAATTATATCATATATATTTATAATATTTTCAATAGTGATGATGATGATGATAATTTTTTAATTTTAAATCTCAAGAGATATATATATATATATATTTATGGCATATTGTATTTTTTGTATGTTGTGCTATGTTCTAAGATACAGTTAATATTATATATGTATACATATTCAAGTTGTTATATTTAATTCCTCTAAAATCTTAGAAAATTTTATAAATTAATAGAATTATTATATTAAGAAAATTTTTATAGACCTCGCGCATAGAAGATTGACCTCATGACTATTCCTATATGCAAAAGACTACTTTAACTAAGATACTGTGCTATTAATTCATGTACATGGAAAACTAACATATAATTATTCCTATATATAGAAGACTATTATTTTAATACCTGTTTTGATTTCTATGTATAAAAGACTAAACCTTAACAATTTTCAGAAATAGGTAACCTTTAGCTAATTTATTAGACATAGACAAGAATAGTTAAGACTTTAGATAATAATGATGATTGTCATATCTGAAAATGCAACCACGTGATTTTTAGAAAAGAAAAGTTTTTTTTTTCAAAATTTTGATTTTCAAAAACGGAAACCAAAATAAAGTAGTGAAGTAGAGTTGCGACCAAAATTTTATTTTTTAAAAGGTAAAACTTAAAAAAAAATCTTTTTACTTGAAAAATAGTCTACAAACCAAATAATGGATTCAGGAGTTGATTGTGAGTAGAGAAAGTATTGGACACCCACTACACCTATTATTAAGAACGGTTGTCCTAAGTCATTTATGCAAAATTAATGTGACATTTATTTTATTTTGATTCTCCTAACAATCACACGCAAAGATAAAAAAACTTTAAGAAATAAAATTAAAAGTAAAATGGGAAAGAAAGAAATTAAGGAAATAAAATTAAGAATAAAATAAAATGAAAAGTGATTCAAGAAATAAAACTAAAAGAAAAATATTTATTTCTAAAGGTAGATTTGACTTAAGATGAGAATTCAAAGCTTACTTACCTTATAATGAGGATCAAAGTTCATGTAATTCAAATAAAAATGAAAAGTGATTCAAGAAATAGAAGGGAGGAGAGGGGAGGGGAGGGGAGGGGAGGGGAGGAAAAATTTATAATTTATAATTTATTTTTTGTCCCTTGATTTTTTAATATTTTAATATATTAATATTTAATAAAAATTAAGATAATTTTTTTCATCAAGAATTAAAAATAAAAAAATTAAAATTTATAATTTTTTTAAACAATATTAATATAAATAAATTTTTTATAAAAAATTAAAATAATATAAGAGTAAATTTGTCCAAATATAATTACCTCTCTTCCCCTCCTAAACTAAACATTAATCTCTCCTCCCCTCCCTTCCAACCAAACAAAACTCATTAAACCCTCTCCCCTCTCCTCCTCTCCATTAACTTCCCCTCCCCTCCCTTCTCCTCCCTTCCCCTCCCTTCCCCTCCCTTCCGTTGAACCAAACAAAGCCTTATGATGGGAACTCAAGGCTTACATACTTTATAATAAGGATCAAAGTTTATATAATTCAAATGAAAAGCTATATTTGGTTTATGTTTTTTTAATTAAAAAAGAAAGAAAATAAGAATTATTTTTATCTTTAGCAAATAAAACGAATTTAGAATTGATTGATGTGTTTTAATTTGCTAAAGATAGAATTAACTTTACTTTTTTACTCTTTTCTCATTTTTTGATCTTTTTAATTAATTTTTTAGTTTTTATATTTTTTCCATATTTTTAATTAATTTTTGTATTTTTGTATTTTGGGTTCTTAAAATTTTGTTATTATTATTTTTTATCTTTTGATTATTTTTTATTTAAGTAAGCAAAGGATTTTGCTCTCTCTCTCCTTCTTTTTGATTTTTGACTTGGATTTTTTTGGAATGATATTTTTACTTAAATGAAAGCATTTTTTTTCCAAATACCCTTTGTTTATTTTGTTTGTTTTATTTTTTTTCTTTTGTTTTATCGTTACCTTTTTTGGTGTTTTGTTTTGTTTGTTTATGTTTTTTTGTATTTTTTTATTTTCTGAAAATGAAACTTGGATGTTTTAACTAAATTTTTGGTGAAAAAAGAGAGAATAAAAACACTTTTGACTTTAGAAAATAAAGCAGGTTTTAATTTGCAAAAGATAAAACACATTTTACTTATTTACTCTTTTCAATTTTATAATTCTCTAATATTTTTTAATGTATTTTAACCCCTAATTTTGCCAAATAAAAGGTTGAAAGAAAACTCCAAGGTTTACAAAAGAAAAATTAATTTTTGTTTATAGTTTTCTTTTTAGTTATTTGTTTGGTTTTTTTTCTTTTCTGTTTTTTGTTTTTTGTTTGCTTTCTTTTCCCTTTTTTTATTATTTTATTATTTATTATTTGTTGTTTACTCTTTATCTTTTTTCAAAGGACATACTTCAAAATGAACAATTAATTTTGAATTTTGTTTTGAATCATATTTTAATTTTTTTCAAATATATTTTCTTTTTTTTGAATTTTTAAAAACAAAATTAATTAGATAAAGTCGTTAGGACTCAAAACTTATTAAAATGCAAATGCAAATATTCAATAAGTACCAAAGAGACTTATTATCTCATATGGTTGCTTGGCTTGCCTTGCATGTCTGAGAGAATTAAAAAAATCTCACACGACAATTTTAAAAGAGAAATAAAATCAAATACAATACATTATAATAAAATAAAAGATAAAAATAAAAATAAAAATGACCAAATGGCAATATCGATGTCTAGATATTTGTGTTTGTGTGCACTTTAAGTACATTTCTCTTACTAGTCCAGATACATTTTACATCATACAAATAGATATAGAAAGTACTGAATCAAAGAGACTCTCCCTCCCCTTGAAACCTCCGTCTGGAAATTCCTAGATACCCTCTCCAACAATATACATAGCATCTATGTTAAGCAAAAAAGAAACATGAAATTGAATTAGCTTCAAACTAAAATGGATCACCTATGCAATGTTAATAGCAGATCACATCCATCCAGGTCGTGGAGTTGCTAGCAATATCGTCATTTTTATCAACTCAAGATATTGATTAAATAACCTAAAGAAACAGAGACATTTATGTAAAACATTAGCTTCGAAACATACATCCATTTATCATGAAATCATAGCAGGGAGGAAAGTCTAAGTTAATGCACTATGGCTTAACAAATTCAGCAACAATTGTGATAATCAAATACCAAGGTGTAATCCAGTCTTCTCTCTAGCATTCCATCGAGCACCTACTATGCATACCTATCCAGACATCTCTCTGGCATTCCATTGAGCATCAGACTTCTCTCTGGCATTCCATTGAGCACCTACTATGCATACCTATCCAGACTTCTCTTGGCATTCCATTAAGCACCTATTGTGCAGACCTAAGGACATGTACAGAACATGGCCTTTCGAACTTCATCCATGAATACTCAGTGCGAGAATGCTCCTTAATCCTTCATTCCCATTTCATATCATTAGCAATCACTAGGAAACTTCATTGATAGACAAGGAAAGCAAACAATATTCGTAGCTTACCTATAGGGACCATGGTAGAAGAATGGGTTCCTCTTTCACACCCCTCTTCTTAGTCTCGATCTCTTCTTGGTCTCCCTCTCCTTTCTTTTGTCTTTCGATCTCAATTCTCTGTCAATCTCTCTTCCTTAAATCTCTCCTATGCTTCGGTCTCTCCCTTCCTCTGTTATCCATTCTCTCTTTCTTAATCTCTTCCTTCAGATGCTCCTTTTAATCTCCCTAATCTCCTTCGTTAAATCTCTCTCTTCTGCCTCGGTCTCCTTCAAGCTCTCCTTCCCTTCTGGTGTTTTCTTTTCCTCCCTTTTGTGTCTCCTTCTTTCAACCTTCGATGGTGAAAGGGACGTGAAGGGGAGGTCAACTTTTTCGATCATCGCACTCACTCTCTGCCCCTTCCTTTGTTGATTTCTCTACTACCCTATTCCTTCCATTATCATGCTCTAAGACATTGGGCTTATCAGTGCCTCTGTTGCATTTTCCTTTTGCAGCTAAAGCATTGTTTAGTTCAACTAAGAAGAGGGAAAGGGAGGGATTTTAATGAAATCTTGTTTAGTTAAGGAGGGAGGGGAGGTTAAATAGACAATTATACCCTTATGATGTTAGAATTATTATTTTTTGCTTTAAAGATATTTTTATAAAAAAAAAAAAAGCTTTTCCTTGTTTTCTATTATAAAAAATAATTTTTTTAATTTCTATTTAAAAAATATTTTTTATTTTCATAAAAAATTATCTTGAATCCCATTAAAAAAAATATTTATATTATATTTTTAGTGAACACAAAAGTAGGTATATTAAGAGTAATTTAGTCAAATGCAACACAAATATTTCTCTCCCCTCCAAAAACCTCCACTTTTAGAGGGGAGGGTTTGAAGGGGAGGAGAGGGGGTATTTTGTCTCCCCTCCCCTCTAACTTTTTCATACCAAATAAAGGGAAGGCCTCCCCTCTCCTTCCCTCCCCTCCAAACACTACCTAAGGGGGTGAATGAGAAAAGGTAGGAGATGTGAGATTCAGAATGCAAAAATCCTACGTTTTGACCTTTTTGCTATTTTATTTTTTTATTTAAATTTTTAGGTATTTAAGTGTCAGGCCAATGGATTTAGGAGAGTTGGGCTACAGTTTTTTTTTTTTTTACATTTGGGATGCAGTGTTTGTTTTTATTGGGCTGAAAATTTTCCTTTCTCTTTTTTCTTTGATTTTTTTTTTTCAATTTTCCCTATATGATCTTACTTTTTTTTCTTTTCTATTTTTTATTAGGTCTTACATTTTCAATTTGATTTTCAATTCTCGTGCTCTTTCCTTTTTTCTTTTTTCTTTTTACTTTTACCTTTCTTTTCAATGTTGAGTTATTAAAACTTTGTTATCTGAAGGGAAATGGATGTCTTTCTCATTATTTTTTTCTTTTTTTTAATATTTTTAGTTTTTTCCACCTTTTAAAATTTTATTTTTTTCCTTTTTTTTATTTTAATTTTATATTAATTAGATTTTATTATCATTTTTGGAACATATCTAGACAAAATACTGTATTCACAATGATGATGATGATGATAATAGATACATTAATAATAAAGGATTCTAGTAGAATTTATATAACTAACTTGCAACCTAATAATTTATTAAATTATTTGATGTTCAATCCTTGATGTTTGTCTATTTAAATTATAATTACTTCAATTTAATTTAATACCTTTGTTTTATAATAATGTTTATAATAAATCATTAATAAGAAGGAGATAGGATTCTCGAAAAAAGATGATCTCCAAGAGATAGGGTTTTTGTTAAAAGATGATCTCCCATATCATAGACAAGGTTGCTGAGATATTATAGTCTAAAAAAGGAAATTGTCATATGATTGCTTTTATTGTAAATCTAAACTATGAAATGTCCTAATATGTAGTTTTATTTTTGAACCTATGGCACTAATATGTTTATTTATTTATGAAAATCTTTTAGACCATAATAGAATAAACAATACTATTTTAAATTTACTTTTTTATATTGTAATTAGATGAATATTTTCTTTGATATCACTAGTTTGTATGTCTCAATCAAGTCTAAAAAGAGAGAAAAATAAAATATTTTCTCTGCACATGATAGCTGAACTATTGCTATTTTTTTTATTTGTTTATCTTATTGAGAATTTATTTATAAAATTCCCATTTTTAGTGTAATGTGTTTAGATGATACAAATGCATATAACCAAATATATAATGGAGATTAAGTAAGTTTATGTGGATATCCTAGGATTTGGTCTAATACAAGTCATAATCACTATTTTCACCAATATAGTTATTGAGAACAACCAACCAGTTGACCTCCCAATCCCCCCTTAGATGACATCACTACCACCACTAAATCCATCAAATTGAATGAGTTTGTAAGAGCAGACAGCATATAAATCATGGAACTTTATTTTGTCATGTATATAATAGCTTTATAACTTAATCTTTTGACTAACTAGATATAACTCTAAAACTTTTATATAACAGGGTTAATAAGACTCACTATCAAATAATATATCATATTAGTTTTATATGTTTATGTGATTCTTCTTAGCTTTACTAGTTATGCTTTTATAAGATTAGGTTCCAGCTATCACACTTTTAATAAACTCAATTTGAATATTCTAATAAAAAATTATGCTAAATTTTTCAAGGAAGGTTTACAATATGAGCTTAATTAATAGGTGAACAAGGTAAACATGGTCTTAAGCCAAACTCTACAAATTATCCATCTAGGAGAACTAGGAAAATTTAAAGGGGCCATTAGATTTATTTTATTTTATCTCTATAAAAAATGGTACAAAAAAATTTATAAGATACAATTTCAAGATATTTATGTTTGCTAAAATTGGTGGAAAAAGGTATGCTACAAAATTGTTTGATAGAATGATCTAAAGTCTAAAGAAACACTATTTCTTGGAACATTTTATTTGGGTTGGGTTGGGTTGGGTTGGGAGCATCTTGACAACACTATGGTTAAGAAAGCTAATGAATTGTCTAATGTAATTTTTGAAAGAAATGATTTTTTATAGGTAATATACCTGCGAAGCTTGGAGAGGCTAAAGAACTATTCATTTTTGTTCCTGATAAATTGGATACCATGTGTTGGAATCTAATTATTGCTGATTATGCTATGAAGGGCCATTCAATGAAGCAGAGAAGATTTTTGGACAAATGCCTATTAAAGATTTGGTTTCTCATTACTTAATGTTTGTTACGTATACTCAATATAGGAAAATGTATTTAGCATTGCAAATTTTTGAGTTGGCCAAGAATATGGTTTTATTGAATTATATGTGGCTAAATTTGTTCATAATGGAATAGAGACTAAGATAGAATGGGATGTCAAAATTAGTATGAGATGCTCAATAGAGTATTTAAGTAAATGATTCTCCTACCTTAATAGCTAACTTAAAAATAAAAAGGTTTCTTGCCTTATTTAAGTGTTTATCAATTAGTATCAAAGTCAATTGGTATTAAAGCTAATGGTTAGTGGCTCTGAAAAAGGCTACTATTGGAGGGTTTTGACTAACGGAGGGTTTTGAGAGAAATGTTGTTGAGTAAAGTGTCGAAGAATATAACTACCAAAATGTCAACTTTCCAATAGAGGTTGATTGATAGAGATCAAGATATTATAAGATGCTAAAGTTTCACATTGATTAATATAGGATGCTCAATGGAGTACATAAGTAGGGTAGTTTTCCTACCTTAATAACTAGCTTTTAGGCATAAGCAGGGTTATTCTCTCACCTTAATAACTAACTTTTAGGGGGATTTTCATATCTTAATTTTGTTCCTTGTGTTTCAAGGTTGTTAAATTTATGAGATATGGTAACAGAGGGTAGGTAAGAGACTTTTCCCACATGATGCTTTGTAAGAATGTGGTTTTATGGAATGCAATCATTACAACCTATGTCCAAGACTTCCAAATTGATGAAGTTATTTGGTTGTTCATGAAAATACCTCATGAAAATTTATACCATGGACTAAAATTGTTAAGAGAAATTACACTTACCTATCTTAATCTTTGCCTCCGATTGTAAATGTATATTAAATAATGTGAAGGGAATTTTTGTAATTTTATGAAGTTACAATTTTCAAATTTAAATAATAAGGCCTTATTATAATGAAACTAATAGAAAAAAAGGTTAATTGCAATCTCTTTAGACTTGGGGGATATTGCAATTGAAGTTAAAGATAAGGTAAGTGCAATTTCCCCAAAGTATTAATGGGTATATAGGTTGGTAAGCTTGATGAGTCACTTGGAGTTTACAATCAGATGCCTTACAAATAAAGGCATATAAACTAAAGCAGCATGGATGTTAGGATAAGTACATATATGATGCCAGTCAACTTGGTGCACACGATGCTATTTGTTAAAATAACATGATTGCAGGCTATAGCTAATATGGAAGAATGAATTAAACTCTCAATCTTCATGTACCAATGCCCATTAAGGATATGGTTTTATGAAATACTATGATCAGGTAGGATTGATGGATATAGCAATCAAGATCTTTTAGGACATAGGGTATAGTTTCCTAGAAATCTCTCAACTTTAGCATTAGGGTTTAGCAAGTTGGCAGTAGCTTCATTGATACATTATAAAATGATTCTTTTTTTGGATTTCCACGTATGCTAAATAGGGAAGGGTGTGTTAAACAAGTGTTCAAAGACATTGAATGTGTTGATTTTGTTTCTTGGATTTCCATGATTTCTAGTTGTGTTCTTAATGAATATGCAAAGGAGGTTTTAAGGTCTTTGAACAGATTTTATCAGAAGGCTTGACTTAGGATAAGGTTATCTTTATTGGAATTTTGTTAGCATAGAGTCATGCTATTTTAGCCAATCAGGGTTTGAATTTGACAATTTTTTTAAATGCATGATTAAAAATTTTGTAATTGAACCTTTGGCATTACGGTTGCCTAGTTGGCAAGCTTGGTCACATGTCAAGGTTATAAGAAGCCTTTGAAATGGTAAGGGGGTGAACATCAAGGCAAATGCTGGAGTATGGAGTCCATTAATTTAGGTGGTGTACACTGAAACCTGGAGCTTAGTACATTTACTACTGAGAGCCTCTAAAAATTAAACCACTTAATGCCTCTAATTATATGATCTTGTTGAACATGCATGCTAAGGCTGGTAGGTGGGAAGAGGTTAAGAGTGAGGGTCCTAATGAGAAAGGAAATAACTAGAAAACTACCCATCTATAGCCAAATTGAAGTTAGAAATCAGATACAATATTTTCTCTTAGATAATCTAGCAAAAATGAAACCTAAAAAATATCAGACTATACTAAGGACTTTCACTACATGCACACAAGGGACAAGTGTAACATATCTAAGATAAATCCCCAGCTTTTAAGATTTTATGATTGGAGATTCTCAGAATTTGGTTATAGGTCCATGCATATCCATTATAAATGAATCAATTAGCTAATGAGTTAGGTCAATTATTAGAACTTCCCTTCAGTCTTGTGAGATTATTTATTAGCTTTACCATTTAGAACAGAAAGGTTAAAGTAACATCAACAAAATGTTCCTTCATTAGCTTTATACTTACATTGGATAGGTAAATTGAAATATCTTATATGTTTTTTGAATATTTTATTCTAAATCTAACTTGAGATACTTAAGAATATATAAGGTGGAGGATTATACATCTATAAAAGATCGTAAAGTAAAAAATAAAAAGAAAGACTGAGAACCACTTTTCATTGAAAAAAAAATATATGGACAAGATGAACCATAACAAATTCCTTGTAGTGTGGCCCATTTATTCTAATTGATGGTTAGTTCATCTATATGCCATTTGTTCGTGATGTTCTTGTTGTTATGGATTTTTTGTGGTGGTTTTGAAATGTAATATTGTTGGAGCTTTAGTGTGTGTGTCAAAAGAAGTCTCACATTGCTCAAAACAAAGGAAACCTTAGCATATATATACTAAGATGTAATATTAAACAAGTGAATAGGCCAAGAAAAGGAGTGGGCTATCGCACACAACAACGGGCTAACACGGGGGCAACATAGTTAAAAAATTTTTATTTCCTACTCGCGCACAAGTTAAACGTGATACTAGCCATTTTTTGTTGAAAATATTTTTATAAAATATAGAAATATTTTGTTTAAAATAAGCTTACTAGACAAATTATATTTCTAGTAGTTTTGAATTTAGGATCATAAATTTTTGAAATTTCTAAATGTTTAAGCCTTTAATTATCGTTTCAATTTTTCATTAACTGACTTTTAATCCCAACATTCAAAAATGGCCTTTCTTAATTATTTTTAATCCCAACGTTCAAAATTGATTATTTTTAATTTTAAGTCTTTATTAACCAGTTTTATTACTGCCTCACATTTTGTCTGCTTCTTCAGCCTATAAAAGGGAGTGCATGGTGTAGTTCAATGCACATTGAGTCATTGAGTTATCTGGCCTTTCTCCTCCTCTTTTCTGCTTTGAGTTTTCTATTCTCTGCTATTCTGCTTTCCTGTGAATTTACATAAGAAGGATACATTTAATCCTTGAGAGTTGTCGGCCTGTGTCAAAATAACTCTTAAGGATAGTATCCTTGGACATGACTTGGATTGGATTTTTCTAATGTATTTGTGAATTATAGCTAACAATCTTAAGAGTTATGGAATCACACCATAATGCTGCTGTTAACAATTTTGATGCTGCCAACATTATCGCTACTGTTTCTGGTAGGGCTGTTGGTGGTGGTGGTGGTGGTGGTGGTGCTACTGCCCTTGTGCCCACTGCAATGCCGCTTCCTAAGCCCAACTTTGTAAGTATATTTTTCATATAGAAATCAAAAGGATCCAATTCGAGCAAGTTTTAAAAAAAAAGTCCAATTTTTTGGAATTAGTAAAATTATTTTGATTTCTTATTAATTTTACTAATAATATTTCTTTAATCAAAAATCAATTTATTTATTATAAAAATTGATTTAATATTTCAATTATTTTATTTATTAATATTATATTTACGGGTCGAATCTTTATGACATGGACAATCGATATATTAAACGTAAGGTTAGGTCGTTGCCCATAAGTAACGCGCTGTATAGCTCGAGTACAGTGAGAAGTAAGCAAGAGCCGCTGTATCGTCGCCTGGATATAGTGAAAAATAAGCAAGGGCTACCACATTTTTGTGAACGAATGTGGCTAAAGAAGCTAGTTCATGAAAGTAGGATTCGTTTTGGAACTTGGAATATAGGTACACTTACGGGTAAATCTATGGAAATAGTAGATACTATAATTAGGAGAAGGATTAATTTTATGTGTTTACAAGAAACTAAATGGGTAGGAGAAAAAGCGAAAGAATTAGATATTTCAGGTTTTAAACTTTAGTATACTGGTAAATATAAATCTAGAAATGGGGTAGGTATAATTATAGATAAGTTTTGAAAAAATACTGTAGTCGATGTCAAAAGGTTAGAAGATAGAATCATTGCATTAAAGTTTGTAGTAGAAAAGAAAATCTTCAATATTATTAGTGCTTATGCACCACAAGTAGGGTTAGAAGAATCGCATAAGGTAAAGTTCTGGGAAGATTTAGAATGTTTAGTTCAGAAAATACTATTAGGAGAAAAGATTATTTTAAGAGGGGATCTAAATGGTCATGTGGGAAGGGTATCTTCAGACTATGAGGGTGTTCATGGAGGACATGGTATATGAGAAGTAAACGCAGAGGGTAAAACTATTTTAGACTTTTCATTATCGTTCGATCTTATATTAGTTAACACTTGTTTTAGAAAGCATGAAGAACATCTTATCACGTATAAAAGTAGTAGGATATGTTCTCAAATTGATTTCTTTCTTATAAAGAAATCGAATAGAAAATTTTGCATGGATTGCAAAGTTATACTGGGAGAGAGTTTAACTACTCAACATAGAGTTTTGGTTATGAATGTAAGAGTTAGGAGGAGAGTAAAAAGTAAATGTGATGGTAGAGTGGTAAGAACTAAGTGGTGGCAACTAAATGGAGATAAAGAAAAGAATTTACGGAGAAGGATTATAGAAGAAGGACCTTGGAAAATATAAGAATGTGCTAACGATATGTGAAATGAAATGGCTAAAGAGATTAGGAATGTGGCAAAGGAAATATTAGGTGAATCAAAAGGTTTTGGACCTAGGGATAAAGAATCTTGGTGGTGGGATACAAGTGTACAAGATAAGGTTAAAGTTAAAAGAGAGTGTTATAAAGTGTGGTCATTATGTAAGAGTAATGAAAATTGGGAAAAATATAAGGTAGCTAAGAAAGACACTAAGAAGGCAGTGAGCGAAGCGAGAGCGAAGGCATTTGATGGGTTATACCAATCTTTAGGTACTAAAGTTGGAGAAAAAAGTATTTACAAGTTAGTTAAAAGTAGAGAAAGAAAGACAAGAGATGTGGATAAAGTGAAATGCATTAAGGATGAAGACAGGAAAGTGTTAGTCATGGAACGAGATATCAGAGAACGATGAAAGGGTTATTTTCATAGGCTTTTTAATGAAGGACACGAGATTTTATTGCAATCGGATAGGCTAAATACTAAAGAAGAGAATCGAAATTATACTTTTTATCGTAAAATTTATGAGATAGAGGTAAAAGAAGCATTAAAGCGAATGGAGAATAGCAGAGCAATTAGACCGGATAATATACCCATTGAAGTATGGAAGAGTTTGGGAATGAAAGGTATAAGTTAGCTCACAAAGTTATTTAATGAAATTATGAGATCTAAGAGGATGCCAGATTAGTGGAGGAAAAGTACTTTAATCCTTATTTATAAGAGTAAAGGGGACATTCAAAATTGTGCAAATTATAGAGGAATTAAACTTATGAGCCACACTATGAAATTATGAGAAAGAGTAATTGAGCGAAGGTTAAAGAAAGAGAGTCAAGTTACGGAGAATCAATTTGGTTTTATGCCAGGAAGGTCAACTATGGAAGCAATATACTTGTTGCGAAGATTAATGGAGAGATATAGGAAGAATCAAAGAGATTTACACATGGTGTTTATTGATTTAGAAAAAGCATATGATAGAGTGCCAATAGGAATTCTATGGAAGGCTTTGGAGAAAAAAGGAGTTTTTATAGCTTATATTCAAGCAATCCAAGACATGTATGATAAGGTTACAACTAGCGTAGTAACAAAAGGTAGACTTACAGAAGATTTTTTGATAACTATTGGTCTACATCAAGGGTCAACTCTGAGCCCTTATCTTTTTACCTTAGTCTTAGATGTACTTACTGAACATATCTAAGAGCCAGTGCCAAAGTGCATGCTTTTCGTAGACGATATTGTCCTAGTTGGAGAATCGAGAGAGGAAATGAATGAGAAGTTAGAGAGGTAGAGACAAACTTTGGAAGCTCATGACTTTCGTTTAAGTAAAAGTAAAACGGAGTATATGGAGTGTAAATTTAGTAAGAGACACACCACTTCTAGCATAGAAGTAAAAATTGGAGAACATATCTTACCACAAGTCACACGATTTAAGTATCTTGGATCCATCATACAACATAACGGGGAAATAGAATAAGATATAAAGCATAGGATTCAAGCAAGGTGGATGAAATGGAGGAGTGCTTTGGGTGTTATTTGTGATAGAAGAGTACCACTCAAACTTAAGGGTAAATTCTACCGTATAGTTATAAGACCTGCAATGTTGTATGGAACTGAGTGTTAGGCAATAAAAAGTCAACAAAAAAATAAGTTTAATGTTGTAAATATGAGAATGTTGCGGTGGATGAGTGGACACACTAGACGAGATAGGATTAGAAATGAATGCATTAGAGAGAAGGTGCAAGTCGCACCTATTGTAAAAAAGATTATAGAATCGAGACTTAGGTGGTTTGGTCATGTGGAGAGGAGACCTATAAAAGCCCCCGTTAGGAGAGTAGATGTAATGGAGAATAGTCTAATAAGTAAAGGTAGAGGAAGATCAAGAAAAACTATAGGAGAAATTATTAAGAGAGATTTAGATTTAAATGGTTTGTCTAGAAATATGATTTATGATAGAGATTTATGGCGTCAATTGATCCATGTAGCCGACTCCACTTAGTGAGAAAAGGCTTTGTTGTTGTTGTTGTTGTATATTTCATTTATATTTCATTTTTTTTTAAAATAACATATCATAAGATTCTTTTTCTTGAAAACTCACTTTTCCAAACCCAGAAAATAGAATGAATTCTAAGATTTTTCCTTAGGACAAATACTTTTATACATATCTCTTCTGGTTGATCTATACCATACTCTATTCTCGTAAGATGATACACACTGGCTAACAGTCCTCCTGGTGCTACATCATAGGCACATTGGAAACGGAGATAATTGTAACCATATACATATAAAATGACAGCAATGGAATGCCAATCCTCGGGCTTTATTTGTAAAGTCTCTATTCCTTGGTAATCGAAACCCAAATATCTATGAACTAGCTTATGTTTAACAAGCTAAGCAGACAAACGACCTTGCATTTTTTTATCTCTCCCACATTTTTATTTGTATAAGTATTTAATATTTACAATTACAATGAAATTTTTAAAGATGATTGTGCTATTTCTTATTTTGTACAAAAAGATCCTGCCTATTCACTATTTCGTGGGAGGATACTGAACTTTTGTATTTGAAAAATGTGTCAGAAGGTATCTCTGAAGTAGATGGTGGTTGATAGAGTAATCCTTGATCATAATTGCCGGTATGAGTACTGCGCCCAACATGAAACTTGTGGTTGGTAGTAAAACACCTATTCTCCTGTTGAGACCTAATTCGATCTTCATAGATTTCTCGAGATATTTTCTTACGAAGTTTTGTTATAGCATTTATAATGACCATCGGTGTAGGTGGACAACCCTGCAAATAGACATCCACAGGAATTAGTTTATCCACACCTCGAATAGTACTATAAGAATTGGTATTGAACACCCCCTATTATTGTACAGGCTCCCATAGCAATGACATATTTTGGTTCAAGCATTTGCTTATATAATCTCATTAAAGAAGGAGCCATTTTCATTGTTATTGTACCTATTGTTAAAATTAAGTTTACTTGTCAAGGACTAGATCGTGGTACCAGTCCATAATGATCAAAGTCAAATCGTGATCATATTAAGGAAGCAAATTCTATGAAGCAACAACTGGTACCATAAAGAAGCGGCCATAAACTAGATAGTCTTGACCAATTTGAAAGATCATTTAATGTAGTTGAAATAACTGAATTTTGGGTTGTTCGATCAAGTAAGGGAAACTCAATGGAATTCATAACAGTCTCAATGTTTTTTTTATTGTCTAAATATTCAAGAATTAAGACCATTCTAATGCTCCTTTTCGCCATGCATAAATTGAACCAACAATTAGGATAAGCACGAAAATTAAAGCTTCTATAAATATGGATACCCCCAATACATCGAAACTCATTGCCCATGGATAAAGAAAAACCGTTTCAACATAAAAAACAACAAAAGCTAGAGCAAACATATAATAACAAATTCGAAATTGTAACCTAGCATTGCCAATTGGTTATATTCTCGATTCATAACTAGAAAGTTTCTTTGGCCTTTTGCTAATCGGGGTTAAAATTTTAGAAATTAGAAATGCCAAAATGGGAATAAGACTCTATCATTAGAAATGCCCTAAAAATATCATATTCATAACGCAAAAACATATATATACTCCTATGAATGTGGAAAATCCACCAGATTAGTATTAGTCTATTCAAATTGGACTGAATGTGGAAAGTCAACCATAATTGTTTATAATTTTAATTGAATTACTCAGTTTCATTTGTTTCCTATGGTACATATCTCATTTCAAGATATAAATATAACCATATATTTTATTTTGGTATAATGTACAAAAGAAAAAAAAAACTCTCGCATTTTCGCATGACTTCAAATTCTCTCTAAAGAAAAGTAATTTCATATTGAAATCAAATATCTTATTATTATTATTTATTAATGAATTTGATTTTTTAATTCTTTTTTATATTTATAAATATTAATTAATTAATTATTTTTATTTGTTAATCCTCAATTTCATTTTAATATTTTAAGAAAAAATAAAAATAGAAATATTCTAAAAAATCTTATTTTCATTTTATTTTATTATTTTATTTGTTATTATTAATTATAAGTTATAAATTATTTATGTTTAAGTTACAAATATTATAAAAAATTTATACTACTATATACATACTAATAGAATAATATTAATATATTCTTAAGATGTGCGTTCTTGTTCCTTAATAACTTGAGTTGTTGTTCTTTGAGAATTGATTCCCCTAGCTATCATGACTTAACTGGGTATATTCTATTAGAATCTATTATTCTATTATAAGAATAATTTATACTACTACTAATATTTAGTAAATATTAGTAGTATTAGCAGGAATATTAGGGCTATACGGACTCGAACCGTAGACCTTCTCGGTAAAATAGATCAAACTAATTATTATTAAAATGATTTGAATTGTTTTATAAACCTAATGTGCATCTTTTTTTTGCATTGGGCTTTTTCATTAACTGATAGAAAGATCAGTTAGTCTACCATCTTTTTTCTTGACAGAAAGAGAAAGATAAGGAGATGGCTCCATGTGCTCTGATTTTTTTTTTATTCCAATCTAAGAGCACTACCAAAGTGTTTCAAAGAAGGGTTATCCTGACGTAGGTCTGCTTCTGGCTTAGATCAACTTAAGTTAAATGGAATCTCTATCGAACTTCTTAAATTGAAGAATCAAATATGAAACTCAATACACCTTAAAGTTCATAAGATAGGACAAAAAGAGAATTTTTTTGAGGTTCCTATACTCATTATGCCTAGCATTGAATAGACTAGGTATTCACCTTATCAATATCTCAAAATCTCAAATCAATGATGGGTTTTATTTGACGTCTAAATTAAATGGACACTTGAATCGCATAGAATTGTTTGTCAAGCTATTGTTCTCTTGTCTTGTTCCTTAAAAGTCATGGAATAAGACACCGATTTCTCAATAAAATTAACTCTTTTGATTACATGATGGACTCCTTTGAAAAAGCATTAGCGCTCGTGTAAATAAGTTGCTCTACTTAACTGAGCTATAGCTCTTGTGCTTTTGATACATATTTTATAGGATACTCCTTTGTTTCACAGTCTAGGGCTATTTAAACTAACTAATTAAGAATTCTCAGATGTACTAGTACTAGCAAGTGCATCTTTGATGCAGTCATCAATTCTCCCAAGCACGAGCAAACATATTAATTACGAGGAAGGCATTTTTACTATGCTACTAATACTTTACTTGCTCTGCTATCTTGCCCAAGCCTGGCTAAGGAAGAATTACAAGACGTAAAAAAATATATACAGATTAGGGTATACTATATTTATTTAATATTTTACATCATTTACGATATATTTTTTTTAAATAAAAAGAAAACAATAAGGTAATGTCATTCCATTTGGACAAAATACCCACACTCAAGTTCCGTAGTTTTAGGTCCACTATCTTGATCATGATTTTCCTACCCCCAGAGGGAAAGGTCCTTCCTTTTTGGTCGATTGTGGGCAAGGAGGGATTCAAACCTCTAACACTGTGGTTTATAGCTATGTGCAATAATCCTTTAAACTATAGGTCCCACCTCGTCTCCACTAGATCTATTCCCCAAAGTACCCTAAAAAAAGGGAACCTTTCTTCTCCCTAACCATTTCAACTTAAGAAGATGTGAAAGCGCCTATTTCTCTATAAGAACAGTGCATTCTGAGGTATGGAGTAGGAGAGAAGAGATTTTATAATTAGGGTTTTGAATAAGACGACTTTTTCATTTTTCATTCTTACTACTTTTTCATATGGTTTTGAATAAGACGACCTTTTTATTTTTCATTCTTATTTATTTTTCATTCTTATTACTTTTTCAATATGAAAAAGTAATAAGAATGAGAGGTGTTAAGCTTTTTAACATCTTAACACCGAGCTATTTTTTCGCAGGACCTTCCCTACAATATCGTCACCATAGTAGAGTTTAATCACCAAGTTCATGATGGATTAATGTGGTTCCTCTATGCCTAAGACACCAGAATATCAAACCATGAATGAAGAAAGGCATAAGATAAAAGCATATTGACTATTGATTATGAGGCCCTAATTCTTGACTGGAAAGGACACCAAAGGCCTCTGCCCTTCCATTACTTGGATAGATAAATGGTTATAACAAAGTTTTTATTATTTGTATTAACAGCTACTCTAGGAAGAATGTTTTTATCCAGTGCTAACAATTTAATAACTATCTTTGTAGCTCTAAAATGTTTCAGTTTATACTCTTATCTATTCTCTGGATATACCAAGAAAGATTATGGTCTAATAAGGCTACTACAAAATATTTACTCATAGGTGGGGCAAGCTCTTCTATTCTAGTTCATGGTTTCTCTTGGCTATATGGTTCATTTGAGGGTAAGATTGAGCTTCAAGAAATAGTAAATGGTCTTATTAATACATAAATGTATAACTCTTTAAGAATTTCAATTGCGCTTATATCCATTACTGTAAGGCCTCAGTAGAGTCTTTTAGTAGCATGTTTCGGTCCTTTTTCCCATTACTTAGAAAAGTGAGCCATTAGTTCTAGTATAAGATACTATCATTACTACCTGGACAATTAGACATCTAACTCGTAATCACAACGACCCAATTGCAAGAGCAAAGCTCTACCAATTGAGCTATATCCCCCCGAGCCAGGTGGAGCATGCATAAAGGAGTCAGATGCTTCTTCTATTCTTTTCCTTGGCGTAGCTAGGCCATCCTGGACTTGAACCAGAGATCTCGCCTGTGAAGTAAATCATCGCACCTATGGTCTAACCAATTGGGAGAGAATCAATAGATTCCTTTTTGGGAGTGATTCATCCTTCTCAAATGCAGCATACAACTCTCTATTGTACTGCACTCTCTAAATGTGCTTGTTCCCCTTTCTTCTTTACCATGGCAAGTCTTTATGAATTAACTCCAATGAGAAGAAAAAAGAATACGTTCCTAGACACTCTAAGATCCTTCTTCAAGCCTGCTCCCATTTTGAGTTATAAGATAGATAGACACATCCCATTGTATTGATCAAGGCCATTCATAGTGATTGAATGAGTTAAAGACTAAGAAGTGAGTTATTTATCAGTCAAGCATTCCATTCTTCTTATGGCTAAATGTAATCTCCCAGTCCTTGTGGAAAGGAAAAAGAATTTCACATTCTTCCTTTCAGGAAAAGAGGATTAGGAAAATCTTATTAATTGTAATTTTCTCTAGAAGCCTAAGAAAAGCATTAAAAAGGCTTGAATGGTACGATCCTGCCATCATCTCAAAATGAAAGGGGCGATCTCGTAGTTCTTGGTCTATGATGATACATTGTTAGGTGCTTCATTTTTATTTTTCCATTAAAGCTGAACCTAAACTTGTGCTCGAGAGATAGTTATCCATATACTGATAAGAAATGTATGAATTCTCAGGAAGAGGGGAGCCATGGTGGTTCCCCTCAGACTGCCCAGATCCCATAAGTTGGATCTATATTAGATCTCACTTGAATCACCTTATCTATCCTCCTAAAGAAAAGTTTGGTTTCAAACCTTAATTCGAACAAGAGAAGCATACCATGCTAATATGCCTTAGATGATCCATATCTTAGGGTCAGGTACCAATAAACATATTGAACTATCTATGTGGCTGAGAGCCCTCATAGCCCAAGCACAACAATGTACTTATTAGGGGCACGCTCTACCACTGAGCTAATAGCCCATCATGTAAGCCTCTCACAGGGGGCTGGCTATGCGAAAAGCAAGAGAAACCCTATCCCTGTTTTTCTTTTTCTATGTTCTCATGGCAAAAAAAAAAAAGGGATCCTATCAACTTGTTCCAACCTAAGATAATAAGTTCATGCACTTAGTCTTACTTCATCATTAAGAAATGAAACAAAACTTCCATCTCCAAATTGAACTCAGACATAGCTCGCTTCTTTTTGGGTGTGAAGCAATGTCAAACCAAAATACCCAACAAGCATTAGCTTTCCCCAAAAAAAAGGTGATCTAGCTACACCTTCCAATATAGCTACCTTGTTATGACCTCACTCTAGTAACTAGCCCTGCCTTCGGCACCCTCTCCTTACAACTAAGGTAACGACTTCAGGCATGGCTAGCTCCCATAGTGTGATAGGTGGTGTGTACAAGGCCCAGGAATAAATTCACCATCATATGGCTAGTTTACGTAAAATTCTGGGAAAACAGCAACGACTCCTGTCTTATTTGTAGAAAAATGGAATACATTATAAAAAATTAATTAATCAGTTGGATATTCAGGAGTCATAAACTCATTAATTTGAAGAGTTATTTTGAATTATTCAATTTATTAGATTTTGAATTTTGATGAACTAATTTTTGTTTTAAGCAATTCATGGAAGAATAAATTGAGAAAAAACCTATGAATGTCCTATCTACAAGAAAAGACTTCATGATAGTCAATATGGGTCCTCACCACCCATCAATGCATGGTGTTCTTTGACTTATTATTATCTTAAAAAGTGAGGATGTTATTGATAATGAACCAATATTAGGTTATTTACATAGATGGATGGAAAAAAATTGTGGAAAACTAAACAATTGTACAATATCTGCCTTAGGTAACACGTTGGGATTATTTAGCTACCATGTTCACAAAAGCAATAAATGTAAATGGACCAAAACTGTTAGGAAATATTCAAGTACCTAAAAGAGCCAGCTATATTCAAGTAATTATGTTGCAGTTAAGTCGTATAGCTTTTCACCTACTATGGCTAGGACCTTTTATGGTAGATATTGGTGACAAACCCCTTTCTTCTATATTTTCAAAGAAAGAGAATTAATATATGATCTATTCGAAGCTGCCACAGGTATGAGAATTATAACACTATAAATTCTAACTTATATCATGCTTTTAAATGGCATAATATCATGAACCATATAGGTTTCTGATAGAAAAAGCAAGAAAAATAGGATTATTTTTGTGTTGCATTATATCTAAAAATTTGCAACCGGTGTCACATGGACCATGTAAGCTGTTTAATTTCGGCCATATTTGCCTCCTATTCTGCCTAAAATTTGAAAATTCATAACTAAATATAAAAAAATTGAAAGCATGCAATCTTGGTAATCATGGAAAGCTATGGATGTCTACTTCACACTAAGAATATGCTTAGATCATAACATCTATCACAGATGATGTTTGACATTCAAAATGGATTAGAGGTCAGATTGTATTCTGGAACTGATATGGAATTCTGACAAAAATTTAAAAATATTCAATTAATTCTACAAAAATCTAATTCATGAAAATGATACCAATATAGAAATATGTGGATGTCATTTAGAGAAGAAAAATATCTCCAGACCAGTTTATTAAGCCCATACCTAGAAATTTAATGGAACAGTACTTCTGGTTAGGCAAAATTTCTAATACTAGATAGAAATTTCAAAAAATCATATCTTCCTCTCTAGACCTCCAAATGAGGTGCTTCTAGTTGGAATGAGTCACTGTAATTGTCTAGTTTCTCTGTATAAAATTTTGTGACAATTGGACATCATTTGAGTCTCATGTACAGAATTCAAATTTAGACCAAATGAATAATGCAATAAACCCAAACCATAAAAATTGCCAACTTTAAAAAATCATCAAATATTCTGTAGACCTCCAAAAATTATGATCTTTAACTTCCTAAAAATATTTTAATGAAACCTAATTGCATGCCAAATCTTAGATCAAGTCTAACTCATTTGACTAAAAAGTGATATAGGGTTCCATTATGGTCAAATTTGGCTCTATACGAGGTATCAAACTTGGCAAATGGCTTCTCCTTGGTTGTGGCACCTTTTGGGCAAGTCTAAAAGTACATTTAAAACTTGTATGAGCTACCCAAATGGTTCCAAACCTTATACCTCTCATTTTGGCCATTCAACCCACACTTATATACATTTATATCAAACTTCCAAATTACATACTTAGGCATTACATATTCAAAATAGATGCTAAAGCTCATACATCATATCCATACATTTAAACATCATATAATGTCATATTTACACATGTCTCAAGGTTCATAGACCATTTACAACATCATATACATTGTGAAGTACCATTATGGTTCCAAAAAGAATGAAACTAGACATATAGTTGTCAATCTTCCATCTTCATTGTTGTTGGCTCCCATTGCTATAGCTACTTAGTCCACCTAATATGTTAAAGTATTAGAGAGGAGGGGATGAGATTCAAAGAATCCCAATAACTCATCTCCTATTTAATCATACATAATGGATACAAATAAGTCTCATAAATGCATGTATGACCATGTTGATATGTGCAAACATTTAAGAGACATTTTCATCATTTGAGAAAGTCATACATAGCATACAAAGGCTTGCCAAGTAAGTAGATTGGCCTCATCCAATTTCTTGTGGATATTGGACTTGCCTCACCCATTCTTTAATACATTATTAGACTCAACCATGCTCTTGGGAGCCCACTTTGCTTTTGGAAAACTTTTTGCTTTGTCTTAACCAATCTTAAGTTCTTAGCTTATCCTTACCATGGTTAAGGGTTCTTAGCCTCACCACAATCAAGCAAACCCAAGCACACATCAAAACATCATATGAAATATAATATGTCATCATAAAACCATGGCATATGAAATCATACTATCACACTTTTTATGAATTGAAAATACACATACACACATTCTAAGACAAGTCAAGCATACATCTATGTATGAGAAAAGGTGGAGAAGCTACCTTGGAAGCAATTATACACTTTTTCCTTAAGCCTTGAGTCCTTTCCTTTGACCTCACACACCTAAGGAGGTGGAGATCATTTCTCTTGGCCTAGGTACACCAAAAAAAATATGAATTACTCATAGGAACAAGCCTTGGCATTATACACACTTTACATGATGTTACTTTGGTTTATGGCTCCATTATGCTTTCATAAGGCACTTAATAAAGCAACTACAAAAGTTCATAATCTTAGCTCTCTTCTCTCCTTAAATCTATGATTCTTGACTCCATTTAGACTCCTTGGAGTCATCACATAATTATTTTAAGGAGCTTAGCTAGGAGTTTCTTTATTATGCTACATTATAAAGCCTACACGTTTATCTCACTATCTATGGCTTCTGAAATTTTTCCAAGGCTTCATCTGATCCTCTTCCATCCTACATGACTCAAAAATAAACTTGAAACAAATTAAAACTCCCCCTTGGTACTCTTTCTAGCCTAGGCTGACATTATGGAACATTTGGGGTTCAAGGGATTTCCAATTTTTTCTTGATAGGAGAGTCACTTGGGAGGCTTCTTAGAGGTCTTAGAAGCTTAATTAAACACTTACATAGCCTAGAAAAATCATGAATCCAAACAGATTTTACAAACTTTTTAAGAATCCTACACTTTGGTAACTTGAAATTCAATGACTTTTACTTAGTTTCCTTTGCATATTCTAAATTCCCACACCCTAATTCATGTGATTCATTCTTGGTTTGGCCAGAAATTTAATCCCTCATGGATGGTCTTACATGGGGGGAATTAAAGAGAAGAGGAGCAAGGAGACCTAAGCTTAGGAAGTGGCAAAATACCTTGGATTCATGATTCTCTTGGTTTGTTCTTCACTTGGCTAGCCTCCCCTCACCAAATCTGAAAATTCCACCTCTGTTCTGCCCTCAAAACAGATTTAAAAATACCATTAAACCCATAGAAATAAGGAAGAGAAGGAGAAAAAGTGACTTGCTAAGGAGAAAGCTAGATTTTCTATAGAATTTCCTACCTTTTCTTAGCTTTTTTCTCCATCCAAGAGTGCTCCTTCTTGTGCGCCTAAGAGAATTGATTCTCCTCTCTGTTTTGGGCAGAAGAAAGATGGTGGAAAATGAGGCAAGGGAGGGCGTGAGAAAGAGAGAGTATTAAAAGCAAAAGAATTCCAAAAATTCTCATTTCATCCCTCATTTTTGGTATTTTCATTTCTAATTCATTTTAGCTCCTTTTTTAGAACTATCTTTTCCATTATAAAATTTAGATCCTCAATCTTATAAAATGGCTTTGGAATCACTCAATTTAGAGCTAAAATTCCTGAATGATCTAAATAAAATTCGGGCTTACTACCGTTGAAAAACATATACTGGAGGGGCTTTAACTGTCCTGAGGCTTCCCATAATTTTTAGAACCTCTGAAAACCCTGGAGAACTCAAAAATTTCATTTAAAAAGTCCTCCTATGAGTTTTTCAAAAAGTGCCTATATTTATGAAAATACCACTAGTCTTTCGGCAAATTTTTCAAATCACTCCGACCTTGATTCTTGAGTAACTCAAGGCTCAAATCCTCTTTTTTCATTATTTAAAATTTTATCCTAATTTTAGTTGGCCCCAATCCCTTATATTTCAAGGATTTTCTTTTATATTTGGCCATTTTCTGATGTTTACGAAAAACTAAACATCGCATTTCTCACGTTTACGAAGGGACCGGATGTTACAAGAATTATGCATAATTATTGTTGTATTGGAGGGGTAGCAGATGATCTACCTTATGGCTAGATAGATAAATGTTTGGATTTTTGTGATTATTTTTTAATAAAGATTATTGAATATCAAAAACTTATTACGTAAAATCCTATTTTTTTAGAACAAGTTGAGGGAGTAGGCATTATTGGTGGAGAGAAAGTAATAAATTAAGGGTTATTAGGACCAATGCTTCGGGCTTTTGGAATACAATGGGATCTACGTAAAGTTGATCATTATAAATGTTACAAGGAATTTGATTGGGAAGTTCAATGGCAAAAAAAAGGAAATTCATTAGCTCATTATTTAATACGAATTAGTGGAATGGTGGAATCCATAAAAATTATTCAGCAAGCTCTGGAATGAATTTCGGGAAGGCCATATGAGAATTTAGAAATTTTCTGCTTTGATAGAGAAAATGATCCAAAATAAAATGATTTTGAATATTGATTCATTAGTAAAAAGCCATCTCTGACTTTTGAATTACCAAAATAAGAACTTTATGTAAGAGTTAAAGCCCAAGAGGGAGAATTAGGAATTTTTCTAATAGGAGATGAGAATGGCTTTCCTTCGAGATGGAAAATTCGTCCCCCTCCCCTTATTTTATCAATTTGCAAATTCTTCCTTAGTTAGTTAAAAGAATGAAATTGGCTGATATTGTGACAATACTAAGTAGCATAGATATCATTATAGGAGAAGTTGATCGTTGAAATGATAATTGATACAACAGAAGTACAAGAGATCAATTTTTTTTTTCCAAATTAGAATCTTTAAAAGAGGTCCATGGAATTATATGGGTACTTATCCTTATTTTTACTCTTGTATTGGGAATTACAATAGGTGTACTAGTGATTGTATGGTTAGAAAGAGAAATATCCACAAGTATACAAAACGTATTGGACCTAAATAAGTCGATCCTTTAGGAGTTCTTCAAGCTCTAACAGATGGAACAAAACTACTTTTCAAAGAGAATTTTATTCCATCCAAGGGAGATATTCGTTTATTCAGTATTAGACCATCCATATTAGTCATATCAATTCTAATAAGCTATTCAGTAATTTCTTTTGGCTATAACTTTGTTTTAGCTGACCTCAATATGGTGACAAGAAGGTGGGCATTTATCTAGTAAAACGGCTGATGGCTTGTTACTACTAGGTAGCCGCAGGTGTGCCACCGATCACTCCCCCTAGTCCAGGTGCTAAGCCTATCCCAGATATCTCAAAAATTAAAGTGTCTAATGGTAAAAACGTCAAACGGTGACAAGAACATATTATCTCAATGCTAGATATGCACGGAGTTGCTACAATCCTCACTCAAATCGAGCCTACTATAAATGCTAACCAAGTCCAGAAAGATATTTGAGCTTATGCCAACAAGGTATGCAGGTATACTATCATTAGCATGTTGTTTGATAATTTGTTTGATATCTATTGTGTCAACAAGAAAGCCAACAAAATCTAAGAGTCACTGGTCACGAAATACACTACCAAAGATGCTAAAAAACATAAATTCATGATAGGTAATTACTACTAATGGGAGATGTTCGAAGATAAAGACATCAAGCTACAAATTAATGAATACCACAAGCTACTAGAAAAACTCCGTACTGAGAAAATCAACCTTCCAAATAAATTTGTAACTAGGATCCTGATCGAAAAACTGCTGGATTCAAAGAAAGACTACAAATAGTAACTCAAACACAAGTAAAAGCAATTGTTACTGTTAGATCTCATCACTCATATTATCATTGAAGGCACTAACCGAAAGGAGATTCAGGCTGCACAGGGCAAGGAAATAGCCTCAAAGGCAAACTTAGTAGAGATAAAGTCATATAACAAGAGGTATGATTCTTATAAAATTTTTTTTTACAATTCTAAGAATTCTAACCCTAAGTTCAAAAAAAGGGTAATTGCTTTGTTTATAACAAACCAAGGCATCATACTACTCAATGTAGAAAGAGAGTTAGACATAATGTAGAAAGGGACTATTTGTACTTAATTTGCTAGAATGAATGAAAATGTATCATCTTCTGCTTACTTGCTTATATATATGATTGATTCATTTGATGTATGACATACTAGATTAAGACATGTTAGTAAGTCTTATATTAAGAAAATGCAATAACTTGGTTTGATTTCTGAAATTAAAAATAATTGTTTAAACAAATGTGAAGTATGTGTAGAAGTTAAGTTAACTAAAAAATTACATTTTTCTAGACAAAGAGAAATTGAATTGCTTTCTTTAATACACACTGATTTGGGTGATTTAAAATAAATGATGACTAGAGGTGGTAAAAAATATTATATTACTTTTATTGATGATTTTTCAAGGTATACTAAAGTATATTTATTGAGAAATAAGGATGAAGCTTTTGAAAAAATTTTTTTATATAAGGTAGAGGTAGAAAATCAACTAAATAAAAGAATTAAAAGAGTAAGATTAGACAGAGGAGAAGAGTATATTTTATTATATGATTTTTGTGAAAAAGAGAGAATTATTCATGGAGTAACTCTTCCATAATCACCTGAGTCTAATGGTATTACAAAAAGGAAAAATAAAACTTTAAAAGAGATGATGAATACTATGTTTATAAGTTTTTTCGCACCAGATAATTTATGGGTGAAGTTTTGTTGTTTGTTTATTTTTTGCAAAATAAAATACCCTATAAGAAAACAAATAAGATGTCTTATAAATTATGGAAAGAATATGTACCTAACCTAAAATATTTAAAAGTGTAAAGGTGTCTTGCTAAAGTAATATTGCCTGATCCTAAGAAAAGAAAAATTAGGTCTAAAACTTCTGATTATATGTTTATAAGATATGCTCAGAATAGTGCAACTTATAGATTTCGAGCTTTGAAAAGTGATATTTTAAAACATAACACTATTATAGAAATTCAAGATGCAAAATTTTTCAAACATATCTTTCCTTTGAAAATTAAACATAATTCTAGAAAATTAGAAATTTCTACTTCTTCTCCTGAACATAATTCAAATGAAAATTTGGTTGAAAATTTAAGAAGAAAAGGCAAAGGAAAGAATTTTCTTTTGGAAATGATTTTTATACTTATATAGTACAAGATGATCCTTTAAACTTTTATGAAATTATTTCTTCTTTAGATATCTTTGAAAAGAAGCAATTAAGGTTGAAATTAATTCCCTTAGTCAAAATAAAATTTGGGTTTTAATAGACTTGCCTCTCGGAGCTAAGCCCATTGGTTGTAAATGGATTTTTAAGAAGAAGTTTAATTCTGATAGGTCCATTAATAAATATAAAATTAGGTTGGTAGCTAAAGGTTTTATTGAAAAATAAAATATTGATTATTTTGATACTTTTTTTTTAGTTACAAGAATCTCTTTGACAATAATTCTAATTGCTTTAGCTTCAGTTCACAAGCTTTATATACATTAAATGGATGTTAAAATAACTTTCTTAAATGATGATTTAGAGGAAGAAATTTATATGATACAACCTGAAGGATGTGTCGCTTCTAAACAAGAAAATAAAGTGTGTAAACTTGTTAAATCTTTATATGAATTAAAACAAATACCTAAATAGTGGCATAAAAAATTAGATGAAGTTTTGACAAGTAATGGCTTTGTTACTATTGAAATAGAAAGACATGTTTATACAAAACTTGTAAATAATGATTATATGATTATTCGCTTATATGTGGATAATATGCTTATTTTTTATACCAATATGAAGGTTGTGAGTGAAACTAAGAGCTTCCTTACATCTAAATTTGATATAAAGTGAAGCAAAAGTTATTTTGGGTGTCAAAATCAAAAGGAGTGAAAATGGTATTTTGTTATCTCAAGAACATTATATGAAAAAAATTCTTAAAAAATTTGGACATTTTGATGATTCTTCTTTAAGCCCTCCTTATGATTTTAGCATACAATTATCAAAACATAAAGGTGATTCTATAGCTTAATCTAAATATGCACAGATTATCAAAACTTTATTGCATCTAATGAATTTTACTAGGCCTGATATAGTACATACTATATGTAGATTGAACAGATATACCCACTATACTTACAGTAGTATTGGATAGTTCTGGTTAGATTGATAAGATATTTGAGAGATACCATGAATGATGGTATATTTTATAATGAATTTTTTGCTGTATTAGAAGGATACAATTATGCTAACTGGATCTCAAATTTAGATGAGATTAAATCCACTAATGATTATGTATTCACTCTTAGTAGTGGTGCAGTATCCTAGAGATCAGTTAAATAAAGTATTACAGAATTTATTACTATAGAATTGGCTAGTATTGAAGTTAAATGACTGAAAAACTTCTTAACTAATATTCCATTAGGAGAAAAGCTAATACCATCAGTGTCTTTATATTGTGACAGTTAATCGATGACAGCTACGGCTAAAAATAAGACCTTTAATGACAAAATAGACACATTCAATTGAGACATAATATTATAAAGCAGTTGTTAAAAGACAGAGTGATCTCAATCGAATTTGTAAGGTCAAAAGTAAATTTGACAAATCCATTAACTAAGCCCCCGTGGAAGAAACAAATTGATAACACATCAAGAGGAATGAGACTTAAGCCAATTTGAAATTAACAATAATAGTAACCTAACCTCTGTAATTGGAGATCTCATAAAGGATATTTATATGGATAAAAACAAGTCATTTGTTAGTTTTGCTAGCACTAAATTTAAAGTCTCTTCCTATGGTATGAGAAAGTGCTAGAATGCATTGTTAGTAAGAATGAACAGAAGTTTTTAATGATTTCATATTCCTTATGGATGGTATATTTGTTATAGATATACTTGATGAAATCACCTAAATAAGTATAAAGTGGGGCTGCTCCTTTGAGATAATGGCAAAATCTATAGAGTATTCATTAAATACTAAGTGCATGCATGACCATTTAAAAGCACAAAACTACCATTAACAACAGGAATTGTGGAGATATAATCCGACTAATAAGTCCTCTAGCATACAATCAAGAGTTCTTAATTCATAGAAGTTTTAAATTTCACAGACGACTCTGTATATTAAGAATTATTGGTTTAGAGTCTAGTTCATAGTCCAAAATAATCAAAATGATTATACTCATGAGTAACTCAGATGGTAATGTATTTTTTAACACATATGGGGGATTGTTGGACCTTTAGTGTTTGTATCAAAAGAAGTCTCACATTACTTAAAACAAAGGAAGCCTTAATGTATATATACTAAGATATGATATTGGATAAGTGAATGGGCCAAGAAGAGGAGTGGACTTGCGCATATAACAACGGGTCGACGTAAAGGCAACATAATTGAAAATCTCTGATTTCCCCCTTGCGCACGAGTTAGACATAATACTGGGCATTTTTTGCTGGAAATATTTTTGTAAAAATACAAAGATATTTTGTTTGAAATAAACTTACCAAACAAATTCTGTTTTTAGCAATTTTGAATTTGAGATCATAAATTTCTGAATGTTTAAACCTTTAATTATCAGTTTTAATTTTCACTAATTGGCTTTTAATCTCAACGTCCTTTCTTAATTATTTTTAATCCCAATGTTCAAAAATGATTATTTTTAATTAAGTCATCATTAACTAGTTTTATTGCTAACCAATGTTTTGTCTACATCTTCGGCTTATAAAAAGGAGTGCACAGTGCAGTTCAATTTACACTAAGCCATTAAGTTATCTGGCCTTTCTCCTTCTCACTTCTACTTTGAGTTTTCCTTTCTTTGCTATTTTGCTTTCCTGTGAATTTTCACAGGAAAGATCCATTTAACTTGAGGAGTTGCTAACCTATGCCGAAATAACTCTTAAAGACAGTGTCCTTAGACATGACTTCAATTGAATTTTTTTAACATATTTGTGAATTGCAGCTAACAATATTTCACTTATATCAATTTTTTTAGGCTAATTAGCTTTCTCAGCCTTACTAATTCTTAATAAAAGGAAGTCAAATGGCACTTTCAATAAGCTTGAAGGTGGAGGCTTCAGGTTTGGCTCAATTCCTAAAATTACAATTGTTGTCTTTGAAAAGTTTATATCCAAATCTTCCTCAGGGCTTTGCACTCGAGTGGCTCAAGAGAATGACAGAGCATGGAGACTTGTGAACATTATTAGAATTGCCCCTAAACTTTCAAGAAATTACTTTAAAAGTCCTTCTCGGAGGGCACTGTTTGGTGGAATCTTCTTGTAAGATGGATTTTATGTTGCACAAATAATTTCTCTATCTTGCTGTGGTATGTGTTCTATTGACAAAGTATGTGACAAAATTCTATTACAACTAGCTAAAGGTTACTTTTCCAATTACTTTTCTCAATAACTTTAAAATGGTTCTCACTTATGGACTCTTCATTATTACCTTAAAGCTTGCCAATTGACCATAGATTTATAAATTAAAGGAAGTTTTGAAGAGTATTACTTTTCTTGCTACTCTTCAAATTTGGTTATGTGCCCACTAATCTTGTACATGTGAGAAATGGCTCTGTAAGTATTTTTTCATTTCTTGTGTATGATTCATAATTCATATAATCTTTAAATTGTATCTTAGCTTTACTTTTTTTCCCCTTCTAGTTTTACTAGTTTTCTTTCATGATAATTTCTTTGGTCACCTTGCACTTTTGCCATTTCCCCCCTTCTTTGTGCCTGTTACCTATGGATAAGAAATGGCTAGATAGAGAAGATAATTCTATAGCAAAGTGTTACAACTCAATTGCGAGGTATAAGACTTGAGTCTTACATTAAAAGTATAGAAATTATATTATGAAGCTTATAAAAGCCTTAGGTTCTTTAATGTTTTAAGGTAGTTTTAAGGGATAGTTCTCTCAAAAGTTTATATCAATAGTATTAAAATATTTCATTATTCTCCTTTTTTCTTTCATTCTGCCTTTCACATGCAGCATGAGACACATGAGTTATAAAGCATAGCAAAATATTATGACTCAAAAGTAAGACATGGAACTTACATCATATTTGGTTACTTGCAATGTAATTTAATTCCAATGACTTAAATTATATTATAAGTAAAATATTCATTATGTCCTTATAATTATTATTTTGTTACTAACAAATTATCATTTTAATCATTAAATTATTTTTAAAAAAATATGAAAAATAATAATAATTTCTGATTTCATTTACCCATAAATTACATCATTTTAATTCCATCATCTAACCAAACATGATATTAGTTTCACATTAAAAGTACAAAAATTTTAACACAAGACTTATATAAAACCTTGGGTTCTAATTTTATCTTAGGCTCTAATTGTATATGCTAGTTTTTAGAATATGATTCTTTCCAAAATTTGTATCACAATGGTGAATAGTTTCTAAGACATGGGATGAAATCGGGAATTACCATGCATCCTCTTGTAATCTATCCAACCACTCCACCAATTTCTTGAAACTTGTCTCTCTACTTTAGTAGTGGCAAATAATTAATTATTTTAGACAATTTATCATGGTGAAATAATGAGAATGTATCAATGTCATGAAGAAAGCATACAAAAGGGCCTTTTAGTTATTAGGTATCCAACATAATGATTAGGCCTTAACTTTAATAGAAGCATGCATATAATCTATGGTGCAGGTGGTGCAAAAAATGGTAGCCTATGGTCTTTTTTAGAGTTGATGTCATCTTTATTAATGTTAGATTTCAAGAGGAGTTTCTCTGTCGCGACATTAAAGTATCTTGTATTTTGACTCCCTTTTTTTCATATTTTTTTCCCACTAATTTTTTTTTTCTGGAATTAATTACCTACCACTAAGGAATTTAACTATCTTGGTTGGAGGTCGGATAGGATTTGGATCCTTTCACATGACATCACATAATAATTAATTATTTAAAAATTAACCTTTTTGTATCTATTTTTCTTCTTCCAAGATCATCATGTCACACATGACATGAGAAGACCCAAATTGGGTGATTGTGAGTAAAATAAAATTAAAAAAAATTATTTTTTATCTTTGAAAAACAACTTAGGTGTTAATTTAGTGTCTCAAAAAAATTGTTTCTTTTAATAACTGGGGGTGTGATTCATTTTAATTTTAGTCTTTTAGCTATTAAAATAATAATAATATAATCTATTAAAGATTAAAAATATATGTGAAATTTGAATAAAATTATATTTCAAATGCTAAAGTGATAAAAAAATAGAGTATTAATTTGGCAATATTAGTTTTAAAGGCCCAAAATATTTTAAAAATCAAAAGAAGATGCTGGCTTTATTTTTTTTAATTTTATAGTCTTTTAATCTATTTAACTACTTTGAAATTAAAGAATAATTAGAGTATAGTATGTGATTTTCTTGCATTTTTTAAAAGAGCAAACTAATTTTATGGCATTGTTTGATTCACATGGCCAACCCCCATCTAGTGGGAATAAGCCTTATTGTTGTTGTTTATTGAAAAGAGCAAACTACAATATAAAGAAGACCATGGCAACAAGTTTACCACTAAAATCTTAGAATTAAGGTCCTAGAAATAAAAAGAAAAACAGAAAATAAAGGGCAATAAAAACTAGTAAAAGCCCTATAAAAAAACAGAGATCAAATTTCAAAGATAAAGAGATTAAATTATAGTAATAAAGGGCTAATTTTATAGCAATAAAGATAGATATAAATATTAAGAAATCAAAAATTAAATTGTTGAAGTTTGAGGTGAAATATAGTTAAATTTATCAACACTTTCTTTTAAGTTGGGAGTGATTTGGAACTCAACACTACCAATTACCTTCACAAATCTTGAATTCAGTTTAAACAAAAGAAGTAGAACTAATAATTTTATCTAAATTATTGTGGTCCTTTTGATTTTTATTGTTGAGTAATTTTTTCAACTATTCCTATTACTATTTGAAGAATGGATTATTCTCAACTTGGGGATTTTTCTCAGTGGTCGTTGTTGACTCACTAATTTTATCATTTTTTTTTAGTTTAAATTTGTTTGTTTACCATATATTTTCTAGTAATTCTCCCTAGTATGACCTAATTTGCTATAATGGACACACTAGGTATGGATCTATTTTTTTGGCTTGTTGCTGGCTCTAGAGAAATTAAGTCCTTAAGTAGCTGATAAATTAGAAGTAGTAAAGTTATTTTTGGCTTTCTTCCCTTCGAGCTTCTAAATCAATCTCTTTAAGTGAGGGTAGAGGATGAATGCTCATTATTTGACCTCGTATGTCTTTAAAATTAATATTCCAACCAAAAAGGAATTTATAGACTCTTTCTTTTTCAATAACTTTCTTGAACAATAGAGCATCAAGGGAGCATGACCATGTATAAATCTCACACATGTTAAGTCACTGCCAATGGCATTGTACCACAATATAATATTAGGTAACCATGAGGTTCCCTTGTTTGAAATCATGGATGAGTGCTTTTATTTTAAACAAGGCAACCATATTTCAATCAGTTAAGTTAGTGTCCTAAGCAACCTCCCATATTTCAGCAACAATTCCAAAAAGCAAAAAATTCTCACTTATGTCAAGTGTCATGGTATTGAATAATCATAATATAATCATAATGTTTTAGAATCCCAAGTTAGGTATTTTGGATCATTCATACTTGGTAGGGATATGTCATCTGTGAGAGAGTCCACCTTGCCTTTCCCCTTCATGAAATAAGCATACTAGATGACCATTATAAGTAATCTCTCCCATTGAGCCTATACCCAATGATAAGAACAAATATAGGCTTGGTAGTACTAGTGATGACAAGGGCTCCATTAGTGGAGGAGGACCTATGAATGAGTGGGGCTATAGTAGACACACTTGTTAAAGGGCCCCATCTAGAGCTTTTGTAACACCATAGTTTCTTAGTTTTATTCATGCAATTCTTATGTCTCATGCCAAGTATTTCATGAAGAGACAAAGAAAAATAGCCTTAAAAGTGAATATTTTCACGTTACGTAGCGTATAAAAATTTCATTCAGCGTCACGTGGACCGTATGAGTTCATGTATCATATTCTCATATTTAATTAACAAATACAATTCGAAACCATTTAAGAAAGTGGCTTGGAACTCATACGAGTGGGTGAAACATATCAATTCCCACGGATTTAGCATGGTCAGAATTTTAGTTTTTTTCTGTCTCAACTTCCGAAATTCATAACTAAATCCACAAAAATTGCAATCTAACAAATTTACCATTTTAGAAAGCTCTGGATCTCTACCCCATGGTAAAAATAATGTCAATTCATGAATCATTAAAAGGAAGATGTTTGACATTCAAAAAGCCACTAAGGTCACTGCTGCCTGGGCTACTATTTCAGATTACTGATATAAAATTCTAAAATTCATAACTAATTTTATAAAAACTAAAATCACATAAATTTAGTCATTCTAGAAAGCTACAAATATTAACTTTATGCTAAAAATAATTCTAGAATGAAATAGATACATTTATCTGTTAGAAATCTATGGAATAATAACTAAACTCCTGAGGCACCACTACTACTGACAACAAACTTCAAAAATGCATAACTCTTTGCCCAAACCTCCAAATGAGGTGATTTTAGTGGCCTATAAAGCTTATAACCTCTAGTTTATGCTTATAAAAGTTCACAAGAATTATACACTATTTGCCTATTAGATGACATAGAACATAAATCTACCTATATGAACAGTACATGCCTCATGACAACAGAAAAATTTGAATTTTGAAAATTCATAATTAATTCTATAGAGCTTTTATTTTTCTGCACTTTAGCTTTCCAAAAATCTGTTGATGAGCCCTATATGTTTACAAAATTTCATGGACAAATTCCTTTATTGGGTCAGTTTGTACTATAGGATTCCATTTTGGTCATTTTTTAGCTCTATAATGGTATCAGAGGATCCAAATTTGCTTCCTAAGCTTGTGTGGCCATTTGAGCATGTGAGATTGTACCAAAATGACATTTTGAACTTGTCTTAAAGGTGCACAAACCCATAATTCAGGAACTCACACTCTCACCCCATACCATACACACATTTCCATAAGGCTAGTTTTGGCATTCCATACCCAAATTCCATTACAACATTCACATAATATAATTTCTCATTTGTACATGATACACTAACATAATTACACATATTTATGGGGTCATAGGTTATATACAACATTAGATCACAACATTTGCCACTTGTATAGCTTTAAAGAAGCAAAAACCATGCACTTGAATGTCATACTCTCATCTTCAAGATGGTTGGCTTCTATTACTTTGCCCAATTGGTCCACCTAACATGTTAAATTATTAGAGATGAGGGAATGAGATTTAAAGAATCCCAATAGCTCATTTCCTATTCAATCATACATAATATGTGTAAAGCAAGCTTTACAAATGTATGCATAGAGAAAATGGAAATCATGGACATTTAAAAAGCAAGCTTAGTATATGAACAAATCATACAAGACATTCAAGAGCTCACCAAGTGTTTGGATTGGCCTCACACTTCTCCTCATAGATTTTGGACTTACCTTACCTATTCTTTAAGAGCTTTAGACTCAATCATACTCTTAGGAACTTACTTTACTTTTGGGAGACTCTTTACTTCGTCTCAACCAAGCTCAAGGATTCTTAGCTCATCCTTACCATGGTGAAGAGTTTTTGGCCTTTTTACACTCAAGCAAACTTAAACAAACATCATGTACTCATTTGGAAGCATAATATGGCATTAAGAATCATGACATATAAAGGCATGCTAGCATACTTTTCAAAGCTTGAAAATATATATACACATATTCTAAAACAAGATAAATGCACATCTATGCATGAAGGAAGGTGGAGAGAGCTATCTTGGAAGCAATTACATACTTTTTCCTTAAGTCCTGAGTCCTCTCCCTTGACCTCACATACCCAAGAAGGTAGAGATCATTTCTCTTGACCTAGACACATCATATGGAAGCTAATTACACTCTTGAAACAAGCTAGGACATTAAACTTATATTTAATAACATACTTGGTTCCATAAGTCACATAATGGTTCTATAAATGGCCTATTGAAGCAACCATCATGACTTAAGTTCTTGGCTCCATTCTCTTCTCATTTCTAGGCCTCTTAACCTCATTTAAGATCCTTGGAGCCATTATAGATTATGCCCTTATTCTTGCAAGAACGGATTAATAGGGTCAGCTACCCAGCTAATCTTCATACTTAAATACTGTTACTATATCCCCCAACATACCAAAACTAGCTGTCACCCCGCCAGTAGTAGGAGATGTAAGGATCGAGACATAGAATAACTTTTTATTTGCTTGATAATCATATAAAGCGGAAGATATTTTAGCCATTTGCATTTACAAAAGCCTAGACACAAGTTACTTCATAAGGTCACATCATGGAAGCCATTGGCTCATCTCCCATTCCATGGCTTTTAAATTTTTTCCAAGGGTTCCTCCTACCTTCTACTATCATATGAAGTCTCAAACTAAGGCTAGAATAAATTAAAACACTCTCTAACCCCTCCATCTATTCTAGGCTGACATTATGGAAGTATTTAGGGTTTAAGGGGTTTTTAATTTTTCCTTGATGAGAGAGCCATTTGGGAGGCTTCTTAGAGATCTTAGGAGCTCAATGGAACATTTAAATGGACAAATAAATTCATAGATTAAATTAGTTTTTACAATCCCTTCAAATATACTACACTTTTTTAACTTATATTTCATTAGTTTTTCTTGCAATTTCTTGGCATAATCCAAGTTCCCATAGCTTAATGCATATGATTCATTCTTGGTTCTACCCAAAAACACTCTCCCCATGGCTGGCTATAGGGGGGACAAATTGCACACAAGAAGGCTAAGAGAAGTGAAGCATGGAGACTAAGATTTTTACCTTGATTTCAAGCTTTCCTTGAATGCTTTCCCTTTTCTTCTAGCTCTCCTTTCCAAATCTGAATTTTCCACCTCTGTTCTGCCCTCCATACAAACCTAAAAACATCATTAAATCCATGGAAATAAAAAGGAGAAGAAGGAAGAGCAACTTGCAAGAAAAAAAGCTTGAATTTTCATAAATTTTCTTACCTTTTCCTTGCTTTTTCTCTCTTCAAAATCTCCTCTCCTTGTGTGCCTAAGAAAGCTAGCTTCCTCCTCTATTTTTGGGGTAGAAACAATTCGTGGAATGAGGAGCTGCTAGAACGGGGATAAGAAGAAGAAGAGGATAAGAAGAAGAAGAAGCTAAAAGTCACTTTATGCAACTTTTTACTTTTTGTATTTTAGTCCCTTTTCTTAGCTTTATCATTTTAAGCTCATATCAACTCATTTTTGAAATCCATCTTTTCCATCATATTCCATAGGATTTTAATCATAAGAATTGCCTTTGGAATCATTTAAAAAGGATCTAAAATCATTTTGAACTATTTAGTCAAAGTTTCGGTCAACTGACAGCTGAAATCGCTCAACAGAGAGGTTTCAACTATTTTAGGGGTTCCCATGGTATTCAGGGCTTCTGAGAACCCCAAAAAGCTTAAATTTTCCATTTAAAAAGCCCTCCTATGAGTTTTTAAAATTTTTCAAAAATTATAAAAATAACCCTACTTCTTTCGATAAATTTTTTTAGCTCTTTTGACTTTAGTTTTTAGGCATCTTAAACCTCAAATTATATTTCTAATATTTAAAATTTAATCCTAATTTTAGTTGGCTCGAATTCCTTCTATTTTGAGGACTTTCTTTTATATTTGGCCCATTTCTAACGTTTACGGGGAACTGAACATCGCATTTCTCACGTTTACGGAGGGATCAAATGTTATAGTTTTTATGTTGAAGGCTAAAACTTAGTCAAAAATGAGAGATGGGTTATTAGGTATTTTTAAGCTCTGATACCATGAACAATAATTAAAGTACAATATTTGATTTTCTTACATTATTAAAAAGAATAAGCTACAACCATAGCAATAATTGGTTACTAGAATCCTAAAATTAAGACATTATAAATAGAAAGAAATAATAGAAAATAAAAAGCAACAAAAACTAGTAAAAGCCAATAAAGTGAGATCAAACTTCATAAATAAACGGGTTAACTTTGAGAGAGAGGGAGAGAGAATATATGATTAAAAGATTTAAAATTTGAACAAAAGATTGTGCATAAATGGTAAAATATACTTTGATTATTGTGATTACAATTGATGAAGACGCTAGGAGCCAAAGAGATGAAAGAGATAGATTTAAATATTAAAAAAAACTTGCACAAAACTCAAAAGGAAGCTACACTATTACAATAATAGATAATAGATAATTGATATGTGTGTCTAAAAGTTTACTTTTTTTTAGTGAATCTAGCTATATCTCATTCTAAACTTTTAAAATTTTTGTTGGTAAATCTAGCGATATCTAATCAATCTCTGGTTCAAATTTTAAATCCTTTAATCATATATTCTCTCTTTCTTTCTCTCATGCACATTTTCTTTTTACTGCACATTTCACTTTGCCAAACTTGCCCTCCCTTTATTTTGTAATCACCCCCCTCAACTGGCATTTAAATGCATTATCCTTTGGATAGGGAAGCCTTTGGTATCTTAGCCATTGTTGAAGAGTTCTAGCAAAGTACATTACTACTTACAAAAGTACATTATTTCAATCTTTATTTTCCTTGCTTCATTCCTGAATCATATTCTCTATTTCATATCTCCATTTTTAGACTTATATTACTTGTCAATATGTATTAGAAATTCATTAAAAACTTATGGTTTTTAGCTTAGTTTATTTTTCTTGCTAAATTTCATGAGGGCAAATCTATCTCCTCTGCTTGGATTTGGATGTGTTGGATTATAAAGTAGGTATATGGTGTAAAAGTAAAGCATATTTTCCAACAAGATGAAGTTCATTGTAGTTGTAATCACAATTATATGATTTATTATGTAAAGGCAATTGATAGACATTTGTTTATAGTTGATTGATGAGGAAATAACAACCAATCAAAAAGGAGAATGAACCCAAGCAATTTTCCTTTGAATAGTAGTGAGAGATGAAAAGCTTTTTGTTCTTTCAAATTCTCATATTTTTCACAATTTGGGTTCCTTATTTGCATAATATTTTTTTTAATGGCTCCCTCACTTTGTTTGATGCCATTCATGCTTTAATGATGCATGCGATGAGGCATCATCTTGAAACCTTTTTATCTAAGGGCTCAGAGCATGCATCAAAATGCATGAGGTGTGTAGATCTCTTGATATACAAGTAATTTATTATGCTTTTCATTGACAAGAAACATTACATTGGATTTTATTTTTATTTATTTTTTTTGGAGAGTATTTATTTATAGTTCATTGTATATGTCCAAAGAAAATTGGCCAAGAAAAATTCATCCAAGAAATGCCAAAACTTTTGCTTGCAAAGATAAAGAAGCTACCTGTAACTGAGTTTTAGATTTTAAAGACATTGGAAGGACCGAGGATGCTAATGTTGATAAAAATGGAGATGAATATCACTTCCATGGCATGGATGGGACCTTGCTTTGTTGTGATGGATGTTCATCTACATTTCACTATAGGTGTGTTGGAGCAATGAAAATGCTTATTACAGAATGGCAATGGTATTGTCTAGAGTGCAAAATTAATAAGAATGGACTAACTACTGCAATGGGAACATCACTTAAAGGGACTAAATTATTTGGAATGGATCTATATGATATGGATAACTCTTTATGGGTACTTGCAACCACTCACCAGTATATGTTCAACATCTTTTTAATGTTTCATTTCATCCTATCATTTATTGCGTTGGATCAATACTATTGCTAAATTATTATGTGTAAAATTTATAGTCTAGTTTTTCTTTTTGCCATGGACTCAAATTTGTGCTTTGGTTAGCCATTTTATTCTATGCTATCATTATCAGCATAAATGTTGTGCAATTTTTGGGTTATTGTCCTTAAAGACCTTTTCTCATGGATATTTCAAGCGACAATAACAATGAATTTACAGGTGTAGTTCTAGTACAATCCTTCAAATGAGAGGCTAAGAAAAAATAAAGGTACAACATATATAACAAGCTTAAACTAATAACATATTTTGTTTCTCTATGAATTTTTTGTTATGAAGTTTACTTTTTGATTTGCGAGAAAATTAGTTATTTGCTTCAAGTTTGAAATATTGTTTGGGATTCTTTTTTCTAGGTTCCTAATAATTTGCTATATTTTTCAATTAGTTCAAATGGACATCTACAGCTTAGTTAGGTAATTATTAGTACTTAGCTTATGAAGCATTAGTTCAAAATACGACAAATTACCGATTATCAACACCTATAATGAGATTAGTTTAATCATCAAAATCACCAGTGATTCTATTGTGAGAAAGAAGTGGCAGTTATGTGCTAAGAACTATAAGGAAGCCATGGTTGAACTTATTAGTGCTAAGCAAAACTTGGCCTTTAGTTATTATGGAAAAGTAAGACTTAAAACAGTTAAAGCTCAAATGAAAGCAAAAACTTGTGAAGAAGCTGTGGAGAAAACTTTTGAAACTATAATGCCAATCTGTGTCAACATAAGGATTTTAAGAACCTATGCAGCATTGTTTGGCCAATCTCTAATAGCTTAGTCATGGGAAATTAAATTAGAGTTTGGTAGAGGAAGAGGAGATCACATAATGATAGAGAATAAGAAAAGAAGAAAAAGAAAAAGAAGGAAAAGAATTATATACCAACAACTGAGGCAGAAAGAAAAGACATGTTGTCACTAAGAACTCTAACTATGATTGTTGAAGTCATTGTTGAAGTCACAAGCTACCATCACTAAATAAGGCTGAAGCAAGTGAGGTCGAAAGGAACAAGAATGAGGCTGAAGGGGACGATAATAACTTGTAGAAAAGAATGGAATTTGATATATAGAAAGTTAAGTATGAAAATAAAATAAGAAAAGATGATTTTGTGGAAAGAAAATAATTTTATTGTCTTTATTTTTAATGATTAAATAATAATTAATAGATAGTATTGAGTAATGATTAAAAAATAATTATAAGGGCAAAATAGATATTTTATCCAATTTTCTATTTCCTTTTCACTATCTTATCTCATACGAAGTATGCCCCAAGGTTGAAGCATTTTGGTATCCTCTTTAAAAAAATGAGTAAAATGCTGATTGGGTGCCACTTCATCACTTAAAATGTAAGAAAATATGCACCTATTTTATCATTAGGTACAATTCGTTGGTGTGAAGCATCATTCCTCTTATAAGGCAAAGGATCAAGAACATAAGCTTAATTAGTCCCTTACCAAAAGCCCATACCAAACTCATCTACAAATATGCCATTCCACCCAATGCCCAAAGACAATGAAATAAAGTTTGTAAAATTTGTTATATTCTTATGAAAAAAATCTTAAAGTAAATCTATTTAGAAGAAACACATAAATGTATTAATTTTATTAATAAAATTCACTTTAACATATTTATATTGACATGATATATTTATATTTTATAAATTGTTTAAAAATCATTTCCATTCGTATGTTTACGTTAAAGTAATTCATTCATTGAAGATGCTTTGTTTTTTTAAGCTTTTCAACAAGAGGTCAGCCCTTTTAAGATAATGATTATGCACCATGAATGACTTTTTTTTAAATTAAAAAACATTTGAATAAGAATCCTTAACAATTAAGAATAATGGTTGTATAGTGCAGTTACTATAAAGTTGGAAATAATGTAAAAAGAGAAAGAAATAGTGATAATAAAATATGTTTAAGAGATATAAATTTAAAAAAAGAACTAATTGCACCATGCAGACATCATTTTCAACTACAAAAGCATTTAAAATATAAAGACACTTTATCAAATCTAAATTATTATTAATTATCAAATAAATTTGATTGTACTTATTTAATAGTTAATATTAATCTCAATTTCAAAAAATGCAAATATTATATATATATATATACATCAAAGAATTTTTTTTGTTTCAATCATAAACCATTACAGCTTTTAATTTTACTTTAGTATGATTTGTTTCATGCTACTGATTTAATAGACAAAATCTCATTTAGGCCATGTTCGATACATTGGTAATGAGACAAAAAGGAAGGGAAAAGAAGAAGAAAATATGATTTTGTATGTTTGGTACAAAGGCAAGATTCTCCCTTGGCTTCAGACTTCCCATTAGACATAGGAAAGCTAAAACCTTAAATAAATGAATGGAAAGCTAAAGTAATCAAGGGAAAGAAAAGGTAAAAGACTATATTGCCCCCATCACTCCCTTGTTTTTTTTTCTGTAATTTGTAGTCACTAGAGAATCATCGATCCTCGATAACTAATCCTCATCAACAAATTGCCAAAGAACTTGAGTGTGACTAGAGTTGACTTAGTGGTTCCTTCAATGGGGTTCATCTGGGGTTTATAATGAGCCAAGGAGGAATGGTTCCTTTGATTGGGTTCAAATCACAAAATCACACCTTTGTAAGCTAATGAAATAGATAATTAGGCTACTGCGAAGAAATTAGATAGTTGGGTATAGTTATGTGTCATCAAAGGGATGGAGATTTGGTTTGACTGGTGATAGGTTTGAGAGAGGGGGAAGTTAGATTTGGTTCAAGCTATGATGCAAATTTATATTTCAATTTTTACTCATTTAAAAATAAAATTTTATTTATGTAATAATGAATAATAAGATTCATCCTTGATTTAGTAAAATTCATCTTCAATTTAGTAAGATCTATATCTTATTTTTACTTATTAAATAGTAAGATTCATCTTCCTCAATTTTCTTTCGTAAAATCTCCACAACATAGTTAGGTGCACTTCCTCCCCATTTAGTCCTTCATATATTAACTTCAGTTGTATTTAGACTTGTTGAACTAAACAGCATAACAATGGGTTTGTTATTATTGATTTATGCTTTGTTTGGCTCAACAGAAGGAGGGGAGGGAAGGGATTTCAATGAAAGGGAGGGGAGGGGAAGGATTTTAATGATTCCTTGTTTGGATTGATTGGAGAGAAGGGGAAAGGAGAGATTTTAATGATACCTTGTTTGGTTTAGAAAGGGAGGGTAACTAACTAAAAATTGATTGTTTTACCCTTATAACATTTAAATAAATTTTTTTCTCTTTTTTATTTTATCATATAAATATGTATAATTTAATTTATCAACTTTGACCTACCATAGTAAAAATTATTTTTGATCTCTTATTTGAACCAAAAACTCAAACAAAAATTAAAAGTACAAATTCTATACCAATTTTATCAAAATAACAATAATTATAATTTTGTCTTAATTGAACCAACATTCGTAAAAAAAAATTGAAAGAGTAGATTGAACTTGTTTGCTAATAAATAAATAAATAAATATATATATATATATTATATATATATATATATATATATATATACTGCAATTAAAATAAACATCCACATAAAAAAAAGATGCAAAGGTGAATATCATCCACATTAAAAAAAAAGGTTCCAACACTAATATCATTACCTAAGATTACTCCCTAATAAGGACACGAAGATCTAAACACCATGTCCATGATTACTGCTTTGTGAGCTGGAAGTGGACATTGAACAACTGATCTCAACTTGTCAACATCACTCATAAGATAGTTATAAATCTGAAGCTTTTTGCTAGCATCAAATCCATATTCAGTTATCAAATTTCAAATTTCTTTAGCTGACATAGGTGGAATCTTATGGCTAAAACTCTATCTTTTTATAATATTTGACTCGTGCAATAAATTATTTCCCGGGTTTAGTATGTCATGTATTAAATCATGACCTCAAGGCAATGCTTCATTGTCTTCCCTAATTGCTATTGCCATTTCAAATACTACCCCCTTCAATGTGTTAAGATCAGTATCCTTGTCTTTAACAGGCTCTTTCCTTCACCTTTTACCACAATCACTAGTTACTCTTTGTGATTGCTCAGGAGGAAAGAGATCTGCTTAACCAATATCACTATCACTAAACATCTCAACACTATCTAATATAACCTTTTTTTATGAGAAGATTTGATCAAGGTCATTAATAATTTCATTATCTTCTTCTATATGGGCCAATCGATGTTATTTTCGCTGTTCCTTTGCTGTTAGAGACTCTTTTCCACTAACTTTATCAGCTTCATATAATATGATCATCTTGTTATAATTAGGAAAAAGGGTAGTTCGCCAAATTATAGCCTTTGGTTTAGACTGAAAATATATATACATATTAAAAGAAACACAATTTAAGTTTCACTTAAAAAAAAAGTAACCACATACAAAATGTAAAGCTCATACCTAAATTAGAGCCTCCCAAACTTGAGGCTTAGCATCCCATAATTGAGTTGAAGGATCCTAAGTAAAATTGCTCAAACCATTTGAAAAGTTTCTTTTCAATGTCTTCCAACGATTCTTAATTTTCTCCTTGTCAACCTTTCTACCAAATTGTGCACTTAACACTTGGACAATGTTTTCATAAGTTGTAGTGGTAAATGTCCCATTAACTTTTCGACCGTGTTCATACTCACACACGAAGGCATCAATAAGGGCATCATCCATAGTTCTTGTCAAATTGAGTAACTCCTTGCCATTGTTTGTTTTTGTTACCATTCTATGGGATTTATTCATTATAACATAATAAAATTTGAATGAAAATAAACATAAGTCCAAACTCAAAGGAATATGAATAAGTAGTACAAATGAAACTCAATCAAATTAAATTAATATTATAAATCAGTCCAACAATAATATATCAATAGGTAGTATAAATAAAAATCGATCGAATATATCAATTAATCAATCTTTATTACAAAAAAATAATAGTAGAACATATTTCAACTAACTCAAGCTTGATAAGGTTCTCACATTTGATTAGCTATGTTTTCTCTAACAAGCTCTCCTTGAGCAGCCTCTGCACCTTCATTATTTAGAGCACGGCTATCATCATTTTCATTTAGATTTGCAAGTTCTTCATTAACTTCAGCAATAAGATCTTCATCAGGTTCTGTGGTCATCAAGTAATTATGAAGAATGCAACATACAAGTATTATCAGTTTTTGAGCTTTGACCTCATAAGTAGGCTTTAATGAACTAAATATGATTGGAAATCATTTTTTTAATACACCAAACACTCTTTTGATTGCATTACGTAATAATGCATGCCAAAGATTGAATAATTCCCTATGATTTTAAGGTAGATTTATTGTTGAATATTTTTTTAAATGATATCAAACCCCTCTATAAGATGTAATAAGTCCACTTGTCAACATAAAGCCAGCATTTATAAGGTAATATTTTCCTATAATAAATGAAAATAATTATTATAAGTGTGTGATAATACCTTGATTAATTGGAATAATTTTAGCAATTAATTAAATAGTTACCTTGGGGAATTTTAAACCTATCTTCTCATGTTAATGCATTTTTTAAAATTATTGAGTTAGATGTGGTACCTTCCCAACCATGAAGCACATAAGTGAATCTTAGATCAAATGTGCATACTGCTAGCACATTTTGGGTTAGCTATTCTTTCCTACCACGATATCGAGGGACTTCTGCTGGAGGTACTTTAGTAGAATATACGTTCCATCTATTTCACTAATACAATTCTTAAAAAAAAGGAAGAATTTACCATTGCTATGGATTATTTCAGAAGGGACTAAAGAACCATTTGGTTGTACCAAAAAATTTTCCTTCTAGTTCAATTATAGTATCCAACACTTTATGGAGATAACGACTAATTGTCTCACCAGACCATCAAAAAATAAAGTTAACTACATGATTTTTTGCTTTATGTGTTAATATGTGAAGAGTCTTGACAACTTGTTCTTCCACACTTGAATATCGTGTGGCTTGTAAGCCACCCTCTCTCTCTAACATACCACATAATCTTAAGAAAGCTTTAAGACCTACTCTAACCATATCTTGACTATCTCTATTGCTAATTATTCGATTCATTACTTCTTCACGAACTCTTTCTCTGCTCGAACTCATACTATAGCCTATTTTTTCTTTATTAGACATATGAGTCATACAGTACCATAGAAAAGCATAAAAGACTTGAACTATAGCTCATCTACACAATTCCAAGTATCGACGAACCAACATAAAGTATTGCATCAACATTTGGCGAACTAACATATATCTATGCCTAACCAATTCCATCTAGTAAAACCAAAAATCAAATCAAAAACATACATTTAATCAAAAAATAGACACTATAAAATGTAATGGCAACAATAAATATGAATGAATAAATTTGGCTAATTAATAAATATATATCACTAGTAAAAATTCTCTCTAGAATATACATATATACACATATATAGATATAGATATATATATATATAATTATGTGTATGTGTGTGTGTGTAGTAAGTTCCTTTACAAGACCTCACACTTCAAAATTTAATATTTTATTAAATTTTTTAATTTTAAAAAGTATTTTTTGTTCTAAGTTTCAATTATCTAGTCCTTTAATTATACAAATGTGTAGTTTAATTATTGAAAATTTTTATTCATTACTCATTATTCTTTAGAACATATATATTTATCTTGATTTTACTCTATTTTTGATTGACCAAGAATTAATAAATAATGATTAAAAAACTTTTTGTATTTGAAAATTTTTAGTATCAAATAATTGAAAGATGTATTTTTTATATTTTTAAAAAAATAGATCCTCTTAATTTTATTTATGCTTCTTACAAACCCCATAAGCCCAGAAAGGCTGAGACAAGGCTACTAGGAGAAGATTTTAGGCATTGAATGAGTTTTCTATTAGAAATAGTGAAAAAAAGCAAGCCAAAAGGACTAATCAATCAGTTTCGTCACAGAGAAGGAGAAAAGAAAGGGATAGAGATAACCCATGAAGGATAAAAAATAAATATGAGAAAAAGACTCGACCCACTTTGTGGCAACTTAAAAAGATACTATTTTGACAAGAAAGCTTTGATCTTTCCCTGCTTTATGACTTTACCTATATATGGTGTGAACACTGTATTTTATTCGAGCAAACTTTAAAAATAATAACAAAATCAAAGAAGGAAAAAATACGAAAAATAAAGAAATAAGAAAAAGTTACTTAAACAAAAAGTATTAGACTTTTTTTCTCTCAAATTCCTAAAGCCTAAATAACTCAATAAAAAAAAGAAAAAGAAAACCAAAAATTGATAATCAAATTAAAAAAATCAAATCAAATTCAAAAAATTCAAAAAATAAAAAACAAAAAAAAGAGACAAAAGAAGAAAAAACGTAAGACTAATTTAAAAAAGAAAAAAAAAAGAAAAGAACCAATTACCACCCACTAGTACCACCACTTCTTGGCCCCTTAATCTCAATGAATAACACAATCCAAATAATAATAATAATAATAATAATAATAATAGAAATAAAAAGAAACCAATAAAAAAAAAACCAAAAAGCTCCAGCCCAAATAACCAGAAAAAAAAAAAAAGAAAGAAAGACCAAAACTAATTAAAATAGTCCAGCCCATTTCCTTTGAACCCATCGGCCCAACACCAAACAAAAATGCTAAAGGGAGTGTTAAAACACATTCTGCATTTTAACTTAAAGCCTCCCATAGCCTTTCATTCATTCAGTCTCTACCATCAGCAGAGTGCGAGATCGAGGCAGAGAACAAAGCACAGAAATGGAAGGTGGCATCTGCGTTCGGATCTCTTGCTCATCGTGTCCCTGCACAGTGCCTACTTCTCCATAAAATGATGTCATTTGCTACTTCAATTTTGACCATTCATGGAATTCATGCTCCAAGATGTGACATGTGGTTTCATTAATCCAAATGGCGTATGGTGAGTAGCTTCACCCATCTCCTACAACTGCAATCAAACCATTGGCAAAGAATTAAATAAGAAGTATAATTTATATGTTACACGCCTAATCTAATAACTGACTGATGTAATTGGGGTAGGGGCGAGGGCGACGAGAGATGACACTCATAACTTAGAGTGCTAAGCTTTAAGGTCCTAAAGCAAATATCATAGAGTGCTTCACTATCAAGAACCATGCACTCATCTGCATTCTCCACCAATTATTGTACGTATAAAGTGGCATTGTATGGCTCCACAACTGTATCAGAGACCTTAAGAAAAGCGAAAACAAAGAATGTCAGCATCATTCTATCAGGGTATTCTTCCCTAATCTTTAATATCAAGAGTGCCCCCATGCTGGAGCTCGTGCCTCCTCCCAGCGAGTGAAAACTTAAAAACCTAACCAGGGTATTTGCAATAATTTAAGTTTAATTTTCAAATCCTAAAATGAGGTTAAAAAAATATCATATTTCCTTGTCACTTACAGCTACATACTATTCATAGAAGACCATGAATAACAATGACAAAAACAAGTAGCTAGAAAAGATTATCAAGATAACAATGATTTCAGTAGAAAGCTGATAAAGGGGGAAAAATGCTAATGCTTAAAAGTTCTAAATCTACCGATATATTGTTCTTCTTCTTTCAACCGACCAACAGATACTCGTTTAGCGGGAAAGAACATATGGAGATTGGTTATTATACAAAAGTGAAAGGAAGTTCTCAAAAGGTTTATTTGATGATTAAGACAAAAAACTAGGGACCAAAGTATCATCATATGAAATGGTGTGCCAAAGGAGAAGAAAAAGGAGCTGTAAATTATTCCATAATAAACAAATATAAAAAATCTTTTTTGTATAAGCCCTTCTCATAAAGGTTTCTGAATTTAAGCATCAAATTCCTTGGTCTTCAAAAGGTGTAAATAGATAAATTTGATGTGCCTAAAGCATTCTTGCACTTAAAAACTATGCAAGATCCTATCATCTATTTATCAATAAACTTTACTATTGTGCCTTAAACATGTATACATATATATGAATGAAACAAATGTGAACAGTAAAAAATGCTGAAGAGAAGATCAAGCTCCACTGGTTAGAAAAGATATATTTTAAATGTAGAAAATGCTCAAAATATGGCTAGAGAAGATGACTTCCTACCTGTTTGGAATTGCAGAACCTGTGGAAAAAGATGATTTCCCACGTATGCAGCAATGTTTGGGGTGCCAAGTCTTTTTAGTCTCATTCACAATGAACTAAGGGATGCCAGAAGCAACTCATCGAGACGATGCCGTTTAGACTAATGAGACCACGTGTCACATCTTGGAGCATCGATTCTATGAATGGTCAAGATTGAGTAGCAAATGGGTCAAGATTGAAGCAATAAACGATGTTGTTTTATGGAGAAGTAGGCGTTGCGTAGGGATGCAATAAGCAGTGTATCCAATGTGGTGGCATCTAGTGTCTCAGGGGGTCTAAATGGAGCAAATTCGTAGTGAAGGGCTTAAGGATTTGACATTTCCCTCCAGTCCTTTTCACCATCAGAAGCAGAGAACTACTAACGTAGAAATGGAAAAGGAAAATGAGGATGGAAACCAAGGAAGAAGGGAGACGCATCAAAAGGAAAACGCACTCACAAATGCATGAGACCCCCTAGTAGGACGATCCTCAGCAGCCAAAAGCAAACAAAGTAGAAAAGAATTAGAACACTAGGCACACATAAAAGGAGGAAGCACATAGACTCTTTGGGAGAAAAAAGATTAAAGAGGGAAATTGAGAGAAGTCTAAAAAAGGAGAGGAAACTGGGGACACCAGTGAATTGAAAGCAAGAAGGAATCTGAAAGAGGAGAGAACAAAACCAGTGACCGAGAGTGTGAGAGAGGCATGGGGAGGCTACTAGAGAGAAACAAATGGAAGAGACTGAGAGTGAGACAGAAAAGATGAGCCACTGATTTCATACTTTAAGATTAAGCAGCCACTGAATCAATTGACAGTAAACAAAATAGAGGAATGTGCTTAAAAGAAGGAGAGCATGGTATGGGAGGCAGAGATCACAAGAACTCACTGTTGCAATGCTTAATCAGGTAAAATCCATAAGCTCATCCATTTACCAATTCATGGGTCACTATTCATAACTAGATTTTGTTATCACTATGGTGTGCTATCAATAACCCACTGATGCTTCTGTGGTTACTTGGCTATATCCCACACGTCTTAAGTTCTTGTGCTTCAATATACTCACATTTGGGATTGATGGTGCCTGATTGGTTCTTTTAGTAAGTTGTGGTTTATGCTTGCTAGTTGTGTGAATTTGTGTTTCATAGCTTGCTGTAAAGTTATATCGCTTTATGATATTGGTCTTATATAACGTCACCGGTTCTAGGTATGGGTTTCAGGTAGCCTTGATTATCTCCGTGGTTATGCTTAAAACTTAATAGAGAAGGTCACTCGTTGTTCTAGCAGAAGTTGAGCATGGTTATAACATGATTCATTGTTTATAATGTGATTCAAACTCTATACAACTTGTTCACTGCCATGGTTTGTTTTTGTTTCATGCTTAATTGGAAGTTGAATGTTATTGGATGCTCTTTCTTTTAGCATGTAAAAAAATGAAATAAAAAAATATGTGTAGTTCTTTATTAAGTGATTCTTTTATACTGTGAAATTTTTGCTTGCTTTCCAACTAGACTCCTTGCAGCCTCACGACAATAAAGCACTCTGATTTAATGTCTAGACTCTGCACTTAAGATCTAATTTCAGTGTGTTTAATTCCATTCGAAATATACTGATGTTGATCTAAAATCTAGGCACATTTCCTATAATGTGTTTGATGTAGGTGAAACCTTGGAGCTTATTGGACTTCTTTACCCATTTTCATGATTTTGATGTGATGTGGTTAAACATTTTACTAAATGGGAATCGAACTAGTGAAGATAAACATATTCCCTTACAACATTATTCTCCATTGAAATGGTACTATTATGTTGTGGAATTTCTTATGTGGTTTGTTAAATTCTTTCAAATATGCTCTGATTGCCTTATGGGATTGCTTTGCATTTTGGTTTATTTTGATATTCTTAGGGTGCCTAAATCCTACTTAAAGTGCTATATTCAATTTTGATATTATGGGTGCTTTAGTTTATTATTGCTCTAAAAGTCTGGATATAATTCTTCTTATTTTGAGCCAATGACTTATGCTTTGAATTGACTGTGAATTTTAGTCATGTTGATTTTTATGATTTCTTTTGTCACGTAGGGGTATGTTTAAATATTGATACATTGATTTGATCATTTTTGGAAAACAAATGGTTGTCTAGAATTTAACTCCCTCCTTTATATCTTTTTCGCATGAGCCCCACTTGAGGAGGGTGAAGAATTGAGGATGCTTATCAACAATAGAGCAAAGACTTGAGAAAATTATAAAGAAAGCTGTATTGGGATAGCAAGAGAATAAGGCATGGCAACGCTGATCTACTGGGAAGAGAAGTAGAAAATGGAGAAAGGCAAAAATGCAAACAAGTGATTTCTTACAAATTTCCATTCCCTTCATTTTTGTAATCATTGCTTGAAATAATATGTTGTTTGGTTGGCTGTACACAAGACACACACTATCACAAATTATCGTGTACTAATACCTATTTTGGGTTTTATTTCATTTTATTTTATTTTGTTAGAGTTATCGTGTAGGATTTTGTATCTCCTTAGGCATATAAGAATCAACCTACGAATCATGTGTGGAAAAAAGCCTCCTTGACATCTATTGAGTATTGAATTTACATTTTGATGCATTTTGGGTTTCAATGGCCTGCATCAAATTAATTCTTAACAAAAATCAATAGAAAAAGACAATAAAAAATAAAAAAAGATTAAAAAAAAAAGAAAGGAGAGGGAGAGCAAAAAAAGTGATCAATTTAATCTTGCAAATTAAACATGTAAAATAACTTCAAAACCATTTTGTTTTCAAAAGCCTAAAGTGATTTCAATCTTCTTTCTCTTTATTCACCTAAAAAAAAAGATTAAAAAATAAAACATATCAATCAACTTCAAAACCGTTTTATTTATTTGTGAAAGCTAAAGTTATTTTTACTATCTTTTTTTCTCTAAAAAAAAAACAAAAAGAACAAAACAAAAAGAAAAATAAAACAAAACAAAACACTAACTATCAAACATAACTTTTGTTTCCAACTACGTAGACTTTGATCCTCTCGAAAGGTACATAAGCCTTAAACTTTTATTTTAGGTTAAATCTGCCCTTGTAAATAAATATCTGCTTTTAATTTTTTTTTCTTTCCTTTTATCTTGTTCTTAATTTCATTTGCTTACTTTCCTTTCTTTTCATTTCACTTTTAATTTTATTTCCTTAAGTTTTTTTTTGTTTTGCATGTGATTTGTTAGGGGAATTAAAATAAATTAGAGACCATATTAATTTTACACAACTAATTTAGGATAACCGTTCTCAGTAATAAGTGTTATGAGATGCCTAACGCCTTCCCTACTCATAATCAACTCTCAAACTCATATCTGGTTCCTAGACCATTTTTTTGTTTTACTTATAAAAAAAGTTTTTTCAAAATTTTATCTTTTCAAAAATAAAATTTTAGTAATGACTCTACTACTTTAACATCGATTTTGATTTCTTTTGAAATTCTTTTTTCTGGTGCCACGTAGTCCCATTTTTGAGTGGGACACATGGTTCTATATATCCTTAATTAGAATACCAAAGAAAACAAAGGTAAACCACACATGACTCCTTTCCAGGTATGGATTTCAAGTTCTTCTATTCTTTTGGTGAATTGAATTTCTACAAAATGCAAACTTTTAAGCTTTGGCTTCAAGAAAAGAGAAGAAAATAGTCTAAAGAGCCTTACATGGCGGCCTATGGAATAGGAGAAACTAGTTTATCTGAGTCATGACCTTCAACTTCAAGTCACCATGTCCTTTTTTGGGATTCTTTATGGGATTAATTCTCTTGCATCCAGCTTAATGTATTCTTTGATAGTTTCTCCTCCAATTCTATAATTTTCCTTATATGACTTGGGTTTAATCCTTTTTTTCATCTTTTTTTAGGTTTCTTAGCAATCAAGGATCTAGTTTTGATTTTAGAGGATTGGAAGAGGTAATTATTCTGCAAAGAGTGAAGATTAGGAATGATAAATCCAAAGATATATGGTTCCCTTTCTATCATTATTTTTTTTTATGTTAAAGCATAAGCCATGACATGATTTACTGGCTCTACAACTGCTGAAAAAAGGATGAGGTTCCTCCACCTTTTCAATATAATTGAAAAAGCCCAATTTTTCCTTTCATTTTTCAAAAGCTGACATAACCCACCTGTAAAAGTGAAATCTTAATCATAGATATCTCAATGAAAACAATTGTGCTAATATAGGGTGTTTCAAAGTCAGGAGGGAAGAGCACATATTCAAAATCAAGTTTGAACACTATTTCAAGCATAACAGAAGCATGGTTTAAACCAAAATCTTCCCTTTATATGCAACACTAATCCACATCCTAAAAGCAACACTCAGGTAGGGAAAATCGAAAACAAATATAGCTCAGGGCAGTGACTAGATAGAATGAAAAAAATAATAAAAAACAAAGAGTGTATAAAGTAAAACCTGAATTAAGAATTAGTGGTGGCAGCAACAAAATGACGGCAACAAGATAAAGCAATTAAGAATATATGAGGGTGTAATTAAAACTTAGAGGGTAAAAGAGAAATTATATTATTTTAATAAGGATAATTTTGTAATAAAAAAATTTATCTTATCTTTCCCCCAAAAAACCTCAATTTTGAAAGGGAAGCTTAGAAGGAAAAATGAGGGGAAGAGCTCCCCTCCCATCCTCAAAAGTTGTCTCATCCAAATAAGGGGAGGGAAGCAACTCCTTTCCTTTCTTTAAAAAATTTTCTAGCCAAACAAAGAGAGGTAAGTTGTCCTTCAAAACCCTTCTACCAAACATAGAGTTAAGGTGAATGAGGTTTCAATTTCTTCCCATTTTCTCCTTTGTTCGTTGCTATTCTTCAATGTTTAGTCCCTTATCTGTATATGGATTTCTGCCACTTTACACCATGTTGAACAAAGAATGTAGCAAAAGGTTCTATTTTTGTTTTATTTTGTTATTAAAGATATTTTAATCTTTTATCATTATTTTTTTATTTTTATCTTTTTCTATTTGACCAAATATAAAAATATAATAATTTTTTTCTTTTTCTATGACTATATCAAACATAATTATGGGCTGAGCTTTCCTTTTTATTCTTTCATCTTTTCTTCTTATTTCTATCAAAGTCTTTTCTACAAATCAAATGGACCCTTAAATAAAAATATATACCGAAAGATTATAAGTGTAGTTCAAGATACCATCTTCTTCTTTTTCCCTAACGCCATCCATCCTCTTCTGAAGCCTTAAATAAGTAATCAAATGGCAGAGATTGAGTCGGGATCAGAAATATAAAGCAAGGTTAAGATTAAATAAGATATCTAATATATTAAAAAAATTTATTAACCACGTATTATATGAAAATAGTAATAATGCATTTGGAGGATCTTCCCTATCCATCCGCTATCATATTTATTTATTTTTGAAAATGCAAGAATCATATCAACTATCCACTATCAGCCAATATATACGGTAGCAAATCATGTATATACATATGATTGATTTATGTAAATAATATCAAGGAATCACACCCTTAATTGAAGGTAAGCATTGAGGAAATATAATGATTGTTCTTTATTTAGTATATATGCAGTTATATCCATGAGTCTTTTAATTGAACTCTAATAACGAATACCAAAAAATTTGGTCGTAATGTCACTAAAAATTTGATGACGCTAAAATCGATTTGTATATATATATATATATATACACACACACATGAGAAACCAGTATTATTCTATAATATATAGATATTTATTTTTTCCAGATGCGAATTTAGCTGCAAAATATTTTATTCAGTAGCTAAGCAAGACTTGAAAATCAAAATCATAAAGCGAATTAAAAGTCAAACTAAAGATGCAGTCAGAACAAGTCAATTTTCAAGCACTTTTTCCGTTTTTTCACCCGTAATGTTCTTCTTCTTCTTCAACCGCAAAAAATTTGTGATCTTCCCAATAAGCCTCTTAAAAACCCCGTCACTCTTTCGCTTAGCAATTGGTTCCACCCTCAGGTGTTCGACGGAATTCTCCAACGGAGCTCCGACTCGTCGGAACTCCGCAACCAGCTGAGGATACAACTCTTGCATATCCGTCTGGAATTTTCTCGAAACTCTAACCATCGACCAACCCGACCCGTTATTGCACTCGTGAAACCCGACTATCACGCGTCCGTTCACATACGCCTCGCACGCCATCAGAATCGCATTCGCTCGCTCGCGAAAATGGCCATAGACCAAGGTTGCGAAGTTCATCGGGGGCTTCTGAATCAAGAGTATCGTGGATTTACAGGTGAGAATGAACACGCTTTGATTGAGCTTTTGTGAGGGTGTGTCGAAGTAGGGCTTTTCCTTGAGGACGAGGCTTTGGATCGAGAGCAACACCTGAAACACCGTTGACTGTTTCGGGTCCCACCGCTCGTACCAGTTACTCGACGCTGTGTTGAGGAGGCTTAGGCAGAGCCTCCCGCTGGAGGCCATATACGGGTTAATTGTGTACCCGAATGAGTGGTAATGGACCCGGGGCGGGCTGCTGGGGTAATCACGCGGGAAAACGATGTCGAAGAAGAAGAGACCGTCGTGGTAGGGTGTGCCGGCGGCGCCGACAATGGCGGCACGGAGCAAGTCGATGCGGTTCTCGTAGGCCCGAACGAAGATGGATTCGGGTAGATTCTGCTGGAGGATCCGCCACTCCTTCATGATCGTTTTGTAGACGCTGCTATATGCATTGCTAAAGCAATCCTTTTTGCGTTTGGTAAGATGCGAAGACAGAAAGTGGTGTTCTGAGACATCCGAAACGACGTCAAATTGGTTGAAGCTGCGGCTGTCCATGTCTTCCATTGTCGCCTTTTTGAGAGAGTAGAGCCCTGGCTTTTGATTTTTGAGGGGTTTTGTTTTGCTGAAGAATTTAAATAAATAGTAAACGAGAGAGAGTTGTCGTTGTGTAGGTAACCCAGAATTCAGTTAGGAGAAGATATCTAATTAGATACGGAGTCTATTTCATATAAGATTAATGTATTTTTAATGAAAAAGAAAAAGATATTAATAACTGAATTATTTATTATTAATATTGATCTTACTTTATCTGTATTTCAAAAACAAAGCTCTCAATGTAATTTTTTTAAAAATTTTGATTTAAGGTCAATTATATTAAGTTTAAAAAATTAGTTAAGTTATTCATAATATTTTTATTATATCAAATATATTACTCAATTTTTTTTACATTTGCTAGATATAGATATCAATTTTTTAATTCATTTTTTGTAAATAAATTTTTTTTGGCATAATATGTATTGTTGTCAAAAATAAAATAACTTAATTGTCTTTATTCTCTTTTAAAAATAAAATCACACCTTAAGCTAACTTCATTTACATAAGTAATATAGAAGAACAGTTCTTGAAAGGATTGGTTTAATAAGAAATTTATTAAATGGAAGTTAAATCTCAAAAAATAAAAAAATAAATAAAAAAAGAAAGACTAGTGTAATATACTTGCTGAATTTTGATAGGCTAGTCTTACATAACTTAATTTTTTAATTTAATTAATTAAATTGTTAAAAAATTATCATTTAAAATTATTAAACTAATTAATTATTATCTTAAAAAAATTGAGATAATTAATTCAAAATAAATTATCATATCCTATAATTATTATCTATTTATCCCATCAATCGGTAACTTCATGATTTTTCCTATCTTTTTCCCTCTTTCTATTGGTGTTTCTCTCCGGCTGCTTGAAGACAAAAAGGAGGTTTGTTTACTCGTTATTCATTCAAGATGGATGCCGGAGGAAGGAAGAGGGCTCTTATACCTGTATATAATAAAAAGTAAATAAATAAAAACTTAAATGCAATAGTATAAAGAATATTGTTCTAATATGTTTTTTTCTTTTTGGTGATTGTTACTGAAATTTTGATTTTGATTTTTTTGAAGTCGGTGACAACCAAGTTTAAAGAAAAGGTTTTAAACAAAACTTTTTGTTTTTTTTTTTCCTTGCTTATAAGATTTTATTTGTCTATATTAATGAGTGACATATAATAATGACTCATCATTTAAACTTTTTGAACAAAACTTTTTGTTTTAACAAGATTATCTTCTTATCTATATCAAACAGTTCATATATTTGTGAAATATAATAATAATTTGTCTTTTAGATAGTCCAGTGATGAATTATTATTATATCTTTAAACATTATTTATTTTATAAATCATTTTACATAAATAAATAAGAAAATCTTATATATATATATATATATAAGTCTTGAACATAGGTGCCAAGTTTAAAACTTTCTTTTTTAATTTGATGACTCTACTACTAAGTTTCAAAATAAAATTTCTTATTTCTGACAAAATATTGTATAAGAGGACAATACATTTTGTATTATTGCATCTGAATTTTTTTTAATGATATTTTGCTCAAAATTTTAAAGTATTGGTGTGATAGAATGACAAGCTGATCTTTAATGCCATTTGTTTTGTTAAATTTATGAGAGTACAAAGCAAATTTTTAAAAGCATTTATATGGCAAACTTATCTAAAATGAATTAGATGGTTGATATGAGAGGTTTGGGTGTAACTTAGGAGTTTGTATTATCACATGTGTGGAGCTTTAAAAAATTTTGTGGGAAATAAAATTTAGTTACAAAATTTAAACTACAAAAGGTGATATTGCACGGTGATTTAAAAACTATGTTTCTTTTGATTTAAAACGATTGTAATAGTGTTCATCCCTACCACAACTTGGTGATATATTGCAATAAGTGGTTGGCCCATACTTATCGCTCTTACCACAAGACAAATCAATATGCCAATTATTGAGATATAGCCATAGTATCCTTCTTAATATTTGAGAAATGGCACAATCTCTCCCTATGCATGGGGAAGTTGTCCAAGGTGTTTCTTTCCAATGTTCTACCATAGTTTAGTTGTTTCAATTGTTTTCTTGTAGGCTCGGTTCGCCTATCTAGAAAATAAAAAAAGCATTTATAGGCTTATTTTATTACTAAGTATTATATTATTGAATATTTAAAAAGTATATGTTATGATTCTATTAAAAAAATTAACTTTCCTTTATTTTGTTAATATCTAATTCAAAAGTTAACATTGTTCTATTTTATTTTGCTTAATTTATACAAAACTTTAAAAGTAAAAATTCCAAATGCCACTTAATTATATTTCAAAAAAAAATTTCATTTTATCTCAAAATTTTCAACTTCTCTCTTTTCAATCAAATCTCTTACACTTCGATTATATTTCGGGTATTTTATATCCATTTAATTAATTATATTCGAATGGAATCTTTAAATATATTTATATATATTATAAAATTTTAATAATATATATATATATATATATATATATTACTTCATCTAAAACTAATTCGGCTTGTCTTTTTATCATTAGGCGCAACCTGTTGGGGCGCCATTCCTCCATGGATCAAGAACGCGAGCCCAATAAGTCTCTTACCAAAAGCCCATACCAAACTCACTCAAAAATATGCCATTTCACCCAATGCCCAAAGGTAGAAAAATAAGGTTTGTAAATTTATTGTCTATTATATATATAAAAGGTGAACCTCTGATAATTATTCATTATTATCAATTATTATAGCTAACTTTTCTATAAGTTCACTTTTTTTTTTTCAAACCTCCTTCCTTTTGTGTTTTCTTCTCTAATTTTTCTGTAATGCCTTCGATTTGTACAAGGATAATTTTCTGAGACTGCATGTAAAATTTTTTTTTTTTAATTTGAATTGGTTGACACGGATACCATACAACTGCATAGGGCCCATATCTAATTTTGCTATATTCTTATGAAAAAAAAGTTCTTAAAGTAAATTTGTTTAAAACAAATAGACTATATTAATTAAAAAGAAATACATAAATGTATTAATTTTATTAATCAAATTCACTTTAACATATTTATATTGACTTGATGTATTTATATTTTATAAATTATTTAAATTTTTTTCCTTTCATATCGTGGACGTTAGTTTACTTCATTCATGGAAGACGCTTTGGTTTTTAAAGCTCTTGGAGAAGAGATTACAACCCTTTCAACGTAGTGATTATGCACCATATATGAATTTTTATTAAATAGACAAACTTCTAAATAAGAACTCTCATTAATTAAGAATATATATAAAAATATAATTTTCTAGCATTGTTCCTAACTTGGATAGTATGACATGATTGTGGCTTTTTATTTATTTTTATTTTAACAGTCGGGCTTTTCCAGCCACTGGTTAGCATAAAATTGAAAGTAATATAAGAAGAAAGAGAAAAAGTGATAGTAAGAAAAGATTAAGAGATAAAAAAAATATGGATACTCTATCAATTCTAAATTATTATTAATTATCAAATAAATTTGAATGTACTTATTTAATGGTTAATATTAATCCCACATGTATTTAATGCTATATACTTCTATATAAATACAAAAGAATTTTCTGGTTTCAATCGTAAACCATCGCAGCTTGTTTGATCCTTCTAATTAAGCAGATAGCATACCATATTTCATTTAGGCCTCGTTTGGTAGAAGGGAGAGAACATTCATAAAATGGGAGAGTAAAAAAAACATGTTTGATATATAGGATGATTTTTTCTTTAAAAAAGTTAAAATATTTAAATATGGAAGAGTGCAAACTTTCATATCTTTGATGGAGAGTAGTCTGATTTGAGGGGAATAAATTTTTTGACCATCTTACCCTTGTGTATTTGAATTTCTGATGGTAGTGATGATTAAAATTAATTTTTAAAAATTAAAATATTATTATTATCAAAAATAAAAAATAATTATTTTTATTATTAATGATAATTAAAAATAATTATTTTATTATATTTTTATAATTATTAATAATAAAAAATAATTAAAGATATTTTAGCCTTTCAATCTCTCTTTCATTCTATTTTAAATATAAAATGTAAAAACATTTATGTTATTTTTTTTATCATACCAAACATAATTATGGAGTACTTTATTTTTTTTTTATTCTCATTCTATTTCTCATTTTCATTCCATTAAAAACTAGTATTATGAACCAAATGAGACCTGAATGAAAAAAATAATTCTCACATGTATTATATTTTCCAAATATAAAATGTGTGCCAACAGATTATTGTTGTCAACTATAGTTCATGATATCATCTTTCTTTTTATCTCTGACATGATCCTCAGATTTAGGTTTTTAAATATTTAATAAATATATATTATATATTTGAAGGAAAATTAGAAAAAATAAAAAGTCAATAAAAAGATAATAAATAACTCTATACGCATTTCTATTTTTTTTTAATATCAATCTTGTTTCTAAATATATAGGATATTATTATATAGAATTATATCCTCAAATCCTTAAATAAAGTAAGATGGTCGAGAACAAATAAAATATTTGATATATTAAGAAAAATATTAAGAACATACTATACAAAAAATGATAAACTTGGAGGATCTTCCCTATCCCTCCGTTATCAATTTTTTTTTTTTTTTATGCAGGAATCATATCAACTATCAATTATCAGCCAATATATACAGTGGCAAATCATGTATATACATATGATTGATTAATGTATATAATATCAAAGAATTACAACCTAAATTGAAAATAAGCATTGAATAAATATAATGATTGTTATTTATTTAGTATATGCGCCGTTGTACCCATTAGTTTTTTAATTGAATATAATGATCGTGATTATTAATGTAAACCTTAGAAATTAACAAATTACAGGAGATTCAGATTTAAATCAGAAAAAATGATACTTGCCCAACTAACAATTCTTTTAACTTTCATATCTCGGCTACATCTGAATCTAATTTGGCATAAAAGTAGACAAAATTACATCAATTTATTTAAAGTTTGGTTAAACTATACTTAAAATTTTTTTTATTTTAAAAATATTATTTGATTCACTTAGTATTTGATATATATTATAATTTTTAAATTTTATTTTTTATTAATGAAGTCTACTTTTTCATAATATGCATTTTTTAAGAATAAAATCACTTTATTATTTTATTATTATATTAAGAATAAAATTATAATCTTATGTTATACCAAAAATTAATTTTATTGAAAAATAAATTAAACAACAAGTTTCTATAATATATATAATATTAAAATAAATGAATTATAATTTTTTAATAAAAAACTAAAATATAATTTACACTAAAAGAATTGTTACACCCTTTCTTGCAGTAGAATCAGAGTTCAAAAACCCAACTATATCACCCAAAGAGTTAGCTAGAAAAATATTTCCTCCAAATTGGCATTTTCTTTCCAAAAAGCTTGAAAAGAACATAATTCTTTATAAATTTATTTTAATAGATACCGATTCAATAACACTCGCCCATGAGTACGATCTAAAAGATTCTCAAAAAATCATTTACTCAAATTAATTCTCACCTTAGCACAATGGCAAAAAATCACTGTACACTCAGCAAATATTTTCAAGAAAGTTCAATTCGCAAACATTCGATTATTGGGATTATCAAAAGAGTTTGTTGTTTTAATTTTAAAGTTGTTGTTTGAAAAGTTGAGGCTCCTACCTTGATTCCATCTCTATTTAATTTTATTACTTCTTAAGGGGGTATATTGCTTCTATTTCTTTTCCTTCTACTGTTTTTTAAGTTGTTGAGATTTTTGTAATATTGTTAATATGTGGTTCTTGATTTATGAATGGATTATATATATTTTTTATTTTGAGAATACATATTGAACCATTTAAAGACAAAAATATTTTCTTTTACTTTTTCTAAGTATTCATAATACTCTATTGGCCATTGTTCTCTTTATTCTTTATTAAATGTTGAAAAATACCACTTTCTTTGTTGTTCATTGTGTTTTCCTAAAAACTATTTCTTTAACTATTATTTTTCTATTATGACATTTTTAAAGATTGCCAAAACTTGATTTTGTTGGACTTATATTACTAGTGAAGGATTAGCAGTCTGTATTAATATAAAAATTATATTACAAAATTAAATTAGAAATAAAGGAAAATAAAAAAGAATTAGAGAATTTCTGTTAATGGTATGGAATGAAAAAAATACAAGCCCTTTCTGCAAAATATAAGAAATGAAAAACACAAAAATTTTGGAAAAACACTCCTAGAAAATTTTACAAAAGAAAGCATAAGACTCTTCATTAATCTCAAAAAAATTTCATATGAAGGAGTATCTCTTCTTTTGTCCTGAAAAAGAAGAAAAGCAACATTTCAATACAAGCAGCTTGTGACGACAATACAAAAACAGCAAAAGATTCTCCATGTGTTCCACAGTCTCAAATTTAAAAGGTTTTGAAATTCATGGATTCCAAAACATTTCAAATCTGTTCAACATTTCTTTTCTTTTTAAAGGCGTTGTATCTTAGTATTAGGCATTAGTTGTGAGAATCTTTTCTGAACTCATGTATTCTCTCACCTTCTACCTGCTACAACCGCTTGTATTTCTGAGGTCTTTTCTCTTGTTTCAACACTTATAAGTTTTGTTCAACATTGTCTTTTATCAATAATATTATCTTTTAATTCATATTGTTTTATCTATTTTATTTGATTTTATCTTCTGGTCCATGACACTGCCTTTTCTCTTCATCCACTCTATTCCCTTTTCCCTTCACCCTTGCTTTCATTAAGGGATTCAGCATCAGATCGGCTAGCCATGAAATAACAAAACTTTAAGAAGGGATCAAACTTGATCTATCACAACTATCGTGGTACCTTCATTCATCTTTCTTCCTCTTTCCGACGAGAGCAAACCTTGTGTTTACATTGTAATAGTAGGTGGAGGAGAACATAAAATCAAATAAAATATATAAAAACAATATTATTAAAATATAATATTATTGATAAAAGACAATGTTAAATAAAACTTACAAGTGTTGAAGCAAGAGAAAAGAGCTTAGAAATACAAGCGGTTGTAGCAGGTAAGCAGAGGGTGAGAGAATACAAAAGTTCAGAAAGGATTCTTACCATTGACGCCTAATACTAAGATACAATGTCTTTAAACAGAAAAGAAATATTGAGCAGATTAGATTTGAGATGTTTTGGAATCCATGGATTTTAGAATCTCTTAAATGAACACATGGAGAATCTTTTGCTATTATTGTATTGAATTTTTATTTTTATTCTTTTTCAGGACAAAAAAAAAGGGATACTTCTCTATTGCATTTCAAAGTTGGAGATTTATTTCAATAAAACTTGAGATTACCAAAACTTGAGATCTTGTTTATTACTAAGTTTATTTGGCAATACCACTTGTTTACTTGTACTTTCAATATTACATATAAATAACTTTCTTTAGAATTATTTTCTTCATTTGTTATTTTATTTTTATTTACATATTATGTCCCCATTATAGTTAAAATATCTAATTATGATGCTGCATCTTTGAAATCCACAGATTTCAAAACTTATTTTATTTTATTAATTATTATTTATATCATATAATATATATAATATATAAAATATAAATTAATAAATATATTAAAACAATTAAACAAAAAGTTTCTATAATATATATAATATTAAAATAAATGAATTATATTTCTTAAATAAAAATTAAAATGTAACTTACTCTAAAAAATATTAAAAAATTATACATTTAATTAAATAAAAAACTTCATATGTAGTTCTATATATTATTAATTTTTGAACCGTTTGTTGACGAGCTGCACAGTAGGTCAACCCAAAAAAAATAAAATTAAAAGTGCCATTTGAATGACAAAAAAAGTTACATTTATATTTTTATTATTGGATTCTTTAATTAAAATATAATAAATATATAATTTTTTTAATAACATGATAGATATGTAATTTTTATAGATAATTATAATAATTTTTAATTAAATAATATATATTATATTGTTATTAAAAAATTATATATTTATTATATTTTAACTAAAAATTTTAATGATAAAAATTTAAAAATAACATATAAATCTAGTCTTTAATTAAATTCAACCTCTTTTTTTTGGTTTCCTTTGAACAATTATTTTCGTGGTTAAAATAGGAGCGCAGTTCCCTCCGTTCCTTCTTCGTGCCACTCAATGACGACGAGCCACGTCAAATATTCGACGTGCCGTTAGTCACCGTCTAAACAACAACTGACTACGTTACAACACGTGGCGTCTTTTGATTGCCCAAAGGACGAATCGCATAAAACAGAACCTTGCATTATCTGGCATTTTGGTGACGGTAAAATTACTGACCACGAAAAATTCAACAAGATTTAAACGCAGCTTAGCGTCCGCTTCTCCAGAAACTTCCTCAGATAACATTCCTTTACAAATCTACTTCTCTCGCATTCGTTCCGGCCTTCAATTGCTCCGCGAAGATCGACAGCTTGAGAGATCCTGTATCAGCCAAGAACATCTCTTGGAAGGAAAATTTCATCTCCTATCTGCTGCCATGGTAAGCTTCAAATTCATTAATTCGTGGCTATGAACGGTCTTGTTGATTCCTATTTCAGTTGGTGGGAATTGTAGTTGTTTGTTTGGCTATGAATTTTATGTGTTTTCTAGAGATATTTGTATTAGGTATTCTAGTTATTATAGGTTTTCAAAATTTAGACTACTTTGATTTGCAATTTTTAGTGGAGGTGATTAGTCTTCAAATCTATGTGGGTTGTGTGTTTGTTTGTATTATGTTTTTATATGAGCGTTCAAAATTTGGGCGTGAGTGGGGCTTCTACTCATCGAAACCAGCCGCTGTTCACTTAGGGAGGGGGTTTGGGTCTGAGGTTTTCCGAGAGATAAATGAAGGGCAGTTTTGGATTTTGTGGAATTGTTGTAGTATCACTTCTATTATGACACTGGAAGGGGTTGGGAGCCTGTAGCAAATTTTTTTGGTTAATTTTAAAAAAATGGACCCTGTAAAATAAAACTAGTTAGGGAGATAAATGAAAGGGGTTCTGAATATTGTGGAATTGTAGTATTATTTGTTTCATGAAACAAGAAGAAGCTATCAGCCTGTAACTATATGTTTCAATTAAAATAATTGATTTTGAAACAGAGAGCTGGACTTTGAATAGTAAAGAGCGTATCAGTTATCTGAAATGTTTATTTTCAAAGCTTTGTTACTGAGAATTGGGAAACTCGACCAAAGTTAATTGACAATTAGTCTTTCGATATTTCAAATATGTATTCTGGAAAGTGGTAATTATTTACTTTTTGGGTCAATTAGAGAGTAAAAGATGATATGTTTATTTTGTTTAATTGAAATTGTGCCATTAATTTTTGGGCGTGTTAATTTGATTTAATGCGAGTTTCTTATATGAGTATGGTATTTAATGCTGTTGGACTATTGCCATTATTTATTGTTGGGTGAGTCTATTTAGTACTTACATCTTTATGCTGTCTGATTTGTTGCAGATGTCGTATTCCAGAAGATCAAGGTTAGATGACCAAACAGTTTAATTATACTTTTATTTTTAAGTGGAAAGCATTTTTTTTAAAAGGTTTTCCTTGCTTATTTCGTAGGTATTCTCGATCACCTTCTCTGTATAAGCGTGATGGTAGGTCTGTCTCCAGGTCCCTGTCGAGGTCAAGATCTAGAAGCCTTTCAAGGTAGTGTCTCTCTTCCTCCCAATTACACCCCCCCCCCCCCAAAAAAAAAAGGAGTTCTTACATGTTATAAACTTCTGTTGATCATTTTTCTTACTTTAAATGTCTTATCATGCATTCCTGTTCAATTTGTTATTTTCTGATATAGGAGCCCATCAAGAGATGCAGAGAATCCTGGTAACAATTTGTATGTGACAGGCTTGTCTCCTCGGATTACCAAGAGAGAGCTGGAGAAGCACTTTGCAAGTGAGGGAAAAGTATGCCCATTTTCTTCTATGATGTGGTCATCACTGTCTGCTTTTTAGTTTGACGTATATTTAGTTTTTCCTATTTTGGGGGTAATTTTAGAGCTTGTGTCTGTCAATTGTTTTCTTACTTTTGTGTTGCATTTTATAGGTGATTGATGTTCATCTAGTTGTTGATCCATGGACAAGAGAATCGCGAGGGTTTGGATTTGTGACAATGGAAACTGTTGAGGAGGCTGACCAATGCGTAAAGTATCTGAATCGCTCTGTGCTAGAAGGGCGTGTCATCACAGTAGAGAAGGTATAACTTGCTAATTTCGTTTTGAACATAGATTCTTAATATATTTATTTATTGTGGATTCAACATCCCTGATTTTGCATAGAAGATATATGGATGAGTTGATATTAGTTCTTTATGAGATTTGAAAGCTTTTTGCTTCTTTCCGTTTGAAGTTTCTGTGGCAGCAGGTTAGCTGTGTGTAGCAGCTCTTCATCAAACTCTCAAATTTCAACTAAACATACAAATCAAACACATCAACAAGTATCAGACCATTGGGGTTGTATGCCCTGCATTTCTCTCTTTCTTCTTGCAATTATATCTTTTGATTTCATGTTTCATGATTTGTATAGTTAATGATCATTCATCTAACTGCTAGTGAAGTATTTGATTTGACCTTCTACTATGTTATGTCTGTAGTTGTTTAGTAATTTCTGGGCCTCATGATGTTATTTGCAATCATTGCAGGCTAGAAGACGTCGAGGTCGAACTCCGACGCCTGGGAGGTATCTTGGGCTGAGGACTATTCGTGGTAAGTGTCTCATCTTCATTCTCATGCTTTCGTTCTTAGTTTGTGTGTGATTGATTATTCGTAAATGCTCATTCATCTTTAATATCCCATGTAATTTTCATGCAGCGCGTCGTCGCTCAGTGAGCTACTCTCCTCGCCGCTCTCCTAGTTATTCTCCCTACAGAAGAAGCTATAGTCGTTCACCATATTCTTCAGATCGCAGTAGGAGTCGTTCGTACTCTCCCTACCCCAGTCGGCGGAGGTCCTATTCTCCCTATTACAGCCGGAGGAGGTCCTACTCCCCATACCATAGTCGACGGAGATCCTATTCTCCTTACGATCGACGCAGGTCATACTCTCGGTCTCGCTCCCCATACAGCAGGTCACCTGTCCGTAGGCGTGACAGATCATACTCTCCTTATGACTGGAGGTATGACTCGCCTGATGATCGCTACTACAGAAGGCACCGACATAGGTCCATTTCTCGAAGTGTCTCGCCAAGGCCAAGGAGAAGTTCAAGGAGGAGGTATTCGCCCAGTCTCTCTCCTGTGCGGGGGAGGAGCTCAAGAAGGGGCTATTCTCGAAGTTTTTCCCCTAGACCAAGGAGGATTTCACGGAGAAGCTATTCTCGCAGCATCTCTCCAAGACCTAGAAGCAGTAAAAGGAGCGGTGGTGGTTATAAACGTGGGCATACACCTGTTAGTGATAGAAGCTACTCAATAAGTCAAAGTGTGAGTGCGAGTTCAAGATCAGTATCAAGGTCTGTTACTCCTAGATCATCTTCTCCTTGAAAATTGCTGGTCTTATGTTGGCTTCACCTTTAATATTTGTAGTTAATATTGCTGTGGACGATATACATATGGTAGTGTATTGTGATATTGTTGTCAGATGTGTCAGACTAGTCTAGTGACTTTTGAGGCTCTTTCATATGGCTTCTAGTATTTTGTTACCATCTGTGGTGCGGATAACCTTACCTGATATCAACACTCGGTATCATTATTCTGTTAAATCTTTCTTGGATTCAAATCCTTTTTTTTTCCCTTGTACTGTATTTTTGGGAGCTTAAATGGCCTTATTACAGCACCGGAAAAAAGAAAAATTTAAGAAGAAAAGATACTACTGTTATTTGCATAATCTTACGAATTAGAAGGGGGGCGGCGAGGAAATTACAATTGAAAATTCATTTGTTATTAAGAGGGCATCATTCAGAAAAATAGCCAAACATGGAACTAATAGCCTGTTTGTTTTTTTATTTTTAGGACAATTTTTTGTTTTTAAAAATAAGAAAATAAAAAATTGTTTGATAATATAATTTTAATAAAATATTTTGTAAAATATAAAAATAGAATTGTTTTTTCAAAAAAAATCATGATGTCTTTTAAATATTTTGTTAATTTTTATTCTATAAAATTAGAAAAAAATAAAAAAAATGATTTTTTATAATAATGATTGGAGCAAATTTATTATAAAAATATTTATTTTTAAAAATATTATCAATATGATTTTTTTATTAAAAACAAAAAATTATTTAATTGATATTAAAAAAAATAGTTAATATTAATTTAATTCATTAAGTTTAAATTTGGTAATTTTTTTTCTTTTATTTATTTTTATTTTGTATAAAAAAATGTTATATATTGTTAAGTGTATTTAGTGTAATAATAAATAAAAAGTAAAAAATAATTTACTATCTTCGGTCATTTTTATTAGAAACAAAAAATTGCTTTACTATATTATTAAGAAAAATAGTTAATATCAATATAATTCATTGATTAGGTTTAAATTTAATAATTTTTTCTTATTTTATTTATTTTTATTTTGCATGAGAAAATATTATGCATTATTAAGTGTATTGAGTGTAATAATACATGAAGAGTAAAAAAAAATAATTATTATTTAATAAAGTAAAAAAATATATCATGTTTATTATATTTTGGAGCTAAAAAAATATCTTTAGATTTTTTTATAAAAAGGATCAGAGGGAGTATTATTTAATGAAGTAAAAAAAACACCATATTTCTTATATGTTAGGACAAAAAAAAAATTTTCAGATTTCTTTATTAAAAAAAAAACTGGAGGGAGTAAAACGTAAACAGAATCAGATATATATATATATATATATATATATATATATATATATATATATATATATATATATATATATATATATATATATATATATATATATATATAAAAAACATGATTCTATACGTTGTAAATAGTACTCCCAAAATTTTTTTTTTCCCTGCAGCTAGAGTTGTTCATGTGTAGATTTAAGTTAAACATTTTAGTATGCCTGTTTATTTTTATACTCATGACTGACCCAATTTAAATAAGTGCGATTTTATGTTGGGTTAGAGTAGATTAGGGTGACCTGAGTTATTTTTTTTTGTTTTATAAATTAATATTTATAATATAAAAATATCTTTTTGTAAATTTATAAACATATATTTTAAAAGAATAAATTTTTAGAACCCTCATTTTTATCAATAATAAAAAATAACTTAATATTATTAAATAAAATATGAGTTATACTAATATAATTAGTTTTAGATAAACATATGTATTTTTATTATTCAACAAAAGAAATATTAATAAACATGCAAGTTAATGATAAAAGTAATTAAGGAGTAGAGAGAATTTAGATATGTAATAAAAGCTACAATATGTTGAGAGAATGAGATAAAATAAGAATAATATATATATATTACTTTAAAAAAAATTTTCTGTTTAGGCAGAATATATTTTTACTCATAGTTTTGTCTATTCCAACGTAGTTTTATTTAAAGTTTTATATATTTATATTTTTAGTTTGACTCGAGACCTGATTAGGTTGGATTAAGGCGAGGCTCCTAGGCCTATCGGGCTAATAAATACTCTTAATTTCAGCCAGCATGTTGTAATTCACCAATTATTGAATGTGTACAAAAATTTACTGAGTATAAATATCAACGTTTTACTTGGAAAAATAAATTTTTTGAAGGTGTGTGCTGAGTTTTTGTATGATGAGTGACGCTGATCTCTTCAAATATAAATTCCTGTATAACGGGCTTAATATACGGGGGTTACAAATATGCCCGGAGATTTAGACACGCTGCCACTTGAGGCATTTCATAAGATATTCACCAGTTTCAAATTTAAAAAGATCATTGTGAGCTTTTTTTTTTTAAACCTCATGTGATATGATATAAATAGTTTAACCTAGAGTATAGGGTACCGTATGATTTTCATGTTTTGTTGTTAGTGAAGTCCGAACCCAACTACGTTTTATTTCTCACTCAGGGTCATCGTTAATAACATCACCAAGATATAACGATCAATTTGGGTATAGATCACAGCTTTTGTGTGAGAGAGTCACATAATTTGTACCTGAACGGTCCAACACTGTTTTAGCATCGTATTTTGCCAAAAATTTAGTAAGATACTGTTAACATGAGACATAAATGCCAAGGCAAGTTAGCTGCTAAACATTGTACTATTGAGTTTCACTATATTTTTTTTTAATTTAAGGAAAATTTTCAATTTAGAAATAATTTACTACTTGCAGGAGAGTAAGAAATTCTTAATCCAGAAAATACAAGAAAGGCTTAAAACAGGACAAAGTTACAAAAACCTTACAGAGCCTATTAGTGTTATAGAGCCGTCTAATCTTTCTTTGCACATGAAATACAGGAAATCATTATTCATCATGAACACAAGTGTTGACAAGAAAAATTGGTAATCAGATCAAAACTTCTTGCTCTACATTGTCAGGTAATGAACAAGTCACAATCTTAATCCAAACAATGGGCTGTTTCCCATACCTTAAATCGCATCAAGAAAATTCAGTATCTGCTTCTTGTATTCATAGATGCACTCGACTTGTTAGTCAAATAGACTATCTGGGTGAATGCCAACTGCTCATTAACTATGGTGGTAGAAACAAACTTCAGGAAACACTGGAATAGAATACGAGAATGTTGCAACTACAGGACTCAGCTAGTGGGGGAGAATAAGCATCCAATTACTCACCTGTTAAGATCATCTTACCGTGCTCAATACTGCAAAAAAGACCATTTGGCTGGCGTGATTCATCTTCCTCGTTCTAGTTTTCTTCTCCATGATGCGTTTTTTAAAATGAAACATTTGTTAATAGTTCCTTCCAGTTTCATAATAAAAAATATACAACAATTCACATAATGCAAAACTGCCCATCAAGATTATCTTACTGTGCTCAACACCGTAAAAAATGAAGCCATCTTCCAGGCAAGATTTATCTTCCTCGAACTCCTTTTCTTTTTCATGATGCGTTCTTTAAAATGAAACATTTACTACAGCTCCTTCCAGTTTTATAATAAAAATATACTACAATTCACACGATGCAAAACTGCCCATCAATTATTTCCCTCTGAACCACAACCCCAACCCCCAAGTGAATAAGACGGTTGGTTCAAGTTTTTAAAAAAAGTCTCACCTTCACCCAGATTTTGAACGCACATATAAAAGCTTAATACAAGGAAAAATTCATTGCCCACATAAATTTTAAAACCAATCACCTCAACTTAAAAAATGCTGATCAAATAAATCTAAATCTTTTAAATTAATAACAATAATTAAGAATCCCCATTACCATGAGAAGACACAACATTTATAGCTACAGAAACAAGTTCAATTACCACCAATCCTTGCAGAAATTCACTTACACAAAATGAAGACGAATTCAAGATCATTCGGAACTATGAATGAATGAATTGAAGCTTAGCGGCAGATGGGAGATGAAATTTTTCTCTGTTTAGTCAATGGTCTTTGCTAAGGGAGTATCACAAGCTCTTGATCTTCATGGAGTGATTTCCAATTGAAAAGAAGAATGGTGGAGGGTGGAAGTTCTATATAGTAAGGATATCTAAAGACAATTTTCTGTAGAAGCAAATGCAAGGCGTAACTCTCGTGAAAGCTCCGTATTCATAGATAAATGGATTTTATTAGTTTTAGCAGCCCCTTATTCCCTGTTAGCGACTTGGTGTAATTTCTCCGTTTAACTCTCTAATACTGGTATTAGTTATTTCTTATGTTTTCTACATCTCATAGCGAAGTCCCAACTAAAAGTTTATTTCTAATTGTTTCTAGTTACGTTAGTTCCTTAACTAGCAGTATGCTGGGTTAGTTTAGGGCACAATTTTATTCATAAGACCTTCTTTGGTTAAATATTATTGGCTGTGTACTTGTTTTGAGGATATAATCTTAAGGATGTACTCTCCGTATTTCTCTCAACAAAAGCAGTGACACACAGCATTTGAATGGATAAAAAATAATCATTTGGAGTCCTCATATATAGCTCATATCTTTCTTCTTTGGCTCAGAATATATGTCAAACTATCAATTATGGACCCTGCATAATTCTTAGGTTCAACAGGGCATTTGATTGCAAATTCTAATTTTACGTATATTCTATCAAAATGAGATTCTCCTCAGGTAGAAATTGCCCCTAGGCATCCTTAAAAGGTGATTCTAATTTTTATAATTGATACACAGAAAATGGCTGCTCATCAATTATCCCCATGACAGCAGCCTGCTTATTCTTAAAATGTAATAAGAAGTCACTAATACCAACTTGTTGAGCTCGTGAGTGAAGAACTGAAGCAGATTCATGTTGTCCACCGTTAAATAAAAATAAATTGAAATCCTCAGCACAAGCTTTTGCTTCCCAGAGGTGAAGACTGATGCTGTTCTTTGGTGTGGTATCCTGGAAATGGCACGTCATAAGCCAACACTGGCACAACCTCTCCATCAACCCATTTTCGGCTGGCATGCATACCAAACTTTAAGTAATTCGTACCAATGTTTATAAATAAAGTGAAGTTTGTTGTCATACGTGAATTAAGATTAAAAGAATAGGGTCACTGACTCGTGTATCAAAGCAGACTATAAAAAGTGCATCTTCGTAATTAATTCAGTACATAAATAATTTAAGGATTAGATTTCCGCTTACCATCCATTGGGATTAACCTCAACATGGCCAAAGAATCTGACAGGGTACAAAATGTCACGCCTCACAACTTATCAGGGGCTAAACTTCTGCATAGTTTTCATTCGATTTAGTGCATCAGTTAACTGTAAAATATATGATATATTCCCATGGAGTTAAAATAAGAGAGATAAACCAAACCTCAATCCAGTCCTCCGCAAGTTCCTCCTGGCCTTCCCCGGTGATTATCTGCTTAAATAGCCCATATCTATAACTCAAGACGATAATCCCAAGCAGGCAAATTCAGTGTTGCCGTGGAATCCAGAAAGAGGAGAGAGAAGAAAAACAAATAAATGTGTTCTTATAGCATGCTATCTAATTTTGAAGGCATCCTGCTTACACAGTTTTCAAGTAATGTAGGAATTGCTGATCGGAATCTTGGATGCCTTAGCAAATAAAGGAACCAAATACTGATAATCACTCGAAAAGGAATAAACAAAGTCACAATCCCAGTTATCAGACACAAACTCATGAATAGCAATGCAGCTGTTGGATCCTGCCAACTCAAAAAGGATTGCATCTTCTCTACTCTAGTCGCAAATCTACCCATCTCTGCTACAAACCTCCCAACAATGATTCTTAACCGATCATATCTGCGTTTTATGATGTTGTCTCCAAATTTGGATGGAATTGGATCAAACTCTTCTTCCAATTCGTCTACACTTGCTGCATGAACATGTGACAACTGCAAATCCACATGTGACAGGTGTCTTGGTCTCTTTGGATACTGCAAGATGATATCCAGCATAAGGCAGAAAAACATTGCAGGCAGTAAAAATTGAGGTTCAAGGATCACAACAAAAATAACAGGGTACACTATGAGTGTCGAAATAGGATTCTTCCACCTGCATATCTTATTATATTGGGCGTACAAGGCAACCACTCCACTCATAACAACATTGATCCGATCAAAATCAGCTCTTCCTCTGCGCATGCTCCATGGGCTTTCATGAGAGTCTAGCATATATGACACAACCTCTCTTCTCAATGCAGGTTCTGTCTTGCTCATCCTTGATGAGAGAAGCATAATGGTTTGTTTCCTCAAACCACTTAACTGATTAAGAGACAACGGGCTAGAAAAATGCAGTCTAGGAAGCATAGGTAGTTGATAGATTTTTAAGAGATTGATCAAGCTTGGGCAGCAAAACCTGAAAGCTAATTGAATTTCTCCCATCTTCTTCAATCCTGAAGGTTGCAGTTCAGTAAGTGGAAAAGAATAGGTGTAAATCCTGTTAGTTATCATTTCCGACAGATTGATTCTCACCTTCCCTATTCTTGCATCTATTGCTCCGTCAGTTCCATGTACTTCCTGTAAATGACCATTATCAAATACAGCAATTGTGATGAATGTACATGGGTCGTAGACATCCCAAGAGTACTGCTCATTCCACTTTGGTGAAAGACTATCAACAATTGTTCTTGTCCGAACCCATTTTGGGCCATATTTAGCCACACAATAGGCGTCAGTACGATTTCCTTTCTTCATTGCTGGAAGGCTGATGGCATTCAAGATCCCCATTTCAAAAACCCCAATGCTGGGTCTCCACAACTTCTTGGCTGTTGCATTCATATCACTGGTGAAGTATGGGTCCTCATCAAATATATGATACCCACCATCCAAAGAGAGCCTCATACTAAGCCTACTAGCAACTTTTGCATCCTGTTCAACCTCAATGATTTTGGTTCTCTCAAGATTATACCATTTAGCAGATGGAGGTGCACCGTCTACTCTCTTGTCTGCATTCTTGACAGGAACTACACACTTCCCTATGCTTTTGTGATTGTTTAATGTCCCCTGTTCCACACTCAAAAACAACTGTTGATCAAATGGTTCTAACACAGCAATGAACATATCCTCATTCCATTTTGGGTTTCCTTTATTGTTCTTTACAAGCTTGCTTCTGAAAGTCAAACTCCCCAAGGTAGCTTGGACAAAAATCCCAGAGTTTTCAGTTCTATCTTCAAATAATAGGCCCTGGGCTTGGACCACATTAACTCTAAGACACCAAATCCTAGGCGAAAGATATATCTGTGAACGGGTATTAAGAATGTTGAAAACATTAACCAATGCTGCGTCTAAATGCCAAGCTTCAGGAAAAGCCTCATCGGCCTGAGTGCCTATCCAAGTAGATAGCATCAATTCTCCGACGCGCTTTCTTCCCTTTTGATCCTCTAGTCCATACCACTGAGGCGCTAGTGAACTATCAGTTGGAACCCGTGTAGGAATGTCAGAAATAGCAAAAGATACCCAACCCACAATTTCATCATACCTTAGAATCTTATCCTTCACCACAATTTCAAGAGTTGGCTCTTGAATACGAGCTTTCTCTAAAACAAAAACTTGGTTCCATTCTGGATTTGAGTTTCTACTGAAGCACAAGGTGGTCGTTTTTAGGCCTCCAACTTTCACCTCCACATAAGGTTCACAAGTATTAGGACCTCTAATTCCTGGCAAGTCCTTGGCCTTGACAATCCTCACATACAAGAAGAGAGTGATTTCAACAAGGTCAGTGGCAGTTGTGATTCCACCATTGCTTGTGGCACTCCTAGCACCAATACTTGGAGAGATCTCCTTCAAATTGAAGTCTGCATTGGGTTTTTTCGAGTTTTGATTTGCCATTGTTTCTCACTGCAATAATAAAAAAGTAAAAATTTTGGGTATACAAAAGTAATATTTGGCAAATGATAACTCATTGAAATTTGCCAAACAAATAAATAAAAAGTCCAAAATCAGTGACATGGAAGGCGTTAATCTATATATTTGGTACATGATAACTCATTAATTTGCAAATAAATCAATAAATAACCCAAAATCAGTGACATGGAAGGTATTTACGAGCAAGAAGTTCTACGGCTTGGACAAATAGTTCTGCGGAAGGTTTCTTCAGATCTTCGAGTGAAGAAGATGAAGAAGCTCTGAACAATCGTCTAAGAAAAGGTTTGTTAACCACGTCCTGTGGCGTTGCCTAGGAAATCAATGTCACTCTTGAATATAAGGAAACAAAGAAATTGCCAGAGAGGCTATTTAAACTTTAAATACATCGTAGAGGACAACGAAAACTCAGGGAACGAATTGATAGATAATAATACAAAAAGGGGAAATTTTGCTTCTTCTTCTTCTTCTTCTTTTTCCTCCCTTTTTTTAAGCAATCTCTCGCCTTCAAACTTTTATTGTTAGGGTATAGCTAATTTCTTCCTCCCACGATCATAAGAGCACTCCCCTGCATTTAAGACTTTAAAGATGCTATCTCTTCTTACTTAACCTCCTTTAGGTGGAAGCTTGCCCTTCAAGAAACCAGAAACCTCTATCTCTCAAGTGAGGCCCCACTAGCACGCATATGCAACCCCAAATTCTATGTTTCAAAGTTCTAGCTAAAAAAAAAAAAGAAACCTCCTATGCGCTAGCTGTGAAAAAATAAAATATATTTTTTACGCCGAAGTTTTTCGTCTCTTCCATTTCGACTCGTCGCTTTTCTATGGCTGATGCCGCACCCACCGATGCGGTAGGGTGGTGATGCTGCTTCAGTAAATTGAAGTATATATGGTGCATGATGTGACTTTGTGAATTGGCCCAAAAACTGTAAGAAACTAGGGCTCGTCTTTTTTTTTTTTGGGTGATTTTTTTTTTCATGTTAAAGAATAAGGCCGACCAAAAAATATTAAATAATAAGAACTTATTAATTAGCAATATCTTAATTAGACATCTGTTTCTAGATCTATATTATATTGTAAAAAAATTATATTATTCTTTGAGACTGACAACTTGTTGAGATTTGAGCATAATGTGAATTAGGGGTGTTCACGGATAAGGTTGGGCCGGACATCTAGTATGTCCGATGCCCATTTCGATTAAGACATCGGGCTTGTTTTTATGTCCGTGACCCGACCTGACCAGAAACAAATCAGATTTTAGGACGATTTAGAGCTGCCAGAAATTTTTTTTTTTATAAATTGATACTTAATATAAAAATATTTTTATATAAACTTATAGGCATATACTTCAAAACAATAGGCTTTTGGAATTTTCATATTTTTATCAATAATAAAAAAATAGTTTAGTATTATCAAACAAAATATAAGTTATACTAACATAATTAACTTTAGGTAAATACGTATATTTTTATTATTTAATAAAAGAAATGTCAATAAGCATGTACATCAATAATAAAAATAATTAAGAAATAGGGAAAGTTTAAGTAGATAATAAAAGTTACAGTATGTAAAGAGAATTAGATAAAATAAATATAAATATATATATATATATATAAATATATATATATATATATATATATATATATATATATATATATATATAAGATGACAAGATATTAATAACTAAAAAAAATATTAGGGCAAATTGGGCAGAATGTCTTTGCCCGTGGGCCGGCCCAATTCGATATAATTTTGTTTAAAGTTTTGTCCATTTAGATTTTTAGCCCGACCCGACCCGACCCGACCCGATTAGGTCGAGTTAGGGCAGGCCGCTAGGGTTAACCGGACCAATGAACACTCCTAATGTGAATGACTAAAATTAAAAGAAAAAAAATTAATTTTTAAGAACGATTTTGAAAATTAATTTATTTCAAGTTATCAAAATATTAATTTCAGATAAAATTTGTTAAAAAAATTATTTTTCAAAATAAGAAAAAATGAAAGATGATATGAAAATTAAAGATAAATTCTGAGAGTTTATCAAGGAAGATATTAAGTAATTCACATACTTATTTCAAATAATGATTATTGATGAGGCAAAATAAATATGATTTTAATTTGATTTAGAATTTCCTTAGCAAAATATTATGCAAGAAAAGAGGAAATAACAAAAAGAAGATAAAATAAAACAAAATAAAAGGAAAAAAATAAAAGAAAATAAAAATAACACATTTGCAAAATTGAAAAGATAAAATAAGATATTTTCAAAGATAGTAAAAATAAAATATTTATAAAAACATACAAAATAAAATATTTACAAAAATAAACTTTGATCTAAGAATATGACCTAACATTACATACGAGGTGAAAGGTCAAAGGTCATGTAATTTAAGTTGAGATAGAAATAAGTATCACTTGATTAGTAGTTTTTTAATTATATTTGTGAAAAGATAGGAAAATAAAAGTAATATAACTTTCACTAACAAAATAAATTTGTTAAAAGATAGTGTATTTTAATTTATGAAAATTAAATTAATTTCTTTCTTTTTTTTTTTTGGCTATCTTCATTTTTTCTCTTTTCTATTTTTTGAATTTTTGAAAGAAAATTTTTTGTATTTTTTTTATTCTGTAAAGGAGTGGCACAACACGGCAGAAATAAAAGTAAAGAAAGTAAAATTAACGCGACCCGATTTTTGTGTGCATAATCTGAAGGAGTCAACTTTCACAAAACATAATTGGACATGAATCAAGACAATGATATCATCCAAAATGCATTACATGTTAAGAGTCAAGAGCATTACATACTTTCTCGTCCCTCACTAGCTCTTTCATGCCAAAGTATAAATTCAAGCTGGAATTTGAAACTAAATTCACATCAAGATCAGGACCATATGCAAAGTGAATCATTGACTAAATTCCACACATGTCAATCCCAATCTCAATAGAATCATCACACTAAACCAGTATGTTTTTAAACACCAGTGATGGGGGAAAAACAGGGGCATACATATCAAACAGGTATGTTTGGGTCACAAATGCATGCTATACAACGAGAGAAAACAGAAAGCCATCGTTTGCATCAATTCCATCTGAGGCACAGTGTTTCTCCATGAGTCAACACTGACCCAACCTCCAAATATAAAGTACCATCCCTACAGAACTATCAACCCCAATCATTCATATTTCAATTCCTCTAAGTCTATGCCTATTGAAACGTGATTCTCAGCAGTCCTTCAACATTCAACTACAAAAGAAAAAAATGACAGATGAGAATGAGAATGCACAGCAAAGCTTACCTCAAATGAAGATTCAATACCCAAACTTCACTCCTTTCTCTCGATCCTCCTTTCCTTCTCTGCTCTTTGTATCTCTCTTTCTCGCCGCCTTTCTCCCTCACCTCTTTTCAGAAAATTGGCTCTGTGGATTTATAGACGGCTGCTGCGTGCTTCTCAAGAGCACATCCCTTTCATTCTGCGTTCAAATCTCTCAGCGTCCCCAAATCATGGTGCTTGACTTTCCTTTTTTCTGTTACGTTGAGCGCAAGCTGTGGAATCCTAAGTTTCCTTTCTTGCTTCTCCACCATATCTCGTGCTTTTGTATCCTTCTTTGCCAAACGTGAACGGAGCCGAAGGAGAGAAAGGGTGACTAAACGCAGGGAGCCTTGCGTTTTATTTGAGACTTTTTTAAAACTTTTTTTTTTAGTGTGTTCTTAGGCTTTTGGGATAACTTGTAGATCTTAATTTTTTCCACTACTTTCTTTTAAGATTGAATTGGGCTTAACAAAATAAGATCTTGACTCTTAATATGTACGCTTATGTTAATTTTTTTTAATTTGTAATGACTCCAAATAAATAAAGAATTAAATTGACACCAAATTAACCATAATTTAAAATTAAAATTAATATTTGACTCAACAATAAAATAAAATAGATCCAAAAGTTAAATGTGACTTAAATAATTAAAATAACTCACAATTAAATTGAAATTGACTTAAAAATAATTATGACTTTAATGAATTTCAAAATTAAAATGAAATTAACCAAAAATTAAATAAAAACCGACATACAAATTTATTATTTTCAAGAAATACTTGGATAAAATACAAAGTTTGCATATTTGTCCATTCTTTAAGGGTTGACTGCTTCATGAATAGCTTAAAAGAAAGGAAAAAAATAAATTGATTTTCAAAAATAATTTTAAAAATTAATTTATTGCAACCACTATCAAAATTTTAATTGAATAAAAATTAAAAAAAAACTTTTTAATATAAAAAAGTGAAAGATGGTTTGCAAACAAAAAATAAGTACTGGAGCCTATTTGTATTATGAAAAAAGTGTTAAATACTCAACAATATTCGTTTCTAAAAATAATTATTTATATAAAATAAATATAACTTTAATTTTATTTAAATTACTTTAATTATAACATATGTAAAATGAAAGAAAAGGAGAAATAATAATAATAGTAATAATTAAAGAAAACAAAAGAGAAATAAATAAAATAAACATAAATTATTTACATAGGTGAAAAAATAAAAAATTTACAAAATCAAACTTTAACCTAGTAAAAAGACTTAGCGCTTAAAACTCACCTAATTTGAAAGGGAATAGAAAATTAGTGTCATTGGGTGAGTGACTTCTATTTATTTATTTATTATGAGAAAAAAATAAAATAAATTTGATTTCACAAATAAAATAGATTTAAAGTTGGTTGGTGTATTTTAATTTGTGAAAAACCAAATTAATCTCTCCTTCTTTTTCTCATAATTTTTGTTATTTTTTTAAAATACTTCCTGTTTACTTTTTTATTTGAAAAAGGAGTGACCCAACACCCATGATAAACCCTGAAAAAACAAAATAACATAAAACTAAGAAAGATTCAAAGAAATAAATTCACCAAGCAATCAACTGGGCACGTTTAATAAGTGAGCATAATTTGGAAGAATTATAAAACAACATATGAACTTAAAGCATTGATACGGAGAAACAATTTCACCAAGAATTTAATACGTAAGCGAAGGAGTTGGAATTCATCTACTTACCTCATGCAAGCGAAACCCTCACAGCCAAGCAAGAGGATTTGTGGAAGGGAGAGTAGGTGAAGGAAGACAGAATGTGGTGATGAACAAGATCATGCGTGAAGGGAAGAGAGTAACAAGCACAAGAGAATAAAAGGCTGTTTGGTTTTCTATTTCCAAATCGATTTTTTGTTTTAAAGAACAAAAGATAAAAAAAACTTGTTTAATAATATATTTTTAATAGAGTGTTTTATAAAACATAAAAATAGAATTATATTTTTAAAAATAAAAAAAAATCAAAATATTTTTTAGATATTTTGTTAACTTTTATCTCATAAAATTAAAAAAACTAGAAAATAGTAATTTTTAAAAATAATAATTTAGATATTTTTTTTTTCAAAATTTGTTTTTAAAAAAATCTATTTTAAAAATATTAAAACTAAAATAAAATCAAACAGACCCAAAGTCTCCCTTGAAATCGAGATGCTTTGCTGCCAACATTGTTATTAGTCTCCTCTGAAGAAAGTCATCGAAGACATTGGGGAAGAAAAGAGGCATGAAGACATTTTGGAGTTGGAGAAAGAGTTTTCCGAAGGCTTTAGTTTTTTATAAGGGTAAAATTCACATTGTACATTGAAGATAACGTCGTTTGTAGTATAATTTTTTTAAATATATATCATTTATAATTTAATCAAATTAAAAAAAAGTGTAATATATTGAAAAAATTTTAAATGAGGTTAGTTGAGCCCAAATGTGATAACCTATATTGCATAGTAAAAAAATAAAGTAAATTATGCTAACTTTATTTGAAATTTGGCTAAATTTAATCTAATATATATATTTTTTATTTTAAAAATTATACTTGTCTCTTCTGACATTTCAATATATATTATAGAAATCTTCCCTCAAATTTATTTTCAATCAAAGAACTTAAGTTTTTACATATTATGATATTACTAATTTTATCTTTAATATGATTAAACTCTAAAACATGAGATTATAATTTTATAATTTTATTTTTGAAAAAACCAAAGTGTAAAAAGTTAATTTTATTGACAAAAATAAATTAAAGAGTAAACCAATGTAATCTTTTAAACAAGAGAAATATTAAATATAATTAACCAAACTTTAAAGAATGTTAGTATAATTTACTTTGAAAAATATAATTGTCGTGCTAGTGACATTAGTTTTCAATTTGTTAAAGAAATAAATAAAGTAAATATTTTATTAATAGAGAAACCCTGTAACATTTATCAATAATTATACACGAGACTCTTCCAACTTTAAAGTATGTTAGTAAAATTTACTTTAAAAATTATAATAGTCGTGCTACTGACATTAGTTTTTAATTTGTTAAAAGAAATAAATAAAGTAAATATTTTACTAATAGAGAAACCCTGCAACATTTATCAATAATTATACACGAGACACTTCCAAATGGCTATAGTAGCGTTCCCTCGTATGCCGAGAAGAAAAAAAATATATTGAACTTTAGCTGGTGTTGTATATAATATTACTCCACTTGGGAAATGAGATGTTAATAACTAATCGGTTCCGTTTTGATTCCTATGAAGAACAACGCCCTTAAAGGGTATTTGATATACAGAAAAATAAAATAAAATAAAATAAAATTTTATAAATAAAAAATAATTATTATATTTCTACTTTAAAAAATTAATGAAAATAAATAAATATGATTAAATAATTATTACAAAAATATAATAAATATTACTAAATAATTTTTAATTCCATTTTCTTTTCCAATTTGATACCCATACGCGTCCATGAATCACGTCGACACCTCTGGCTGTAATGACAAGCCAAAAGAACAAAAAGTTTTCAACAAAGCTTAATAAATCATATTTTATAGGGATTATTACCAAGGTAGTCAAGCAACAGAATACAGCATGACCAGTTTAAAATGACACATCAAATTTACAGGTACAGGGTAACAAATGAAAACAGACCCACCACAAATAGCTAAATGAAAATTTCACCTTTTGTTTTTTTTTTCTTCTATGGTAAAATTGATAACTAAAAATCATTATTCTAAGAGAATTTATTCAACTGAACCAGGACCACAGTAGTCCATTTCATGAGAAAAAAAAGAACACACATTAGGTTAGCTAAACAAACGTGAACAGGAATAGGGTAATCACTAAATCGCAGAACTGCAGACTGAAAATAGAAAGCTCCATCCTTCGAAAACTAATCGGTGGGTGGAGGGCATTTATGATGATAATACAACTGAAACCTCAGAGAACCTGATAAGGCATGGACTCAATGATTCAGCCAAGAAAGAACTGAATGTCCACCTTATTAATTATTGTGGATTCTTTTTTATTCACTTCTCTCCCTCTTACTTCTGAATTCCGATGCCACCCATTTTACTTCTCAAGTCTTGAGGGCAAGACTAGGGTACGCGGCACTCTTCTATGTTCCAAATTTCCTTGGCATACTGGGCAATGGTCCTGTCACTGCTGAATCTTCCACTCCCAGCTGTGCTTAAAATAGACATTTTTAGCCATTTTTTCCTATCCCTGCAGGAAAAACATGGAAAATAACAACATAACCTTTGTATATAAGGACCGGTTAAAAAAGTCCTAGGCCAGTACAAATCAATACAGATCTAGACAACCATTAATTATTAGGACTATTTGACTCTGTCACCATTAAAGTCTCACACTAGAGGGGAGAATAAAGTCATCTTAAATTGGCCCCCACAATGTTTGCAAATAAGGCCAACTTAGGGGAGATGAATGAGGTGAAGGCTAAGCACTAGAAGTTTTATTAAACCAGCTTGAATGCATGTTCGAGTTCAACGAGTTCAAACATCTTAACAGAAAAAAAAGAAAAAGAAAAGGAAAAAAAAAAAATCCAGAAACCAATGGAGTCATGTTCACAATGTTGCTCTTGACAAGTAACAAAACATTGAATTGATAAATGCACTTCTTGTACTTTGCAGACAGGAATGTTTCTTTCATCTTTACCACAAACTGGCAGAGGAACCAAATAGTGAACACGTAAAAGAGATGGTGTCTTACCGATAGGCTGCATCTACTCTTGCCTGAGCATCCATGTAGCTCGGGAAGTCATGACCAACAAGAAAATAATCACCAAGACCATAACCAGAATTTCCTTCCAAAGACTCAAGCAGTGGGTTGTAGTCATAGCTTCCAAATACCCCACTCCTAATAAACTTCTTTGCCTCTTCAAATCGAGGATCTGGTTTGAACTATAAATCACAAAAAGTGATGCAGTTAACTCGCAGTTAACTAAGGAAAGTTGAGATTTAGCATCTAATCATAAACTTGTGGAAACATAATTAAGTATAGTCAGACAAAAAAGGATCCATTTGAGGACAGATAAATCTGATTTAATGGTTTTAGATCACTCACAATGGAGCTTCGTGTCCTATATTTATCATTGGCATTGGGAACAAGGCCTAATAGTTACTGCTTGAACAATGAAACAAAGACACCATCACATATCATGAATCCTGTCATAGAAACCCCTTCTGGTTATTCTGTTACCCAATCTGTTAGATATTATGATCCAAGACTAAATTGATGGGAGTTCATGTCAGGCGGCTAAACCCTTGTACTACACTAACCTATTCTCTTCCAGTCATATTGATCAATCATTGATAATTTTTCTGGTGTTATATAGTTATCAAGAAGTATTACAGCATGACTTTAACTGATAATTTGAAAATTAAAAGTTCACAGGACTAAAGAGGGATGCTATGGCATACCAATCCATTCTCCCTTTCCTTTCGGAGACGAGGGACATCTTCGGCTGTTGCACCAAAGAGGAAAAAGTTCTCCTCACCAATTTCCTCTCTTATTTCAACATTAGCTCCATCCAAAGTACCTATAATGAGGCACCCGTTTAATGCAAATTTCATGTTGCTTGTGCCACTTGCTTCCATGCCTGCTGTGCTGATATGCTGGGATAGCTCACTTCCTGGAATCAGCACCTCTGCCACAGAAACATTGTAATTTGGGACGAACACAACCTGAAAATGATTGTCCAATTAAAAACAGAACAGTTCCACAGTTAACCTAATTAGAAAATTGCAGCAAACTAGTGGAAACTATACAAAATATGGCCAATACATTACACAGATTATCAGCAAGCAATTGCCCAATAATAAAGCAGTATCATAAACCTTTATTGCAATGTATCATGAAAAAATACTCATACGTGCAATGCTCCACAGGCACATGGACAGAAAACTGGGGCTAAGCCAATGGCAGATTATCTCGGTGCAACATAAGAGGGATCATGATATGCCAGGAGCTATAGTACTAAATCTATGTTCCTTTACCATTGGTACATACTATCAAATTTGAAGGCCTGACATATAACCATTAGCAATCAAATTTCATGTCTTCTAACATTATACTCAGACAGGTATGGCAACTTATGAACTAAACATATATTATCCTAATTTTGAACCTTCAAAGAAGCCGAAATTAACTTACCTTCAAGTAGCTATTGACCTCAGGGTCCGTGTTGACAACAGCACCAACATCATTAACCAGCCTTACTATTCTTTTAGCATTTGTATATGTTGCAAAAGCTTTTCCTCCAATCATTATTGTGCGTGGAGTTGTATTTTTCCGTTCTTCAGGGCTCATCTCCTATTACAGTTTAGTTATAAGAATTATCTTTGGTATAGACTGTAGCATTTGTAAAAGAGTGGGATCTTAGAAAATAGAGTAACAGTATCTTCTATATAATTGCTGGCAGAATATGATATAAGCCCAAGTTAGGTAGCCGCTAAAAATTCTATATTAATTTTCATCATATGAGCACAAAGTGTTGATAAGAAAAATTGGTAACTCAGCAAAATTTCTTGCTATACATTATCAGGCAATGAATATTTCAGTTTTACTCCAAATAGGGGCTGTTTCTCATACCTTTAACTTCTTGTATCTATAAATCACACCAAGAATATTCAATAGCTGCCTCTTGTATTCATGGATGCGCTTGACTTGTATGTCAAAAAGACTATCTGGGTCAATGCTCACCCCTGTCACCTGCAGAATGTACTGTGCCAGGCGCTGCTTATTAGCCATCTTTGCAGACAGCCATTCAGCTTGTAGATCTTCATTGTCAGCAAACTATAGGAAGCACCAGGAATTGAATGTGAGAATGTTGCAATTATAGGACTCAGCTAGTAGGGAAGAACAAGCATCCAATTACTCACCTGTCGAAGACCTGCTAGTAAATCAAGATTGGTTACCCATTGATTACTTTTTAACCACTTAGTGATTATCTTACTGAGCTCCGGACTACAAAAACGGAGCCATCTTCGTGGTGTGATGCCATTGGTTTTATTTTGGAACTTCTTCGGCCATACAGAAACATAATCCGCAAATAATTCCGATTTCAATATGTCACTGTGTAACTGGGCAACACCATTTACCTTAAAACAGATAAACACCTATTAGTCAACAAATTTTAAATGAAACCAATAAGCACAAATGTACAGAACAAGGTTTTAGGGAAAAGGGGGGAAAAAAGGTAAAGGATCACAAGTTCAATCCTTCTCTTGTACCCAAAAAAATTAAAAAATAAAAATTTCAGCCAAGTTTGCACTGCATATTTTAACAGCATTTTGTAATTGACTGCAATAGATTTTCTGTAGATGAAAAACATGGAAGGGTATTTACTGTTTTTTTTTTTCTTTGGCCAACTTTATCATATTCATTCAGCTGAGCTTACTACCCAATATACTTCCACAAGATTGTATAACTTGCACGCAATGTGCTTGCTAGAGTAACAATGTCATGGGATGTTGATCTACAGTTGCTTTAAACTATTCAGTTTAATTTTTTAATATAGAGACTTGGTGACTCTGGAGAAACAAGGGAACTAGGGACAAGAATAAAGTGAGCTGCTGAGTTTGTTGCATTCACACAGGTCGAACACTTACCGCATGTGAGGAAACCACACACAAATTTGCCATCCGAACTACTGGCTTCTGGGGATTATTGTCCAAGATGCGTATGGTGGGAAGCTTACTCTCAAGGTCCAACCGAGTTGCATTTATCATTGCAGTGAACTGTAAGCATTTTATGATTTCCAGATTGAAATATCAGAAAAATCTTCATAAATTTTTTGAAATAGAAAAAAAGAAGCTGTGCAACTTACTCTCTTGTCTATTTCTTCTATGATTTCCATATGGCGAGGAAGCAGTTTCCACATTACACTTTGAGACCATTTTTCCAGTGCTTCAGGGAGGACTGTGTGGTTAGTGTAAGCAATTGTCCTGGTTAACACATAGCATCATGTTTTAGCCATGAGGAGCGCACTACAGATGTTGAAGAGACATAAAAGAGGGAAGATCACCATGCCACTGCCTTGTAACAAATTCTAAAATTTACTGCACCTTGTTGTCACATCCCATGCTTCATCCCATCCAAGCCCTTCATCATCCATAAGTATTCGCATTAGCTCTGGAATTGCAAGGGTAGGATGAGTATCATTCAGTTGCACAGCAACCTTGCTCGGAAACTCAGACCATGTCCAAGATTCCTTCCCTTGTCTCCTCTCTTTAAACCGGAAAATGATGTCCTGCAATAGGTCCAAGATGAGAGAGGAAAATAGTGAGAACAGCATGTCATAATTAAATCTCAATGGTATTAAAATAGCCATACCATTGAAACATAAACACATTCTTTATTACATTGAAAAATATGATCTCTCATCTAAGGTGTTAATTAAAAGACCAACAGCGAGCAGAAGATTTAGTTTCCTTTAGCTGGTACCAGTAAGCAGAAGACTTTGTTTGTTGCAGCAATTGGCTGAGAGGGGATGGTGATTGCCAAGGACCAACTTTCCCAATAACTCAAGCTGCTAGGAGACTTGGGAATGGTTTGTTAATATCTCTAACACACCCCCTTGCATCAAAGCCCTTCAAACTTGAAACATGGACTACACATAAGCTAGCAATACCTTGCGCTAAAATTTATGTCTAATTAAGAAAATGGTGTGGCAAGGGACGAACTCATTATGATAAGGCTCAATAATGGTTATGTGATATCTCCAACAGTGATCATATGATTAATATCTCTCAACCTTTAGAATAAAGGAGATGTGAACTCCGAATTGGGACAATCTCAGTTAATTTATCATGTGTAAGTGCAAAAGCCAACATAATATGAACACTTTTTTCTTTTTGAGAAAATTTTTAACCCTTATTTCCCACTAGTAGGGAGGAGAAGAACTACAATATAAAGAGAAATCACAATGAAATGGGGAGTTCTTAAAGAGGATATATCTCACCTGGAGTGATGCACTGCAAAGAAAGAATTGCTGCTTCAGCCGAAGAAGTTTTCCACTTTCTGTAGCATCCCCAGGATACAAAACCGCACAAATCTAGCATTTCAAAAATTTAACATAAAACAGTTGGCCATTTTTTTCCTCTCTTTTCAGGGAGTGGGGTGATGTGGGTTAAAGTGGAAAAGAAAATTCACCAGAATTTGTTCTAAGATGCTTTAAGGCAAAGATGCACCTATCTCTTTTTGCATTTCACTCTTGCAATGGGAACAAAGGTCTTTTGCAAAAAGATCAATTTTTATAATTGATACACAGAAAATGGCTGCTCATCAATCATCCCCATGACAACAGCCTGCTTATTCTTAAAATGTAATAGAAAGTCACTAATACCAACCTGTTGAGCTCGTGAGTGAAGAACTGAAGCAGATTCATGTTGTCCATCATTAAATAAAAATAAATTGAAATCCTCAGCACAAGCTTTTGCTTCCCAGAGGCGAAGACTGATGGTGTTCTTGGTTTGGTACCCTGGAATTGGCACATCATAAGCCAACGCTTGCACAACCTCTCCTCCAACCCATTTTCGGCTGGCATGCATACCAAACTTTTAAGTATTCATACCAATGTTTATAAATAGAGTGAAGTTTGTTGTTACACATGAATTATGATTATAAGAATAGGTTCACTGGCTCATTTATCAGAGCAGACTATAAAAAGTACATTTTTGTCATTAATTCAGTACATAAATAATTTAAGGATTAGGTTTCCACTTACCTTCCATTAGGATTAACCTCCACTTGGCCAAAGAATCTGACAGGGTACAAAATGTCATGCCTCACAACTTCCCAGGGGCTAAACTTCTGTGTAGTTTTCATTCGAGTTCATGCATCAGTGTACCATAAAATATGTGATATATTCCCAAGGATTTAAAAGAAGAAAGATAGATCAAACCTCAAGCCAGTCCTCCGCAAGTTCCTCCTGGCCTTCCCTCGTGATTATCTGCTTAAATAGGCCATATCTATACCTCAGACCATAACCCCAAGCAGGTAAATTCAGTGTTGCCATGGAATCCAGAAAGCAAGAAGCAAGCCTACCCAGACCACCATTTCCTAAAGCTGCATCTTTCTCCTGCAAAGTTTTAGGTAAAATTATTATCAAGATGCTAAAGATATCAAATACATCAATGCTATGAACCCATGCTGTCCTTTCAAGAAAAATTGCATTCTTAAACAATAAAAATTGGATTTATGGCCCTTATTTTTATTACTTACATACCTGAGCAAGAAATATGGTTCAAATGAATTATGTAGAATCATTTGAATCAATTCCTCAAAGTACAAATGTCATAACTTGGATAGTTCATTACCTACGCGAGACTAGTCATCTGTCATTTAACACTTTGGTTAAACTATCCTTTTAGTCCATATTCTTTTTATTTTTTTCCCATTTTAACAGGAAAATCTTGCTTCACATTCACATGTTTCTACAGTCTTTGGGACAATTTCTGAAACAAAACTAACAAAATTATTCTTTCAATAAATCATGTTCTGTTTAATTTATTAGTAAAAGCTTGGTTAACAATTGATTGGTTTTAGGCTGATTCAGTTAATTTCAAGAAAAAGGTCCCAGAAACAATTTTTTTTATGTGAACATTGTAATTTTTAGTTTACCTGCTCTGCTATTTCTTCAAGTTTGAGTCCAAATTTGTGCAAAGCATCAGTGTATGCATCTTCTATATTCAGGTTTCCAACCGCATTAGTCAAAGTTCGACCTTGAAGATACTCCATTGATAAGTAATATGTTTGCTTGGGATCAACTTTGTGAAAATGGAGGAATGTTTCAGTCCATTGCTGAAAAAATTATCAATAGGTGGTAACAGCATTAGTCCAATCACCTGATATAAGTACATATAATAACCTAATACTAAAATTAGTTAAAAGGATGATTAATAAATCACTTTTTATTATTCTGACTTTTATGTTAAATAAATTACCAAGACACGCACAAATCTTCTCTCTTGACTGCAAATATCACCTATCATTAAAAATAACAACTTCTAAACTGATTTTAAAAGCTTGAAACGCTTATATATATATATATATATATAACCTTTTAAATTTCTCCATGTCATAGAAACTTGAATTAGGTGAGATGGAGAAATTTAAAAAGGTTCACGTATAGATGCAATACATGCACTAAAAGCTTGAATCGAGATATTCCACAGGGTTGGTCAGTATATATATTTTCCTTTAGGAAGTGCATCGGTTGCTCTATGTGAAACACCACTGAATCAGATATCATCATTCAAAATTGGAACTTCATTACAAGAAGTATGGACACGAGTATAGGACATAATACAACAAAATATATAGTGTTTTAATGTAATTTGAAGTTTGATGTTGTATCTGATGTGAGTATTCAACACATATGGCATGTACGGCCTCGTTTTTTAATACGGACATCCATTAAAAAAAAAAATACCATACTCGAATGAGACGATCGCGAACACTCTCAGCAGTGGCATAGTAAGCTTGCTCCAGCCCAAACTTGAAAGGGGAAAAATGAGGGCTAAACTGTGCATGGTAACTGATATTGGACGCAATCTCGTCAGGCTTTTCAGCCAAGGGGTTCGCCACCGCCGGAACTTCGTCAGAAATAGCAGAAGCAGCAGGAGCACCGCCGCCATTGTCCTCCACTTTAGCCGCCATTTCCGATCTCTAAATCAATATGTCACACCAAAAAAAAAAATTCCAATACCTACTTAACCTAAAACACACAATTGTTCACACACACAAAAACCCAATACAACGTGAATCAAAATTATCACTAACAAACAGCACCCACGTGAGAGTATTACCACTTCAAGTTGAACGAATGCTAAGAAATCGGCAAGGATGAGATTAATAAGCTGAAAAAAAAATTTGGTTGTGGAAGAAGATACTTCAGGAAATGTTAGGCAACAAGAAGAGAATCAAGAGATATGCTAAGAGATACTTCAAAGGAGAACCATCAAGGGCAAAAGGGAGGGTTTTGGAGTATTGTGAAGGGAGGAAGAAAATATCTGAGATGATTCCTCGTTCTTTGACGTGACAAAAAATACAGGGAGTGAGAGTGAAGCAAGAGTCACATGAAAGGGTGGGCCTGAGGGCCCTTCTGGATTTGGCATTGGGATGAGAAGAAGAAGATAGTTTTAGAACGGCGAGGCTATGACACGTGGCTGCATTCAGTGGAAAGCGGGAACGACGAGGAGAACGCCACGGTTTTGAGATGGCCGTTGAACCTCACGGGCGAAGAAACAAACGATGGTGTAACCTACGCCTTCGGGAGGCACGTTAATATTTTTTTCATAATATGCAATTGCTTAAAATATACTAAAATGTAAAAAAAATATATTTTTTTTTCTTAATTTTTCATTGTATATCATTGATAATTAAACAATAAGATAAACTAAATAATTATGCTTTATAATAAAAAAGTGTGTGTATATGTATATATACAATTTTTTTAAAAAAAAATTTATATACAATTAATTATATTTTTATTATTAAATTCTTCAATTAAAACATGATAAAATATTTTTGTGATAATATATTAGTTATATATTTTTGTAAATAATTATATAACTTTTTAATTAAATTATATATTTATTATATTATTTTTAAAAAAATTATATGTTTATTATATTTTGATTAAAAATAAATGATAAGAATATAAAATATTGCATATAAATTTAATTTTTTTTAAAAAAATTTATATATAATTTTTTATATCTTTATCATCAAGTTTTTAAATAAAATATAATAAGTATATAATTTTTTAATAATATAACTCATGTATAGTTTTTGCAAACAATTATATAATTTTTTAATTAAATTATATATTTATCATAGTATTATTAAAAAATTATATATTTATTATATTTTAATTAAAAAATCTAATACTAAAGATATAACATAATAGCATCTAAATTTGATCTTTCCTTTATCTTTCATGAATCCAATACAAACTTGAAAAAAAAATGATAAAATGCATAGATTATTAGATTTCTCTAAACTTTAGGTAATTTTCTTAACCTTTAAAACTTAACAATGAACTCTTTTAAATTTGAAATCATGTGCCAGTAACCATTATTATTAATGAATATATTATTAACATAAGTATTGTTCAAAGTTTAAACAATTATTTGTACAAAAACAAAATACATATACCACTATTTCATTAATGATTTAACAATAAAATTATTTGTACAAAAATAAAATTTTAGAGGTTTATTATTAAATTTTAAAGGTAAATGAATTATCTAAACATAACCTAAAATTTAAGAGTATTTTATGTATATTAACCAAAAAAATAAAGAAAAGACGTTATAAGCATGATGCAAACATATTCGCACATCCACATGTATCTTGTATTCAATACTTATCTTTTCACAAAAATGAAAAATTAGATCTAATGAAGATATTTTAAATGTTTGTTATTAAATAATAAAATATATTTACTTATTGGAGAATCTAATAATAAACATTTAAAAATTTTTTAAGAATTATAGTGGTTGAGTAGATAGTTCAATAAACTAATGGAACAACTGATACCTTTCTCTCTCCAGTGAAAGGGGCATGCGGGTTCGATCCCGCCCATAGCAGTGTGGATGTGTGCTGCGGGTATTTTGTAATCAAAAATAAAATAAAATAGGTTTGCCAAGTGAATCTTATCTCTCTCCTCATATGAAATTATCATTTTATCCCCCCCCCCCCCCCCCTTTCCAGAAAAAATCAAAGGATTTGAATCCAAAATTTTCTTCCATCCAATAAGCGATGCTTTATTTGGGCAAAAAAATAGACAAGAGTTTAAGTTTTTTTATTATTTTTACATAACAGAAGAAAGATGTAAATTTAAATTTTTTTCTTTTAACCATTTTTATTTTAGGATAAACTTCAATTTTTCGGACAAATTGAAAGAATTTTTGAAGATGTATTTTTTTTGTTAAAATAAAAAATTAATTTGATTGAAATATGCACACATTATTTCCAAGCTCACTTTATTATAAAACAAAAGATAACATTTTGTTTATATTGGAGTATTATAAGGATTTTCATTATTCCACCACATAGGAGATCAATTATGTGTCATAAGAACTTGGGAAAATTATACAATAAGAAATATAAGTTGATAAAAATAATATTAAAAGCTTTTAAAAATCAAAATTACTCTGAAGAACCAAAGTTATTATTACTTTTAAAAATTATCACTTATATTTTTTAAAGTTATCACCAAAAAAAATTTTTGTAATATTAAGAAGATCAAGTTGTAATTTGAAAAAATATGGATGGTAACTTTGTCTTTTAATCTTACACAGGAGTTTTAATTTTTAAGACTCTTCAATAAAATTTTTACTAACTTATAGTTCTTATATAGAATTTTTCAAAAAAATTTTAGGACCCATATAATATTAAATGTACTCCTATGAACGAAGCTGATGGAACTTTATTTTTTTATTTTTTTATTTTCTAAGAAATAAAGGTTCCAACGCATTAGACCTTTTATCTTTGGCAGTTCTTTAGTAGGGAGATGATTGCAAATCTAAGGCATTAAACCTTTTAACAAGGAACTTATGCCGATCAATAGATACATTCATAAGGGACTCAAAATTACAATAATATCATAGTGAAGCCCAGTGAATATGGACAATCACTTTTCACCCTAAACCTTACAGTCTTGATACAAAACATAAACGTTTTATGCAAGAGACTTCTAGATCAACTGGGACTATCAAAGATAAATAAGTCAATTCAATTATAAATAAATATGTAATCATATCACAAGTAGATTGTACTAAAAACCATACATCTCCATTTATAATTAGTTTAATTTATCTATATTTCAAAAATTGAGTCTACCCAGTAAAATTTTAATATTTCATTCACTGGAACTCCAGGGTAAAGTGTTTTCCTTCCTCATCAGTCTGATAACTTGAGAATTTTCAACATGAAAGAGGAGAAAACCTCACAAAAACAACAGATTGATATGAAAAACCAGAGGTTTATGTATGAGACTATTTGAACAATCAATGAACTAATTGTCGTGAATAAATTTGATTATGCAGAGACGAATTTACAGCTGTCATCATCTTCAATATCAAGTGACATATGCTTACTCTTCCTAGCGTCACCATTAGGAAAATCTGCAGAATGATGAGAAGCAAGGGGAGGAACATGAGACAAGGCTTGATCTCTAAACTCTTTTCGGATTCCCCATAGAACCTCTGCACAATTCTTCATGGAAGGTCGCGATTGTCTCATTGGCGCAAGGCATTGGAAGGCTAGCTTGAGAACCTTCTCCACAGCCACGTTTGAAGCTGGACTTCTCCACAGCCTCGGGTCCATTGCAACGACAGCTTCTCCTTGTTTCAACATCTGCATTGCCTGCATGTAAACAGATTATACATTTATATCTGTCTAATCAATTTAGCGATTCTTCGAAGTGCATGTTATCTCATTTTCAACATCATGTCTTTTCTTTATAGGATATAAAAGAAGAAAGAGACTTGGATAACATTCTCAAGGTGTATGCTCTAGGATTCTCCAATAAAAACATAACATATAGACATACGTGAAGGTCCTAGAACTCTGCAATGGTGAAACTTGGATAAGCAACTTAGGCTCCTTAATGCTTTCTTCTGCATTTCCATCTTCTACAGAATTTGATTGATTTTAATTGTCAAAGCTGAGATATCCTCAACATTACATAGAAAGGTTCCAAGTAGACTTAGTAGAACTGAATTTGTGACCTCAACTTTCACACAAGAATATCATCAAATGAGTGACAACTTTATAGGGGATAAATAATGACCATATTAGTCCCCTCACCTGACAAGGTAATAGATAGCAACTGCATATTATCATTTATACCTTTTTCTTTTCATTGAAGGAATTAACTGTGAACAGAGACACACTTTAGCTTTATGTTTGTCTAACTATGAACCCAAAAATTGACTAACTATACTTATTAACAAATGTAAGAAATGATTCCTAAGATCAAAATCATGGTCAAATTCTAAGATAATTAAATTACAGCATAGTTCAAAGTTCAAACCTTGGAACAACCTCATAAACATTCAAAACCTGAGAGAGCCCTATTTTTAGAATAATCAACTAATTACAATGTTTATGTTTAGAATAACTAAAATATTGCATTAAGTTCATTTTCTCCCTTTTTTAATCTTCTTTAGTTAGATAATTTTGAGATAGTGTTGAAACAATCACAACTTATTCTAAAGTGACGTGCTCATCAAGCGGAAGTACTATTCCTAGTTCTTACATAATACTTTTGGAAGGTTTAACATGCTTACCCATCGGATGGTCACTCTCTCACTGAGAGGTCTCTTTGGTTCTAATGGATGTCTCCCTGTCATCATTTCCACGAGCAATACGCCAAAGGAGTAAACATCGCTCTTGTCGGTGAGTTGATATGTTCGAAGGTACTCAGGATCCAAGTAGCCAGCTGTTCCTTTAATTTGAGTAGAGATATGGGTTGCTGCAGGATCCTCTGAAGCCAAACGAGCAAATCCAAAGTCTGCAACTTTGGCCCTCAATTTTTCTGTGATTAAGATGTTGGATGCTTTGATGTCTCTATGGATTATTGGAGGATCTGTCGAATATATAATACAAATTAAGCCTCTCATATGCTTTCACCTATACCTAATGTTACATGAACAAACACGACGGATCGATTTGTTTTCTTGGACATATAACAGCAATTCAAAAATCTTCATTATAACTTATAGGTAACTGCATATCTTTTGTTATTGACAAAATGGACACACCTGTGTACAAATGAAGGTAAGTAACTGCATGAGCTACATCAATAGCTATGTCTAGGCGCTCACCGATTTCTAGTCCATCTTCCCTTTTACCTGCATTTACAGCAATTGATTATGAGGTTATGGTAATCTTCTGCTCAAAGATGATATGCAGTTGCAGACACTTGGCAAAAAGAGAAATTCTATGATTTTAATGAAGCATATTCCAAGAGTTCAAAAGATGTGCAGCTAAAACACTCCGGAAATTTTCAGAAGAACAATAAGCCAAAACATGATCCATTGCCCTCCGCAATGTACAAATTCTAAATGATTTTCCTTTTCATACGCATTATAAGATTGATTGTTCCCTGGACTTACCGTCTAGATGTTCCCGAAGTGTCCCATTACCAACATATTCAACAACAATAATCTTTTCATCTTCATGCTCCAAATATCCATATAACCTCACAAGATTCAGATGCTCAATTTTTGACAAGGTGTATATTTCATTCTTGAACTCAGATAGGTTCTTGTCTTGCACATTCTGTCAAGAAACTTCACTAAATCAGGCACATTGACAGTAACTAATACGATCATCTCTTATGCTTATAAAAATTCTCTAATATCTGACAAATCTGCTTTTCTTTCATCATCTTCATTCACAAATAAACAAGTCCTAGAGATGGGAAATGTTCAAAAGAAGAACGTTATGCTATACCTTCTTGGAGCGCTTTATGGCAACAAGAGATCCATCATTAAGCCTCCCCTTATACACAGTTCCAAATCCACCTTCCCCAATTATATTATCTGGAGAAAATTTTCCCGTTGCCTTGTAAAGTTCTTCAAAGGAGAAGTTTCCCATTCCAAGTTGTCCACTTGTGGTGCTAGAAGATGCGTAGGAATAAGAAAACTTCCATTTTGATGAACTCTTGTTGTTACTCTCAGATGATACATCAGTTGAAACTGTAAAATTTCAATAAATCTTACTCAATTTTGGAAAATCCATGACTGTGCAATGGGAAGAATATGGTGAAATTACTGATTATCCCACATTCGTACTCTGATTTCAAGTATGCATAAAGGGTTGACCTTTTAACAAGCACAATGAATTCAGTCTGTATACAAAAAGGAAATGGAAAAAAAATGGAAAATGATATGGATGAAGCCCAAAACATCAAATTCATCACAATATTAAAGATCAAGACTTGTGCCATGTGAGCGGGAAAAAACAAGATTTTCATTATACTTACATGATGGCACCAATCTGACTTTACTTGTATTCCTTCTGTCATCACTTACAGCAACTTTTGCAGCTGATTTTCTCTTGCCAGAGCGAAAGCATGCAAAAACAACTGCAAATTTCTTGACAACAGATTTAAAATATTTCCGGGAAGGATGAGTCCTATGATTTTGCCGCTTTGTATCATTGGCTACATTCTTGTTACCTTGGCTTGAAAGATGCGAATGGTGTTCTGGGGTGTTCTTCATTTGCAGAGATTAAGGCTAAGCCAGATCATTTCTGACAGCCAAAATTTAATAGGAAGATAGTCTTAGGTTTTAGTTGCTTTCATGTATTCTCTTAATTCCCTTTTATTTTATTTCACTGAGACCAATTCTCGAACAAACTTTGTTCCAGTCCAATTGCCTAGCATAGTTTTTGAAGTTGACATTTTTTGTTACAGTTTAAATTTTCAAGTGCTTACCAACAACAGCAAACCAAGTCAATAGACCAGCAGCCAAAGGAGAAAAAGCAAAATGAGATCTGGTTAAATTATATTCATACCTTTTTCTTTTCAAAAGTTATTCTTGATTTTTGTTTTGGGGATATTTTGATATATATTATAATTTCTTTAATTAGTAAATTTATAATAATTTCATTTTTAATATAATAATAAAAAACAAAATTGACATTAAGTTTTAATATAAAATTATATTTTTATTTTAATATAGAATTAACTAATTTTATATTTAAAAAACATATATTATGTATAAAATTAATTTTATTGACAAAAATAATTACAAATATCTGGATATAATTTTTATAATAAAAATTTAATATAATTTAACTAAATTTAAAATAATTTAATTTATCGGAAAAAAAAAAAAAAAAACCTGCCCGGTCAATGGCCCTCTCTGGAATCTGTGCTACATGTACAGCACATGAGCCAGCCACGCGGTTGTTTCTCGGTCATGCAATCTGAAAGAAAGTTGTGACTTGTATTAAAAGAAAATGGGTCTTTTGTAAAACTCAATGTTTAGTGTTCTAGAATTTTGGAATCAATTAATTTTTTAAATATTATAAAAAATAATTTTTAATAAATTTTAGATCCTTTTAATATTTAAAAATTGGATTTAATTTTAATTAATTTTATTTTGATAATATTATAAATTTTTTAAGAAACAACTATTATATAAAATTGGAATAAGATTAAATTTTTTAATAAAAAATTATTAAAAAAAATTTGAAAAAATTGATTAATAATGGAATTTTTTTAATGGAACAAAATATATTTGTATTTTTAAAAAAATAAATTTTGGTTCTGATTTTTAAAATTTTCATAATAAGAGTTTAATTTTTCATTTTTTTAATCTATTAGATAATTCCTACTGGCTATAGTTACATCAAAGTTTAATTTATTATATCTTTTATAAATATATAATTTAAAAAATATAACTTTGTCTATAGATTTAGATAGCATGAATATTTTTCTTTGACTCATTTTATGTTGAAAAGGTCGTGTCACTTCTGTGAAATGGCCTAGCCAAAAGTTAGGAGGACAATATAAACCCAAAAGAATAAAAAATAAAAAATAAAAAGGGAGGCCAACATGGATTGACCAAAAGATCGCTGGAGTTGCCGTCACGCAAATGCTTTCATCATAATTTAATCCGATAAATTCAACGTTGCTTTGATTTCTTCCATATGCCAAAGGGAGCAAAGCCCGTTTGTCTATTCCTAGATATTTGCAAAACCTTAGAAACCAAGAGCCATTCAACAAATCAACAGAGCCAGAAAATGTCCAGGGAATATTTCCCTTGACAACCTTAATTTTATAAATATAATATTGAACATTTTTAAAAAAACCAAAAATGAAAACTACTGATGCTTTTAAAAATTATCACTTATATTTTTTTTTAAAGGTATAACTTAATTTTTTTAATATTATAAAATTATTTTGAATTTACTATTATTACTCTTAACTAAACATACCCTTATAATATCATCAGGTGTAATTTTAGAGAGTATAGATAGCACCTTTGAAAAGCACTGGTATCTTTTGTCTTTGATTTTTTAAAGAAATTTTAGTTTTTAAGATTTTTTAATATTATTTTTATAACGTTAGGATCTTTATGTAGATTTTTTCCCAATGTTTATTTTATGTAAGATAAGGTTACAACTAACGTAGTAACAAAATGTGGACTTACAGAAGATTTTTCGATAACTATTGGTCTACATCAAGAGTCAACTCTAAGCCTTTATCTTTTTACCTTAATCTTGGATGTACTTACTGAACATATCCAAGAGCCGGTGCCACAGTGCATGCTTTTTGCAGATAATATTGTCCTAGTTGGAGAATCGAGAGAGGAAATGAATGAAAAGTTGGAGAGGTGGAAACAAACTTTGGAAGCTCATGGCTTTCGTTTAAGTAAAAGTAAAACAGAGTATATGGAGTGTAAGTTTAATAAGAGGCACACCACTTCTAGCGTAGAAGTAAAAATTGGAGAACATATCCTACTACAAGTCATACGATTTAAGTATCTTGGATCCATCATACAACATGACGGAGAAATAGAAGAAGATGTAAAGTATAGGACTCAAGCGGGGTGGATGAAATGGAGGAGTGCTTCGGGTGTTATTTGTGATAGAAGAGTACCACTCAAACTTAAGGGTAAATTCTACTGCACAGTTATAAGACCTGCAATGTTGTATGGAACTGAATGTTGGGCAATAAAAAGTCAACAAGAAAATAAGTTTAATGTTGCAGAGATGAGAATGTTACGGTGAATGAGTGGTCACACTAGACGAGATAAGATTAGAAATGAATGCATTAGAGAGAAGGTGAAAGTCGCACCTATTGTAAAAAAGATTGTAGAATCGAAACTTAGGTGGTTTGGTCATGTGGGGAGGAGACCTATAGAAGCCCCCGTTATGAGAGTAGATGTGATGGAGAATAATCCAATAAGTAGAGGTAGAGGAAGACAAAAAAAAACTATAGGAGAAATTATTAAGAGAGATTTAAATTTAAATGGTTTGTCTAAAAATATGATTTATGATAGGAATTTATGGCGTCGATTGATCTATGTAGCCGACCCCACTTAGTGAGAAAAGGCTTTGTTGTTGTTGTTGTTGTTTATTTTACTGCAATAATCAAAAGCTAGAAACCAAGAATAATGTTTGATTCTCTACCAAATGATCCTCTATTCAGTTGTACCCATTTCATTTGTGTCTTTAGATTTAATTTGAATGATCTAATTTTAAAAATTTTTATAATTTTTTTAATTTTAATTATTATTTTTTTTAACTTAACTGTTTTCAAATCTGAATGATGCAAATGAAACAAAAGCAATTGGATGGAGAAGCCAGTGAATAGTTTCAGGTATCCAAGAACATGGATAATGGCTAGTTTGAGCTTGCTTTAATCATACGTGTACCAATAAATTAAGCAAGTATAATAAATTTTCAACATGACAAATTGTCACTTATACTCACCGATGAAGATGTTTGCATGATATTTTATTAAGAAATTATTAAATATAAAATATAGATAATTTAAATTAATATAAAATATATTAAAAATAAATTTTACTGAAAAAAAAAGTCTCAAATGTCTCTATATTTATGCATAGTTGAATGGTTTTGTTTACATTTTAAAAAATCAAATTTATCTTTACTTTGTTATTACATTAGAACTAGTCAATTACACCATCTCGTCATACCAAGCTCGGTTGGAGAATGTCTGCAAAACTCGGCTATTTCCAGGAACAAATGGATGGATATTCTTCCGTCCCTCATTATTTCTTTGAAGATACAAACTTAGAAAAATAACCGAAATCAATCCACAGTGAAACCTATCGAATCAATTAGGAGTTAATAGCTGTTGTAGGACTCTTCCCGACACCCCATTCCCCCCATATGTTTCCTTTCTTATTTATATTCAAATTAACTACACTAACAGAGTATACCATTACCATGAAGTTCGTTCAAATTTATTTTCATAAAATAAAAAAAAATCATTTAACTTACAATAGTGAATAAAATAAATAAGACAAAAAGTGGATTGACATGCTTACGTGTTCTCAGGATGTTATACTGCATATATATGGCTGATGCTCGGTTTCCATGTACTCTGTTTTCCTGTCCAAGTTGTTCTACAATGTAAAGAGGGACCAAAATCTGTATGCCTAGTTTGGCCAGGTTATGGATCAAGATAAATCAGCATTAAGGGAGAGAAAACCAAAGTGAAGTGCAGGATAAAGGAGAAGCAGGTTGAGAAGATGGTGAAAACTAGATGGAAGACAACGCAGGTTTAATCGTTTGCAGAAGCTAAAAATACCCATCATAGGTTCATCTCCCACTTTTTTTCTCTTTATCTTTTCAACATCTCAATTACCCACTTGAAACATCCAATTTGTTTGCTAAATATACAAATAGATAATTGTAAATATGCACCTTAGGTTTATCCTTTTTCTTGAAGCACGGTCATAAAGTTGCTTAGTACGAAACAGAAACTGAGAATCAAGTTTAGTTCCTAACATGTAATGCATAAAATGCCTTTAAAAAGACAAAGAAAATAAAACAAGAAATAAGAATATAATTCAGACCACTTCCTCTTTTTCCCTACTCCCTTCTTTCTTTCTATCCCTCTGGCTTTGAAGGTATTCTATGAGATCATTTGATATGTACAGTTTCTTCAGAAATTTATCTTTTCAGTTTAACAAGAACTGATGACCACTGCTTCAACCGTAATAACCACCTATGATGCGCTTTATCTCTGTTATATGTACAATTATTTAGCTGGTATAATCTTCTTATCAAAAAAATCATTATTATTTGCCATCTGGCAGAAGGATGCCAATTTTGGACCAAGAAATAAATCCAAATCATAGCATCAAAAAGTTCAAAGCATGTCGCGTGCAACCATCAACCGGAGACAAAGAACACTAATTTAAACCAGCGATCCTTCACAAATGGTTTCAATTCTTAAATTTAAGTAGCACAGAATTATACAGTTCCAGGCACAAAATCAGCAGCGTATTAGACGTAAATCTAGCAGCTATCAGGATCCAGTAATGCATAAAATCCCTTGGAATAAAAAACACAATGTATTAACAACAATAGAAACATCGAAGAAACGGGGGAAATAACAGAAGAGATTTGAACATACTAGAATTACTCAATAGAAAGTATTCCAATTACATAATGTTGACATATAAACTTTTTTCCAGACACAAACTTCTTCCATTTACACATCTCCGTAGATAAGCCCACCAAGAGTTAAGATCAATAACCTCAACCACCAAACCCATAAAGGGTCCTTCCCTGCCTCTTAAGCGCATAAACCACGTCCATGGCAGTGACAGTCTTCCTCCTAGCGTGCTCAGTGTAAGTTACTGCATCACGAATCACATTTTCCAGGAAAATCTTGAGCACGCCTCTCGTTTCCTCGTAGATCAAGCCACTGATTCTTTTGACGCCTCCTCTCCTCGCTAACCTTCGAATCGCAGGCTTCGTGATGCCCTGAATGTTATCGCGTAGGACTTTGCGATGCCTCTTTGCTCCTCCCTTGCCTAAACCCTTGCCTCCTTTTCCGCGACCAGACATTTTCCCAGGAAAATTTCTCTAGAATTGAAGCTTGCAGAGAAAACGATTTGGGAATTTAGAGTTTACAACTGTTTCTGTGTGAGGTGAGTGGAAAATGAAGTTGGGGTATATATTGGAGCGGGAAGGTTTGGCTTTGAATCTCAGGTTTTTGAATATTGATCTGGACCTTTGGATTTAGATTAATCGAGGGCTTAAGTTCATGATCCGTGCGTTTTGACATGGATGATTATAGAACGTTCATAGATGCGTTTCGATGGTGAAGATTGCTTTTTCAGTGGAAGTGCAATTCGTGGATTTCTATTGGCTATCTCTGTCTCTGTATCCTGCACAATGAAATATGCGCTAATTTTTTCTTTATTTGAAATTTTTTTAATATTGATATACGTTGCTGGGGACTAATTATTATTATTATTTAATAATTTTCTTGATAAATTATACTTCCTTCTTTTGAAAAATATCTAAACTGAACAATCCTGCAATCTATTTTAAAAAAATACATTTCTTTTATTTAAAATCAAAATATGTTATACTGATTTCTCTTTCAACAAATAAATAAGTTATAATTATATTTATTTTGATCAAAATATATTTATATCTATTATTTATTATTTATATAATATAATAATTATCAAATATGTATTTGATTGATATAAAAATTGTTAACTTTTTGAATTAAAAATAAATTAAATTCATAATGTTTAATACAAAATAAATAATTTTGAATATAGAAATAATTAGATTTTTTAACTTTCTTATCATTTTAAAATGGTCATTTAAATTTAAAGTGTTTTAAAATAATCTTTTAAATTCTTAAATTATCTCACAAAAAATTATTTTAAGTAAAATTCATTAAAACATTAATGTTGGTTAATTTTTATGCTAATGTGACTGTTACGTACATTTCTTATATAATTTAAGAAAAATGATGGCACCCACTCGTTGTTTGAACCCAAAAAAAAAATTAGATTACACGCCTCTTTTAAGCAGTTTGGCTCATGTGTATAATCATTGAAACATATATTTATATAACTTCAAAAAAATGTCGAGGGGTTTCCACTATTATTTCTTTAAAAAAACAAACAACAAACAAGAAGAAATTTATTTGCATTCAAAAAAAATATTAATTTCTTTTTTTAATATAATAAGGGAATACAATGGAACTCCAAAACCCAAATCTTATATTATAGTAGGTCGTTGATTTTTTTTTTTTTTTTGAGGGCAGGGCAATGGTTGGAAGGAAGGAAGTGGAGAATTTGACCATATTACAATGGCTAAGATTCTTAAGAATTGTTTGGTGTGACGTATAAGATGAAACTTAATAATATAAAATTTAATAGTATAAAGTTAATAAAATTTTAAAATATACAATTTTTGGTATAATATTGTATAAAATAGTATATTATATAAAATAATATTATTATTTATTTGATGATGATTATATAACACTAGATCAGATAAAAATTAATTTTTTTGACAAAAATATCTTTTACTTCAACAATATATTACATTTATTTAAATTTATTGTATTATATTAATTTTTAGAATGAAAGAACAAGTGAATAGAACTTCACATAGTGCATAGCTATTTGGGTGACTTTATTCTGTCTAATCACATCAGGCTAAATAACTAAAAAATAATTTAGACAAATTAGATCAGATTGGTTATGTTAACTAATTTCAACTAACTTGACTTGATCCTATAAGTTTTTTCAAAGAATATTTATTTTATTAGGATTTATATGAATTTTTTATTTTTTTTAATAGTTAATTTATAATTTTTAACAAATATTAAAAAAGGACTTAACTAGTTTGAGAAACTAATCTAGCCTAACCTTATATTAAACCAATTAGATCAAATTTGATACTAAATCATTTTTTGCATAACTCATCTTAATCCTATTAATTTTTTTTAAACAAATTTATTTTATAAGGCCTTATATAAAAATTTTTTAATGGCAAAATGTAACTTTATAGGAACTTATATGAAAATTTTATTTTTTATGGTCATTTTATATTTTTTTTCAAAAATTTAAAAATGACACAACTAACTAAATTCCAACTAATATTAATTAAAGTTGGCTAAGCCTAAGCATTAAGCATATAAAAAGAAGCCTGATGCAAAATCGAACTAAACATCGACCTACTCTAATACCTTACCCTTGATGACCCTAATTGGGTTAGGTTAAAACTCAATCCAATTTAACCAATGAATATCCCCATAAAATAAAAGGGTTTAAATTGGAAAGAATTAATAAAGCCTTATACATTAAAATTTAATCAGGTTTAATTCCACCTTTCAATGTATGATTAGGTTATACATCATTTTGATATATAAAATATATGATGTATGAATTTATACAATACATTATTTGCACCAAACAACTGATAAATTCATAATATATTGTATTAACTTATACTGTCAAATCTTATACAATTTGTCAAACGTGTCTTTAATTCTCCTTATGCATAGCTAATATTTTTTTCCCATATATAATATGAACTTTTTTCAAAAAAAATATTTAAGGGTCATGGTTAGCCCCCAACTACGACCTTTATTTTTAAATTTTTTGTTTTAAATTAAGGTCACAATCCAACCATAAACCCCTAAAATTATTATTATTTTTTAATGTATGAAGGGTAAAGCTAATTTTTGTTAAAAGTTTTTATTTGCATTAATTTAATTATTTGGTAAATCAAGATATATAAAAAATTAATGTAAATATTAATTATAATACTTAAAAAATTATTGAAAATGAAACTTGTAAAATTAATTTGGGAAAATAAATGTCAATTGTTTAAAATAAAAAATTAAACATTAATTCAAATTGTTTTAAATTTGATAAATTAGTAAGAGTAGTTAAAAATTTAAGTAGCAATTAATTGTAGTATTATTGAAATCAATATTGAAGTAATTAAAATTTTGTAATTGTTGAAAAGAAAAATCATAATCTAAAACAATGAACTAAAATGGAAACATATAGGTACAAAAAATGTGATACATACCATTAAAAAAATATAACTTTCTATACCATTCCGAGATTTTATTTTTAATTGTTGGCTTCATTGTTACACAGGATAGTGTTCTTCTTCTTCCTCCTCTTTCTTGTTGTCTTTATCCTCTTATTTTTCGTCTCCTCCTTCATCCTCAATTTCATCTTTATCTTTTTCGTTATCATTGTTTCTTTTATCTTCTACCTATTAGAATGTTATAGATTCATATTCCATCAAGGGGACTGAATTGGAAGAATTAGCTAATGTGGTATGATATACCATGCCTATTGTGATCTAATATATATAGAAGGCCCAGAGCAAACCTAAAAACAGATATTGCCTCATCAGAAAATAGAGATGTGAGAGGGACAGAGCTGCATGGCATATAAGATGAATAGCTGACACCCTTAACATCAACATAATGCATAGGCGGTATGGAAGAAACTAGAGTCGAGATGTCATAATGGGCTTGTGTTAGTGTCGTTGAGGAAGAAGATAAACCGGTGACATCATGGTAGGCCTGTATATATGTTGATATGTAAGAAGATGGACCAACTATTACAGATGTAATGCCGACACCAGTGGCAAAATCTTGATAAATCCGATCATCCACCGTAGGTACTATAGTAAATATAAATCTATGAGCCTTCTTTCTTATGGAACTTAAAGAAAGTTGAGGCCTAAGCAACTGTGGTATAGAAGGAGCATATTAGGAGATCATCATGTCCTAATACTTGCCAAGTGTATGGAAGATGCTAGTACAATCACTTGCTACAATTAGACCAAGTGGTGAAAGGTCATCCATACCAAGTAGTCATAAGCGATCAGCCAAATCGAATTTTAATAAAAATTGATACTTGTATATGTAACATGTATGTGCAAAGTGAAGTAAAGTAATTATGATAGGTCTCTAAAAATTACCACAAACCTCCGAGCACTACTAATAGACTAGATCCACCAACAGGTAACCCTCCAGTACCATCTCATGTGCTTTAAAGAGCAATCCAAGGGCTTTAATCACATCAGTATAAGTGACAAAGTATCTCCCTAGCTCCATCATAGACATATGAATTTTCTGTAACATCTCAAAATCAATTAAGAGTAATTATGAAGAATTGATGAATTATTATTAGGACTTGGGAAGATTAAAGAAAATAATAATTTTTAAAGAAATAGATTTATTTTGGACATTATGAAACAATAACAATTATTTAGTCATTATTAAGTGAAAATAAATTAATTATAGATTTCACTGGATGAAGAAAAATCAATTAAGGGAAGGTAGATATTAAAATTAGGTCTCATGATGAACTTATTATGGCAAGGAATTGTATCCATATACTATGGCCTAATATGAAAAGATTTAGCCCACTTGGAACTTAAAGCCTACTAGATTAGCCCACCCACTTTAGAACTATAAGAGGCTTATTATCCTTTTGTCTAGGTGTTGAAACTTGGGGGTTCTGTAGAAGAATGAGAGTATTTTCACTTCTTTGGGTAGAGGTTAGAGTTTCATCATAGTTTAGCTCCATTCTGCACTCCTAAAGAAAGAATTAGCTAAAGTAAGTTATACAAAACATGTTCCTTAACCATAAAAAAAAAAAATGCTCCTCTCATTTTCCTTTACAATTTGGTCCAAATAATTTCTAACTTAGTAGATTTTCACCTTATTTCCAAATTTGAAGCATGTTCTTTTAGTGGTTCCTTTGTTGATTTTCGGAGGTTGAGGCTAGAGAAGTTATTAGGTAAGCACATTCTCCTTACCTTGAGGCATTTCATACTAGAAATTGGTCCTAAGGACTGACTTATATATTAGGTCTTATTGATACACGAAAATTCTAAGGATTGGGAGAAAGACATTGAGGTTTCTAATATAGGAAGACCCAAGTTCAAATTTAGGTTAAGTAAATGCCTCTTGAATAGTTCATGATGTTAGAATGATAGGTAACTGATTTTTATATTAGGCGTTGACTCAGAAATTGGTTTTGGTAAATCAGGATTACTAGATAGTTGAAAACTTATCTTGACTTTGGGATTTGAAGCAATTAAGTGAGAGAGTCAGGATTAATTTTTTATTTTTTACATATATTTATTTTAATCTTATATTTGCTGCACATGTATAATTTTGAAATGCTAAAAAATTGATTGACTATTTGAATTATTGTTTTATGACCGTAAACAAGTCCTTATGGAGCTATGGCAAAACTGTCACCTGTGCATTATGTTTCAATCAGATACCAAGTTATAATCAGACTTATGAATACGCCATGGCATGAGTGTGCTTAATAAGGAATTGGCGTCGTAGCTAGACCTTTCCTTTTGTTTTTTGGCTATTAACATGTTATATATAATTGTTAATATGGGATAGTAGTCACCAATAACTCAACTAGTTCATTTACTGATTGAATTGATAATTCTTGTATTTGTTATTATAAAATGCATATATGTTGGTTAGTGTTCATATGTATGGAAATTTTCCTTTAGTTACTAAAATTCACATCTCACCCAGTTTCATGAGCTAATAATTTCAGCTGGAGATTTTTTAGGTAAGAAAAAGGGGAAATAAGTAGATGAACATTCCTAGGTTCAGTTCTAATGTGGGACTCTTGTACTTAGAAGGCTTTTGGATTGTATATATGTTAATTTTGTTTAACTTTTATTATATAGCATGATGATGTATCTATTTTTGTTAGTGTAGGTATTTCAACATTTTGTAACTTAGGATGCATTCTCTAAGACTAAGCTTTAATTTACATAAATTCTAACATAATGTTATTATTAACTAATTATGGACCGACATGTATGTATGAAGCTTAAATGGTATTTTATGATTTATGAAACAGGGTCTAAATTTTTGTTTCATAAAGGTATTTATGGATAGTTATGACTTGGGTGTGATATAAGTAGGATAGTATAGCTATTGGAGGTCAAGAGCAAGTCTATTTAAATGAAAAAAACTTGTCCAAGGTGGTTTACAGTCAGATGGTAGGGAACTACACGTTTTGATATAATTATTAATGGCTCTAGGTACCCCTTTCAGTATCACATTTAGTGAATTGTTGATATATGGCAAGTAGATTGGTTTAATCAATTCATATGTCCCTAAACAGTAAGACTTAGTAATTTGAGAAGTATAAGAGCTAGCAAGTCATTAGAACCATGTATTTTAGGTATAGAGACCCTAAAATCCATCTAGAGTTAGTGGCAAATAATTAAAGAATGTATAACCAAGAGAATAAGATCAAAAGGGAGTGGAGTCATGGCTAGGAGTTCTTAAGTCACACCTAAAGTTAGGGTTTGAAAAAACAATGGCTAAAAGTACCATGACACAAGATTTTGAGTTGCAATGCAACATGAGAGAATTAGGTTCTGAGGGTTTCTAAGAGCAATCTTGTCACGACGTCAAGCAAAGTCTTTGAGGAAGCTCCAATAGACTCGCTTGTCATGGCGCCATGGTGAGAGTTGGGAAATTTTGAATAGTATGCCAAGTAGAGAACATCACCACAGCATGGGGAGTTTGAGTTACGGTGAGGATTAGAGAAATTTTGGTTTTAAGTTCTAGTAGCAAGTTAGGCCGTGGTTTGGGTCCCTTAACTCACAGCGCAAGTTCAACATTTTAATTTTTTTAAGTCCCTATAGATAATTTAGCTGCAATGAAGTTTGTTCGAGCCACAGCCTAGGGCCCCAAACCTCTATTTTAGCTCCTAAAACTTAGTTTTCCCTTATGTTAAAGACGGGTAAGGGTCGTAAACAATTATATGGAGATTTTATACTTCTAGATTCTACTATGGATAAATTAGAAGGCTAAAATGAGATGTTATATTCCCTATGAATTTAAACCTTTTAATTTATATGAATAGTAGTGATTAATTATTAAAAGGTTCAAATTTCCTTGTAAAATTCATTCATTGATGATTAGTATGACTTTAGACCTTAAGCATTGATTATTAATTATGTATTTATGCATAATTAACATCATTAGAAATTTAGGGTTGTTATAGTTCTCAAAGCTCTTTCTGCTAGTCCAAGAGAGTTTTGCCTTCAAACGTAAGTGTATGGGCCTTTTCTAAATCATATAAAGCATGGGATATGGGTTACATCCTACCAAACTATTAAAGCATATGATCAGCATGATGTCACTTTATAATGTGAAAGTAAATAAGTAGCATAAAAACTAGTCATATGTCTGAAGAGGCCAGGCAATAGTTAAGTGTCAACTAATACACATCATTCAAATCGTATGGATACCATACAATTTTGAGAACAATGAATTAGAATAAGTAAGGATATGGTATCACACAAGTAATTATGCAACAAGGTGTAGAGTTTTTCAAATCTTATTAAATTTTATTTGATCTAATAATATTTTGTAGTGTTGTATTGCTAATTTTTTTAGATGAGGATGATGGCCCATGCTTCTCCACTTGTAAGATGTATGATGAAATGATGGTTAATTATAATTGATAAAATCAACATGAACCATACAGTAAGCATTTAAGCTCAAAATTATTTATATACCTGTAAACAAGTAGAGAGAGCACATCATATATATCTAGGTGAAAGTTTAAAGGTAGGGGTTTCTAGAGTGCTAGCTTAGGGAACTGGTCATAGGTTTATAAGTGAAACAATATCAAGCAGCCACCAATATTAACCTTATTGTAATTAGTAGCATTGCATAGCTCTTTGTAAGGGTATGCTAACACTGTAGAGTCTCAATTGAACTAACCTGCTACGTGAAAGTCTTAAAGGAAGGTCAAGTACATAAGGAAAAATTTATATCTAGATCTATCCAGTATAAGGATCTCTATCACCTGTAATATGTAGGTAGAAGCGAAATATAATATTTCATTTTTGTCTGCATTCTCTAAAAGTACCTCAAAATAGTTGGCGAGCCAGGTCATGCTCAACCTTTGGCTATTAAACTCTTCCTCTGATGGCTCGACCCCAAGAAGAATGTCATAAATGCTTCACCAATAGAAGTTCAGTGAACCAATGATAAGGTGACCCGCTATTAGAAAACCTAACTGTATTGCCACATCTTGTAGTATAATAGTACACTCGCCCTAAGTGGTATGAAAAGTATGTGTTTCTAGCTATTACCACTCAATGAACGCTAAAACAAAAGAAGCATCAAAGTTGAGTGCCACTAGTCGGGATACCTCGTAGAATTTAGCAGCTCTAAGATGTGGTACTATCACTGGTGGAAGGAACTTTAACATAGGCCATGGGCAACCCAGCATAGTCGAAGAATATGATCTGCTTGTTAAAAAAAAGTGTTAAAGATATGATGAAATAATCACATGTTAAAGATACAATCTCCACAAAACATCAATAACATACTTTGTTGAGCTACATAGCCTAAAAGATATGCCTAGTCTGGAGATACAACAATAATTCATCTTCTAAACTTAGATGGACAATATTTTTTGGGCCAAATATAGTGCTATTCTGCAAAAGCTAAACAATATAATATTTGATTAGAACATGACAAAATACATAGTCATCATTCAGATATGACAAAATATTTGAAAGTCTGTAAAAACCAAACCATACCATGTGACTTGAATAATGGAAAACAACATATTTAATGGCAACATCAAGACATTGTAATATATATAAGTAGTACATAGCAAGATATTTGATCAGTTCATGTTAAAATACATAGCAAAGTAATTGTTGACATGTCATCCTTTATATGTAACAAAATGTGGTGCTTATACAAAAAAGGAAAAAAAAAAAAAGTAAAACAACTATGAATTTTGGTATCCACGTGGCTCGTTTATTTGTACAATGCACATCTTAGTAGATCCCTATGAGCTTTTTGCTAGTCAATTTCATTTCTTATTTAGCTTGATTTAGGGCAACTTTTATTGTATTTTATTATAGTATTTGGGATGAGACATAGGCCTGGAACCTAAGGCCAATATACTTCACCACTAATAGTGTGAAATTTATTCTCGTAAGCCTTTAAGATAGTCTCAAATCAAAAGACTTGATCTACATACAGTATATACTCTACTCAAACGTGGGCACATGTTGTGACACATGCTGGCAAAGATATTTCAAGGTCTGAAATTTACTACAATCGCATGTATGATTCGCTAGGTTTGCTTTACAAGATCAACCAAATTGCTTATCAATCAGATTGTATAACTTCTCCACCTCAAACATCAACCCATGTCTATCAAATCCATGAATTGCACATGTTGACGCTTTTCAAGTTTTGACTATTAACTTTGATTTGATGTCTTTCGATATAACTTCCACTTCTTGCAACTATGTATTTGCTTTCCTCACTCTTGTTGGATCTAGTACTTAGTTATCGATAGAATGCTGCCTAAACCAATTTGAGCATAGGTAAGTTCGTGGTTATATGGTCCCACTATATACCATTAACATCATACACCTGACACCAATAACCCAATAACCCTTAAGTATCGCATAAGTCTAATTAGTAGCATGCTAATCTAATTAGCATATGTGGGTTAATTGTTCATTCACTTTATGCTGCTCATATAGGTAACTTGTACATAAAAATATAAGATAATTAATAACTTATGCAAAGATAAACCAATGTACTAAACAAATACTGATAAATGTAAGTGATGACAAGACATACCAGTTTTAGTAAACAACTTATTCAGCTATGATAGTCTAAATTTTTTATTGATATTATTAGCCAAATATTGGAGATAAAATATATGCTAAATCTATGATAGCTGCAACTTTGTGTGCTAATTGGCCATGCAGCCAAAATGTTAGTATGTCTCTTGAAAATCAAGCAAATCCCATCTTTATCCTTCACTATATATGCTCAAATATTGAATAAGAATTATACCCATGTCTCATATGTTTCTCCCTCTACTATGGCAAAAAAAAGCAAGACAATGTTTCTCTCACCATTTTGTGTGCTTACAATTAGAATAATCCCCTTATATTTGCTATAGAGGAATGTTCCATCTATTTGTACCATCGACTTCAAGCAGTCAAACATATCAATGCACGACTTAAATGCCTAAATTACTTAATAAAATATGACTGACTTACCATTAGCTACACTAGTTTGTTCACATTCTTTATGCACGAAGCTATAGTATGATCAATGCATGAAATGTTGAATGATAGAAAATATAAGACTTCTCCTAATTCCTAAATACATATGAGATGGCTTGGTATTTTCTTTTCCAAGCCTTCTTGTATGAAACATTATATCCAAATATAGAGTGCACCTGCTCAATGACCTCACGAATTGACACCCTGAGATTCTCAGTCACCATTGATATAATATACATATAAAGTCTAGTTTTAGGTGGTCTTGTTGAAACATATATATGGAGCCCATTGTATTTTATTATCTCCCAATAGTTTTCTTTCTTTCGATAACATGCCCTGACCCTCCATTTACATGACCTCAGTCCATAATGAAAGCATCGATATTCTTCATATTTTCTCAAAGAATAAAACAGCTTAAAAGTGTGATGTACATACACTGAGTATTTCTTTATTTCCTGGTAAAAAGACTGCTAATCATTATACAACATGCCTATACTCAACTCTTGGCCAGTATTTATGCTTACCGCAACCTCCTCCATTTTGGCATCATCAGAGCCATCACACTGTATATATCTATCTATTCAAGGAATACAACTGTTGAGCCATCATAGATATATATAGGAGCTACTGGATTTATGGTAGCATCCAAAAATTTAGTGTTTTTATCATCATTTGTATCACCACCACCATTGTAATTGTAAAAAGTAGCATTATATTTGTTCTCTTCCTCAAGTTCATCTATTATATCATCTATCACATCTGAAGGAGAAAAGAGTGCCAACAGGTTCATATGACGAACTTGTTTGGGAGGCATGATCAACTAATGGACTAGATAAATTTGAATGAGAGGTATACTCAACCAAATCAATTATTGAATATTGTAGAATTGTTATGTGTTGGGTGTGGAATTGACCAATAACTGTAAAGTATATCCTAAACAAGATAAATTGATCGTTTGTGACATTAATATCACTAGAGGATGTGAGTGGATTTGACACATGGTTAACTATTATTTAAGTTACCACATTTAAGTTAATTTTCTCTGATGAGATTTTTGCATGCAATTCTACTACATTAAGATGTAATAGAAACTTTTGCATTTGCCACTCACATCACTTAAATGTTGACATCCCTCCTTAACTTACATATTCGATACTTTATAGACTTAAGTGACACTAGATGCTTGTACATCAATTGAGACATATTGATTTGAGCCTATTTGTAGTTGTTCAGCAACCTCTTATTTTAATCTTTTCAATAAAATGTTAAAATCAACAATTATTAAATCAATCATATTTGAGAGAAATGTTGTATCCTTATTGGTTTTGCATATTTGTCCATTTAAATATATACATATAATTTATTCTCTGTTGTTCATTTTACCAATCCAAGTAATAATGCTACTAACATCTAAAATAGTATACAAAATTCATAAATTATTAAAATTTTTATTCACCTAATGCATTTTTTTTCCATTCCATTAAATTAAACTTTACAAAAATTATAATATTTTTTTTCAATAAATAACAATTTCCCTACACATACGGTATGTGTCATATTTAATTAATTAGTCTTTATAAAAAAATAAATCATACAACAAGTCATTGTTATGCACAATCTAAGTGACAATCATGCACAAACCATGGTTATTCATTTTTTGAAACCACATTCAAATTTTTCATGAACTTAATTTTAATATAAGTGGCAACATATATTAATCATTAATAAAATGATGTTAATTTTTTTAAAATAGAAAAAAAATGGAGACATATAACTAAATTATTATTTTTATCATTTTTAAATATTATACTCATTTTCTTAGTATTTTTGCTAAATTTTATACATTTTTTATTTACTTAAATATATAAATAATATTATACTATTATTATTTCATACTATACATAATTATAAACTTTAATGTTTTATTTCAATCACATTATTAAAACCCACATTATATTAAACATATTTGTCCATGTTTGTATTTTTATAATATTATATTTTTATATTTTTTTCCCATCTTATATTTTTGTATAATATTTTTTCATATTATAATATTTTTATATTTTTTTTCATATTATATTTTTGTAATATTTTTTACAATGTTATAATATTTTATCATATTTTTAATAATATTTTTTTATAAAATTTTATACAAGATTATAATATTTTCTTATATTTTGTTTCATATATTTTTTGATTATATATTTTTTTCATATATTCTTTTTTTTTACAATAATGTCTTTTTCCATATTATATTTTTTTTACACTAAATATACTATTTTTTAAACCTTCCTTATATGTTAATAAATATTATATAATTATTAATTTATTTCACATTATTAAAAATATTAAAAAATTATAATATCTTGAATCTATTTTCCTTCAATCTCATTTTTCTTAATAATTTAATAATAAATATTTTTTTTTTCAATAGCAACTAAGTGTTTCACGTGTTAGAAATATAAAAAACATTCAACCCACATTCCAATCAAACAAGTGAAATATATATATATTTCACAAATTTAAAATTTAAATATAACACTCACATTTTAAACAAAATAAACCTTTACTTTGATTAGTATTTATATTTCAGGTAGTTGTTCTCATTAGATACTTAAAACCACTTCCTTTGGATGAAATTTGATTTTTTTTTTTTGGTTTGGGGTAATATTTTCTTTTTATACAAGCACTTGCTTTTATAATGGTTGCAAACAATGACTAAAGGGGAGAATAAGAAATTACTATAGTAGAAACAACGACACAATTAAAAGGGAAGGAGTGAGGTGAATTGGAGAGAAAATGAAAAGATGAAGAAGATAAAAGAAGCTTAGGAATGGGGATGCAAAAGAGAAAGACATGAGATCTGATTTAAAAAGGAAAGAAGGCAACATTCCAAAAAGAATTGGATAACATTTTTCTCTAGCCAATTATATTTATCCATGTGGTTACATAATTTGACGATCTAATCATATGCTACCATATGGATAATTTTTTATTCTTGTGTCAAAGTCAAAATTTGACCCTCACACCTTATTGTAATTTTTTTGTTTATTTCTTTTAAATTTGGGGGTGGCTATTTTTCTAAATTTTTTTACTTTTTGTTATTTTTTAATTTGGGGGTCATAATTGCTCCCCTAAAAAAAAGTACATATAATATTTGAAAAAAAATGACTATATATAGGAAGAATTTATAATTGTAGCCATTGCAATATAGTTAAAATCCTGAGGGAAATGTTTCTATGTGTGTATATATTAATATATTATATAATATGTATAATATATAATTTATTTAATAATAGATATTATATTTTTATATATTATAATTTAGTTTTTAATTATAAAATATAATTTATAATAGTAAATTTATAAATTATAAATTTATAGATAAAATTATATTTTTAATTATAATTTAATAAATATAATTTGTGATAACATGTTTAAAATTTAAAATTCGTTATTTTTTTAAACAAATAATAAATTTTAGATTTTTTTTTTAAAAATATAACTTTATATTTAATAATAAGTATCTAAAATTTTATCATTTGTTTTAAGGGCTTTTTTAACATGTAAAGTGATATTTCAAGATTTTAGATACTTATTATTGATAAAGATATATTTCTAGTTTTAGTTTTTAAAAATTTAAACATTTAAAATCTAAAACTTTTATTATTTGCTTTATAGAATTTTTTAACATGTAAAAAAATTTTTTATGATTTAATAAGAAATATCTAATAACAAAATTTTTAATTTATTCAATATTATTAAACTTTCATTAAGCATGCTATTACTATATCATATTATTAAATTATAATTAAAAATATAATTTTATTTATAAAATTATTATTAATTATATTTTATAATAAAAAATAAATAATATTATATATCATATCTATTTTATATATTATAAAATGTATATCATATTTTTTATATAAAACATATTTTATATTATAAATTTTATATAATATTAATAGACGTATTTATATACACACTTACACTTCCCTCCCCCCGAACACCCCCTTCTCAACCCAATATAAGTTTTGGGTTTTGGGAAAGGTGAAGGGAACTCCTTCCCGTTTCCTCATTATATTTAAAAATATTTTTTTTGCATGTGGAGAAATTATTTTGGGTGTAAAAAAAAAAATAAACTTTTGTGGAATGCGAAGGAAACCTCTCCGTATTCTCTTAAAATAAAGAATTATTTGTATGGATTTTTTTTTTTTTGCTTTTTTAGTTTATTTATATTAGTGAAATTATCCGCCTTGTCAAGAAACACTGATTCAGTGTTTCCTCGGATTTCTGTCGCCTTCATCCACATCTAACTCTCACAGGCACTTTCATTTGTTGATCTCTAAGATTCTTTGAGTTTTTATGAATTAAATATCAATTTTCATCTCCATTGTAAGGATTCCTTACCGTCATTTTTTTTTTCTATTTCTTTGAGTTTTGACCATCTGCATTTGCTTGTGAATTAAATCTCAATTTTCAACTACATTGAAATAATTATGGGTACTAAATAAATCGTTACTAATATGATATAGTTTAGAATCCGACCAATTAATTTTTTCAAGCTTCCAAATAACATCTTTGTACTTTCACAAAAGGACAATATGATGTATCTTTTGATCATTCTGGACTTTGTCTTCCACACTATAGAATTTCTTTGTTCATGTTTTTCTCTCTCTATTTGCAATCAAATTCATCATTGCAGATGGGTACCACAGAAACTGACTTCCGTTGAAGGGAAATGCCATTTTTGTAATGATGCAACGTATGTTCTTGCGAGCATTATATTGACTCTACATTCATTTCCTTTTTCTTTTTTCTCCTTAATTGCATATACAGAGTATAATAGTTAGATTTTACAAATCACAGAAACAATTATCAAGTTTTCTTTGTACCCCAACACACAACAACCATACAACAGAAAAGGAAAAGGTGTGAAAGTGAATGAGATGCTGTTTTTGTTATGGGTAACCAGATTTATTTTTTGTTGTGTTTGGATGGAGGGAATAGTGGGGAGAAGAAAAAAGAGAAAAGAGAAAACTGAATTTTCTCTGGATTGATAAGAAGAAAAAATGGAGGAGAAGAAAAAATATGATAGAAAAGTATTGTAGAGTCCACGTAAAATTTTTTTTATCATATTTGAAGGGATTGCAAGAGAAAACTTAGCAAAACATATGTATATATAAAATATTTTTAATATGTAATATTTAAAAAATTTTAAAATAAATAATTATATTTTATTTTATTAAAATAATAATTTATAAATAATATTTAATAAATATTTTTTATAAATTAATAATATATTTTTTAATATTAAAATTAATAAATTATACATATTTAAAAAAAAAAACATCTAACTGCTTTGCAGGGGGATGGCCTTATGAGCAAGCCTTTTGTCGAACTGGCAATGTATATATATATATATATATATATTTGTCAACACATATATATAATAATATATTAATATATATTATAATATAATAAAATGTTATATATAATATTTATATATAATTAAAAATATTTATTATATTTATATATGTTATATTTAAATTAATTAATATATATATATATTTAAAATAAATATTTATAAATTTTTAAAATATATATTAATATTTATGGTATTAAAATAATAATTTATAAATAATTTTATATAAATTATAATGTAATTAATTTTATATCTTTTTTAAAATTATTTTTTAATTTTAAATATGTGCTTTTTTAATAAGAAATTTTTTTTATTTTATTCAAAAATAATTTTTTTACCATTTGAATATTATTTAAATTGGTTTTTATTTTTTTAATATTTTTTTTAAAAAATATATATGTAAAAATTTAAAATAATAAAAATATTATTGTCATATTTAAAATAATTACTTTTTTTTTTTTTTTTTCTCCATTTTCTCTTCCTCCTTTCATTTTTTCTTCTTCTCTATCCAAATATATGAAGAGATAATATTTTCTCCTTGTTTTTCTTTTCTCTTCCTTTTCTCTTTACTTTTTCCTCCCTTCGCTTTTCCCCTCCTCCATCCAAACGAAGCATAAATGATAATTAGAGACCACCTCATCTCTTAAATTATATGCAAACATACATATGACTGCTACATAGTGTAAAAAGTAACAAATATTAATGCCTTAACAAATTTTATTTAAAAGAACTTTTTAGAAGATAATTTTAAAACAGAAGAGAATATATTTAAAACACTTCAAACTTAGTGTATCATTTTGGGAGGACTTTTTTCTTTCTTATGAACAAAATTGAGAGAATTTACTATGCCAAATTTGAGCCCTTCTATTGTAGTTTTCACAAATAGACAAAACAATTGGTATTACGCCTTTTTATGAATTTCTTTTTAAATAATTATAAAAGTAATTATTTCATGGGACAAGAAAGTCTTGGAAACATCTTGTTAGCGCGTTGAAGGTCCATTTTCGGATATGCATTTTTGCAATATGTTTTCTCGTAAGAAATAAAGTACTTGACTTTCATTTTCAGACAAGAAAGAAAAAACCAAATATAGAGAGAGAGAGAGAGAGAGAGAGACAGAGGCAGAGACAGAGACACACACAAGTTTAGTCCCAATTTTATCTTTTTGTTTTTGTATATATGAAGAGAAAAAAAATCCATGTCGATTTAATTTAAACATCATTTTAAATTGGACTCATTGTTGGATTTGATTGGGTGCAATCCAATTCTTGTTCCTGAAAGCTCGAGTTCACAAAAAAAGCACCTAAAATGAAGGACGTAATAACATTAATTAGAGTAAACTAGAAAGTACCTTTCTGCCTCTTGCTGGCGGATTCAGAAAATATATGGTAAGTCTCATAGGAAAAAAGGAAAAAAATACAAGTCCCACCAAATATATATATATATATATAAACAGTAAATAAATAATGTAATTGATGTGACGTTAAAAATAATATCATCTACGAAGTTTTATAATTGATAATTGATTATATTATGAGAGATACTTATATTATATAATTATACTTATATCATATAGTTATTTTTTATGAGAATCTACATAAATTCTCCTAAAACTAAAATATAATTAAAACATATTTAAGAATAATATTAATTTAATTAAAAATGTAACTTGTTAAATATTTTTTAAAGTTTTATTTTAATATTATTTATTTTATATTGAAAACTATAAACTTAATTTTATTCTAAATTTTAAAAATTAATTACTTTTATATTAATATTATTATAATATCATTTAGAGTAAACTTTATTGATTTTTCATAAAATTTGGCTAAATTATTTTGATATTTCAATTATTTCAAAATTGTTATTTGACTTTCTTAACATTTGATATAAATTACAAAAATCTTATCCACTATTTATTTTTATCAACCAAGTTTAACTTTTTTCTTAATGTGCGTTTTTTTTTCCCCAAAAAAATATTTAATTATCTTTATTGTCATATTAAAAGATAAAACTAAATTTTTGTATTAAAGCTTAACATTAACTTATTGACAAAAAGTATATAGTCAAAAAAGAATTTTTGTGATATATATTCAATGTCAAAGAAACTTAATAATATTTTTAACACAAGAACAATATCATGTGTAATTTAACCAAAATTCAAAAAGACAAATTTTTATATACTTTTTTGCTAAAAAATTTTTATGTACATTCTCACAACAATTTAATCTTTAATCCGCCCTTACCCCCAAATTTGTCTCTTGATTTTTATTTTATTTCTTAATTAAAATAAAATTTAAATCCAATAAGAGTTAAAGTAAAACAAGTTGGCCCAAACCTTTTGCCTCAAAGCCCAACATTCTCCTCTTGATTTTTATTACTTAAGTAATTAAAAAAATAAATTAATTAACCCCAAATTAATGATGACGTATATGTGTGTACCCTATAATAATTGTCAGCACACAAAGTCTTCGTTAGGGTCTGACCAAAGAAGAAGCAGACTCATCGCCCACCGCACAGGTTAAGGTGTTTCTTCCAATGATGACCCTCAGTGAACCAAAAGTATCACTGGGGGCATATATGTAGCTCATCCAAATTTATACTTCCCCCGGACGTGGGATATTTGAGCTCCATCTCAAGCTTTTCTCGTTTCTTCTTCGTTCCTCCCAATACTTCGACATCAAGTAGCAATATCGTGGGAGTTCATGAGGTTACTACCTATTCATTTGTTTTCTATATCTTTTCTTTTGCACGCTTTTTTCAATGTTGACATGTTTTTTTTTCTTATATCTGTTGAAGGGCCTCGGATTTAGCTTCACTTCACACCATTTACGCCTCCCTGGCTGGATCGCTACTTACCTTGATTGCAATGAAGTATCAAGGATCAAGTAGCAACCCTCTCAAAGAACACCCTGTTATCATGATGCTTTTCCTTATAGCAATATTTGTCCATGTGATTATTGCACTCATCATAACATCCCACTCAGATCAAAACAATGATGACTCACCCAATTTAATGCTCGTTGTCTTCCATATTTCTGGAACTCTTCCCTGTGAGCTACTTTTGCTGGTCCTCGTCTCTTCAATCTGGTGGTTCATCATCAACGTGTCTTCACCTTTACTAGTAGGGGCGCTCTTCTTATGCTGCCGGTATCTATTACAACTGCTCAATCCTGTAGGAGCACGAGGGTCGGAGACTCACAGGGGGGAGGGGCAAGCTACTGAGATGTTAGAAGGGGGAGCTACAATAACTTCCTCTCCTTGATTAGTACGTATGGTTTCATTTTAGTTTGAATCTACAGAAAGAATCGCATTTGAGAGCCTGAATAATGGGACTAGTGACCCACATGTAGGGCTCAGTGGCAGTTACTGTAATATTTGTTACCTTGGCTTTTGCAGTTGATGGCTTATTTCTCTCATTCCCTCCCTCCCTACCTCCCCAACACCATGGGGTCTTACGCAAGTTTCAAATTCCGTACTTTTTTCCCCCTATTTCAGTTCACTTCAAAAGAAGTTGTCGTTTTTGGTCACCTGGTTGGAAGATATGCTGACGAAAATGGAAAAACACGGCGCGCGGAGCGAATTAGCCGTCCACCTGAGAATTAAATATTAATTTTAAGCTTTTATTTATGAGACAAAAAATTTATTCTTTATTGGCACCACCATAATTTTTCTAGTGTTCAAATAAATGCAATGAATTAATAAAAAATTATTAAAATAAGTGGGAGTGAATCATGTCATCTAAAAGACAAAAATATTTATTTTGATGTATTTTTATTTATTTTGTTTCTCTACCTTCAATTTGAGAGTTTATTTAAATTTCAACGGTCAAAGAGATAAAATTGTCTGATAATTTAATAAATATTTTCCATGTGTTTAGGAAAGATTATTTCCACCAACGCAAATAAGGGTAGCATCTGCCTTGTTCAATGTTTTAATAAAAATAGGAGAAGATTTAATTACAATTTTTAAGTATTTATTAGTTGATTAATTCTTCAACAAAAATATAATTATATAGACATTTAAAAAAATCAATCATATGGTATTGAATGTTTTATCATATTTTTATTAGATAATCTAAGAACAAATATCTATCTACTTTTTGCCTCAAATGATATTGGTTTTCGTTAATAATGATTAAAATATGTCCTGCAATGAAACAAAATAACTTCTAGAGAAAGAGAGAGAGAGAGATTGAAAGGAAAAAAAATGAAAATACAATTCCTCATCTAACAAACGTAAACAAGCAGCACACACGAAAAGCCCTTCCACTCCCTCCACATGAAGCTTTGCAAGAATCCCAGGAAATGTATGACACTTGTTTGACTAACATGTCTTAAACGCTTTTTATTTATCCCTTTTTAAAATTTAAATTATTAATTTTAAAATAAGGATTGAGATAGTCCCTTGCACGCCTCACCCTATTCGTTACGCATTTCATCTTCAACTCCACCATCCCCTGCCAAGTTAGGCTAAGGTTATTATTCGACGTACTTGAGCCATCCTTAAGGCCAAGGGCCCCCATCATGCTTAACCCTTTGATGCATGTACTCGGCTACGAGACTTTTGGGCTTTGAGAACATTGACTTTGTTTTCCTCGAAATGGGCTAGCCTTCCACTGGGGATGAGGCCCAAGTTGATACATACGTTTGTAGTTTCTTCAATGTCAATCCCAAGCTCAGCCCAACATATGAGAGGAATTTTGGGGCCCCTTGAATAAAGGCTCCTAACCTTAAGCAACTTTTAAAATCACTAAAAAAAATTTAGAATTTAAATACACTAAAAAAATTAATATATGTAAGAATAGACAGATGCACGTGGAAAAGATAACTCATCTTTCAACTCTTTCCTAAAGTTACATTTTTATCAATGTCTTTTTATTTTAAAATTAGATATGCATTGTTGTGATACGATAGTAGTAAAAAAGATAGAACGTGTAGTGTATCAAATGATGCATCATCTGCTCTTTTAATTTTCTCCACCTTCTTTTTCACCAAGAGTGTTTATTGACTTGTTAAGTTAAGTGACCTAGTTTAACCCGATCTAATATGGTTGAGCCAAAATTATAAATAAACATAACTTTAATAAAACTATCAGGTCAAGCTAAGGCATGAGAAAAAACATGTTCTATCAAATCAATATAGTAGTTTTTATTTTTTATTTTGAGTTATCAACATTAACCATCTTATATTTCTCTTTATTCTTATTTTATTTGACTTTCTTTGTAAGCTACAATTTTTATTACCCATCCAAATCTTCATTATTTCTTAATTGTTTATCATTGACATATGTGTTTATTGACATTCCTTTTATTAAATAATGAAAACACACATGTTTATCTAAAATTAATTATACTAATATAATTTATATTTTACTTGATAATATTAAGTTATTTTTTTATTAAAATTATTTTACTAATGAAAATATGAAAACTCCAAAAGTTCATTATTTTCAAATTTATGCTTCAGAATCTGTAAAAAGATGTTTTTATATTGCAAGTATCAATTTATTAAAAAATAAAAAAAAAAAGTCAAATGGCCTTAAATTATCTTAGCTCAACATGAAATTGGGTTTATTCAATTTAGGGCGGATCATGAACATAAAAACAAGTTTGATGTATTAATTGGATCAAATATCAAACCTACTAAATATTCGGATGTTTTAATTGTGAGGAACTTTTTCTTTCATATAAACAAGCCTTTCTTTTGTATTTTTCCCAAATAAAAAAGCAAATTGTATTACGACTTTTTATAAATTTATTTTCAAATAATTATAAATGTAATTATTTCATGGGGGCATGAAAGTTTAGGAAACATGTTGTTAGCACGTCGGAGATTCATTTTCGGATTTGCATTCATTGCAATATGTTTTTTCATAAGAAATAAAGTACTTGACTTTTATTTTAGATAAGAATAATAAAACCAATAATGCCAACAGCAGAAAATTGGCAAGTTATATATATAAATATAAAAAGTTGGAGTCTCAATTTTATCTTTTTGTTTTAAATTTTTATATATATAAAGAGGAAAAAAATCTACGCTGGTTCAATTTGAACTTTGTTTTAAAGTGGACTCATCTTTAGATTTGATTGGGTGCAATTCAAATCTTATTTTTGGTGGTTGGAGTTCATAACAAGCACCTAAAATGAGGGGCGTGCTAATATTAATTAGAATAAACTACTCTTAGAAAAATATTTAAATTATATAATTATTTTTTATAATAAAAATAAATACAAATTTTTTAAATGTTATATTTTAATTTAGTTAATATTATTATTAAAGATATTTTGGTTATATTTTAACATGTTAAAAACATTTTTTTAAAGTTTTATTTTAATATTATTTATTTTATATTAAAATTGTAAATTTAATTTTTTATATTTAAAAAAATTGACTATTTTTATAGTAGTCAAATATATGTTTAATACTTATTATATTATATAAATCATATATATAAATATATTTTGATTATAATAAGTATAATTGTAACTCTATAATAGAAATCAGTATAGCACATCGTTTTGATTTTAGGAAATAAGAATATAAATTTTCAAAATAGTAGAGAATATTATGTAATTTGGATATCTCTCAATGGAGATGAGCATAATTTATTCTATTAATTAAACAAAAAAAAATATTAACTTTCACTATCCTCTATGCTTTTTCCTTTTTTTTTTTTTTTTAAAATTCACTCTCCTGTAAGTATTAAAATCTCCCGTAACAATTAAGTCTAAAACTTATTTGCTCAAAATAGAAAAAGTTATAATTTGTTAGCCTCAAGAAACATGGCCAACGAGTGTTGATAACTAGCCAGCTTTGGAGAAACATATTCTTCAGCAACAAGGTTTATCACCAGCATAAGTTCTATTTGGGTTATTCTCTCCACCAGTTATAAAAATCTCGAGCAATTGTCCATTAGTAGTGGTTTACTTCTGAAGCAAAAATCAAATAAGATCTAAGATGAATGAGTAATCCTACACAGCTTAATGAAATTTATTAAAGGCCATTGACCTATTATAACATATGATTTGGAGAAGGCATACATGTACATAATATAGGAATATAAGATGAATAACAATCATATCAGAATTTGCGTAATCTTAATTTCTCCAAGTTATCATTTACTGACAAGTGAGGACATTTTACATTATCATTTTACAATGACATTAAGCACATAAAATCTAACCTTGCAAAACAGTTTTACCTATCTCAGGTACAATGAGAATTTTCCACTATTTCTTCCATTCAATCTCAGTGTATAAGCAAAGCCATTCACAAAATTTATACGCTTGAGAAGGCAACCATCATATTATAAAGATTATAAATAAAAAGGAAAAGAAAAATTATCTAAAATTAAAAGCCAATAAGAAATCTAAAACAGGTTGCTAAAAATCAAAACAAAAGGTGCATAGATGCCCAAGAAAGTTAAATATGTAAAAAGGGGCTTTGCAAAAAATTTTAGTTGTTCTGCTCGTGCCTATGAGAAACAATAATTTTATTCAAGCAAGGACGACTGCATCAAACTGTCTAAACCAATCATCCAGGCAACTTAACTGTTTCTGCAGTTGGAGCAAGATTTTAATAGAAAATAAAAAAAAAAGCAAATACTAACAAATACATGAGATTTTTGAAAGCTGTAAGACAGTGCTACAAAAAGATTAAGTCAGGCGAGAACAGCCACAACTGCAACTTCTAACAAAGACAAACTGCTTGCAAAAAAGAATGCTTTTATTAGTATATAAAGAAATTCAAAGGTCTTTAGAAAGAGTTGAACATTCACTAAACATATAGCAAGAGTTCACAACTTATTATAGGATGTGACTACTTATATAGCAGCATATTGATATTAGTATTACGCATCAGTGAAAGCTGCTATGCATCAATAGATTAAATTTTTAACATTCTTTTATTCTAAAGCATACAAGAAATTTCATTAACTTCTAAGGTACTACAAAGTCAACCATGATATAGTAACCAATGCCCTTGGAAAAGAAAATTGGAAGAAGTTTTAAAAGACTTGCTATACATATTTATCACTCATCTTTGAATTCAATAAATTATTGGATAGGAGAAGTTCTATGAGACTTCAGCATTTGCTGTCTTACCACTAGTTGCCCAAGTATATTGATGAAGTGGTTTGAGAAACAGAGCCGGTAAGCTTTTAGAGAAAACTCTTTGCAAATAGCATGGTTTGGGATATTTTAGGATTCAAAGCATGAATTGAAGATGCAGGACTACTTTGACACTAGATACAAGTAGAGCATTCATTTATATGCTTCGGACTGTGTGCTCAGTGGTCCTTCATGCTAATAATTCTAGTGTCAACAATATTACATAAGAGACTGCTCTTTTTCAGCTTAAATGCATGCCATCCCGGGATCACCATAAGGCAGTTTCTTCTATGCTTGTTCAAGCTGCAAATATTTTCCAAACATATCATAAGCTGGTATTCTTCTCGAGAAGGTACAAAAACAATGACTTAGAACTAGAAAAACTTAACAATGGACAACAAAGTTTAGATTTGCTCAGATTCAAGATGGAGCTTTTAACCATTTACAGTCTATCTTGAAAAGAAAAGCATTTCAAGTGACAAGGTCAACTTCATCTTGATCTGGGCGAACCACATCTAATCTCATCATACTCCTATATTGATTAGGAATTGGAGCCCCAGCATGCACATATAGCTCCACTACAGCTGGAGCCTTGTCATAATACCTCTTGAGATTGTTATTCAAAACAGGGCCATTCAGATCTTGAACATGCCAGACATAATTTGGACCCACAAGATCATCTATTGTGGCTTCTTGCCAAGCATGTAAAAGATTGATGCTTTGATACCTTACATATTACCTCAGGACAATATCCACAAGAATTTACAATACTCTTCTCCATTATCTTCTTTGCTTCTCTTGTCATCTTAAACCAAGAGTCCAGTGTCTTTATACCTAAATCCCTTAATGTTTTTCCTTCTACTTCACTCAACTGGCCTAGAAAATTACTTTCATTCTCCATCAAATTCTTCGTCTCTATCAAATTCTTTGTCTCCTTTACAAGCTTGATCAATATCGAACAAGACTCCGCTAAAAAATTTCAACCCCTTCCATGACTGTCTGAAAATCTACAACTCTTCCTTCAATACAATTTACAGGTTTTGATCTCCTTTCGGTGGGATACTTTTCAAGGTCAAGACCAGCTTAAAGACAGAGCTCAATGATGGCAGGAATATGTGGAACAGTATGCTTGTCATCATGCCCAACCCTTGGTCTACCAACACGGTCAAAAAGATGATGGCATTTTGGAAAGAAGACCACATCTTGAACCCTTCCCCCTCTCCAAACATGCATTGCACTCCGGAAACCACTCTTTGGCCCTGTACATGTCCGAATTTCGTGACCCACATGCCCAACGTGAAGCTCATTACAGAATCTAATAAAACGAAAACAAATAACTGTGAATTTGACATGTATAAAAGCTGATATAAATTGTTAAATTTGCACTTGAAAACTCCGCACAAATTGAAAGACCAGATCAGTAACACAAAATAATCAAGATTCAATATTATGGTGGTTTTAGGTAGACCTATTCATATCCATGTGTTCTGGTTACCACATAAAAATTAGCTCTTCATCGCTTACAATAATTTGGTCCCATATCTTCACATCTTCCCTTATCTTGCTTCATAGGAAATTAATTTTGAGGGGAACCATAAATGAGGTCAATAATGTAGAAATACAACTTCAGAGGCCTTGAGAGACACACAATCCAAATTTTTATGGCCATTTGGGAATGTGTTGCAAAGAGACAAGTAAGAATTTCATTAAAGAACGCAAAACTCATTCAGTTGATTAAAATGAATCCCTTTAAATTGTGCAATTCCAACTCTGAATGGTATATAGGAAATAATGATTCCACTAACAAAGGAAGTAAATGGTATATGTGTGTGGGGCTATTGTGTATATGTCGAGCAACATGAGAAGAAAAGAAAAGAAACAAATGCACAACCATTTATTTACATGAACATATTTAAAGTATAATTTTTTTTTGGTAGTTGTAATTTTTGTGCTCTCAATTAAAATTTTTATATTTCTCATTAAATTTTAAATCCAAACCAATAAAATAAAATAAAATAAAATAAATGTCAAAACGGTGTTACTACATCCGTAGGGATCCGAATTCTAAATGACTTGGTCCACCTTAAAGTTCCCCAAAAAAATACAGTATTTGCTGTCCCTATTCTCGAATTAATATTTTTTATTCATTAAATATGTTCTATTCCTACTTTATCACCTACTCTGCGGCAATTTTTGATTGACTTATCCAATGTCGTCTTTAATTTGTTCTGGTCCAATGTCGTCTTTTATTCTTTTGCAACTTTCTTTCCGACTACTTTTTTTGTAGAGTACGGATCTACTGTTGTATTGGACCACTCATATATACATATAAATATTCATATATAGTTTCACCCGACGTGGTGTACCCCTCCATAGAGTCTCCTTAACTTCTTCAGCTTCTCTGGCAGTTACATAATTCTTGAGGAGACAGGTATGAATGGAGATGTAATTTCTTCCATGAGGAGCTGCATCTCAAGGTGTTTTTATTTCATCTTTGTTTCTCCCAATTCTTCAAGTATGACTACTGTAGGAGTTCATACTACGCCCCCGAGGTTACTACCTCTTCATTTGTTTTCCATATCATTTCTCTCGCGTGCTTTTTCCAATTTTGGCTTCCATTTTTCTTATATCTGTTAAAGGGCCTCGGATTTAATTTCACTTCACACCATTACACTTATCTCACTGGATTGTTACTTACTTTGATTGGAATAAAGTATCAAGGATCAAGCTGCAACCCCTTCAAAGAACATCCTGCTATCATGATGCTTTTCCTTATAGCAATATTCGTCTACGTCTTTGCACTCATAAAGTTCCGATCAGATCAAATCAATGATCACTCACCTGATTTAAAGCTTGTCGTCTGCCATATTTTCGGAGCTCTTGCCTGTGAGCTCCTTGTGCTGGTCCTTGTCTCTCCAATCTGGTGGCTCATCATAAATGTGTCTTCAATCCCGTAGAAGCACAAACGTCGGAGACTCACAGTGGGGAGGAGCAAGCTACTGAGATGCCAGACGGGGAAGCTGCATGAACTTCCACTCCTTATAATATGTTTTCATTTTATATTGAAAACAAAATAACAAGTTATATCTCTTTGCAGTTGACAGTTGTTGCAGTGTTAACTTGGTTTCTGCAATTAATGGCACTTATTTCTCTCATTCCCTCCCTCTCTCCCCAACACCTTGGGTTCTTTCAAGTTATTCGCAGTTCACTTAACAAAAGTTGTCTTTTTAGTCACCTTTTTGGGATATATGCTGACGAAAATAGAAAACAGGGTATGTGGAGGGTATCAGTTATCCACCTTTAATTAGAGGCCGTTTTATGAATTAGGAAGTAAATATTAATTTTAAGCTTTTGTTTAGGAGACAAAAACTTTATTGTATGCAGTGGCGCCACCATAATTTTTTTTCTAGCACTCAAATAAATGCAATGAATTAATAAAAATTTACTAAAATAAGTTTGAGTCAATCATATCATCTAAAAGACTAAAATAGTTATTTTAATGTATTTTTATTAATTTTATTCCACCTTGAATTTGAGAATTTATTTATATTTTAGTGGTCAAAGAGACAAAATTGACTGACAATTTAACAAACGTTTTCCATGATGTTTAGGAAAGATTATTTCCACCAACGCAACTAAGAGCAACATCTGCCTTGTTCAATGTTGTAATAAAAATAGGAGAAGAATTAAATACAATTTTTTAAGTATTTATTAGTTAATTAATTCTTCAATAAAAATATAAATCCATAAGCAATTTCTTTTTTGAAAAAATTCAATCATGTGGTATTCAATTAAAAAAAATATTTGTTTTATCATTTTTTTGTAAGATAATCTAAGAACAAATATCTACCTAGTTTTTTCTCAAAGACATTGGTTTACGTTAATAATGATTAAAAAAGGTCCTGCAATGAAACAAAATAATTTCTAAAAAGGAAAAAAAAAAGAAAAAAAAGAAAAGAGAGAGATTAAAAGGTAAAAAGTAAAAATTACAATTCACCATCTAATGAACGTAAGCACGCAGCACAAACAAATAAGCCCTCCCAGTCCCTCCTCATAAAGCTTGCAAGAATCCCTGGATCACAAAGCAAACCAGATATCTCAAGTTTTACTTCATCTTTTATGGTTAGTATTTTAAATTCACCACCATTCACTAATTTGACCACAGCGACGGAGAAAATTGTTGCATTTACAATGCTAGTAGGCAATGAAGTCTTATCCACAGCATATCAGCCAATTAATAAACTTGTTCCTGCCATACAGTCCTGGTGGAAATCTCATCAGGCACCCAAAGAACCTAGATTCTTTCAATTTTTGTTTTTTAAATTGAGAATGTCAATTTTTTCGAAAAATAAATACAGAATATATTATATCTATTTGAGTAATAAGTTCTATTTAAATGTCTTAAATCTATTTAATTAGTAAATGATATTTACACATTTTATATTTATTTCTTTTTAAAATTAATATTATCAATTTCAAAAAAAAAATTACGAGAATCTATTACACACATGTGAAAATGCCCACGCCCCATTCTTCTAGCTTTTCATCAAATTCAACTCCACCATCCACTGCCAAGTTTAGGCAACGTCTTAAGGCCCAATGCATCCTTCATGCTTAACCCTTACCCTATGATGCTTGTACTCGCCTACGAGACTTTTGGGCTTTGAGAACATAGACTTTGGTTCCTCAGAATGGGATGGCCCTCAGCGGGGGATGACGCCCAAGACGATGCACACATTTATAGTTTCTTCAGTGAAAATCTCAAGCCCGGCCCAACATATGAGAGGAACTTTGGGGCCACTTGAATCAAGGGTCCCAAGCTTAAGCATCTTTTAAAATTAAAAAAAAAAAGTAAAAAATTTAAATACAATTAAAAAAACAATATAAAATATAAAATTAAAAAAATAATAAATAGATGTATATGAAAGATAACACGTCTTTCAACTTAAAGTTAAATTTTTTTTTAAAAAAAATGTCTTTTTCCTTTAAAATTTGATAAACATTGTTGTGTTACGATAATGATGAAAAAGATAGATGCTTTAGTATACGAATTGACCCATCATATGCTCTTTAACTTTCTCCCCCTCCTTTCCCATCTTTTCCTTTGCTTCCTCGCTGATTTCCTTCACTTCCTCTGATTTTTTTTTTTTTTGGTTTTAAATAGCATGGCACAGACTTGTTCCTGCGATTCTTTGGACTGCAATAGTTTAGAAAAATTTATTAAAGGCCATTGACCTATTGAAACATATGATTTGGAGAAGGCATACATACATAATATACGAATATAAGATGAGTAACAGTCATATCAAAATCTGCTTGATCTGGAGCTCTATAAATAATTGAACATAACGAATGTACTTCATTGCCAGAATATCATCTTAATTTCTCCAAGTTTTTATTTGCTGATGAGTGATGACATTTCACATTAGCATTTATTAACGGCATTAACTACATAAAAACTAACCTTGCAAAATAGTTTTACCCATCTCAGGTACATTAAGAATTTTCCTCTATTTTTTTCCATTCAATTTCAGTATATAAGCAAAGTCATTCATATACACTAGAGAAGGGAAGGAAAAATTATCTAAAATTAAAAGCCAATAAGAATCTAAAACAAGTTACTAAAAAAAAAACAAAAATAAAAACAAAATGAGCATAGATGCCCAAAAAAGAAAAATATGTAAAAGGAGGAATTTCAAAAAATTTTAATTGTTATGCTTCTGTCTATGATAAACAATAATTTTATGAGTAATTTATAGTAATTTTCCTTAAATTTTATTGAGATTATACTGGTATTTTATCTATTTTCAAAATATATATAAATCTCCTATCAAACAAAAAATTATCTTATAATTCAGTCTAACTTTAAAAATTTTTAACTAAAATATTCTTCATTTAATTTTTTAATTAAATATATGTATTTAGATTAATGAAAAAAACTATATATATATTGGATATGTATAAATATGTATGTGTGTGTGTGTGTATTTAGATCATATTAAAAATAAAATTACATTTTTGTGTTGGAGCTTAACATCCACTTATTAACAAAAGGCATGTAGTCAAAAAAATTGTTATAACATATATCAAATATCAAAGAATTGAATAATATTTTTGACATAAGAAAAGTATTGAGTGTAAAACCAAATCTTAAGAGAATTAGTTTTTATTTACTTTTTAGCCAAAACTTTATATATATATATATATATATTAATTTTTTTTTGCCCTCAGTAATTTAATACTAAATCCATCATTGCCCCCAAGCCCCATATTTACTTCTTGATTTTTATTTTATTTCTTAATAAAAATGAAATTTAAAGCTACCAAGAGTTAAAATAAAATAAGTTAGCCCAAATCTTTTTGCCCAAGGCCTAACATTCTCCTCTGGATTTGTATTTATTTCAAAATGGTGCAGCATATGCTCTTGCGGCATTATATTGACTCTACATTTATTTCCTTTTCCCTCCTTAATTGCATATACAGAGTATAATAGTTAGATTTCGCAAACCACTGAAACAGTAATCAAGTTCTCTTCTTGCCTCAGCACACAATAACCATACAGCAGGGAAGGACAAGGCGTGAAAGTGAATGAGATGCTACTTTTGTTATGGGTAATCAGATTTATTTTTTGTTTAAATGATAATTGGGTATCACCTCTATCTCTTGAATTACTTGCAAAAATACACATGACAGCTACATCAGTATAAAAGTTAACAAATATTAATGCCATAACAAATTTTATTTGAAAGAACTTTTTTCAAGATAATTTTAAAACTGAAGAGAATATATTTAAAATACTTCAAACTTAATGTATCATTTTGGGAGCACTTTCTTTCTTATAAACAAAATTGAGAGGATTTACTATGCCAAATTTGAGCCCTTCTATCGTAGTTTTCCCAAATAGACAAAACAATTTGTATTACGCCTTTTTATGAATTTCGTTTTAAATAATTATAAATGTAACTATTTCATTAAACAAGAAGGTTTTGGAAACATCTTGTTAGCACGTTGAAGATCCATTTTCGGATATGCATTTCTGCATTATGTTTTTTTCGTAAGAAATAAAGTACTTGACTTTCATTTTCAGACAAGAATGATAAAACCAAATATATATATATAGAGAGAGAGACACACACACACGTTTAGTCTCAATTTTATCTTTTTGTTTTTGCATATATAAAGAGGAAAACAAAATTTGTGTCGATTTAATTTAAACGTCATTTTAAATTGGACTCATTGTTGGATTTGATTGGGTGCAGTCCAATTCTTATTCCTGAAAGCTTGAGTTCACAAAAGGCACCTAAAATGAGGGACGTAATAAACTAAAAAGTATCTTCTGCCTCTTATTGGCGGATTCAGAAAATATATGGTGAGTCTCATAAGAAAAAAAGAAAAAAATACAAGTCCCACCAAAATATGTATATATAAACAGTAAATAAATAATGTAATTGATGTGACATTGAAGTAAACTAAAGTACCTCCTGCATCTTGTAGCGGATTCAGAAAATATCTTGCAAGTTTTATAAAAAAATACATAAACAATAAATAAACAATGTTATTTATGTGATGCTAGAAACAGTATCATTTATGAATTTTTACAATTGATAATTGATTATATTATGAGAAATAGTTATATTATATAATTATACATATAATATATACTTTTTTTTATCAGAATCTACATAAATTCTCCTAAAACTAAAATATAATTAAAATATATTTAACAATAATATTAATTTGATTAAAAATGCATTTGGTAATCACGTTGGAATCTCCTAAGAGACCAATTTGATTCTAGAACTAGCCAAACCAAAACTAAAAGTATACAAAAAAGTTTTCACTCCACAAACCAGACAAAACTTTTTTGTATACATTTAGTACTGTTTATACTAAAAGTTTACAAAAAAGTTTTCACAGTAAAAACCATGGTTTGAGAGGGAGACTAACCATGGTTTGAGAGGGAGACTCGTCTCAACACCATTGTCAGATGCACAAGCAATATACTGCAATGTGGCGCAAGCAGTGGGTTCCTTCCCAACCAATTCTTATATATACCGATATATTCACTTCACCCGATGTGGGGATATTTGAGCTTCATCTCAAGCTTTTCTCGTTTCATCTTCGTTGCTCCCAATACTTTCAACATCAAGTAGCAATGCCGGGGGAGTTCATGAGGTTACTACCAATTCCTTTGTTTTCTATATCTTTTCTCTTGCGTGCTTTTTCCAATTTTGACATGTTTTTTTTCTTGTATCTGTTGAAGGGCCTCGGATTTAGATTCACTTCACACCATTTACGCTTACCTGACTGGATTGCTACTTACCTTGATCGGGATGAAGTATCAAGGATCAGGTAGCAACCCTTTCAAAGAACACCATGCTATCATGATGCTTTTCCTCATGGCAATATTTGCCTACGTCATTGCACTCATAACTATCCGATCAGATCAAATCGAGGCTGAGTCACCCAATTTAAAGCTTGTTGTCTACCTTATTTCTGGAACTCTTGCCTGTGAGCTACTTTTGCTGGTCCTCGTCCCTCCAATCTGGTTCTTCATCATCAATGTGTCTTCAACTGCAGTGGCGTTCTCCTTATGCTACCCGTATCTGTTACGACCACGAAGGTCGGAGACTTATAGTGAGGAGGAGCCAGGTACTGAGATGCCAGATGTGGAAGCTGCAGGAACTTCCACTCCTTAATTAACATGTTTTCATTTTATATTGAAAACAAAATAACAAGTTATATGAATATCTCTTGGCAGTTGATAGCTGTTGCAGTGTTAACTTAGTTTTTGCAATTAATGCCACTTAATTTCTCTCATTCCTCCCTCTCTCCCCAACATCTTGGGATCTGACAAGTTATTTGCAGTTTAATTAACAGAAGTTGTCTTTTTAGTCACCTTGTTGGGAGATACGCTGGCGAAAATAGAAAAACAGGGTATGCGGAGGGTGTCAGTTATCCACCTATAATTAGAGGCCATTCTGTGAATTAGGAAGTAAATATTAATTTTAATACAAAAAACTTTATTCCTCACAAAGTATGAAGTAGCACCGCCATAATTTTTTCTAGCATTCAAATAAATGCAATGAATTAATAAAAAATTTATTGAAATAGGTTTGAGTGAATCATATCATCTAAAAGACCAAAGTAGTTATTTTAATGTGTTTCTGTTAATTTTCTTATCTACCTTGAATTTGAGAATTTATTGAAATTTCAATGGTCAAAGGGATAAATTTGACTGACAATTTAATAAACATTTTCCATGATGTTTAGGAAAGGCGATTTCCACCAACGCAACTAAAAGCGACATCCGCCTTGTTCACTGTTCTAATACAAATAGGCGAAGATTTAAATACAATTTTGTGAATATTTATTAGTTGATTAATTCTTCAATAAAAATATAGACAATTTTTGCTAAAAGCATTCAATCGTATGGTATTGAATTAGAAACATCATAATTTTATTATTGGATAATCTAAGAACAAATGTCTGCCTAATATTTGTCTCAAATGATATTGGTTTGCATTAATAATGATTGAAAAATATGCTTCAATGACACAAAATAACTTCTAAAAAGAAAAAAAAAAAAAGAAGAGAGAGAGAGAGAGGGGAGAGATTGAAAGGGAAAGGTGAAAATACAATTCTACTTCTAACGCGTAAGCAAGCGGCACACAGAAAAAGCCCTTCCACTCCCTCCATATATAAAGCTTGCAGGAGCCCTGGATCACAAAGCAAACCATATATCTCAAGCTTTACTTCTTTTTTGATAGTTAGTCCTCTAAATTCACCAATATTCACTAACTTCACCACAGCGACGGAGAAAATTGTTGCATTTTTAATGCTAGTAGGCAATGAAGTCTTATCCAGAGCATATCAGCCAATTACTACTCTGTTCTTGCCACACAGCCAGGGTGGAACCTCGCTAGATACTCACAATTTGAATCTTAATTTCTTTTTTGAATTGATAGTATCAATTTTTTTTAAAAAAAGATAAATACAAAAACTATAAGACTCACTTAAGTGATAAATTTTATTTAAATATATGGAACTTGTTTGATCAATAAATCCTACATATTTTATGTTTATTTTTTTAAATTGATATTGTTTCAAAAAATAAATTGAAAAAGTCCATCACAAGCACATAAATATGCCCACACCCCATTCTTTGTGCGTTTAGATTGCCGATCATGCAATAATGTTTTTAAGGCTTTTTCCTTTTAAGTTTAGAGTTTAATAGAGAAGATAAAAATTTAAATTATTAAAAAATTACATTTAAAATTTTTTAACCGTACACTACCAAATTTAAACTAGGTTATTATTCCACGTACTTAAGCCATTCTTAACGCGCAGTGCACCCCTATTACTTAACTCTTACCCTTGATGCTTGTACACGGCTTTGAGACTTTTGGGCTTTGAGAACATTGACGTTGTTTTCCTCAAAATGGGCTGACCTTCCATGGGCGCCGAGGCCCGAGTTAATGCATACATTTATGGTTTCCTCATTGAAAATCTCAAGCTCAGTCCAACATATGAAAGGAACTTTGGGGCCACTTGAATTAAGGCTCCTAAGCTTAAGCAACTTTAAAAATCACTAGAACAAGTTTATAATTTAAATACACTAAAAAAATTATATAAAATATATATAAAAAAAAAGAATAAAGTGATGTATATGAAAAGATAACACGTCTTTCAATTCTTAAAAGTTAAATTTTAAACAATGTCTTTTTTTTTTTAAATTTGATTAGCACTGTTATGATACGATAGAATGAGTTGTAAATATTTATAAACCTAAAGATAAAAAAAAAAAAAAAAAAAAGAACAGAAGCTCCTTTTTAAAAGAAAAGAAAATTTGCTCTACAAAGTGAAAAGAAGAAAGAGCTCTGTTCAAATTTTGAACAGATGAAGAAGGGACTGCCGTTGATTCGTTGAGGGTTGGGCTTGCTTCATAGGCCATATCAATAAGGAGAAGCATACTAGTGATTATGGATACATTCCTCTCTAACCCCCAAAAAAAAGAGAGTATACTCATAGCATTGGAAGCAGCAAGGTTGTCGCAGACCCAGCGTGTGGCAGGTTCCGTTTTATTACAGTTATCGATTTTTTCCCTTCGTGTATGAAAGTCTTATTATTTTTTAATGAAAGTTTTCCTTTCCCGTGAAAGATTCTTTAACAATAGGGGATTATTTTTTCTTTGAAAATGGATAAATCTATCTCCAAATCTACAAATGTTATGACTTGTGAAAATTAAGTCCGCTTAGGCTAATTAATTTATGGGAGTTAGTTTTTGGAGTCAGTTTACTTCTATGTACCGTTGAGGGACTACACTTGCTCGAAAATAGGCTTCAGATCATAGAATGAAGTAGCACAAGTATATCGCCCACGTCTCAGTTTTCTTTCTTTTAGCTACATACTGTAACAATGTGATGTTCAAATAGGTGGCAAGCAGGTTGATAACCAGAGAGTCTCCACAGCCGAAATCACTTCGCTTGAGGGGTTTCACTGAGAATCTGAGATACAGAATACGGATAGGGAAACAGACACTCCTTCCCTTGGCTTGCTCCCTAATATTAGTGATTAATGCTATACTTCTAATATGATTTCAGGCCTTGGTGCTTAATATATTCTATTTTTGTTTATTGACTGAAGTAATGTTCTCTTTATACATTAATGATGAAGAAGCTGATGATCTGATGATGGTTCTTTCAGAGGTAGCGAAGCTAAAGGGTGCTGCAATTTGCAAATCATAATTCCTCCTTCACCTACACTATTTCAGATATACATACATACGTACATATATATATATATATATGTATGTATGTATGTATGTATGTTTTAATCTAATTTTATATTTTGTACTAAAATATCTCTCATAAAAAAATATGTAAGAGTGAAATGAAAGGTATTTTAGTTAAAATATTAAAATGAGATTAAATTATACAATAACCTTTTATTTTAAGGAAGATATATAAAATTTACTCTATATATATAAAATCACAATTCCTCCTTCACCTACACTATTTCTGATGATTTTCCTCTCATTGAGCTGCTTATATATATATATATATGTATGTATGTATGTATGTATGTATGTATGTATATTTTAATCTAATTTTATATTTTGTACTAAAATATCTCTCATAAAAAAATATGTAAGAGTGAAATGAAAGCTTTTTAGTTAAAATATTTAAAATGAGATTAAATTATAAAATAAATTTTTTATTTTAAATAAGATTCATATTTATTTTAAAAATAGAAAGGAAGTTTGTATAATTTTAACAAAATTTTAGGAAGATATATGAAATTTACTATATATATATCAATGATTTTGAAAATGAATCGGTTATTAAATCGATAGAGGTACTAATTTATGATTTAGTGATTGAACTGTAATTGATAATAATTAAATATATATTTTTATAATTTTAATATAATAAATAAATATTAGTAAATTTTAAATATTTAATTATTGATTCAATATTTTTTAAAATGTTTAAAAATTCTTTTTTAATTAAAAAACAAAAATGCCTAAGATTAAATATTAAGAGTATTTAATATTAAACTTTTAAAATTTTAAAATTATATTAAAATTTCACTTATCATTAAAAAAATTAAAAAAGAAACAAATAACAAATAATAATTTTGGTCAAATACCTAAATATAAGAAATGCTATTATGAGATGAAGCATAATGGAAAGTAATTAAGTATCGAACATAGTCAAATATGTGCTTTTTATTTTTCTTATATTCTTTTTTTTAAAAAAATTCTTTATGTTTTAACTTCTTATTTCTTTTAGTACCTTTTATTTTTAATTTGTCAAATTTATTTAAAATAAATTATTCTATTATATTAAAAAAATCTTAAAAAAAAACAAGAAAACTTCACTGACAAATTCAAAGCTATTTTTAATCAATCTAATTTTGATCAATCTAACTAATTTTTGATCAATTTGACTAATTTTTAACTAATTGAATCACACTAGAAACTAATTCCTAATTCAACGGAATAAATCAACTAGTCCAATCTGACTTATCACATTGATATACATACATATACATATACATATATATATATATATATAGAGTTGATCAAACAAGTTAATTATAACATAGTACTAAAAATATTTTTATAAATTTAAAATATCATTTGTCATGAAATGAAAATAAAGACTTTACCCCTCGTTTATTCGGAGAGACAAGTAAGAATTTCATTAAAGAACACAAAACTCATTCAGTGGTTTATTAGAATGAATCGCTTTAAATTGTGCAATTGCAACTCTGAATGGTGTAAAGAAAAAATGAATCCACTAACGAAGCAAGGAAGTAAATGGTGTATGTGTGCGGGGCTATTGTGTATATGTCGAGCAATATGAGAGGAAAGGAAATTAGACAAGTGCATAATCATCCTTAAAAGAGCCATCTCAAGCTCACTTGTTGCCTACAAATCTGATGTGTCACTATGTAATGAAATATCTCAACTGGAAGTTAACATGGATTGCATTCTTTATTGAAGTCAAATTTAAATCCATATCTTCATGGGATAATGTTTTGCTCTCATATTGCCAGCACATATAATCAATGACGTCCTTTAAATTTAAGGCATTTCAAAATAATCTCTTAAATTTTAAATGTATCTCATAATTTTTGCCCGATTCCATTAACGCACATAACGTCCGTCTCTCGCTGCCAGCAAAACGATAATTAAAAAATTTGATGGAACCATGGAATAAAAATGAAGAAAAGTTTTCCCAGTGCAGTATGCCCCCAAAACTGCTATCATGCACAATATTTATTTTAAGTGAGCTAGAAATAAATTATCACAGTTGTAAATTTCAAGAATTCCTCTACATCTTATGAGAAAAATTTGCATCATACTAATGAAAATTTAATAAGTCTCTCCACTATATTCTACTTACTTGAAAATATTTGTTTTATCATATTTTTGTTAGATAATCTAAGAACAAATATCTACCTAGTTTTTTCTCAAAGACATTGGTTTACGTTAATAATGATTAAAAAAGGTCCTGAAATGAAACAAAATAATTTCTAAAAAGGATAAAGAAAAAAAGAAAAGAAAAGAGAGAGATTAGAAGGTAAAAAGTAAAAATTACAATTCACCATCTAATGAACGTAAGCACGCAGCACAAACAAATAAGCCCTCCCACTCCCTCCTCATAAAGCTTGCAAGAATCCCTGGATCACAAAGCAAACCAGATATCTCAAGTTTTACTTCATCTTTGATGGTTAGTATTTTAAATTCATCACCATTCACTAATTTCACCACAGCGACGGAGAAAATTGTTGCATTTACAATGCTAGTAGGCAATGAAGTCTTATCCACAGCATATAAGCCAATTAATATACTAGTTCCTGCCATACAGTCCCGGTGGAAATCTCATCAGGCACCCAAAGAAATATTCTCAAATTAAAAAAAAGAATTGAAAGAATATAGATTCTTTCAATTCTTTTTTTTAAATTGAGAATGTCAATTTTTTCAAAAAATAAATACAGAATATATTAGATCTATTTGAGTAATAAGTTCTATTTAAATGTCTTAAATCTATTTAATTAATAAATGATATTTACACATTTTATATTTATTTCTTTTTAAAATTAATATTATCAATTTCAAAAAAAAAAATTACGAGAATCTATTACACACAAGTGAAAATGCCCACGCCCCATTCTTCTAGCTTTTCATCAAATTCAACTCCACCATCCACTGCCAAGTTTAGCCAACATCTTAAGGCCCAATGCATCCTTCATGCTTAACCCTTACCCTATGATGCTTGTACTCGCCTACGAGACTTTTGGGCTTTGAGAACATAGACTTTGGTTTCCTCAAAATGGGATGGCCCTCAGCGGGGGATGACGCCCAAGACGATGCACACATTTATAGTTTCTTCAGTGAAAATCTCAAGCCCGGCCCAACATATGAGAGGAACTTTGGGGCCACTTGAATCAAGGGTCCCAAGCTTAAGCATCTTTTAAAATAAAAAAAAAAGTAAAAAATTTAAATACAATTAAAAAAACAATATAAAATATAAAATTAAAAAAATAATAAATAGATGTATATGAAAGATAACACGTCTTTCAACTTAAAGTTAAATTTTTTTTAAAAAAATGTCTTTTTCCTTTAAAATTTGATAAACATTGTTGTGTTACGATAATGATGAAAAAGATGAATGGTTTAGTATTCGAATTGACACATCATATGCTCTTTAACTTTCTCCACCTCCTTTCCCATCTTTTCTTTTGCTTCCTCTCTGATTTCCTTCACTTCCTCTGATTTTTTTTTTTTTGGTTTTGAATAGCATGGCAGACTTGTTCCGGCGATTCTTTGGACTGCAATAGTTTAGAAAAATTTATTAAAGGCCATTGACCTATTGAAACATATGATTTGGAGAAGGCATACATACATAATATACAAATATAAGATGAGTAACAGTCATATCAAAATCTACTTGATCTGGAGCTCTATAAATAATTGAACATAACGAATGTACTTCATTGCCAGAATATCATTTTTCTCCAAGTTTTTATTTGCTGATGAGTGATGACATTTCACATTATCATTTATTAATGGTATTAACTACATAAAAACTAACCTTGCAAAATAGTTTTACCCATCTCAGGTACATTAAGAATTTTCCTCTGTTTTTTCCATTCAATTTCAGTATATAAGCAAAGTCATTCATATACACTAGAGAAGGGAAGGAAAAATTATCTAAAATTAAAAGCCAATAAGAATCTAAAACAAGTTACTAAAAAAAAACAAAAATAAAAACAAAAAGAGCATAGATGCCCAAAAAAGAAAAATATGTAAAAGGAGGAATTTCAAAAAATTTTAATTGTTATGCTTCTGTCTATGATAAACAATAATTTTATGAGTAATTTATACTAATTTTTCTTAAATTTTATTGAGATTATACTAGTCTTTTATCTATTTTCAAAATATATACAAATCTCCTATCAAACAAAAAATTATCTTATAATTCAGTCTAATTTTAAAAATTTTTAACTAAAATATTCTACATTTAATTTTTTTAATTAAATATATGTATTTAGATTAATAGAAAAAACTATATATATATATATATATGTATGTGTGTGTGTGTGTGTGTATTTAGATCATATTAAAAATAAAATTACATTTTTGTGTTGGAGCTTAACATCCACTTATTAACAAAAGGCATGTAGTCAAAAAAATTTTTATAACATATATCAAATATCAAAGAATTGAATAATCTTTTTGACATAAGAAAAGTATTGAGTGTAAAACCAAATCTTAAGAGAATTAGTTTTTATTTACTTTTTAGCCAAAACTTTATATATATATATATATATATATATAAATTTTTTTTGCCCTCAGTAATTTAATACTAAATCCATCATTGCCCCCAAGCCCCATATTTACTTCTTGATTTTTATTTTATTTCTTAATAAAAATGAAATTTAAAGCTACCAAGAGTTAAAATAAAATAAGTTAGCCCAAATCTTTTTGCCCAAGGCCTAACATTCTCCTCTGGATTTGTATTTATTTCAAAATGGTGCAGCATATGCTCTTGCGGCATTATATTGACTCTACATTTATTTCCTTTTCCCTCCTTAATTGCATATACAGAGTATAATAGTTAGATTTCGCAAACCACTGAAACAGTAATCAAGTTCTCTTCTTGCCCCAGCACACAATAACCATACAGCAGGGAAGGAAAAGGCGTGAAAGTGAATGAGATGCTGCTTTTGTTATGGGTAATCAGATTTATTTTTTGGTTTAAATGACAATTGGGTATCACCTCTATCTCTTGAATTACATGCAAAAATACACATGACAGCTACATCGGTATAAAAGTTAACAAATATTAATGCCATAACAAGTTTTATTTGAAAGAACTTTTTACAAGATAATTTTAAAACTGAAGAGAATATATTTAAAATACTTCAAACTTAGTGTATCATTTTGGGAGGACTTTTTTCTTTCTTATGAACAAAATTGAGAGGATTTACTATGCCAAATTTGAGCCCTTCTATCATAGTTTTCCCAAATAGACAAAACAATTTGTATTACGGCTTTTTATGAATTTCATTTTAAATAATTATAAATGTAATTATTTCATGAGACAAGAAGGTTTTGGAAACATCTTGTTCGCACGCTGAAGATCCATTTTCGGATATGCATTTCTGCAATATGTTTTTTTGTAAGAAATAAAGTAGTTAACATTCATTTTCAGACAAGAAAGATAAGACCAAATATATACATATAGAGAGAGAGACACACACACACACATTTAGTCTCAATTTTATCTTTTTGTTTTGGTATATATAAAGAGAAAAAAAAATCTATGTCGATTTAATATAAACATCATTTTAAATTGGACTCATCGCTGGATTTGATTGGGTGCAATCCAATTCTTATTCCTGAAAGCTTGAGTTCGCGAAAAGAATCTAAAATGAGGGACATAATAACATTAATTAAAGTAAACTAAAAAGTACCTCCTACGTCTTGGATGCAGATTCAGAAAATATCTCGTTAGTCTTATAGAAAAAAATGCAGATCTCGTGAAAAAAAATACATAAACAATAAATAAATATTATTATTGATGTGATGTTAAAAACAGTATTATTTACGAATTTTTACAATTGATAATTGATTATATTAAGAGAAATACTTATATTATATAATTCTACTTATATGAGAATCTACATAAATTCTCCTAAAACTAAAATATATTTAAAAATAATATTAATTTGATTAAAAATGTAACTTGTTAAATTTTCTTTAAAGTTTTATTTTAATATTATTTATTCTATATTGAAAACTATAAACTTAATTTTATTCTAAATTTTAAAAATTAATCACTTTTATATTAATATTATTATGATATCATTTAGAGTAAACTTTATTGATTTTTCATAAAATTTGGTTAAATTATATTTGATATTTCAGTTATTTTAAAATTATTATTTGACTTTCTTAATATTTGATATATATTACAAAAATATTATCTATTATTTATCTTTGTCAACCAAGTCTAACTTTTTTCTTAATGTGCATCTTTTTTCAAAAAAAAAAAAAAAATAATTGTCTTTATTGTCATATTAAAAGATAAAATTACATTTTTGTATGGAAGCTTAACATTAACTTATTGACAAAATGTATATAGTGAAAAAGATTTTTGTGATATATATTAAATGTCAAAGAAACTTAATAATATTTTTAACACAAGAAGAATATTATGTGTAAATTTTTATATAAATCTTTTCTAAAACTTTTTTATGTGCATGAGTATCTTAACTTTTTTTAACTTTTCCCGCAACAATTTAATCTTTAATCCGTCCTTACCCCCAAGCCCCATTTTGTCTCCTGATGTTTATTTTATTTCTTAATTAAAATAAAATTTAAATCTAATAAGAGTTGAAATAAAACAAGTTGGCCCAAATCTTTTGCCTCAAAGCCCAACGTTCTCCTCTTGATTTTTATTTGTTAATTAAAATGAAGCTTAAAGCTGAAATGAATTGGTCCACGGTCTCTCTCCCCAGAACTTCAAGTGATTTTTGTTATTTTGGATTTTTTTTCACTTGATGATTTTGGGGCTTCTTCTGGTCACTTTATTTTTTAGCACCAAAGTCCTTGTGAGTCTCCACCTATCTATAGTTGTCATTTGGGTCACCTTATACCCACCGATCTCGCCATAAGTTGTCATCAACCCTGTCATTGTATTTAGGTTTTAAATCTATTTACTTTACGCCTTTCTCATCGAATCCCTCATCGAAATCAATCATGATTCTCCCCGTCAAAATCATGATTCTCCTCTTCTCCTCATCGAAATCATGATGATTTTAGTGCCCAGGTCGCCTTGTTTTAACTTCTGTCATTGTCAATTGGATTTGTGCTTTTCTCATTGCTGAATTATTTTTTTCATTGCGCTACATAAAGATGCAGTTCCTTCAGTTCCTTCTTCGTGGGTACCCAAACTCTGTCGTTGGCATTTGTGCTCTCGTCATTTTATAAAGGGTACCCCCTGTGATTGGCATTTGACGTTTAACTCTATTTACTTTGGGCTTTTCCCATTGTTAAATTATGATTGCTGAATCGCGCTGCACAGAAGTAATAAATTGTTACTTTTGGATAAAAGGGGTTGTAAACGTGATTTTTTTCCCCTAACGCGCAGCCAAACGCACTCTTACACTTTCACCCGACGTGGGATAATTGAGCTCCATCTTAAGTTTTTCTCATTTCATCTTCGTTCCTCCCAGTGCTTCAACTTCAAGTAGCAATACCGTAGGAGTTCATGAGGTTACTACCTATTCATTTGTTTTCTATATCTTTTCTTTAGCACGCTTTTTCCAATTTTGACATGTTTTTTTCTCTTATATCTGTTGAAGGGCCTCGGATTTCGTTTCACTTCACACCATTTACACTTACTTGACTGGATTGCTACTTACCTTGAATGGAATAAAGTATCAAGAATCAAGCAGCAACCCTTTCGAAGAACACCCTGCTATCATGATGCTTTTCCTTATAGCAATATTTGTCTCTGTGATTGCACTCATCATAACATTCCAATCAGATCAGAACAATAATGACTCACCCAATTTAAAGCTCGTTGTCTGCCATATTTCTGGAACTCTTGCATGTGAGATACTTGTGTTGGTCTCTTCAATCCGGTGGTTCATCATCAATGTGTCTTCACTTGTACTAGTAGGGGCGTTGATCTTATGCTACCAGTATCTATTACAAGGAGCACAAGGGTCGGAGACTCACAGTGGGGAGGGGCAAGCTACTGAGATGTTAGATGGGGAAGCTACAATAACTTCCACTCCTTGATTAGTCCGTATGTTTTCATTTTAGTTTGAATCTACGGAAAGGATCGCATATGACAGCCTGAATAATGGGACCAGTGACCCACATGCAGGGCTCAGTGCCAGTTACCGTAATATTTGTTACCTTGGTTTTTGCAGTTGATGGCTTATTTCTCTCATTCCCTCCCTCCCTCCCTCCCTCCCCAACTCCATGGGGTCTCACGCAAGTTTCAAATTCCGTACTTTTTTCCCCCTATTTCAGTTCACTTAAAAAGAAGTTGTCTTTTTGGCCACCTGGTTGGAAGATATGCTGACGAAAATGGAAAAACAAGGCGTGCGAAAGGAATCAGCCGTCCACCTTTAATTAGAGGCTATGATAGTTTTTGAATTGTATTATATATTATTTTTTTAATAAAAAAATCCTTTATAATTATGTTTAATTATTCTATAATTATAATTAAATATTATATGTAAAGAGAACAAAATGATAAAATTTTAAAGATAATTTATTTGATAAGTTCATCTAAATGTAATTTTTTATTGATACAAGTTTTATATATAATGTAGATTTAATTCATAAAAATAAAAAAATAAAAAGTATTGATTTGGTTCATAACTCGAATGTTGGTATATATATTTGTATATATATTTGAATCATACAATATATCTCTAAGTATTGAAGAGGGGCTATGATAGTTTTTGAATTGTATTATATATTATTTTTTTAATAAAAAAATCCTTTATAATTATGTTTAATTATTCTATAATTATAATTAAATATTATATGTAAAGAGAACAAAATGATAAAATTTTAAAGATAATTTATTTGATAAGTTCATCTAAATGTAATTTTTTATTGATACAAGTTTTATATATAATGTAGATTTAATTCATAAAAATAAAAAAATAAAAAGTATTGATTTGGTTCATAACTCGAATGTTGGTATATATATTTGTATATATATTTGAATCATACAATATATCTCTAAGTATTGAAGAGGGGCTATGATAGTTTTTGATTTGTATTATATATTATTTTTTTAATAAAAAAATCCTTTATAATTATGTTTAATTATTCTATAATTATAATTAAATATTATATGTAAAGAGAACAAAATGATAAAATTTTAAAGATAATTTATTTGATAAGTTCATCTAAATGTAATTTTTTATTGATACAAATTTTATATATAATGTAGATTTAATTCATAAAAATAAAAAAATAAAAAGTATTGATTTGGTTCATAACTCGAATGTTTGTATATATATTTGTATATATATTTGAATTATACAATATATCTCTAAGTATTGAAGAGGGGATGTGACTTTTTAGAATGTGATTTTTCTGCTCCTGTCAAAACCTGGCATTTTTGCTCTGCGACCCTAAGGTTTTCAAATTCTAAAAAGTCACATAGCACAAATGCCACCTGGACCTTTGTCTAAAAAGTCACAGTGACTTTTTAGACAAAGGTGTGGGTCTGTGACTTTTTAGACAAAGTCCCGGTGGCGTAGAATGCAGGTGGTGCTCTGGCTTAGCTCCTGCCAGACCTTAACTTGCAGAGCCATAGCGTCGCAATTTTTATATATACCCATATTTACACTTCAACCCGATGTGGGATATCCGAGCTCCATCTCAAGCTTTTCTCGTTTCATCTTCGTTGCTCCCAATACTTTCAACATCAAGTAGCAATGCCGGGGGAGTGCATGAGGTTACTACCAATTCCTTTGTTTTCTATATCTTTTCTCTTGCGTGCTTTTTCCAATTTTGACATGTTTTTTTTCTCATATCTGTTGAAGGGCCTCAGATTTAGTTTCACTTCACACCATTTACGCTTACCTGACTGGATTGCTACTTACCTTGATCGGGATAAAGTATCAAGGATCAGGTAGCAACCCTTTCAAAGAACACCCTGCTATCATGATGCTTTTCCTCATGGCAATATTTGTCTACGTCATTGCACTCATAACTATCCGATCAGATCAAATCGAGGCTGACTCACCCAATTTAAAGCTTGTTGTCTGCCATATTTCTGGAACTCTTGCCTGTGAGCTACTTGTGCTGTTCCTCGTCCCTCCAATCTGGTGCTTCATCATCAATGTGTCTTCACTTCTACTAGTAGTGGCGTTCTCCTTATGCTACCCGTATCTGTTACGACTCCTCCGTGCTGTAGAAGCACGAAGGTCGGAGACTCATAGTGAGGAGGAGCCAGGTACTGAGATGCCAGATGCGGAAGCTGCAGGAACTTCCACTCCTTAATTAACATGTTTTCATTTTATATTGAAAACAAAATAACAAGTTATATGAATATCTCTTGGCAGTTGATAGCTGTTGCAGTGTTAACTTAGTTTTTGCAATTAATGCCACTTAATTTCTCTCATTCCTCCCTCTCTCCCCAACATCTTGGGATCTGACAAGTTATTTGCAGTTTAATTAACAGAAGTTGTCTTTTTAGTCACCTTGTTGGGAGATACGCTGACGAAAATAGAAAAACAGGGTATGGGGAGGGTGTCAGTTATCCACCTATAATTAGAGGCCATTCTATGAATTAGGAAGTAAATATTAATTTTAACACAAAAAACTTTATTCCTCACAAAGTATGAAGTAGCACCGCCATAATTTTTTCTAGCATTCAAATAAATGCAATGAATTAATAAAAATTTATTGAAATAGGTGTGAATGAATCATATCATCTAAAAGACTAAAGTAGTTATTTTAATGTGTTTCTGTTCATTTTCTTATCTACCTTGAATTTGAGAATTTATTGAAATTTCAATGGTCAAAGGGATAAATTTGACTGACAATTTAATAAACATTTTCCATGATGTTTAGGAAAGGCTATTTCCACCAACGCAACTAAAAGCGACGTCTGCCTTGTTCACTGTTCTAATAAAAATAGGCGAAGATTTAAATACAATTTTGTGAATATTTATTATTTGATTAATTCTTCAATAAAAATATAGACAATTTTTGCTAAAAAAATTGAATCGTATGGTATTGAATTAGAAATATCATAATTTTATTATTGGATAATCTAAGAACAAATGTCTGCCTAATATTTGTCTCAAATGATATTGGTTTGCATTAATAATGATTAAAAAATATGCTTCAATGACACAAAATAACTTCTAAAAAGAAAAAGAAGAGAGAGAGAGAGAGAGAGAGGAGAGATTGAAAGGGAAAGGTGAAAATACAATTCTACTTCTAACGCGTAAGCAATCGGCACACAGAAAAAGCCCTTCCACTCCCTCCATATATAAAGCTTGCAGGAGCCCTGGATCACAAAGCAAACCATATATCTCAAGCTTTACTTCTTTTTTGATAGTTAGTCCTCTAAATTCACCAATATTCACTAACTTCACCACAGCGACGGAGAAAATTGTTGCATTTTTAATGCTAGTAGGCAATGAAGTCTTATCCAGAGCATATCAGCCAATTACTACTCTGTTCTTGCCACACAGCCAGGGTGGAACCTCGCTAGATACTCACAATTTGGATCTTAATTTCTTTTTTGAATTGATAGTATCAATTTTTTTTAAAAAAAGATAAATACAAAAACTATAAGACTCACTTGAGTGATAAATTTTATTTAAATATATGAAACTTGTTTGATCAATAAATCCTACATATTTTATGCTTATTTTTTTAAATTGATATTGTTCATTTCAAAAAATAAATTGAAAAAGTCCATCACAAGCACATAAATATGCCCACACCCCATTCTTTATGCGTTCAGATTGCCGATCATGCAATAATGTTTTTAAGGCTTTTTCCTTTTAAGTTTAGAGTTTAATAGAGAAGATAAAAAATTAAATTATTAAAAAATTACATTTAAAATTTTTTAACCGTACACTACCAAATTTAAACTAGGTTATTATTCCACGTACTTAAGCCATTCTTGACGCGCAGTGCACCCCTGTTACTTAACTCTTACCCTTGATGCTTGTACACGGCTTTGAGACTTTTGGGCTTTGAGAACATTGACATTGTTTTCCTCAAAATGGGCTGACCTTCCATGGCGCTGAGGCCCGAGTTAATAAATACATTTATGGTTTCTTGAATGAAAACCTCAAGCTCAGTCCAACATATGAAAGGAACTTTGGGGCCACTTGAATTAAGGGTCCTAAGCTTAAGCAACTTTAAAAATCACTAGAACAAGTTTATAATTTAAATACACTAAAAAAATTATATAAAATATATATAAAAAAAAAGAATAAAATGATGTATATGAAAAGATAACACGTCTTTCAATTTTTAAAAGTTAAATTTTAAACAATGTCTTTTTTTTTTAAAATTTGATTAGCACTGTTATGATACGATAGATAGAATGAGTTGCAAATATTTATAAACCTAAGGATAAAAAAGAAAAAGAACAGAAGCTCCTTTTAAAAGAAGAGAAAATTTGCTCTATAAAGTGAAAAGAAGAAGGAGCTCTGTTCAAATTTTGAAAAGATAAGGGACTGCCGTTGATTCGTTGAGGGTTGGACTTGCTTCATAGGCCATATCAATAAGGAGAAGCATACTAGTGATTATGGATACATTCCTCTAACCCCAAAAAAAAAAGAAAGAACATGGCATTGGAAGCAGCAACGTTGTCGCAGACCCAATGTGTGGCAGGTTCCATTTTATTACAGTTATCGATTTTTTCCCTTCGTGTATGAAAGTCTTATATATTTTAATGAAAGTTTTCCTTTTCCGTGAAAGATTCTTTAACTATAGGGAAGTATTTTTTCTTTGAAAATGGATAAATCTATCTCCAAATCTACAAATGTTATGACTTGCGAAAATTAAGTCCGCTTGGGCTAATTAAGTTATGGGAGTTAGCTTTTGGAGTCAGTTTACTTCTTTTTACCGTTGAGGGACTACACTTGCTCGAAAATAGGCTTCGGGTCATAGAATGAAGTAGCACAAGTATATCTCCCACGTCTCAGTTTTCTTTCTTCTAGCTACATACTGTAACAATGTGATGTTCAAATAGATGGCAAGCAGGTTGATAACCACAGAGTCTCCACAGCCGAAATCACTTCGCTTGAGGGGTTTCACTGAGAATCTGAGATACAGAATACGGATAGGGAAGCAGACACTCCTTCCCTTGGCTTGCTCCTTAATATTAGCGATTGATGCTAGACTTCTCATATGTTTCCTGGCCTTGGTGCTTAATATATTCTATTTTTGTTTATTAACTCAAGTAATGTTCTCTTTATATATTAATGATGAAGAAGCTGATGATCTGATGATGGTCCTTTCAGAGCTAGCGAAGCTAAAGGGTGCTGCAGTTTGCAAAACAAGTAGCCATTTGGTGACCGATAATCACAATTCCTCCTTCACGTACACTATTTCTGATGATGTTCCTCTCATTGAGCTGCTCATACATACAAACATACATACATATATATATACATACACACATACATACATATATATATGTATGTATATTTTAATCTAATTTTATATTTTGTATTAAAATATCTCTCATAAAAAAATACGTAAGAGTGAAATGAAAGATATTTTAGTTAAAATATTTAAAATGAGGTTAAATTATAAAATAACTTTTTACTTTAAAGGAGATTCATATTTATTTTAAAAATGGAAAGAAAGTTTATATAATTTTAATAAAATTTAAGGAAGATATATGAAATTTACTATATATATATATATATCAATGTTTTTGAAATTGAATCAATTATTAAATCAGTGAAGACACTAATTCATAATTCATTAGTTGAATTGTGACTGGTAATAATTAAGCATATATTTTTAAAATGTTATATATTAAAATTTTAATATAATAAATTAATATTAATAAAAATTAAATATTTGATTATTAATTTAATATTTTTTAAAATATTTGAGAAATTATTTTTAAATTAAAAAACAAAAATATATAAGATTAAATATTAAGAATATTTAATATTAAACTTTTAAAAATTTTAAATTATATTAAAATTTCAATTATATTTAAAAAATTAAATAAGAAACAAATAATAATTTTAGTCAAATACTTTGATATAAGAAATACTATTATGAGATGTGGTAAATATAAAAAATAATCAAATACTCATTTTTTATTTTTCTTATATATTTTTTTTAGAAAAGATTCTTTATATTTTAATCTCCTTTTTCTTTTAATACTTTTTATTTTTAATTTATCAAATTTATTTAAAATAAACTATTATATTATATTAAAAAAATCTTTTAAAAAAACTTTATTGACAGATTTTAAGTTATTTTTAATTGATTTAATTTTGATCGATTCAACTAATTTTTGATTTATTTGATTAATCAAATCAGATTAGGGACTAATTTTCAATTCAACCAGATGAATCAACTTGTCCAAACTGACTTTTATTACATTGATATACATAAATATACATATACATATACATATATTGAGTTGACGTTATTCTTTTAACGATTAACCTATTCAAACAAGTTAATTATAACATAGCACTGAAAATATTTTTATAAATTTAAAATATCATTTGTCATGAAATGAAAATAAATACTTTCCCCCTCGCTTATTCCGAGAGGCAAGTAAGAATTTCATTAAAGAACAACAAACTCATTCAGTAGTTGATTAGAATGAATCCCTTTAAATTGTGCAATTGCAACTCTGAATGGTGTAAAGAAAATAATGAATCCACTAACAAAGCAAGGAAGTAAATGGCATATGTTTGTGGGGCTATTGTGTATATGTCGAGCAATATGAGAGGAAAGGAAATTAAACAAGTGCATAATCATCCTTAAAAGAGCCATCTCAAGCTCACTTGTTGACTACAAATCCGATGTTTCACTATGTAATGAAATATCTCAAATGGAAGTTGACATGGATTGCATTCTTTATTGAAGTCAAATTTAAATCCAGATCTTCATGGGATAATGTGTTGCTCTCATATTGCCAGCACATATAATCAATAACGTCTTTTAAATTTAAGGCATTTCAAAATAATCTCTTAACATTTAAATGTATCTCATAATTTTTTTTCCCGATTCCATTAACGCACATAACGTCCGTCTCTCGCTGCCAAGAAATAGAAACCCAACCCAACTCTCATACGATGGAATTGTTTGATCTTAAAGAAAACCCTCTATAATTTCGCACGTGAGGAGTTATTTCTTGGTTTCGTCCAGTCATTAATAACTTGATTATTTTTAGATAATAGTAGATAGAAACAACGCTTGTAAGGAGTCCTATTGAAACCAAGAAATATAGGCCTGCCTGCCATCCACACCAGAATAAATGAAGTTTTCCGAAAAAACCTGCTAGTGGAGGAAGACCTCCTAAGGATAAGAGACATAGGGCTAAAGAGAGAGCCAAAAAAGGATCTTTCGTGTATAATCCTGCATAATCTCAAATGTTATCAGTTCCGGTTCGTAGACCAAATGATACAATCTCCACTCCTTTCTCATTCCTCTGTAATAATGATGTTCTTCAATTAATGTTTTCTGTGTCCAGCTCATGATTTCATAATGAAATTTTAAGGACTCCATTAATTATCCTCGAAAAACTCTGTTAAAGCTCCAAGAACCAGAGACAGTTTTCCATGATCTTCTGTTAACCACCACAAAAAGCTTCGCCTCTTTTTCTCAATTCTCTCACTAATCCCAACATGGAGTCATTTTGTGGTAGCAAACTACAGAACTCACAAGCTTATGTCTATCGACAAGAGAAAGCAATCTGGCCTTCCATGAACTCAACCTTGTCTGCTTCTTATCAAGGATATACTGATAGGTGTTGACTGTGGCCCTCTTGCATAAAAGAGGCACACCTAATAGCCAAGAGCATTACTCGATCAGTTACCTGCTTCTATTGTGGTTAACATTCTTAGAGAAGTACATCCTAGTCTTATCATTGTTAACTCTTTGCACAGAACTTTCGCAAAAAAAGCTCCAAATAGCCCTTTGCTAACCTCCACTTGACCCATGGCTGCCCCTGCAAAGATAATAAGGTCACTGCAAAAAATAGATGGGAGATGGCAGAAGTCATGGACTGGACACAGAAGATGTTGAAAAACATAACTAAGATCATTGTCGCTAGATGAGAGAGAGAAGAGAGGAGGTATGGCAGTTGGGTTGAGTTTCTTATTTCTTGGCGGCGGGAGACGGAAGTAATATGCTTTTACCTAAACAATTATGCCAACGGTAGAAATTGGCAAGCTATACATATATCTCAATTTTATCATTTTGTTTTTTTATATATAAAGAGAAGGGAAAAAATATGTGTCCGTTCAATTTGAGTTTCGTTTTAAAATGGACCCAATGCCAAAATTGATTGGGCACAATCCAATTCCTCTTTCTGAGGGTTCAAGTTCACACAAGCACTTAAAATGAGGGACGTGATAATATTAATTAGAATAAATTACTTTCGAAAAATATTTAATTATAAAATTATTTTTTTATGATGAAAATGAATACAAACTCTCCAAAATTTAAGATATAACTAAAACATATTTAATAATAATATTAATTTAATTGAAATATAACTTGTTTGAAAATTATTTTTAAAATTTTATTTTAATATTATTTATTTTATATTAAAAACTATAAATTTAATTTTACTCTATTTAAAAAATTAATTATTTTTATATTAGTCAAGTATATGTTTAATACTAGTTATATGTATAAATAATAAATATAACTATATTTCGGTCATAGCAATTATAATTATAACTTTGCAATAGATATCAGTATAGCATATCTTTTTTATTTTAGAAGATAAAAATATAAATTTTTAAAATAGAAGAAATGACTATAAAATATAAGTTACTCTATTAATTAAACAAGAAAATATTAACTTTCACTATCTTTAATGATTTAAAAATAAAGTGAAAAGTTCACTCTCCACTAAGTTTAACAAATCTCTAGTATCAATGAAGTCTAAAACTTCTCTACACAGAAAAAAAAAAGTTATAATTTGTTAGCTGCGATGAGACAATCTACAACAATTTGAACTTCGGAAACAACTTAGGCAAACAAGTGTTGATAAGTAGCAAGCTTTCGAGAAACATATTCTTTAGCAACAGGGTTTATCACCAGCATAAGTTCTATTTGTGTTATTCTGGCCACCACCCATAAAATTCACGAGCAATTGTCCATTAGAAGTGAATAACATCTGAAACAAAAATCAAATAAGATCTAAGATCAATGAATAATCCTACACAGTCTTATGAAATTTATTAAAGGCCATGGACCTATTGAAGCATATGATTTAAAGAAGGCGTATATGTACGTACATGATATACGATGAGTAACAATCATATCAAAATCTGCTTAATTTGGAGCTCTCTAAATAATTGAACACAACGAATGCACTTAATTGCCACTTGCCAGAATATCATCTTAATTTTTCCAAGTTATTATTTATTGACAAGTGATGACATTTCACATTATCATTTATCAATGGCATTAAGTATATAAAACTTAACTTTGCAAAATAGTTTTACCCATCTTTAATACATTAAGAAATTTCCCCTATTTTTTCCATCCAATTGATTCAGTGTATAAGCAAAGCCATTCACAAAATATATACACTAGAGAAGGCAAGCTTTCTATTATAAAGATTACAAATTATGATGGAAACAAAAATTATCTAAAATTAAAAGCCAATAAGAAATCTAAGACAGGTTGCTAAAAATCAAAACAAAAGAAGCATAGATGCCCAAGAAAGTTAAATATGTAAAGAGGGGCTTTTCAAAAAAATTTCATTGTTATGCTTCTACCTATGAGAAACAATAATTTTAGTCAAGCAAGGAGGACGCACCGAACTGTTTCCACAGTTGGAGCAAGATTTTAATTTAAAAAAAAAAAACCAAAAGCAAGTATAGAAAAATAGATAAGATTTTTGAAAGCTGCAAGACATTCAAAAGTCCTTAAAAATAGTTTATCATAACTTATAGCAAGAGTTCACAACTTACAGTAGGATGTGACTTCTCGCATAGTAGCATATTTATAATAGTATTATGCATCAGGAAGAGCTACTATGCATCAACAGATTGAATTCTCCACATTCTTTTGTAATGAAATGGAAGTTATGCATCAACCTTAAAAGAGCCATCTCAAGCTCATTTGTTGACTAGAAATCCAATGTTTCACTATGTTTGTAATGAAATATCTCAAATGGCAGTTATGATATGGATTACTCTCTTTATTGAGGTCAAATTTAAATCCGGATCTTCATGGGATAATGTTTTCCTCTCATATTGTTAGCACATATAATCAATAATGTCAAATGTTGCTCAAGGGTTGGAATTGGAAATCACAAGGAAAAAGAACATCTTACTCACACAAAGCTTAATAATGTTGACAATGCAAATCAAACATAAAATGCTTATGCAAATGTAAATCCATATGCCCCCTTGCAAGTATGAAAATCATTGACTTCTTGATATGCAATATTTGCATGACTTCTAAACTAAACAAGACTTATCATTCATACTGACCTTACAACCAAATCCAAAGCAACGAATTAACCACTTGCAGCATTGGATAGGAATTATCTTCATAAGTTCTAACAAACCACATAGAAGAGACTGAGGGATTGATAGACTCAATGAGCGATCTCGATGAATTCAAGAACCAATAGAACTTAGATCTCTTAAAATACTTGAGGGGGTAAAGTGAGGAGATAGATGTGGGTCTTATTTTCCTCTCTCTTTTTCTTTCTTTACTTTACCTAAAACACTTCAATTGATCCAACTCAAAACTAATAAGGTAATAACCCATTGTTAGGGGGCATTTTGAACATCTAATAAGGCTATTCCGTGTTGGATAAGAATCACTAATACACCCAAAATAGGGATATCTGATATGATGTGTATAATGTATTTTGGTATTTATATCTAGCGTTTTCTTTTATCTGATATATTTTGAAATGCATCAGTATATTTCAAAACATGTCGAAACGACTTCAAAATAACTCAAGAGCTTATAGGGCATTTTAGTATGTGAATGGAGATGAAGATTGGTATTTAATTTGAATGGAAAACTTTAGTTCTAACTTATTTTATATATTTTATTATAGACATATTATTTTACATTTGAAATGCTTGTTTATGATTTTATTTTATTTATACCATTTATATTTTCATGCGTTAATTTATTGAGTATATAAATATATATATATATATATATATAGACACACCCCCCTTGTATCTATATTCTAAAATTTTCAAAATTATTATATCTTATGTATCATAATGATACACGTACCTATATCGGTGTTTTTTAGGTCATTTGGGTAGTCTTTGTAGTTGAGCCTCCTCTTCAATGAAAAAAATACATTTATGTTCAAACAACTGGACAATGGCTTTATGATGGAAATATCTTATATGGTTCTAACTCGCATCTCTTATTGATTTTTTGATCAATTAGCAAGTAGAACAAAATGCCATTGTGACAATGTGATGATAATGGAAATATGGGGTATAGTGTATGGATATGGTGGCACTCTGTCATCAATTAAGGCAATTTCTAGTTAAAAGAAGAAAATGTAGGTCCAAAACAACACACTCCTACCTATCCACATTTTACATTCTTTTCACCATTACATCTCCCAACCAAATAGAACATAAGAGAACTTTCCATTAACATATATTGTTAGATAGGGAAATTTGTAGTTTGCAAACCCTAAATCTATTATTGATGATGGAAAGTATGAATATGGCATGATAATTATTTGAAACTAGTTTGAAATTTGAGAAAAATTTATTGAATATCCATAATTGTATAGTCTTGGCCTCAATTAAGCAAAAGCACCTATAAGACTTGTTTCATGAATTCCATGCCTAAGATGATTGGGAGGTGATTATGAAAATGTAAATCTTTTAAAAATCTTACATTTTAGCCCTTGAAAGATGTTAGAATTGATCTTGAGGTGGTACTAACTTGATGATTTGCTTATTTAAATTTTTAGGATTAGTAGGTATTTGAGTTATAACCTGATTCTCTCAAATCGCGGCCAAAATAAGTTACGAGTGATATATCCAAGGCAAATATTTTAGCCACGATGCAATTCATATAAACCCATTATTTAGCACATAGAGGCAATATTATGCTGCAACGTGAAAGAATTTCACCACAGCACAAAATTATGCTTGTTATGATTATTGCTCCTTTCAGATGTTAAGTAGCAGCATGATTCCCTCAAGTCGTGGTGCAACACAATCCTTCATGTTTTATAGGTTTCCAAATGTTAATTAAGCCACAACTCAGCCATTTGCTGATTTCAATATACTTTAAAATTTTCAATTTTCAAAAAAGAGATAAAAATTAACAAAATATATGGGAGAGTGAGAATATGAAAAAAAAAGGACTTGGTTTCTCTGCTCCTATAAAATAAGAACATGGCATGCTCCTACAAATAAGAACATGATGTGTTCCTCTCTTGCAAAAATATTTAAATCATTTATAATTAATGAATAGTTTAAATTTTATTATTTTTTATTCTTTTAATATCAAACATCATTTTTTTTAAAATTCATAGTGTAAAAGTAATTTTCATTATGTGTTCTGCTTCCTTTGAAACTAAAAAAAAATTCAAAAAAATAATAATAATAAAATTTGGACAATCCAAATGCTCTTAATCCTATTTTTTTAAGAGTAGAGAAAATACATGTGGAAAGAAGAGATAAGAGTGGGATAAAATTGATAGATAATTATGAATAAGTTATTTTAATCTAATTATTTTAATATGTATAGTTTTAAAATATGTTATTTTAATAATAATGAATATATTATGACAAAAAAAACTTATATATTGTGTTTGTTGTAAGATTGTTCAATCAAAATAAAATAATTGTATGGTTCTTTAATAATAATATGATGACTGTTTGATTTAATTAAAAAAATTATATAATTATTTACAAAAATCATACATTTGTCATGATTAAAAAAATCTGATAATAAAAATATAAAATGTTATATATAATTTTTTAAAATTATATACCTATCATATTGTTATTAAAAATAATATATTTATTATATTTTAATTAAAAAATTTAATAATAAAAATGTAAAAGAATGTATAAGTGTAATCCATATATTATTTGTACATCAAGTCATTTATTGCTGCAACAACAACACCTCTATTCTCTTATAAAAGGGAAAAGAGAGAGAATACTAAAGAAAAGATAATCAAGAAAAATAATGGGAGGATGATTAATTTGTAATAATTATGAATAAATTACTTTAATGTATATTATTTTAACTATAATAATTAAATTAATTTTATATCAACAAGATTATAGTTCATTTGGCACACAAAATAAGAAAGAATATAATAAAAAATAGAATAAAAAACATAATTTTAAGGATGCAAAATTTTTTATCCTTAATCTAAAAAATAATAAAATGATAAAAATTATTAAATAATAATAACAAAAATATAGCAAATATTGTAGACAATTGATGGAAAGAAATTATCTTTATACTAATTGAACCAAATATCCCATTAAACTGAAGTTGAAAATAGAAAAGGAGAAATAAGTGAATTAATAATATTTTTAATTAATAGATTTAAAATTTTTGTATTTTTTAATTTAGTTCTAATTGATTGAGATTTGAATTATAAATGCCTCTGTTATGAGATTAAAGTTTAAAATTTAAAGTGAATTAATCATGAAATGGAAGAAGACGGGTTCATAAATCGGAATTATTTCTGGGATGAAAAGAGAGAGATGGCTCTTAAACTGCGCGGCACTAACGGTCCCCACAATAGGAGGGCTGGCACTTTTATTTATCTTTTTTTTTTAATTTTTTTAATAGTCGATTTACTACACAGTAGACAATTCATGAGCTACTTGTAGGAGTAGGAAGGGGAGAGTCTTTAAGCGGATTTTGAGTATTGATTATGATCGTTGGATTTAGATTAGTTAAAGGCTTTGATTGATTATCCATGGCCTATGATATGGACAATTTTAAGACGTGGATTATAATTTTTGACTGCTTATCTGCCGGAGGTGCTAATCGCGGGTGTCTGCTTTCCTTGGCGAGCATTAATAGACGGGTTGTGTCTTGTAATCTCAACCATTCCACATATTTACAATTTTAAAGTTTTCTGATTATTCGTCTTAAAATTATATACATTAATAAAAAAATTTCAATGTTATACTAATTATAAAAGAAGTAGTTATTGATGAGGGAAAAGTGTGAAAAGTTATTTAATTTTTTTGCCATTTTTTTTATTTTTTACCAATACTAAAAATTAATTCTTAATTCATTGTTTTAATTCACTAATTTAATTAAAAATAATTTTTTTTAAAAAATTAACATGCACTATATTAATATATATGATTTTGGAGTCTTCTTGTCCTAAAGTCATACATTAACATCTTAAAATAAAATATAGACTATAAAAAAGAGAAATTAAAATTCAAGTGAGAGACCAGTATTTCTTTTTATTATTTTTTAATATAAGAAACTACTATAACTTAAATTTTATATTAAAAATATTTTTAAAAAATGGCACACACTTTAATACATGTCAAAATATTGCACTCAACAAATTTTATGCTTTGGCTGCTTTTGCATTACTGTGTTGCTTGTCTGAAAAATCAAAAAGTTTACATGGACTTGCTGCCAAATTTTGTTTGGTGCGAAAGGTTATTTGAGCTTCCGTAACATATATTTCCATTTAACGTAGGGAGTGAGCCTCGAGAGTTGAGATAGCTCAGACAGTGAGAAGGGTTTTGGACGGAAAGCGTTTGAAAATAAATCTAATCAAAATAATTAAAAACATATTAAAAGAAAATATATTATGGATAAGATTTAAATATAATTCTTATGTTTTTGTTATCAAATTTTTTAATAAAACATAATTATTTACACTTAATACTATATAACTAAATCTTTTTTTAAAAAATTAGCAAATTTCGCAACAAAGACTCAAAGAGGTTTGTCTAAGTTATACCAATATATTATTTGTAAGATTCGAATAGAATAGTACCTGTCAATCCAACGATGGAAGGAGAAGATACAAGCAGGCCTCATAAATTGGAACACTTGTATTTACACCTATAACCTTCTAACTTCATTATTTTATATATTAAAAGTTAAAACAATGTTTTAACTATTTGATCACCTCAAAATTAGTACAGTCATCTTAAAATTTATCACAAAGAATATTTTATAACTATGTATTCAAATGATTTAAAGGCCATTCTCCCGAGAGGTCAATCTCTCCGTGTCAGAATCCATTATTGACAGATATTCTTTATATTAATGTATTGATCACATCACATAAATCTTGAAATTTGACCTAATCAAGAAGAAAAACCAGTCTCGTAAAATTGGACTTACCTCTATTTAAGTATGCTTGAGTTCAGGCAAACCAAAAACCAAAAAAATGAATGAGTCGAATTATAAGCGACTAATGTAAAGAATTGAGGTAAATATTCCATTAATTAATAGCATATTTGGTTGAAGAATGTAAAAAGAAAGAGAATGTTAAAAACAAGTAAATAAAAATAAACAGGATAAAAATGACTTTTTTATCTTTATTTTTAAAAAAATTGATTTGATGATTAAAATTGTAATTTGATAAATGAAGTGATAATTAAAGGATATAATATACATTGCACAAGTTATATCCACCGCAACAAACCAATCAAGACTTAATTTCATACAAAAATTCCAGGAACAGTATGCAATTACCAATTTCAGTTGATCTCTTTAGACAAGTAATATGACCCCGGTGAGATTGTTTACTGAGAAAAGAGGAAGAAGCATCCTCAAGTGTAAAATGGAAAACCATGACCAGAAGGGAAAACAGAAGTGAAATACCATTAATGTATCCTTTTTCCTTTTTCTTATGGATTAATTTGGCTTTAATTGGGATTCGAACTCAAATCCTTCAGCCAGGGAAATTAATTCAGCATCATTAGCATCTTTTTCCTTTTCATCTTTTTTGTTAATTACTTCAATATATTCTCCATATCAGACAAAACCTAGTACTCCAAATGCTCCTGAAACAGGGACCCTCGATACATATGGGAGAGCTATACACAGCAATGAAGTTACCCAAGAGAATGGGTCAGTTTCCTCCATTGGATACAACAGTTACATAATATTATCCACTCTGCCATTCTTCTACTCCTTTGTACACAAGAAATTGGACTGTTTAGTACGCCAAGCACTTTCAGATACTCATCAAGCAACTGTCCAGAGAGAGTTTACCACAAGTCGTCAGCAGTTTACAAGAGTCCAATATTGGGTATAACTAAAAAAATCCATCATGATAGATCTCACTGGATTTAATATTCTGTCAGGAAAAAACCAGTATTGAGTACTGTTTCCTATTATTTCCCTATGCAAGGAAAAAAGAGGCAGTTTTGGGTTGACAATACCATATGATAAAAATTAAGGTAGTATGAGATGCCGAAATCCCATATTGAGTAATATGAGATACTCAATGGGATATTTAAATAGAGTTATTTTTTTTTATCAATCGTTAATTTTTGAGGAAAGGTTCCCTACCTTAATTAGGTGTGTTTTAATTGGTATCAGAACCAATGGTGGGTAGTTCTGGAAAAAATTACCTGTGGAGGGTTTTGATTGATGAAAGGCCAAGTGAAGTGCAGCCGAATAAAGTGTCACAGAATATAGTTGACAGAACGTCGACTTTTCAAAGATGGCCAATTGATGGAGACCAAAGTAATATGAGATGTTAAAATCTCACATTGTGTAAGATAAGATACTTAATGGAGTAATTAAGTAAGATAGTTCTCCCATCTCAATAGCTAATTTTTAGGGGAGGTTTCTCACTCTGTTTGGGTGTCCATCACCAAGTCATTCATAGATTACACTCACAAATGAGTTTGTTGCACAAGATTCATGAGAATTCCAGTGCATTGATTTATTGTTGACTCTTGCTTATTTATGAGTATGGTTTATAGATAACATGGTAGACACCACCTATCTAAGAAAAATCAAGAAAATAATGCAAGTTTAAGGTAAATGTAACAAAATATCATACTCACCAGGTTCATCAAAATTTACTCTATCTCCAGTAGAGAAGAGGTCGTAGAAAAGGGCAGAAAGGAAATATAGGAGTGATGTAAGCAACAGAAATCCTTGGAAAGAGCCAAATAGGTCAACAAAAAAACCAGCTCCAACTGTTCCAAGTATAGCAGCCAATGTTCCAGCAGTAAGTGACATTCCTAGAGCAAAGATCAGAAAATCCTTGTTTACGATATATTATTCCTGAGCACAAGGACGAGTATTATTTGAACTCTTCCAAAGTTTTGCAAGTACTATACACAATTCCCCCCACACATTTTACATTTTCCTACACCTCAGAGATACAGAGCACAAAATACAGGCTACAAACCGTTTTAAATGTATTTATTGGTCAAAATGCAAAAGAAATGTCATCCCATGCATGTTTATAGGACAATAATGAAATCTTACCATGTAAAACACCAGAATACTGTGGTGCAATCTCCTGTAATGTGAAGGAAGTGAATGTTAGATTGGAGTGAGAAGGCTACACTACCTGAAAACAATATTTTAATAATACTAAGAATAAAAACCTGCACGTTCACTAGAAAACCAGAGTGACTGAAAGATTTCAAGCCAAACGCTAAAGTAAGCCAAGCAGAAGCAATTGATGGAATTTTTGCCGTTGCTAAGCCAATGAGACATATTCCAGGGCCAACAAAACCAATGGACTGCGGTGAAGAAACACAAGAAGCATTGTCCGTGTAAACTGATATACGGTGGGAAGATTCAAAATCAACAGATATAAGGAGACAAAACAAGGGAAAGTAGAAAATGAAAAAAGAAGCATCAATGAATTTAAAATTAAAGAATAGCAACAAGTGATTTCATGTTTCAAAAAGCACCTCGTTGCTCCAAACTCCAACACCAAAGACACAGCCAGGCTTAAAAGATGGCAATGTAGCAAAACGATAATTAAAAAATTTGATGGAACCATGGAATAAGAATGAAGAAAAGTTTTCCCTGTGCAGTATGCCCCCAAAACTGCTATCATGCAGAATATTTATTTTAAGTAAGCTAGAAATAAATTATCACAGTTGTAAATTTCAAGAATTCCTCTACATCTTATGAGAAAAATTTGCATCATACTAATGAAAATTTAATAAGTCTCTCCACTATATTCAATTAAAAAAATATTTGTTTTATCATATTTTTGTTAGATAATCTAAGAACAAATATCTACCTAGTTTTTTCTCAAAGACATTGGTTTACGTTAATAATGATTAAAAAAGGTCCTGAAATGAAACAAAATAATTTTTAAAAAGGATAAAGAAAAAAAGAAAAGAAAAGAGAGAGATTAGAAGGTAAAAAGTAAAAATTACAATTCACCATCTAATGAACGTAAGCACGCAGCACAAACAAATAAGCCCTCCCAGTCCCTCCTCATAAAGCTTGCAAGAATCCCTGGATCACAAAGCAAACCAGATATCTCAAGTTTTACTTCATCTTTTATGGTTAGTATTTTAAATTCACCACCATTCACTACTTTGACCACAGCGACGGAGAAAATGGTTGCATTTACAATGCTAGTAGGCAATGAAGTCTTATCCACAGCATATAAGCCAATTAATAAACTTGTTCCTGCCATAACAGTCCTGGTGGAAATCTCATCAGGCACCCAAAGAACCTAGATTCTTTCAATTTTTGTTTTTTAAATTAAGAATGTCAATTTTTTCAAAAAATAAATACAGAATATATTAGATCTATTTGAGTAATAAGTTCTATTTAAATGTCTTAAATCTATTTAATTAATAAATGATATTTACACATTTTATATTTATTTCTTTTTAAAATTAATATTATCAATTTCAAAAAAAAAATTACGAGAATCTATTACACACATGTGAAAATGCGCACGCCCCATTCTTCTAGCTTTTCATCAAATTCAACTCCACCATCCACTGCCAAGTTTAGGCAACGTCCAACGCCCACGTACTCAAGGCATTCTTAAGGCTCAATGCATCCTTGATGCTTAACCCTTACCCTTGCTTGTACTCGACTACGAGACTTTTGGGCTTTGAGAACATAGACTTTGTTTTCCTCAAAATGGGATGGCCTTCCGTGGGGGATGACGCCCAAGACGATACACACATTTATAGTTTCTTCAATGAAAATCTCAAGCCCGACCCAACATATGAGAGGAACTATGGGGCCCTTGAATCAAGGGTCCCAAGCTTAAGCATCTTTTAAAATAAAAAAAGTAAAAAATTTAAACACACTTAAAAAAATATATAAAATATAAAATTAAAAAAATAATAAATAGATGTATACGAAAGATAACACGTCTTTCAACTTAAAGTTAAATTTTTAACAAAAAATGTCTTTTTCCTTTAAAATTTGATAAACATTGTTGTGTTACGATAATGATGAAAAAGATGGATAATATAGTATACGAGTTGACACATCATATGCCCCTTAATTTCTTCCACCTCCTTTTCCATCTTTTGCTTTGCTTCCTTTCTGATTTCCTTCACGTCCTGTAATTTTTTTTTTTAAATAGCATGGCACAGACTTGTTCCTATGATTCTTAGGACTGCAGTAATTTATAATTCCTACCATCAAAAAGTGTTTCGCCATTCTAGAATTCATCGAGTATAGATCCTCTGCTATTATATTCTCTCTACTGTGATATTGTTAGCAGAGGAATACATGAATGAATGGATTTATTTTAAAATTAAAAAAAAAAAGATTAGAACATACCCTATTTCTATATTAACAGTACAACAGTAGAAGAATATATCAGCAGATGATCTATACTCGAATTTATCCCATATGATTGTCATTGTGTCAATTTGCTCTAGAAAGTCATATGCAGAAAAGCAATTTCAACACCATTAAGTATTTCCTCTAATCCCTTAAGAATGTCTGAAATTATATTAGTGAACATTTTGGTAACATTAGAATTATGAGAGACTTCAAGCTGGTAGTGTGAGAGACGTGAGCTCCAAATCTAGTTGCCTTGAGAGGTGCGGACGCTAGAAGTTTAAGACAGATGGAATAAGGAAGGCAGTTTGAAGAGTTACAAAAAAGTATACGGGAAACAAAAAACGACGACGTTTTGGCCTGGTATGATGTGATTTCGAGTTTGTCTCATTAATCACTCGTATAAGTTGACCTTTATGTTATTGCTAACTTAAAAATTATATTTCTTTAATTGTACTTCTAATTTGTTTATCTTAAATAGAAGGTTATGTGTTTAGGAACCCAAATCTCCAAAACTAGTCATTTTGTATATGATCATAAAAATATTATTAAAATACTCTTTAAATTTTGGGAGGACTTTTTTCTTTCTTGTAAACAAAATTGAGAGGGTTTAGTGGTTTACTATGCCAAATTTGAGTCCTTCTTTTGTATTTTTCCCAAATAAAAAAAAATTGTATTACACCTTTTTATGAATTTCTTTTTAAATAATTATAAATGTAATTATTTCATGGGACATGAAAGTTTTGGAAACATCATGTTAGCAAGTTGCAGATCCATTTTCGGATATGCATTCATGCAATTTGTTTTTTTTTTTTTCATAAGAAATAAAGTACTTGACTTTCATCTTAGATAAGAATGATAAAAGCAATTATACCAACAGCGGAAATTGGTAAGTTTATATATATATATATATATATATACTCAATTTTATCTTTTTGTTTTTAATTTGTCTATATATAAAGAGAAAAAAAATCGGTTTCCATTCAATATAAACTTCGTTTTAAAGCAGAGCCCATCACTAAATTTGATGGGGTGCAATCCAATTGCTATTTCTGGTGGTTCGAGTTCACAACAAGCACCTAAACGAGGGATGTGATAATATTAATTAGAATAAATTACTCTTAGGAAAATATCTCAATTATATAATTATTTTTATGATAAAATGAACATGAATTCTCCAAAAGTTAAAATATAACTAAAATATTTTTAATAATAATATCAATTTAATTAAAAATATAACTTGTTAAAAATATTTTTTAAAAATTTTTAAAAATTTTTTATTTTAATTTAATTTAATTAATATATTTTAGTCAAAACAATTGTAATTGTAATTCCATTATAGAGATTAGTATAATATATTTTTTTTTATTTCAGAAGATGAGAATATAAATTTTTAAAATAGAAGAGAAAAATATAATTTGGACATATCTCAATAGAGATAAATATAATTTTTTATATTAATTAAATAAGAAAATATTAACTTCCACTATCCTCTATGATTTTTTTTTAAAAAAAATTCACTCTCCACTGAGTATTGACATCTTTAGTATCAATTAAGTCTAAAACTCATCTACTCGAAAATAGAAAAAAGTTTTAATTTGTTATCCACGAGAAACAACTTGGCCAACAAATATTGATAACTAGCTAGCTTTGCAGAAACATACACTTTAGCAACAAGGTCCATCACCAGCATAAGTTCTATCTATATGCTGGCCAGCAGCCATAAAACTCACAAGCAATTGTCCATTTGTGATGATGCCTTCAAATTTCAAAACTCAAGTCCCACATCGGATAAAACTCAGATGGGAAGGGAATTCCTCATATATAAAAGAGGGGACAAGTCCCACATCTAGTAGAATTAGGTTAGAAGTACGACTATTTATATATATAAAGAGAGCTTCTATAATTATACAAAGTACTTTGTATTATTCAGTCTCAATAGTGTAAAGTTTTTTTTCTCCTTGCCCGTGGATGTCAGTCACATTGGCCGAACCACATTAATTTTCTATGTCATTTTTTCTTTTCTTTATACTTTCCTAATACCGCCAATACACAACAATTGGTATCAGAGCTTGGCTAGGGTCCTTGGTTCAGATCCAGGGTACTTGGTTAGGCATTTGACTTAAGTTTTTTTTTTTTTTTTTTGCTGAAAGAAGATAGTGTCTCACAAATTCGATATTGAGAAATTCAATTGGTCGAATGATTTCACATTGTGGAAGGTGAAGATGCAGGCAATTCTGGTTCAACAAGGGTGCGCGCGCGGTGATAGATGGAGAGGGAAGGTTGCTCGAGAGTTTGAAGGTGGAGGAAAGGGGCGGAGATTTTGGCGAAGGCTCATAGCGCCATTCTATTGAATTTGACGGATAAGGTCTTGAAGGAGGTTGTAGACAAGACTTATGCAGCTTGGTTATGGAAGAAATTAGAAAGTAAGTACCAGAAGAAATCCCTGACGAATCGATTATATCAGAAGTAGCGGTTATATACCCTTAGACTGTTAGAAAGTACACCGGTAAGAGATCATATTGACAATTTTAACCGAATTATTTTAGATCTTCAAAGGGTCGGGGTTAAAATTGAAGAAGAGGACCAATCAATAATTCTTTTATGCTCGTTGTCTAATTCATATGAAAACTTTGTTGACATAATACTTTATGGGGGAGACACTATCTCGATTGGTGATGTAAAGAATGCTTTACAATCAAAGGAATTGAAGAGGAGGGTGTCTGTGTCCAGTGAAAAAGTATCAAATATGGGTTTGGTAGTGAATAGAGGCAGGAGCAAGGAGAAGGATGAAGGTAATCGAAGTAAGTCCCATTCGAAGTTAAGGTCTAAAGGGTAACTACGGTACTTTAAGTGTAAGGAAAATGGGCATTTCAAGAAGAATTGTCCACAGTGGAAAAAAAGGAAACAATAAGAAGGAATCAAATGGTAAGGCAAGTGTCTCAGTGGTTTAGAATAGTTCAGACGAGGGTGATGGTGGAGATATTCTGATGGTTAGTACCTCAAATTCTATAAATACCTGAGTCATGGATATTGGAGCTTCTTATCACATGACTTTCACAAATGAGTTGTTTACTTCTTTTAAGGAGAGAAAATATAGTGTGAAGTTGGGATATGATCAAGCGCTTAGTGTTGAAGGTAGTAGGTCAGTACAGGTAAAAATGTTTGATGGTATGGTTAGAACATTTGATGCATGGTATGTTCCCAGGCTACGAAAAAATTTAATTTCTCTAGGTGCCTTAGACAAGCAAGGATACAATTTTTCTAGCGAGGGTGGACAGGTGAAGGTTTCTAGAGGTGCTCTGGTAGTGATGAAGGGTCGATTTCAGCATAAGGTCTATATACTCATTGGAAACTCGATAATGGGCATTGTGATAGTTTTGAGTTTTTTGGAGAAGGACAATGATCAAACAGAGTTATGGCATTGATGACTGGGATATATGAGTGAGAAAAGACTAGTAGTGTTGCGAAAGCAAGGGTTATTGGAGGGCGTGGAAACGGAAAAGTTAAAGTTCTATGAAACTTGTGTCAAGGGCAAGCAACGCAGAGTCAAGTTCAATTCGAGAAAGTATACCTCCACTAATATTCTTGAATATATACATTCAAAGTTGTAGGGTCCTTCTCCAGTTGAGTCTCATGGAGGGTGCAGATACTTTGTGACATTTATTGATGACTACTTTAAAAAATGTAGGTGTATTTTCTAAAGAAGAAAGATGAAGACTATGATTGAGAAGCATACTGGGAAACAAGTCAAGACATTCAAAATTGATAATGGGTTGGAGTTCTGTAATACACCATTTGATGAGTTCTATAAGAAAGAAAGTATAGTAAGACACCACACTATACAGCACACACCACAACAAAATGGTGTAGCAGAGCAGATGAAGCAAATACTTTTGTAGCACGCAAGATGTATACGGCTGAGTGCTAATCTTCTTAAGCAATTTTGGGCTGAAATAGTTAACACTGCAACCTATATAGTGAATAGATATTCATCAACTGCAATTGATCTGAAGGTTCCGTAAGAGGTGTGGTACAGTATACCTTCTGACTATTCTAGTTTGAAGATATTTGGGTGCCCGGCATACGCTCATTTGAATGATGGTGAATTGGAAGCGATGGCAATAAAGTGTATATTTATAGGATATGCAACTGGTGTGAAGGGGTATAGACTGTGGTGTACAGGACAAGACCTTGAGATTCATTATTAGTAGAGATGTGACGTTTAATAAATTTACTATGTTTAGCCAGAAAGGGGAACTTGATGATCTTGCAGGAAAAGATCTGGGTATTAATCAGAAGGTGGAGTTTGAGGTGGAGACCTCAAGGACAAACAAGAGCTCTGTAGACCAACCTGGACAACAAGGAGAGAAAGAAGAGAAAATAGAAGACTTATCAGATATGAAGACTATGTGAATTTTGTTAATATTAACCCTGTTGCATATGCACTAGCGATGATAGAAAGCATTGATATTAGGAGCCGCAATCATACAAGGAGGCGGTCCAAAGTAAGGAGACAACTAACTAGTTACTAGTTATGAATGAGGAAATACAGTCCCTATCAAAGAATGGGACTTGGGAGTTAGTATCTTTACCAAAGAGTGTAAAGCCTATAGGATGCAAGTGGGTGTATAAGAAAAGCAAAGGATTCCTGAAGTTGAGCCGGCAAGGTTTAAGGCGAGACTTATAGCGAAGAGGTTCTCATAAAAGGAGGGCATAGACTACCATAAAGTATTTTCTCCAGTTGTGAAGTATAAGACCATTCGGGTTTTTTTAGCCATGGTAAGTGCGCTTGATTTAGAGTTGGAGCAACTTGATGTGAAGACGACATTCTTACATTTGGGTGCCCGGCATACGCTCATTTAAATGATGGTAAATTGGAAGCGATGGCAATGAAGTGTATATTTATAGGATATGCAACTGGTGTGAAGGGGTGTAGGCTGTGGTGTACAGGACAGGACCTTGAGATTCATTATTAGTAGAGATGTGACGTTTGATGAATTTACTATGTTTAACCAGAAAGGGAAACTTGATGATCTTGCAGGAAAAGATCTGGGTGTTAATCAGAAGGTGGAGTTTGAGGTGGAGACCTCAAGGACAAACAAGAGCTCTGTAGACCAACTTGGACAACAAGGAGAGAAAGAAGAGAAAATAGAAGACTTATCAGATATAAAGACTATGTGAATTTTGTTAATATTAACCCTGTTGCATATGCACTAGCGATGATAGAAAGCATTGATATTAGGAGTCACAGTCATACAAGGAGGCGGTCCAAAGTAAGGAGACAACTGACTAGTTACTAGTTATGAATGAGGAAATACAGTCCCTATCAAAGAATGGGACTTGGGAGTTAGTATCTTTACCAAAGAGTGTAAAGCCCATAGGATGCAAGTGGGTGTACAAGACTTATAGCGAAGAGGTTCTCATAAAAGGAGGGCATAGACTACCATAAAGTATTTTCTCCAGTTGTGAAGTATAAGACCATTCGGGTTCTTTTAACCATGGTAAGTGCGCTTGATTTGGAGTTGGAGCAACTTGATGTGAAGACGACATTCTTACATGGGAATCTGGAAGAGGACATCTACATGACTCAGCCTGAGGGGTTTTAAGATCTTGAAAAAAGGGAGTATGTTTGCCTGCTGAAAAAGTCCTTGTATGCCTTAAAGTAGTCACCCAGGCAGTGGTATAAGATGTTTGGTGCTTTCATGGTTTCTAAAGAATTTACTCATAACCCATTCGATAGTCGTGTGTATTCCAGAAAATGTCAGATGATTCTTAGATCTACTTGTTGCTGTACGTAGATGATATGTTGATAGCAGCAAAGAACAAAGTTAAAATCAATAAGTTAAAAAGGTTATTGAGCAGTGAGTTTGAGATGAAAGATCTGGGTGCAGTTAAGAAAATCTTAGGCATAAAAATTTGAAGGGATCGAAAAGTACGTCGATTGTATGTGTCACAACAGAAGTACATTAAAAAGGTGTGGCGATCTTTTTCAGATGGATCAAGCCAAGCCTGTGAGTACCTATTAGCAGCACATTTCAGATTGGATGCTAGTACACTACCAAGCACAGATGAGGAGAAAGACTACATGAGTGAGATCACTTATGCTAGTGCAGTTGGGAGTCTGATATATGCAATGGTATGCACAAGACCAAACTTAGCTCATGCAGTTAGTGTTGTGAGTAGGTTTATGGGAATCTATGAAAGACTCATTGGGAAGCAGTAAAATGGATCATGCGGTATTTAAAAGGTATAGTTGATATTTGTCTAGTTTATGATACTGATGGATTTATTGGTGGATTGATAGGTTATACAAATTTAGATTATGGTGGAGACCTTATGAGGCGGAGATTATTGACATGCTATATCTTCATCCTGTATGAATGTGTTGTTAGTTGGAAAGTAAAGTTGCTTTGTCGACCACTGAGGCAAAGTACATATCCTTGACTGATGGAGTGAAGGAAGCAATGCGGTTACATGGCTTGATTGGAAGCCTGGGATTGAAGGTTCAGATGTTTGAGGTGTATTGTGACAGTCAAAGTGCGTTAAGCTTTGCAAAGTACCCAATCTACCATGAAAGGTCCAAACACATAGATGTTAGATTGAATTTCATCATGGATGCTTTGGAAAATAAGGTGGTGACCATAGAGAAGATACCAACAGCAAAGAATCTAACAGACATGTTGACAAAGTCATTGCTTGTTGACAAGTTCAGGCATAACTTGGACCTGGTGCGAGTAAGAGCAGCATGAAGCCCTACGGGGTGTAATGACAGGAAGATGATTGAATTAAACATCTGGAGATTTTAAGTTAAGGTGGAGAATTGTGATGATGCCTTCAAATCTCAAAATCCAAGTCCCACATCGGATATAACTCAAATGGAAAGAGAATTCCTTATATATAAAAGAAGGGATAAGTCCCACATCGAGTATAATTGGGCTAAGGGTGGAATTGTTTATGTATATGAAGAGGACTTTTACAATTATATAAAGTAACTTGTATCATTCAGTCTCAATAGTGTAAAGTTTTTTTTCTCCTTGCTCGTGGACGTAGGTCACATTGGCCGAACCACGTTAATTTTCTGTGTCATTCTTTCTTTTCTCTCTACTTTTCTAATACCGCCAATTCACAACACTATTATTAGTAATGGTTTACATCTGAAACAAAAATCAAAATAAAATATAAGATCAATGAGTAATCCTACATAGTTTAGAAAAATTTATTAAAGGCCATTGACCTATTGAAACATATGATTTGAAGAAGGCATAAATACATAATATACGAATATAAGATGAGAATAGTCATATCAAAATCTACTTGATCTGGAGCTCTATAAATAATTGAACATAATGAATGTACTTCACTGCTAGAATATCATCTTAATTTCTCCAATTTTTTATTTGCTGATAAGTGATGACATTTCACATTATCATTTATTAATGGCTTTAACTAAATAAAAACTAACCTTGCAAAATAGTTTTACCCATCTCAAGTACATTAAGAATTTTCCTCTATTTTTTCCATCCAATTTCAGTATATAAGCAAAGCCATTCATATACACTAGAGAAGGCAAGGAAAAATTATCTAAAATTAAAAGCCAATAAGAAATCTAAAACAAGTTACTAAAAATAAAAACAAAAACAAAATGAGTATAGATGCCCAAGAAAGATAAATATGTAAAAGGAGGAATTTTAAAAACTTTTTAATTGTTATGCTCCTGCCTATGATAAACAATAATTTTATGAGTAAATTATAGCAATTTTTCTAAAATTTTATTGAGATTATACTGGCCTTTTATTTATTTTTAAAATATATACAAATCTCCTATGAAACAAAAAAATATCTTATAATTTAGTCTAAGTTTTAATTTTTTTAACCAACATATCCTTCATTTAATTTTTTTTAATTAAATATATGTATTTAAATTAATGAAGGGAACTATATACATATATATGCGTGTGTGTGTGTGTGTATGTGTGTGTGTGTGTGTGTGTGTGTGTGTGTGTGTGTGTGTGTGTGTGGGTGGGTGGGTGGGTGGGTTTAGATCATATTAAAAATAAAATTACATTCTTGTGTTGGAGCTTAACATCCACTTATTGACAAAAGGCATGTAGTCAAAAAAAATTTTACAACATATATCAAATATCGAAGAATGGAATAATATTTTTGATATATAAAAAGTATCGAGTGTAAAACCAAATCTTAAGAGAATTAGTTTTTATTTACTTTTTAGCCAAAACTTTTTATATATATAAATATGTTAATTTTTTTTGCCCCGAGTAATTTAATACTAAATCCATCATTGCCCCCAAGCCCCATATTTACTTCTTGATTTTTATTTTATTTCTTAATAAAAATGAAATAAAAAGCTACCAAGAGTTAAAATAAAATAAGTTAGCCCAAATCTTTTTGTCCAAAGCCTAACATTCTCCTTTGGATTTGTATTTATTTCAAAATGGTGCAGCATATGCCCTTGCAAGCATTATATTGACTCTACATTTATTTCCTTCCCCCCTCTTAATTGCACATATAGAGTATAATAGTTAGATTTCGCAAACCACCCTTGCGAGCATTATATTGACTTACATTTATTTCCTTCCCTCCCCCCCCCCCTTAATTGCATATACAGAGTATAATAGTTAGATTTCGCAAGCCAACCTTACGAGCATTATATTGACTCTACGTTTATTTCAGATTTCGCAAACCAACCTTGCGAGCATTATATTGACTCTTCTACGTTTATTCCAGATTTCGCAAGCCAACCTTGCGAGCATTATATTGACTCTACGTTTATTTCAGATTTCGCAAACCAACCTTGCGAGCATTATATTGACTAAAAGTATACAAAAATACTTTTAGTACTGTTTATACTAAAAGTATACAAAAAAGTTTTCACAAACAGTACTGTTTGTGGACTCCACAAACCATACAAACCATGGTTTGAGAGGGAGACTTGTCTCAACACCATTGTCAGATGCAAAAGCAATATACTGCAATGTGGCGCAAGCAGTGGGTTCCTTCCCAACCAATTCTTATATATACCGACATATTCACTTCACCTGATGTGGGGATATTTGAGCTTCATCTCAAGCTTTTCTCGTTTCATCTTCGTTGCTCCCAATACTTTCAACATCAAGTAGCAATGCCAGGGGAGTTCATGAGGTTACTACCAATTCCTTTGTTTTCTATATCTTTTCTCTTGCGTGCTTTTTCCAATTTTGACATGTTTTTTTTCTTATATCTGTTGAAGGGCCTCGGATTTAGTTTCACTTCACACCATTTACGCTTACCTGACTCGATTGCTACTTACCTTGATCGGGATAAAGTATCAAGGATCAGGTAGCAACCCTTTCAAAGAACACCATGCTATCATGATGCTTTTCCTCATGGCAATATTTGCCTACGTCATTGCACTCATAACTATCCGATCAGATCAAATCGAGGCTGAGTCACCCAATTTAAAGCTTGTTGTCTACCATATTTCTGGAACTCTTGCCTGTGAGCTACTTTTGCTGGTCCTCGTCCCTCCAATCTGGTTCTTCATCATCAATGTGTCTTCAACTGCAGTGGCGTTCTCCTTATGCTACCCGTATCTGTTCCGACTCCTCCGTGCTGTCGAAGCACGAAGGTCGGAGACTCAGCAAGGTACTGAGATGCCAGATGTGGAAGCTGCAGGAACTTCCACTCCTTAATTAACATGTTTTCATTTTATATTGAAAACAAAATAACAAGTTATATGAATATCTCTTGGCAGTTGATAGCTGTTGCAGTGTTAACTTAGTTTTTGCAATTAATGCCACTTAATTTCTCTTATTCCTCCCTCTCTCCCCAACATCTTGGGATCTGACAAGTTATTTGCAGTTTAATTAACAGAAGTTGTCTTTTTAGTCACCTTGTTGGGAGATACGCCGACGAAAATAGAAAAACAGGGTATGCGGAGGGTGTCAGTTATCCACCTATAATTGGAGGCCATTCTATGAATTAGGAAGTAAATATTAATTTTAATACAAAAAACTTTATTCCTCACAAAGTATGAAGTGGCACCGCCATAATTTTTTCTAGCATTCAAATAAATGCAATGAATTAATAAAAATTTATTGAAATAGGTGTGAGTGAATAATATCATCTAAAGGACTAAAGTAGTTATTTTAATGTGTTTCCGTTAATTTTCTTATCTACCTTGAATTTGAGAATTTATTGAAATTTCAATGGTCAAAGGGATAAATTTGACTGACAATTTAATAAACATTTTCCATGATGTTTAGGAAAGGCTATTTCCACCAACGCAACTAAAAGCGACATCTGCCTTGTTCACTGTTCTAATAAAAATAGGCGAAGATTTAAATACAATTTTGTGAATATTTATTAGTTGATTAATTCTTCAATAAAAATATAGACAATTTTTGCTAAAAACATTCAATCGTATAGTATTGAATTAGAAATATCATAATTTTATTATTGGATAATCTAAGAACAAATGTCTGCCTAATATTTGTCTCAAATGATATTGGTTTGCATTAATAATGATTAAAAAATATGCTTCAATGACACAAAATAACTTTTAGAAAGAAAAAAAAAAAGGAAAAGAAAAGAGAGAGGAAAGATTGAAAGGGCAAGGTGAAAATACAATTCTCCTTCTAACGAACGTAAGCAAGCGGCACGCAGAAAAAGCCCTCCCACTCCCTCCATATAAAGCTTGTAGGAGCCTTAGATCACAAAGCAAACCATATATCTCAAGCTTTATTTCTTTTTTGATAGTTAGTCCTCTAAATTCACCAGTGCGAATGGATCCCCTACTTGGCACCTAAGAAGCACTGATACGGGTATGCGTATCGGGTACGATACGATACGATACGTGAGATACGATAATTTTTAAAATTTTAAAATACGGGTACGGGATATATTCAATAATTTAAGCCACTAAAAATTAAATTAAATTATAAATAAGCTACAATAGTATAAATAATATCACAAATTACAAGCATAAATAAGATGTTCATAATAAGTTATATTCTATACAAGCATTAATATTAAAATTTCTAATCTAAGTTAATCTTCATCTTCATTTTCATCCATATTAATAATATTTTCTATGAGCTCTTGTTCTAAATCTGATTCATCTAAAGATAAATTTGCAACCTCAAGACCTCCTGCCCCATCAAATGGCTCCCAGTGATCTCCATTAACATCCCATATCCTCGTCACTCCACTAGAATACTTTTCACTCTTTCTTGATAGAAGACGAAGATCGGTATGAACATAAACCAAGTCTTTAGCCTTTTTTGGATTCAATTTGTTCCTTTTCAGTGAGTGAATGAAAGAGTAGGTGCTCCAATTTCGTTCACAACAAGATGATGAACATGGTTGATGAAGAAGCTTTAATGCAAGTTGTTGGAGCATTGGGGTTGAAGAACCATAATTTAACCACCAATTTTTAGGCTCCAAATTCCACCTATCTTGTAACGAATCAAATAATGAATATGTATCTGAAACTCCACAAAACATTGAAAACTCTTGAATGATCAATTTTCTCTCCTTAGGATCCTTAAAATACATATTAAAGCATTTGGCCCTCTCGGTTGAAGTTTCAGCATCTAAATGAGGAGGAACTCTAGTTGGTGCCACATCAAGTCATTGAGGAGTGTAATACCTATATAGTATGTAATAAAAATAATAAAAATTAGACTTGTTTAGCACAAAATTAAATGTGAGAAGGATATCAACAATATAAGTATGGAATATTAGTAGAACTTACCTTGGATTCAATGAATGAGCAAGGCAATGAAGTGGTGTACATCTTTTTGTCCAACGATCAATTATAATTCTATACACAATTTCATAAAATCTTGAATGCTCAGAAAATTCCTTTTTCTCATGCTTGTATATTGATATTTTCACTTGTTCTATCATTGAATTCCACATATTATAAATCAAGTGAAGTGAAGGCTTATCCGTATCACAAAATCTAAGCACGTCATAAATAGGTTTTGTGAAAGAGAGGATGTAATTAATCTTATCCCACCAAGAGTCATCAAGAACTAACTCTTTAATAGTATTAACCTTTCCAACATCATCCTCTTTATATGTATTCCATTCATCACTAATTATCATTGTGCAAAGAGACATTTTTATGAGTCTGAACCTCTTTAGCATCACCATGGTTGAAGCAAACCTAGTCTCAGCAATGGCAAGTAATTTCAAAGGTACAAATTCATTGAAAATGGCCAACCTCATGGAATGATTCATGATGAAAGTTCTGAGAAAAATTATATCATCCCTGATTTGAGTGATCCAATGATATTCTTCATATACTAATTCATTTGCATCAATGTTTTTAGCTGCACATATATTTTTCAATGCAAGATTGAGCATGTGGACAACACATGGTGTCCAAAAAATGTGAGGATACTCACCTTCAATAATCTTGCCAGTAGCTTTACAAATAGGGGCATTGTCAGTAATAATTTGAACCACATTTTGAGGTTTTACCTTTTCAATTACCTGTTTCATCAACTCAGCTATGTAAAATTTATCCTTGTATTCTTTAATCCCATCAATTGCCTTCAAAAAAATAAGACCTCATCAGATATAACCATAAAATTAATTAATGGCCTGTGTTGTATATCAGTTCAACTATCTGTTACAATACTCACTCCCTTCTCACTCCAAGTCCCTTTTATTAGCTCAAGCAGCCTTTCAACATTTGCCCTTTCTTATTGCAACAAAGAACCTCTTAGTGCATTATAACTAGAAGGTTTAAAACCAGAAATCATATTGTTTGCAGCATATTGATAAGAGCTAATGTAATATGGATTGCGTGCCAAATTAAAAAATAAACCACCTTAATAGAATATTCTAGCAATTTCTGCACATAAATTTTCTCTAATTGTTTGGTTGAAGGCTTTTTCCAAAGCACCTACCGCCTTATTTTTGCCTTGATTGTACTCACTTTGAATACTTATAGGAGATAAGCCTCTAGCTGGTGGTGGTAATGTCACTTCTTTTGGTTTTGATAAATTCTCAGTCTCCTTTTGCAAACTTTTCATCTCTACTAAACAATGAGCATCAACTTTGGGACACATAGAAATTCCTTTACCAAATATTCTCAACAAATGCCATTTAACTCTAGAATAAGACCCTTGAAATTCACGGTTATAATAATTACACTTCCAATGCTTGTTTCCATCAGAATTAGCAGTTTCTCCTTCTCTACTTCTAACAATCAAAGTTACATAAGCCCACAAAGGAGTTCCCTCTTTTTGGAGAATATTACTAAAACAATATTCAGCAGAAGAAATGGGCCTAGTATTATTAGCAGAACTAGAACTTCCATTTGTCATGATACCTATAATGAAGGGGCAATAATGAGACTAATGTGTATTGGACTATTAGTGCATATAAAACAATCCTACTCATTGTAATATCATTTCTAGAAGTAGGAGACACTTCTTTTAACTAGGTATTTTCTCTTGATAATTACAATCACATTAAAACCATAAATCATAATTTTACATAAGATAACAGAGGCATATTCTGACTATAATTACAATCACAGTTACACCAAATCATAATTTTACAAGGATCATAGAGGCATATTCAGAATATTACATATTGAATTATAATTACAATCACAGAGGCATATAATCTTGTGAGTTGGACTATAATTCATAGAAGATAACAGAGGCATATTCTGACTATAATTACAATCACAGAAGATGTCTCTAACTAGTAAAGTCCAGAAAAATTTGCATCAATAAACCATTATCTAGAAAAATTTGCATAAACCATTATCCGATAAGCATTGCAAAGAGACCAGAAGAAAATGGGTGACCCAAGATGAGCAGATCATAGCATATTAAGGAAAAAATCACAATTACACGCGCTGAAAGGAAATTTGAACCTGAGAAGTGAGAACCTGCCACCGAAGAAGCCAACACCAAAGTCCACCTGCCACCGAAGAAGCCAACACCAAGGCCAACACAAAAGTTAAATTTTAAACAATGTCTTTTTCTTTTAAAATTTGATTAGCACTGTTTTGATACGATAGAATGAGTTGCAAATATTTATAAACCTAAAGATTAAAAAAAAAAAAAAAGAACAGAACCTCCTTTTTAAAAGAAGAGAAAATTTGCTCTATAAAGTGAAAAGAAGAAATAGCTCTGTTCAAATTTTGAAAAGATGAAGAAGCGACTGCCGTTGATTCGTTGAGGGTTAGGCTTGCTTCATAGGCCACACTCATCCTTCTCTAACCCCAAGAAAAAAACAGAGTATACTCATAGCATTGGAAGCAGAAACGTTGTCGCAGACCCAATGTGTGGCAGGTTCCATTTTATTACAGTTATCGATTTTTTCCCTTCGTGTATGAAAGTCTTATTTTTTTTAATGAAAGTTTTCCTTTTCCGTGAAAGATTCTTTAACAATAGGGGATTATTTTTTCTTTGAAAATGGATAAATCTATCTCCAAATCTACAAATGTTATGACTTGTGAAAATTAAGTCCGCTTAGGCTAATTAATTTATGGGAGTTAGTTTTTGGAGTCAGTTTACTTCTATTTACCGTTGAGGGGCTACACTTGCTCGAAAATAGGCTTCAGATCATAGAATGAAGTAGCACAAGTATATCGCCCACGTCTCAGTTTTCTTTCTTTTAGCTACATACTGTAACAATGTGATGGTCAAATAGGTGGCAAGCAGGTTGATAACCAGAGAGTCTCCACAGACGAAATCACTTCGCTTGAGGGGTTTCACTGAGAATCTGAGATACAGAATACGGATAGGGAAGCAGACACTCCTTCCCTTGGCTTGCTCCCTAATATTAGTCATTGATGCTATACTTCTTATATGATTCCTGGCCTTGGTGCTTAATATATTCTATTTTTGTTTATTAACTCAAGTAATGTTCTCTTTATATATTAATGATGAAGAAGCTGATGATCTGATGATGGTTCTTTCAGAGGTAGCGAAGCTACAGGGTGCTACAGTTTGCAAAACAAGTAGCCATTTGGTGACCGATAATCACAATTCCTCCTTCACCTACGCGACTTCTGATGATGTTCCTCTCATTGAGCTGCTTATACATACATACATACATACATACATACATACATATATATATATATATATTAATCTAATTTTATATTTTGTACTAAAATATCTCTCATTAAAAAATATGTAAGGGTGAAATGAAAGGTATTTTTCTTAAAATCTTTAAAATGAGATTAAATTATAAAATAACCTTTTTATTTTAAAGAAGATTCATATTTATTTTAAAAATGGAATGGAAGTTTATATAATTTTAGCAAAATTTTAGGAAGGTATATAAAATTTACTATATATATATCAATGATTTTGAAAATGAATCGATCATTGAATCGATAAAGGTCCTAGTTAATGATTTATTGATTGAATTGTAATTGATAATAATTAAATATATATTTTTTTAAATTTTAATATAATAAATAAAATATTAATAAATTTTAAATATTTAATTACTGATTCAATATTTTTTAAAATGTTTGAAAAATTATTTTTTAATTAAAACACAAAAACTACCTAAGATTAAATATTAAGAATATTTAATATTAAACTTTTAAAATTTCTAAATTATATTAAAATTTTACTTATCATTAAAAATTAAAAAAGAAACAAATAACAAATTTGGCCAAATACCTGAATATAAGAAATGCTATTACAAGATGAGGTATAATGGAAAGTAAATATCGAAAATAATCAAATACATGCATTTTATTTCTTTTATATTGTCTTATTTTTTTTAAAAAAATTCCTTATATTTTAACTTCCTCTTTCTTTTAATATCTTCTATTTTTAATTTGTCAAATTTATTCAAGATGAATTATTCTATTATATTAAAAAAATATTAAAAAAAACTTCACTAACAAGTTTAAAGATATTTTTAATCAATTTCAGTTTAATCAATCTAACTAATTTTTGATTGATTTGACTAATTTTTTATTAATTGAATCAGATCAAGAACTAATTCCCAATTCAACCGAATAAATCTACTAATCTAATATGACTTTTATTACATTGATATACATACATACATATATATATATATATTGAGTTGATCAAACAAGTTAATTATAACATAGTACTAAAAATATTTTTATAAATTTAAAATATCATTTGTCATGAAATGAAAATAAGGACTTTACCCCTCGCTTATTCGGAGAGACAAGTAAGAATTTCATTAAAGAGCACAAAACTCATTCAGTAGTTGATTAGAATGAATCACTTTAAATTGTGCAATTGCAACTCTGAATGGTGTAAAGAAAAAATGAATCCACTAACGAAGCAAGGAAGTAAATGGTGTATGTGTGCGGGGCGGTTGTGTATATGTCGAGCAATATGAGAGGAAAGGAAATTAAACAAGTGCATAATCATCCTTAAAAGAGCCATCTCAAGCTCACTTGTTGCCTACAAATCCGATGTTTCACTATGTAATGAAATATCTCAACTGGAAGTTAACATGGATTGCATTCTTTATTGAAGTCAAATTTAAATCCATATCTTCATGGGATAATGTTTTGCTCTCATATTGCCAGCACATATAATCAATAACGTCCTTTAAATTTAAGGCATTTCAAAATAATCTCTTAAATTTTAAATGTATCTCATAATTTTTTTCCCGATTCCATTAACGCACATAACATCCGTCTCTCGCAGCCAAGAAATAGAAACCCAGCCCAACTCTCATACCTCCAGTCTTCTCTGGTTCCTCTGCAATGGTCTTAATGATGTTCTTCAATTAATGTCTTCTGTGTCCAACTCATGATTTCGTAATGAAAGTTTTAAGGACTCCGTTAATTATCCTCGAAAAACTCTGTTAAAGCTCCAAGAACCAGAGACGGTTTTCCATGATCTTATGTTAACCACCACAAAAAGCTTCACCTCTTTTTCTCAATTCTCTCACTAATCCCAACATGGAGTCATTTTGGGGCAGCAAACTACTACAGAACTCACTAGCTTATGTCTATCTACAAGAGAAAGCAATCTAGCTTTCCACGAACTCAACCTTGTCTGCTCCTTATCAAGGATATACTGATAGGTGTTGACTGTGGCCCTCTTGCATAAAAGAGGCACACCTAATAGCCAAGAGCATTACTCAATCAGTTACCTGCTTCTATTGTGGTTAACATTCTTAGAGAAGTACATCTTAGTCTTATCATTGTTAACTCTTTGCACAGAACTTTCGCAAAAAAAGCTCCAAATAGCCCTTTGCTAACCTCCACTTGACCCATGGCTGCCTCTGCAAAGATAATAAGGTCACTGCAAAAAATAGATGGGAGATGGCAGAAGTCATGGACTGGACACAGAAGACGTTGAAAAACATAATTAAGATCATTGTCGCTAGATGAGAGAGAGAAGAGAGGAGTTATGGCAGTTGGGTTGAGTTTCTTATTTCTTGGCGGCGGAAGACGGAAGTAATTTGCTTTTACCTAAAACCAATTATGCCAACGGTAGAAATTGACAAGCTATATATATATATATATATATATATATCTCAATTTTATCATTTTGTTTTTTGATATATAAAGATAAGGGAAAAAATATGTGTCCGTTCAATTTGAGTTTCGTTTTAAAATGGACCCGTTGCCAGATTTGATTGGGCGCAATCCAATTCCTCTTTCTGAGGGTTCAAGTTCACACAAGCACTTAAAATGAGGGACGTGATAATATTAATTAGAATAAATTACTTTCGAAAAAATATTTAATTATAAAATTATTTTTTATGATGAAAATGAATACAAACTCTCCAAAATTTAAGATATAACTAAAAAATATTTAATAATAATATTAATTTAATTGAAATATAACTTGTTTGAAAATTATTTTTTAAAATTTTATTTTAAAATTATTTATTTTATATTAAAAGCTATAAATTAAAATTTATTCTAGTTAAAAAATTAATTATTTTTATATTAGTCAAGTATATGTTTAATACTAGTTATATGTATAAATAATAAATATAACTATATTTTGGTCATAGCAATTATAATTATAACTTTGCAATAGATATCAGTATAGCATATTTTTTTTATTTTTAAAGATAAAAACATAAATTTTTAAAATAGAAGAAATGACTATATAATATAAGTTACTCTATTAATTAAACAAGAAAATATTAGCTTTCACTATCTTTTATGATTTAAAAATAAAGTGAAAAATTCACTCTCCACTAACTTTAACAAATCTCTAGTATCAATGAAGTCTAAAACTTCTCTACACATAAAAAATGAAAAAAAAGTTATAGTTTGTTAGCTGCGATGAGGCAATCTACAACAATTTGAACTTCGGAAACAACTTAGGCAAACAAGTGTTGATAAGTAGCAAGCTCTCGAGAAACATATTCTTTAGCAACAAGGTTTATCACCAGCATAAGTTCTATTTGTGTTATTCTGGCCACCAGCCATAAAATTCACGAGCAATTGTCCATTAGAAGTGATTTACATCTAAAACAAAAATCAAATAAGATCTAAGATCAATGAATAATCCTACACAGTCTTATGAAATTTATTAAAGGCCATGGACCTATTGAAGCATATGATTTAAAGAAGGCGTATATGTACGTACATGATATACGATGAGTAACAGTCATATCAAAATCTGCTTAATTTGGAGCTCTCTAAATAATTGAACACAACGAATGCACTTAATTGCCACTTGCCAGAATATCATCTTAATTTTTCCAAGTTATTATTTATTGACAAGTGATGACATTTCACATTATCATTTATCAATGGCATTAAGTACATACAACTTAACTTTGCAAAACAATTTTACCCATCTCCAATACATTAAGAAATTTCCCCTATTTTTTCCATCCAATTGATTCAGTGTACCAGCAAAGCCATTCACAAAATATATACACTAGAGAAGGCAAGCTTTCTATTATAAAGATTGCAAATTATGATGGAAACAAAAATTATCCAAAATTAAAAGCCAATAAGAAATCTAAGATAGGTTGCTAAAAATCAAAACAAAAGAAGCATAGATGCCCAAGAACGTTAAATATGTAAAGAGGGGCTTTTCAAAAAAATTTCATTGTTATGCTTCTGGCTATGAGAAACAATAATTTTAGTCAAGCAAGGAGGACGCACCAAACTATTTCCACAATTGGAGCAAGATTTTAATTGAAAAAAAAAAACCAAAAGCAAGTATAGAAAAATAGATAAGATTTTTGAAAGTTGCAAGACATTCAAAAGTCCTTAGAAATAGTTGATCATTCACTGAACTTATAGCAAGAGTTCACAACTTACCGTAGGATGTGACTTCTCGTATAGTAGCATATTTATAATAGTATTACGCATCAGGAAGAACTACTATGCATCAACAGATTGAATTCTCCACATTCTTTTGTAATGAAATGGAAGTTATGCATCAACCTTAAAAGAGCCATCTCAAGCTCATTTGTTGACTAGAAATCCAATGTTTCACTATGTTTGTAATGAAATATCTCAAATGGCAGTTATGATATGGATTGCTCTCTTTATTGAGGTCAAATTTAAATCCGGATCTTCATGGGATAATGTTTTCCTCTCATATTGCTAGCACATATAATCAATAACGTCAAATGTTGCTCAAGGGTTGGAATTGGAAATCACAAGGAAAAAGAAAAATCTTACTCACACAAAGCTTAATAATGCTGACAATGCAAATCAAACATAAAATGCTTATGCAAATGCAAATCCATATGCCCCCTTGCAAGTATGAAAATCATTGACTTCTTGATATGCAATATTTGCATGACTTCTAAACTAAACAAGACTTATCATTCATACTGACCTTACAACCAAATCCAAAGTAACGAATTAACCACTTGCAACATTGGATAGGAATTACTTTCATAAGTTCTAACAAACCACATAGAAGAGACTGAGAGATTGATAGACTCAATGAGCAATCTCGATGAATTCAAGAACCAATAGAACTTAGATCTCTTAAAATATTTGAGGGGGTAAAATGAGGAGATAGATGTGGGTCTTCTTTTCTCTCTCTTTCTCTTTCTTTACTTTACCTAAAATACTTCAGTTGATCCAACTCAGAACTAATAAGGCAATAACCCATTGTCAGGGGGCATTTTGAACATCTAATAAGGCTATTTCATGTTGGATAAGAATCACTGATACACCAAAAATAGAGATATCTGATATGATATGTATAATGTATTTTGGTATTTATATCTAGCATTTTCTTTTATTTGATATATTTTGAAATGCATCAGTACATTTCAAAACTTGTTGAAACGACTTCAAAATAACTCAAGAGCTTATAGGGCATTTTAGTATGTGAATGGAGATGAAGATTGGTATTTAATTTGAATTGAAAACTTTAGTTCTAACTTATTTTATATATTTTATTATAAACATCTTATTTTACATTTGAAATGCTTGTTTATGATTTTATTTTTTTTATACCATTTATATTTTCATGCGTTAATTTATTGACTATATATATATATAGACACACCCCCCTTGTATCTATATTCTAAAATTTTCAAAATTATTATATCTTATATATCATAGTGATACATGTACCTATATTGGTGCTTTTTAGGTCATTTGGGTAGTCTTTGTAGTTGAGCCTCCTCTTCAATGAAAAAATACGTTTATGTTCAAACAACTGGACAATGGCTTTATGATGGAAATACGTTATATGGTTCTAACTTGCATCTCTTATTGATTTTTTGATCAATTAGCAAGTGGAACAAAATGCCATTGTGAAATGTGATGATAATGGAAATACGGGGTATAGTGTATGGATATGGTGGCACTTTGTCATCAATTAAAGCAATTTCTAGTTAAAAGAAGAAAGTGTAGGCCTAAAACAACATACTCCCACCTATCCACATTTTACATTCCTTTTACCATTACATATCCCAACCAAATAGAGCATAAGAGAACTTTCCATTAACATATATTGTTAGATAGAGAAATTTGTAGTTTGCAAACCCAAAATCTATTATTGATGATGGAAAGTATGAATATGGCATGATAATTATTTGAAACTAGTTTGAAATTTGAGAAAAATTTATTGAATATCCATAATTGTATAGTCTTGGCCTCAATTAAGAAAAAGCACCTATGAGATTTGTTTCATGAATTCCATGCCTAAGATGATTGGGAGGTGATTATGAAAATGTAAATCTTTTAAAAATCTTACCTTTTAGCCCTTGAAAGATGTTAAAATTGATCTTGAGGTAGTACTAACTTGATGATTTGCTTATTTAAATTTTTAGGGTTAGTAGGTATTTGAGTTATAACTTGATTCTCTCAAATCGCGACCAAAATAAGTTACGAGTGATATAGAAGCAAATCATGTTGCAAGGAAAATATTTTAGCCACGATGCAATTCATATAAACCCATTATTTAGCACATAGGGGCGATATATGTTGCAACGTGAAAGAATTTCACCACAACACAAAATTGTGCTTGTTATGATTATTGCTCCTTTCACATGTTAAGTAGCAGCATAATTCCCTCAAGTCGTGGTGCAACACAATCCTTCATGTTTTATAGGTTTCCAAATGTTAATTAAGCCACAACTCAGCCATTTGTTGATTTCAATTTACTTTAAAATTTTTAATTTTCAAAAAAGAGATAAAAATTAACAAAATATATGGGAGAGTGAGAATAGGCAAAAAAGGACTTGATTTCTCTGCTCTTGTAAAATAAAAACACGACATACTCCTACAAAATAAGAACATGATGTGTTCCTCTCTTGCAAAAAAAATTAAATCATTTATAATTAATGAATAGTTTAAATTTTATTCTTTTAATATCAAACATCATTTTTTTTTTTAAATTCATAGTGTAAAAGTAATTTTTTTTATGTGTTTTGCTTCCTTTGAAACTAAAAAAATTCAAAAAAAATAAAATAAAATTTGGACAATCCAAATGCTCTTAATCCTATTTTTTTTAAGAGTAGAGAAACTGCATGTGAAAAGAAGAGATAAGAGTGGGATAAGATTGATAGATAATTATGAATAAGTTATTTTAATCTATATTATTTTAATATGTATAGTTTTAAAATATATTATTTTAATAATAATGAATATATTTTGACAAAAAAAACTTATATATCGTGTTTGTTGTAAGATTGTTCAATCAAAATAAAATAATTGTATGGTTCTTTAATAACAATATGATGACTGTTTGATTTAATTAAAAAAATTATATAATTATTTACAAAAACCATACATTTGTCATGATTAAAAAAATATGATAATAAAAATATAAAATGTTATATATAATTTTTTTAAAATTATATACCTATCATATTGTTATTAAAAATAATATATTTATTATATTTTAATTAAAAATTTTAATAATAAAAATGTAAAAGAATGTATAAGTGTAATCCATATATTATTTGTACATCGAGTCATTTATTGTTGCAACAACAACACCTCTATTATCTTATAACAGGGAAAAGAGAGAGAATACTTAAGAAATGATAATCAAGAAAAATAATGGGAAGATGATTAATTTGTGATAATTATGAATAAATTACTTTAATGTATATTGTTTTAAACATAATAATTAAATTAATTTTATATCAACAAGATTATAGTTCATTTGGTACACAAAATAAGAAAGAATATAATAAAAAATAGAATAAAAAACATAATTTTAAGGATAAAAAATTTTTTATCCTTAATTTAAAAAATAATAAAATGATAAAAATTATTAAATAATAATTACAAAAATATAACAAATATTGTAGACAATTGATGGAAAGAAATTATCTTTCTACTAATTGAACCAAATATCCCATTATACTGAAGTTGAAAATAGAAAAGGAGAAATAAGTGAATTAATAATATTTTTAATTAATAGATTTAAAATTTTTGTATTTTTTAATTTAGTTCTAATTGATTGAGATTTGAATTATAAATGCCTCTGTTATGAGATTAAAGTTTAAAATTTAAAGTGAATTAATCATGAAATGGAAGAAGACGGGTTCATAAATCGGAATTATTTCTGGGATGAAAAGAGAGAGATGGCTCTTAAACTGCGCGGCACTAACGGTCCCCACAATAGGAGGGCTGGCACTTTTATTTATCTTTTTTTTTTAATTTTTTTAATAGTCGATTTACTACACAGTAGACAATTCATGAGCTACTTGTAGGAGTAGGAAGGGGAGAGTCTTTAAGCGGATTTTGAGTATTGATTATGATCGTTGGATTTAGATTAGTTAAAGGCTTTGATTGATTATCCATGGCCTATGATATGGACAATTTTAAGACGTGGATTATAATTTTTGACTGCTTATCTGCCGGAGGTGCTAATCGCGGGTGTCTGCTTTCCTTGGCGAGCATTAATAGACGGGTTGTGTCTTGTAATCTCAACCATTCCACATATATACAATTTTAAAGTCTTCTGATTATTCGTCTTAAAATTATACACATTAATAAAAAAAATTTAAATATAATACAAATTATTAAAGAAGTAGTTATTGATGAAGGAAAAGTGTGAAAAGTTATTTAATTTTTTTGCCATTTTTTTTATTTTTTACCAATACTAAAAATTAATTCTTAATTCATTGTTTTAATTCACTAATTTAATTAAAAATAATTTTTTTAAAAAAATTAACATGCACTATATTAATATATATGATTTTGGAGTCTTCTTGTCCTAAAGTCATACATTAACATTTTAAAATAAAATATAGACTATAAAAAAGAGAAATTAAAATTCAAGTGAGAGACCAGTATTTCTTTTTATTATTTTTTAATATAAGAAACTACTATAACTTAAATTTTATATTAAAAATATTTTTAAAAAATGGCACACACTTTAATACATGTCAAAATATTGCACTCAACAAATTTTATGCTTTGGCTGCTTTTGCATTACTGTGTTGCTTGTCTGAAAAATCAAAAAGTTTACATGGACTTGCTGCCAAATTTTGTTTGGTGCGAAAGGTTATTTGAGCTTCCGTAACATATATTTCCATTTAACGTAGGGAGTGAGCCTCGAGAGTTGAGATAGCTCAGACAGTGAGAAGGGTTTTGGACGGAAAGCGTTTGAAAATAAATCTAATCAAAATAATTAAAAAATATTAAATGAAAATATATGATGGATAAGATTTAAATATAATTCTTATGTTTTTGTTATCAAATTTTTTAATAAAACATAATTATTTACACTTAATACTATATAACTAAATCTTTTTTTAAAAAATTAGCAAATTTCGCAACAAAGACTCAAAGAGGTTTATCTAAGTTATACCAATATATTATTTGTAAGATTCGAATAGAATAGTACGTGTCAATCCAACGATGGAAGGAGAAGATACAAGCAGGCCTCATAAATTGGAACACTTTTATTTACACCTATAACCTTCTAACTTCATTATTTTATATATTAAAAGTTAAAACAATGTTTTAACTATTTGATCACCTCAAAATTAGTACAGTCATCTTAAAATTTATCACAAATAATATTTTATAACTATGTATTCAAATGATTTAAAGGCCATTCTCCCGAGAGGTCAATCTCTCCGTGTCAGAATCCATTATTGACAGATATTCTTTATATTAATGTATTGATCACATCACATAAATCTTGAAATTTGACCTAATCAAGAAGAAAAACCAGTCCCGTAAAATTGGACTTACCTCTATTTCAGTATGCTTGAGTTCAGGCAAACCAAAAACCAAAAAAATGAATGAGTCGAATTATAAGCGACTAATGTAAAGAATTGAGGTAAATATTCCATTAATTAATAGCATATTTGGTTGAAGAATGTAAAAAGAAAGAGAATGTTAAAAACAAGTAAATAAAAATAAATAGGATAAAAATGAATTTTTTATCTTTATTTTTAAAAAATTTGATTTGATGATTAAAATTGTAATTTGATAAATGAAGTGATAATTAAAGGATATAATATACATTGCACGAGTTATATCCATCGCAACAAACCAATCAAGACTTAATTTCATACAAAAATTCCAGGAACAGTATGCAATTACCAATTTCAGTTGATCTCTTTAGACAAGTAATATGACCCCGGTGAGATTGTTTACTGAGAAAAGAGGAAGAAGCATCCTCAAGTGTAAAATGGAAAACCATGACCAGAAGGGAAAACAGAAGTGAAATACCATTAATGTATCCTTTTTCCTTTTTCTTATGGATTAATTTGGCTTTAATTGGGAAATTAATTCAGCATCATTAGCATCTTTTTCCTTTTCATCTTTTTTGTTAATTACTTCAATATATTCTCCATATCAGACAAAACCTAGTACTCCAAATGCTCCTGAAACAGGGACCCTCGATACATATGGGAGAGCTATACACAGCAATGAATTTACCCAAGAGAATGGGTCAGTTTCCTCCATTGGATACAACAGTTACATAATATTATCCACTCTGCCATTCTTCTACTCCTTTGTACACAAGAAATTGGACTGTTTAGTACGCCAAGCACTTTCAGATACTCATCAAGCAACTATCCAGAGAGAGTTTACCACAAGTCGTCAGCAGTTTACAAGAGTCCAATATTGGGTATAACTAAAAAAATCCATCATGATAGATCTCACAGGATTTAATATTCTGTCAGGAAAAAACCAGTATTGAGTACTGTTTCCTATTATTTCCCTATGCAAGGAAAAAAGAGGCAGTTTTGGGTTGACAATACCATATGATAAAAATTAAGGTAGTATGGGATGCCGAAATCCCATATTGAGTAATATGAGATACTCAATGGGATATTTAAATAGAGTTATTTTTTCATATCAATCGTTAACTTTTGAGGAAGGGTTCCCTACTTTACTTAGGTGTGTTTTAATTGGTATCAGAACCAATGGTCGGTAGTTCTGGAAAAAACTACCTGTGGAGGGTTTTGATTGACGAAAGGCCAAGTGAAGTGCAGCCGAATAAAGTGTCACAGAATATAGTTGATAGGACGTCGACTTTTCAAAGATGGCCAATTGATGGAGACCAAAGTAATATGAGATGTTAAAATCTCACATTGTGTAAGATAGGATACTTAATGGAGTAATTAAGTAAGATAGTTCTCCCATCTCAATAGCTAATTTTTAGGGGAGGGTTTCTCACTCTGATTGGGTGTCCATCACCAAGTCATTCATAGATTACACTCACAAATGAGTTTGTTGCACAAGATTCATGAGAATTCCAGTGCATTGATTTATTGTTGACTCTTGCTTATTTATGAGTATGGTTTATAGATAACATGGTAGACACCACCTATCTAAGAAAAATCAAGAAAATAATGCAAGTTTAAGGTAAATGTAACAAAATATCATACTCACCAGGTTCATCAAAATTTACTCTATCTCCAGTAGAGAAGAGGTCGTAGAAAAGGGCAGAAAGGAAATATAGGAGTGATGTAAGCAACAGAAATCCTTGGAAAGAGCCAAATAGGTCAACAAAAAAACCAGCTCCAACTGTTCCAAGTATAGCAGCCAATGTTCTAGCAGTAAGTGACATTCCTAGAGCAAAGATCAGAAAATCCTTGTTTACGATATATTATTCCTGAGCACAAGGACGAGTATTATTTGAACTCTTCCAAAGTTTTGCAAGTACTATACACAATTCCCCCCACACATTTTACATTTTCCTACACCTCAGAGATACAGAGCACAAAATACAGGCTACAAACCGTTTTAAATGTATTTATTGGTCAAAATGCAAAAGAAATGTCATCACATGCATGTTTATAGGACAATAATGAAATCTTACCATGTAAAACACCAGAATACTGTGGTGCAATCTCCTGTAATGTGAAGGAAGTGAATGTTAGATTGGAGTGAGAAGGCTACACTACCTGAAAACAATATTTTAATAATACTAAGAATAAAAACCTGCACGTTCACTAGAAAACCAGAGTGACTGAAAGATTTCAAGCCAAACGCTAAAGTAAGCCAAGCAGAAGCAATTGATGGAATTTTTGCCGTTGCTAAGCCAATGAGACATATTCCAGGGCCAACAAAACCAATGGACTGCGGTGAAGAAACACAAGAAGCATTGTCCGTGTAAACTGATATACGGTGGGAAGATTCAAAATCAACAGATATAAGGAGACAAAACAAGGGAAAGTAGAAAATGAAAAAAGAAGCATCAATGAATTTAAAATTAAAGAATAGCAACAAGTGATTTCATGTTTAAAAAAGCAACTCGTTGCTCCAAACTCCAACACCAAAGACACACCCAGGCTTAAAAGATGGCAATGTAGCAAAACGATAATTAAAAAATTTGATGGAACCATGGAATAAGAATGAAGAAAAGTTTTCCCAGTGCAGTATGCCCCCAAAACTGCTATCATGCAGAATATTTATTTTAAGTAAGCTAGAAATAAATTATCACAGTTGTAAATTTCAAGAATTCCTCTAAATCTTATGAGAAAAATTTGCATCATACTAATGAAAATTTAATAAGTCTCTCCACTATATTCAATTAAAAAAATATTTGTTTTATCATATTTTTGTTAGATAATCTAAGAACAAATATCTACCTAGTTTTTTCTCAAAGGCATTGGTTTACGTTAATAATGATTAAAAAAGGTCCTGAAATGAAACAAAATAATTTTTAAAAAGGATAAAGAAAAAAAGAAAAGAAAAGAGAGAGATTAGAAGGTAAAAAGTAAAAATTACAATTCACCATCTAATGAACGTAAGCACGCAGCACAAACAAATAAGCCCTCCCAGTCCCTCCTCATAAAGCTTGCAAGAATCCCTGGATCACAAAGCAAACCAGATATCTCAAGTTTTACTTCATCTTTTATGGTTAGTATTTTAAATTCACCACCATTCACTACTTTGACCACAGCGACGGAGAAAATGGTTGCATTTACAATGCTAGTAGGCAATGAAGTCTTATCCACAGCATATAAGCCAATTAATAAACTTGTTCCTGCCATAACAGTCCTGGTGGAAATCTCATCAGGCACCCAAAGAACCTAGATTCTTTCAATTTTTGTTTTTTAAATTAAGAATGTCAATTTTTTCAAAAAATAAATACAGAATATATTAGATCTATTTGAGTAATAAGTTCTATTTAAATGTCTTAAATCTATTTAATTAATAAATGATATTTACACATTTTATATTTATTTCTTTTTAAAATTAATATTATCAATTTCAAAAAAAAAATTACGAGAATCTATTACACACATGTGAAAATGCGCACGCCCCATTCTTCTAGCTTTTCATCAAATTCAACTCCACCATCCACTGCCAAGTTTAGGCAACGTCTTAAGGCCCAATGCATCCTTCATGCTTAACCCTTACCCTATGATGCTTGTACTCGCCTACGAGACTTTTGGGCTTTGAGAACATAGACTTTGGTTTCCTCAAAATGGGATGGCCCTCAGCGGGGGACGACGCCCAAGACGATACACACATTTATAGTTTCTTCAGGGAAAATCTCAAGCCCGGCCCAACATATGAGAGGAACTTTGGGGCCACTTGAATCAAGGGTCCCAAGCTTAAGCATCTTTTAAAATTAAAAAAAAAAGTAAAAAATTGAAATACAATTAAAAAAAATATAAAATATAAAATTAATAAAATAATAAATAGATATATATGAAAGATAACACGTCTTTCAACTTAAAGTTAATTTTTTTTTTAAATTTCTTTTTCCTTTAAAATTTGATAAACATTAGTGTTACGATAATGATAAAAAAGATGGATGGTTTAGTATACGAATTGACACATCATATGCTCTTTAACTTTCTCCACCTCCTTTCCCATCTTTTCCTTTGCTTCCTTTCTGATTTCCTTCACTTTCTTTGATTTTTTTTTTTTTATTTTAAATAGCATGGCACAGACTTGTTCCTGCGATTCTTAGGACTACAATAGTTTAGAAAAATTTATTAAAAGCCATTGACCTATTGAAACATATGATTTGGAGAAGGCATACATACATAATATACGAATATAAGATGAGTAACAGTCATATCAAAATCTGCTTGATCTGAAGCTCTATAAATAATTGAATATAACGAATGTACTTCATTGCCAGAATATCATCTTAATTTCTCCAAGTTTTTATTTGCTGATGAGTGATGACATTTCACATTATCATTTATTAATGGCATTAACTACATAAAAACTAACCTTGCAAAATAATTTTACCCATCTTAGGTACATTAAGAATTTTCCTTTATTTTTTCCATTCAATTTCAGTATATAAGCAAAGTCATTCATATACACTAGAGAAGGGAAGGAAAAATTATCTAAAATTAAAAGCCAATAAGAATCTAAAACAAGTTACTAAAAAAAAAACAAAAATAAAAACAAAATGAGCATAGATGCCCAAAAAAGAAAAATATGTAAAAGGAGGAATTTCAAAAAATTTTAATTGTTATGCTTCTGTCAATGATAAACAATAATTTTATGAGTAATTTATAGTAATTTTCCTTAAATTTTATTGAGATTATACTGGTCTTTTATTTATTTTCAAAATATATACAAATCTCCTATCAAACAAAAAATTATCTTATAATTTAGTCTAACTTTAAAAATTTTTAACTAAAATATTCTTCATTTAATTTTTTTAATTAAATACTTGTATTTAGATTAATGGAGAAAACTATATATATATATATATATATATGTGTGTGTGTGTGTGTATTTAGATCATATTAAAAATAAAATTACATTTTTGTGTTGGAGCTTAACATCCACTTATTAACAAAAGGCATGTAGTCAAAAAAATTTTTACAACATATATCAAATATCAAAGAATTGAATAATATTATTGACATAAGAAAAGTATTGAGTGTAAAACCAAATCTTAAGAGAATTAGTTTTTATTTACTTTTTAGCCAAAACTTTATATATATATATATATATATATTAATTTTTTTTGCCCTCAGTAATTTAATACTAAATCCATCATTGCCCCCAAGCCCCATATTTACTTCTTGATTCTTATTTTATTTCTTAATAAAAATGAAATTTAAAGCTACCAAGAGTTAACATAAAATAAGTTAGCCCAAATCTTTTTGCCCAAGGCCTAACATTCTCCTCTGGATTTGTATTTATTTCAAAATGGTGCAGCATATGCTCTTGCGGCATTATATTGACTCTACATTTATTTCCTTTTCCCTCCTTAATTGCATATACAGAGTATAATAGTTAGATTTCGCAAACCACTGAAACAGTAATCAAGTTCTCTTCTTGCCCCAGCACACAATAACCATACAGCAGGGAAGGAAAAGGCGTGAAAGTGAATGAGATGCTGCTTTTGTTATTGGTAATCAGATTTATTTTTTGGTTTAAATGACAATTGGGTATCACCTCTATCTCTTGAATTACATGCAAAAATACACATGACAGCTACATCAGTATAAAAGTTAACAAATATTAATGCCATAACAAGTTTTATTTGAAAGAACTTTTTACAAGATAATTTTAAAACTGAAGAGAATATATTTAAAATACTTCAAACTTAGTGTATCATTTTGGGAGGACTTTTTTCTTTCTTATGAACAAAATTGAGAGGATTTACTATGCCAAATTTGAGCCCTTCTATCATAGTTTTTCCAAATAGACAAAACAATTTGTATTACGCCTTTTTATGAATTTCATTTTAAATAATTATAAATGTAATTATTTCATGAGACAAGAAGGTTTTGAAAACATCTTGTTCGCACGCTGAAGATCTATTTTCGGATATGCATTTCTGCAATATGTTTTTTTGTAAGAAATAAAGTAGTTAACATTCATTTTCAGACAAGAAAGATAAGACCAAATATATACATATAGAGAGACACACACACACACATTTAGTCTCAATTTTATCTTTTTGTTTTTGTATATATAAAGAGAAAAAAAAATCTATGTCGATTTAATCTAAACATCATTTTAAATTGGACTCATCGCTGGATTTGATTGGGTGCAATCCAATTCTTATTCCTGAAAGCTTGAGTTCACGAAAAGAATCTAAAATGAGGGACATAATAACATTAATTAAAGTAAACTAAAAAGTACCTCCTACGTCTTGGATGCAGATTCAGAAAATATCTCGTTAGTCTTACAGAAAAAAATGCAGATCTCGTGAAAAAAAATACATAAACAATAAATAAATATTATTATTGATGTGATGTTACAAACAGTATTATTTACGAATTTTTACAATTGATAATTGATTATATTAAGAGAAATACTTATATTATATAATTCTACTTATATGAGAATCTACATAAATTCTCCTAAAACTAAAATATATTTAAAAATAATATTAATTTGATTAAAAATGCAACTTGTTAAATTTTCTTTAAAGTTTTATTTTAATATTATTTATTCTATATTGAAAACTATAAACTTAATTTTATTCTAAATTTTAAAAATTAATTAATTTTATATTAATATTATTATGATATCATTTAGATTAAACTTTATTGATTTTTCATAAAATTTGGTTAAATTATATATGATATTTCAGTTATTTTAAAATTATTATTTGACTCTCTTAATATTTGATATATATTACAAAAATATTATCTATTATTTATCTTTGTCAACCAAGTTTAACTTTTTTCTTAATGTGCATCTTTTTTCAGAAAAAAAATAATTGTCTTTATTGTCATATTAAAAGATAAAATTACATTTTTGTATGGAAGCTTAACATTAACTTTTTGACAAAATGTATATAGTGAAAAAGATTTTTGTGATATATATTAAATGTCAAAGAAACTTAATAATATTTTTAACACAAGAAGAATATTATGTGCAAATTTTTATATAAATCTTTTCTAAAACTTTTTTATGTGCATGAGTATCTTAACTTTTTTTAACTTTTCCCGCAATTTAATCTTTAATCCGTCCTTACCCCTAAGCCCCATTTTGTCTCCTGATTTTTATTTTATTTCTTAATTAAAATAAAATTTAAATCTAATAAGAGTTGAAATAAAACAAGTTGGCCCAAATCTTTTGCCTCAAAGCCCAACGTTCTCCTCTTGATTTTTATTTGTTAATTAAAATGAAGCTTAAAGCTGAAATGAATTGGTCCACGGTCTCTCGCCCCAGAACTTCTAGTGATTTTTGTTATTTTGGATTTTTTTTCACTTGATGATTTTGAGGCTTCTTCTGGTCACTTCATTTTTTAGCACCAAAGTCCTTGTGAGTCCCCACCTATCTCAAGTTGTCATTTGGGTCACCTTATACCCACCGATCTCGCCATAAGTTGTCATCAACCCTGTCATTGTATTTGTGTTTTAAATCTATTTACTTTACGCCTTTCTCATCGAATCCCTCATCGAAATCAATCATGATTCTCCCCTTCTCCCCGTCAAAATCATGATTCTCCTCTTCTCCTCATCGAAATCATGATGATTTTAGTGCCCAGGTCGCCTTGTTGTAACTTCTGTCATTGTCAATTGGATTTGTGCTTTTCTCATTGCCGAATTATTTTTTTCATTGCGCTACATAAAGATGCAGTTCCTTCAGTTCCTTCTTCGTGGGTACCCAAACTCTGTCGTTGGCATTTGTGCTCTCGTCATTTTATAAAGGGTACCCCCTGTGATTGGCATTTGACGTTTAACTCTATTTACTTTGGGCTTTTCCCATTGTTAAATTATGATTGCTGAATCGCGCTGCACAGAAGTAATAAATTGTTACTTTTGGATAAAAGGGGTTGTAAACGTGATTTTTTTCCCCTAACGCGCAGCCAAACGCACTCTTACACTTTCACCCGACGTGGGATAATTGAGCTCCATCTTAAGTTTTTCTCATTTCATCTTCGTTCCTCCCAGTGCTTCAACTTCAAGTAGCAATACCGTAGGAGTTCATGAGGTTACTACCTATTCATTTGTTTTCTATATCTTTTCTTTAGCACGCTTTTTCCAATTTTGACATGTTTTTTTCTCTTATATCTGTTGAAGGGCCTCGGATTTCGTTTCACTTCACACCATTTACACTTACTTGACTGGATTGCTACTTACCTTGATTGGAATAAAGTATCAAGAATCAAGCAGCAACCCTTTCGAAGAACACCCTGCTATCATGATGCTTTTCCTTATAGCAATATTTGTCTCTGTGATTATTGCACTCATCATAACATTCCAATCAGATCAGAACAATAATGACTCACCCAATTTAAAGCTCGTTGTCTGCCATATTTCTGGAACTCTTGCATGTGAGATACTTGTGTTGGTCTCTTCAATCCGGTGGTCCATCATCAATGTGTCTTCACTTCTACTAGTAGGGGCGTTGATCTTATGCTACCAGTATCTATTACAACTCCTCAATCCTGTAGGAGCACAAGGGTCGGAGACTCACAGTGGGGAGGGGCAAGCTACTGAGATGTTAGATGGGGAAGCTACAATAACTTCCACTCCTTGATTAGTCCGTATGTTTTCATTTTAGTTTGAATCTACGGAAAGGATCGCATATGACAGCCTGAATAATGGGACCAGTGACCCACATGTAGGGCTCAGTGCCAGTTACCGTAATATTTGTTACCTTGGTTTTTGCAGTTGATGGCTTATTTCTCTCATTCCCTCCCTCCCTCCCTCCCTCCCCAACACCATGGGGTCTCACGCAAGTTTCAAATTCCGTACTTTTTTCCCTCTATTTCAGTTCACTTAAAAAGAAGTTGTCTTTTTGGCCACCTGGTTGGAAGATATGCTGACGAAAATGGAAAAACAAGGCGTGCGAAAGGAATCAGCCGTCCACCTTTAATTAGAGGCTATTCTATGAATTGAGAAGTAAATATTAATTTTAAGCTTTTATTTAGGAGACAAAAACTTTATTGTTTATTGGCACCACCATAATTTCTCTAGTGTTCAAATAAATGCAATGAATTAATAAAAATTTATTAAAATAAGTGGGAGTGAATCATATCATCTAGAAGACACAAATATTTGTTTTGATGTATTTTTATTAATTTTTTTTTATCTACCTTGAATTTGAGAATTTATTTAAATTTCAATGGTCAGAGAGATAAAATTGACTAACAATTTAATAAATGTTTTCCATGTGTTTAGGAAAGATTATTTCCACCAATGCAAATGAGGGCAACATCTTCCTTGTTCCATATTCTAATAAAAATAGGAGAAGATTTAAATAGAATTTTTAAGTATTTATTAGTTGATTAATTCTTCAACAAAAATATAAATATATAGACAATTTTTTTAAAAAAAATCAATCATATGGTATTGAATTGTTTTATCATATTTTTATTAGATAATCTAAGAGCAAATGTCTATCTAATTTTTGCCTCAAATGATATTGGTTTTCGTTAATAATGATTAAAATATGTCCTGCAATGAAACAAAATAACTTCTAGAGAAAGAGAGAGAGAGAGAGAGAGATTGAAAGGAAAAAAAATGAAAATACAATTCCCCGTCTAACAAACGTAGACAAGCAGCACACACGAAAAGCCCTTCCACTCCCTCCTCATGAAGCTTTGCAAGAATCCCAGGAAATGTATGACACTTGTTTGACTAGCATGTCTTACATGCTTTTTATTTATCCCTTTTTAAAATTCACATTATTAATTTAAAATAAGAATTGAGATAGTCCCTTCCACGCCTCACCCCATTCGTTACGCATTTCATCAAATTCAACTCTACCGTCCCCTGCCAAGTTAGGCCAAGGTTATTATTCGACGTACTTGAGCCATTCTTAAGGCTAAGGGCACCCATCATCCTTAACCCTTTGATGCATGTACTCGGCTACGAGACTTTTGGGCTTTGAGAACATTGAATTTGTTTTCCTCAAAATGGGCTGGCCTTCCACTGGGGATGAGGCCCAAGTTGGTACATGCACTTATGGTTTCTTCAGTGAAAATCTCAAGCGCAGCCCAACATATGAGAAGAATTTTGGGGCCCCTTGAATAAAGGCTCCAAAGCTTGAGGGAAGTGTTTCTATGTGTGTGTGTGCGTGTGTGTGTGTATATATTAATGTATTATATAATATGTATAATATATAATTTATTTAATAATAGATATTCTATTTTTATATAATATTATTTATTTTTTAATTATAAAATATAATTCATAATAGTAAATTTATAAATTATAAATTTATGGATAAAATTATATCTTTAATTATAATTTAATAAATATAATTGTTGATAACATTTTTAAAATTTTAAATTCGTTATATGTTAAAATTTTTTCAAAAAAACAATAAATTTTAGATTTTAGATTTTAGATTTTTTAGAAATATAAATTCATCAACAATAAGTATCTAAAATTTTATCATTTGTTTTAAAGATTTTTTTAACATGTAAAGTGATATTCAAGATTTTAGATACTTATTAGTGATAAAGATATATCTCTAGTTTTATTTTTAAAAAATATAAAAATATAAAATATAAAATTTATTATTTGTTTTATAGAATTTTTTTAACATGTAAAAAACTTTTTTATGATTTAATAATAAATATCTAATAAAAAAATTTTTAATTTATTCAAGATTATTAAACTTTCATTAAGCATGCTATTACTATATCATATTACAAAATTATAATTAAAAATATAATTTTATTTATAAAATTATAATTTATAACTTTATTATTATTAATTATATTTTATAATAAAAGCTAAATAATATTATATTTATTACATATAAAAATATTATATATCATATCTATTTTATATAATATAAAATGTATATCATATTTTTTATATAAAACATATTATATATTATAAATTTTATATAATATTAATAGACGTATTTATATACACATACACTTCGCTCCTCCCAAACACCCCCCTCAACCCAATATAAGTTTTGGGTTTTGGGAAAGGTGGAGGGAACTCCTTCCCGTTTCCTTATTATATTAGAAAAAAAATTTTGAATGTGGAGAAATTTTTTTGGGTGTTTGTTAAATTCTTTGTAAAAAAAAAATCAACTTTTGTGGATTGCTAAGGAAATCTCTCCATATTCTCTTAAAATAAATAAGTTATTTGTATTGATTTTTTTTTTTTTTTGGCTTTTTCGGTTTATATATATTAGTCAAATTACCCGCCTCGTCAAGATACACTGATTCAGTGTTTTCTTGGATTTCTATCTTCTTCTCCGATACATTCATCCACATCTAACCCTCACAGGCACTTCCATTTGTTGATATCTGGGATTCTTTGAGTTTTTATGAATTAAATATCAATTTTCATCTCCATTGCAAGGATTTCTTTCTGTCATTTTTTTTTCTATTTCTTTGAGTTTTGACGGTCTGCATTTGCTTATGAATTAAATCTCAATTTTCAACCACATTGGAATAATTATGGGTACTAAATGAATTGTTACTAATATGATATAGTTTAGAATCCGACCAATTAATTTTTTCAAGCTTCCAAATAACATCTTTGTACTTTCACAAAAGGACAATATGATTTATCTTGTGATCATTCTGGACTTTGCCTTCCACACTGCAGTATTTCTTTGTTCATGTTTTTCTCTCTCTATTTGCAATCAAATTCATCACTGCAGATGGGTGCTACCGAAATTGACTTTCGTTGAAGGGAAATGCCATTTTTGTAATGATGCAACGTATGTTCTTGCGAGCATTATATCGACTCTGCATTCATTTCTCTTTTTTTTTTTCCTCCTTAATTGCATATACAGAGTATAATAGTCAGAATTCGCAAATCACAGAAATAGCTGTCAAGTTTTCTTCTTACCCCAGCACACAACAACCAAACAGCAGAGAAGGAAAAGGTGTGAAAGTGAATGAGATGCTGTTTTTGTTATGGGTAACCAGATTTATTTTTTGTTTCAATGATAATTAGGGACCGTCTCATCTCTTAAATTATATGTAGACATACATATGACTGCTACATCAGTATAAAAATTAACAAATATTAATGTCTTAACAAAATTTTATTCAAAAGAACTTTTTACAAGATAATTTTAAAACTGAAGAGAATATATTTGAATTCTTCAAACTTAATGTATCATTCTGGGGGGACTTTTTCCTTTCTTATAAACAAAATTGAGAGAATTTACTATGCCAAATGTGAGCCCTTTTATTGTAGTTTTCCCAAATAGACAAAACTATTTGTATTAATCCTTATTATGAATTTCTTTTTAAATAATTATAAATGTAATTATTTCATGGGACAAGAAAGTTTTGGAAACATCTTATTAGCACGTTGAAGGTCCATTTTCGGATATGCATTTCTGCAATATGTTTTCTCGAAGGGAATAAAGTACTTGACTTTCATTTTCAGACAAGAATGATAAAACTAAATATATATTTAGAGAGACAGAGACAAATACACACACATATGTTTAGTCTCAATTTTATCATTTTGTTTTTGTATATATAAAGAGAAAAAAAACTCTGTGTCAATTTAAACATCGTTTTAAATTGGACTCGTCGTTGGATTTGATTGGGTGCAATCCAATTCTCATTCCTGAAAGCTTGAGTTTACAAAAAACACCTAAAATGAGAGACATAATAACATTAATTAAAGTAAACTAAAAAGTATCTCCTGCGTCTTGCAAGCGAATTCAAAATATATCTTATAAGTCTTATTAAAGAAAAAAGAAAAATGCAAGTCTTACAATATATATATATATATATATATATAAAAACAATAAATAAACAATGTTATTAATGTGATGTTAAAAACAATATTATCTACGAATTTTTACAATTGATAATTTATTATATTATGAGAAATACTTATATTATATAATTATTTTCTATGAGAATCTACATAAATTCGCCTAAAACTAAAATATAATTAAAATATATTTAACAATAATATTAATTTAATTAAAAATGTAACTTTTAAATATTTTTAAAATTTTATTTTAATATTATTTATTTTATATTGAAAACTATAAAATCAATTTTATTCTAAATTTTAAAAATTAATTAATTTTTTATTAATATTATTATAATATCATTTAGAGTAAACTTTATTGATTTTTCATAAAATTTGGTTAAATTGTATTTGACATTTCAATTATTTGAAAATTGTTATTTGACTTTCTTAACTTTAGATATATATATTACAAAAATCTTATCTACTATTTATTTTTATCAACCAAGTTTAATCTTTTTTCTTAATGGGCATCTTTTTTCCCAAAAAAAAAATCTTTTTTGTGATATATAAAACTTAATAATATTTTTAACACAAGAAGAATATTATGTGTAATTTAACCAAAATTCAAAAAAGACAAATTTTTATATAATTTTTTGCTAAAACTTTTTTATGTGCCTGGGTATCTTAACCTTTTTCAAATTTTCCCCCAACAATTTAATCTTTAATCCGTCCTTACCCCCAGGCCCCATATTTGTCTCGATTTTTACTTTATTTCTTAATTAAAATAAAATTTAAATCTAATAAGAGTTGAAATAAAACAAGCAAGTTGGCCCAAATCTTTTGCCTCAAAGCACAACATTCTCCCCTTGATTTTTATTTATTAATTAAAATGAAGCTTAAAGCCGAAATGAACTGGTCCACAGTCTCTCTCCCCAGAACTTCTGGTGATTTTTGTTATTTTGGATTTTTCTTTTATTTGATGGTTTTGGTGCTGCTTCTGGTCACTTTATTCTTTAGCACCAAAGCACCCGTGAGTCTCCACCGATCTTAAGTTGTCATTTGGGTCGCCTCATGCTCAGTGGTGTTTATAGGTTTGATTTAATTTGATTTTGGACTAAAATTAGATCGAATTGATGTTATTGATTTAATATTTTTTTTATTTTATTGATTTTGACTTTTAAGCAATTTGGTCTAATTTGATTTATATTTTTTTATTTAAAAGTGATTTAATTCTTTAAAAAATTTTATTTTTTGTGATATACAAAATTTGACTTTTAATATGATATATTTCTTAATATTATAATTAATAATATTATTAAAATAATTAATTATTATATATTATTTTTTAATAAAAAGTATCCTTTATAATTATGTTTAATTATTCTATAATTATAATTAAATATTATATGTAAAGAGAACAAAATAATAACATTTTAAAGATAATTTATTTGATAAGTTCATCTAAATATAATTTTTTATTAATAAAAATTTTATATATAATTTAGATTTAATTAATAAAAATAAAAAGAATAAAAAGTATTGATTTGGTTCATTACTCGAATGTTTGTATATATATTTGTATATATATTTGAATCATACAATATATCTCTAAGTATTGAAGAGGGGCTATGATAGTTTTTGAATTGTATTATATATTATTTTTTTAATAAAAAAATATCCTTTATAATTATGTTTAATTATTCTATAATTATAATTAAATATTATATATAAAGAGAACAAAATGATAACATTTTAAAGATAATTTATTTGATAAGTTCATCTAAATGTAATTTTTTATTTATAAAAATTTTATATATAATATAGATTTAATTAATAAAAAAAAAAGTATTGATTTGGTTCATGTTTGTATATATATTTATATATATATTTGAATTATACAATATATCTCTAAGTATTGAAGAGGGGATGTGACTTTTTAGAATGTGATTTTTCTGCTCCTGTCAAAACCTGGCATTTTTGCTCTGCGACCCTACATTTTTGCAGGTTTTCAAATTCTAAAAAGTCACATAGCACAAATGCCACACCGTGACTTTGTTTCTATGATAAAAAGTCTAGAAACAAAGTTAGGAACTAGTTTCTACCATAAGATGCCGGGGTCCAGGTGGCATTTGTGCTCAACTCGTGAAGCATGACGTTGCGCCGTTGTGGTCCCCAGGTCAATTTTTATATTATATATACCCATATTTACACTTCAAGCCGATGTGGGATATCCGAGCTCCATCTCAAGCTTTTCTCGTTTCATCTTCGTTGCTCCCAATACTTTCAACATCAAGTAGCAATGCCGGGGGAGTGCATGAGGTTACTACCAATTCCTTTGTTTTCTATATCTTTTCTCTTGCGTGCTTTTTCCAATTTTGACATGTTTTTTTTCTCATATCTGTTGAAGGGCCTCAGATTTAGTTTCACTTCACACCATTTACGCTTACCTGACTGGATTGCTACTTACCTTGATCGGGATAAAGTATCAAGGATCAGGTAGCAACCCTTTCAAAGAACACCCTGCTATCATGATGCTTTTCCTCATGGCAATATTTGTCTACGTCATTGCACTCATAACTATCCGATCAGATCAAATCGAGGCTGACTCACCCAATTTAAAGCTTGTTGTCTGCCATATTTCTGGAACTCTTGCCTGTGAGCTACTTGTGCTGGTCCTCGTCCCTCCAATCTGGTGCTTCATCATCAATGTGTCTTCACCTCTACTAGTAGTGGCGTTCTCCTTATGCTACCCGTATCTGTTACGACCACGAAGGTCGGAGACTCATAGTGAGGAGGAGCCAGGTACTGAGATGCCAGATGTGGAAGCTGCAGCAACTTCCACTCCTTAATTAACATGTTTTCATTTTATATTGAAAACAAAATAAAAAGTTATATGAATATCTCTTGCAGTTGATAGCTGTTGCAGTGTTAACCTAGTTTTTGCAATTAATGCCACTTAATTTCTCTCATTCCTCCCTCTCTCCCCAACATCTTGGGATCTGACAAGTTATTTGCAGTTTAATTAACAGAAGTTGTCTTTTTAGTCACCTTGTTGGGAGATACGCTGACGAAAATAGAAAAACAGGGTATGGGGAGGGTGTCAGTTATCCACCTATAATTAGAGGCCATTCTATGAATTAGGAAGTAAATATTAATTTTAACACAAAAAACTTTATTCCTCACAAAGTATGAAGTAGCACCGCCATAATTTTTTCTAGCATTCAAATAAATGCAATGAATTAATAAAAATTTATTGAAATAGGTGTGAATGAATCATATCATCTAAAAGACTAAAGTAGTTATTTTAATGTGTTTCTGTTCATTTTCTTATCTACCTTGAATTTGAGAATTTATTGAAATTTCAATGGTCAAAGGGATAAATTTGACTGACAATTTAATAAACATTTTCCATGATGTTTAGGAAAGGCTATTTCCACCAACGCAACTAAAAGCGACGTCTGCCTTGTTCACTGTTCTAATAAAAATAGGCGAAGATTTAAATACAATTTTGTGAATATTTATTATTTGATTAATTCTTCAATAAAAATATAGACAATTTTTGCTAAAAAAATTGAATCGTATGGTATTGAATTAGAAATATCATAATTTTATTATTGGATAATCTAAGAACAAATGTCTGCCTAATATTTGTCTCAAATGATATTGGTTTGCATTAATAATGATTAAAAAATATGCTTCAATGACACAAAATAACTTCTAAAAAGAAAAAGAAGAGAGAGAGAGAGAGAGAGAGAGGAGAGATTGAAAGGGAAAGGTGAAAATACAATTCTACTTCTAACGCGTAAGCAATCGGCACACAGAAAAAGCCCTTCCACTCCCTCCATATATAAAGCTTGCAGGAGCCCTGGATCACAAAGCAAACCATATATCTCAAGCTTTACTTCTTTTTTGATAGTTAGTCCTCTAAATTCACCAATATTCACTAACTTCACCACAGCGACGGAGAAAATTGTTGCATTTTTAATGCTAGTAGGCAATGAAGTCTTATCCACAGCATATCAGCCAATTACTACTCTGTTCTTGCCACACAGCCAGGGTGGAACCTCGCTAGATACTCACAATTTGAATCTTAATTTCTTTTTTGAATTGATAGTATCAATTTTTTTAAAAAAAAGATAAATACAAAAACTATAAGACTCACTTGAGTGATAAATTTTATTTAAATATATGGAACTTGTTTGATCAATAAATCCTACATATTTTATGTTTATTTTTTTAAATTGATATTGTTTCAAAAAATAAATTGAAAAAGTCCATCACAAGCACATAAATATGCCCACACCCCATTCTTTATGCGTTTAGATTGCCGATCATGCAATAATGTTTTTAAGGCTTTTTCCTTTTAAGTTTAGAGTTTAATAGAGAAGATAAAAATTTAAATTATTAAAAAATTACATTTAAAATTTTTTAACCGTACACTACCAAATTTAAACTAGGTTATTATTCCACGTACTTAAGCCATTCTTAACGCGCAGTGCACCCCTATTACTTAACTCTTACCCTTGATGCTTGTACACGGCTTTGAGACTTTTGGGCTTTGAGAACATTGACGTTGTTTTCCTCAAAATGGGCTGACCTTCCATGGGCGCCGAGGCCCGAGTTAATGCATACATTTATGGTTTCCTCATTGAAAATCTCAAGCTCAGTCCAACATATGAAAGGAACTTTGGGGCCACTTGAATTAAGGCTCCTAAGCTTAAGCAACTTTAAAAATCACTAGAACAAGTTTATAATTTAAATACACTAAAAAAATTATATAAAATATATATAAAAAAAAGAATAAAGTGATGTATATGAAAAGTAACACGTCTTTCAACTCTTAAAAGTTAAATTTTAAACAATGTCTTTTTCTTTTAAAATTTGATTAGCACTGTTTTGATACGATAGAATAAGTTGCAAATATTTATAAACCTAAAGATTAAAAAAAAAAAAAAAGAACAGAAGCTCCTTTTTAAAAGAAAAGAAAATTTGCTCTACAAAGTGAAAAGAAGAAAGAGCTCTGTTCAAATTTTGAACAGATGAAGAAGGGACTGCCGTTGATTCGTTGAGGGTTGGGCTTGCTTCATAGGCCATATCAATAAGGAGAAGCATACTAGTGATTATGGATACATTCCTCTCTAACCCCCAAAAAAAAGAGAGTATACTCATAGCATTGGAAGCAGCAAGGTTGTCGCAGACCCAGCGTGTGGCAGGTTCCGTTTTATTACAGTTATCGATTTTTTCCCTTCGTGTATGAAAGTCTTATTATTTTTTAATGAAAGTTTTCCTTTCCCGTGAAAGATTCTTTAACAATAGGGGATTATTTTTTCTTTGAAAATGGATAAATCTATCTCCAAATCTACAAATGTTATGACTTGTGAAAATTAAGTCCGCTTAGGCTAATTAATTTATGGGAGTTAGTTTTTGGAGTCAGTTTACTTCTATGTACCGTTGAGGGACTACACTTGCTCGAAAATAGGCTTCAGATCATAGAATGAAGTAGCACAAGTATATCGCCCACGTCTCAGTTTTCTTTCTTTTAGCTACATACTGTAACAATGTGATGTTCAAATAGGTGGCAAGCAGGTTGATAACCAGAGAGTCTCCACAGCCGAAATCACTTCGCTTGAGGGGTTTCACTGAGAATCTGAGATACAGAATACGGATAGGGAAACAGACACTCCTTCCCTTGGCTTGCTCCCTAATATTAGTGATTAATGCTATACTTCTAATATGATTTCAGGCCTTGGTGCTTAATATATTCTATTTTTGTTTATTGACTGAAGTAATGTTCTCTTTATACATTAATGATGAAGAAGCTGATGATCTGATGATGGTTCTTTCAGAGGTAGCGAAGCTAAAGGGTGCTGCAATTTGCAAATCACAATTCCTCCTTCACCTACACTATTTCAGATATACATACATACGTACATATATATATATATATATATGTATGTATGTATGTATGTATGTATGTATGTTTTAATCTAATTTTATATTTTGTACTAAAATATCTCTCATAAAAAAATATGTAAGAGTGAAATGAAAGGTATTGTAGTTAAAATATTAAAATGAGATTAAATTATACAATAACCTTTTATTTTAAGGAAGATATATAAAATTTACTCTATATATATAAAATCACAATTCCTCCTTCACCTACACTATTTCTGATGATTTTCCTCTCATTGAGCTGCTTATATATATATATATATATATATATATATATATATATATATATATATATATATATGTATGTATGTATGTATGTATATTTTAATCTAATTTTATATTTTGTACTAAAATATCTCTCATAAAAAAATATGTAAGAGTGAAATGAAAGCTATTTTAGTTAAAATATTTAAAATGAGATTAAATTATAAAATAAATTTTTTATTTTAAATAAGATTCATATTTATTTTAAAAATAGAAAGGAAGTTTGTATAATTTTAACAAAATTTTAGGAAGATATATGAAATTTACTATATATATATCAATGATTTTGAAAATGAATCGGTTATTAAATCGATAGAGGTACTAATTTATGATTCAGTGATTGAACTGTAATTGATAATAATTAAATATATATTTTTATAATTTTAATATAATAAATAAATATTAGTAAATTTTAAATATTTAATTATTGATTCAATATTTTTTAAAATGTTTAAAAATTCTTTTTTAATTAAAAAACAAAAATGCCTAAGATTAAATATTAAGAGTATTTAATATTAAACTTTTAAAATTTTAAAATTATATTAAAATTTCACTTATCATTAAAAAAATTAAAAAAGAAACAAATAACAAATAATAATTTTGGTCAAATACCTAAATATAAGAAATGCTATTATGAGATGAAGCATAATGGAAAGTAATTAAGTATCGAAAATAGTCAAATATGTGCTTTTTATTTTTCTTATATTCTTTTTTTTTAAATTCTTTATGTTTTAACTTCTTATTTCTTTTAGTACCTTTTATTTTTAATTTGTCAAATTTATTTAAAATAAATTATTCTATTATATTAAAAAAATCTTAAAAAAAAAACAAGAAAACTTCACTAACAAATTCAAAGCTACTTTTAATCAATCTAATTTTGATCAATCTAACTAATTTTTGATCAATTTGACTAATTTTTAACTAATTGAATCACACTAGAAACTAATTCCTAATTCAACGGAATAAATCAACTAGTCCAATCTGACTTTTATCACATTGATATACATACATATATATATATATATATATATATATATATATATATATATATATATATATATATATATATATATATATATATATATATATATATATATATATATATATATATATATATATATATATAGTTGATCAAACAAGTTAATTATAACATAGTACTAAAAATATTTTTATAAATTTAAAATATCATTTGTCATGAAATGAAAATAAAGACTTTACCCCTCGCTTATTCGGAGAGACAAGTAAGAATTTCATTAAAGAACACAAAACTCATTCAGTGGTTTATTAGAATGAATCGCTTTAAATTGTGCAATTGCAACTCTGAATGGTGTAAAGAAAAAATGAATCCACTAACGAAGCAAGGAAGTAAATGGTGTATGTGTGCGGGGCTATTGTGTATATGTCGAGCAATATGAGAGGAAAGGAAATTAGACAAGTGCATAATCATCCTTAAAAGAGCCATCTCAAGCTCACTTGTTGCCTACAAATCTGATGTGTCACTATGTAATGAAATATCTCAACTGGAAGTTAACATGGATTGCATTCTTTATTGAAGTCAAATTTAAATCCATATCTTCATGGGATAATGTTTTGCTCTCATATTGCCAGCACATATAATCAATGACGTCCTTTAAATTTAAGGCATTTCAAAATAATCTCTTAAATTTTAAATGTATCTCATAATTTTTGCCCGATTCCATTAACGCACATAACGTCCGTCTCTCGCTGCCAAGAAATAGAAACCCAACCCAACTCTCATACCTCCAGTCTTCTCTCGTTCCTCTGAATGGTCTTAATGATGTTCTTCAATTAATGTCTTCTGTGTCCAGCTCATGATTTCGTAATGAAAGTTTTAAGGACTCCATTAATTATCCTCAAAAAACTCTGTTAAAGCTCCAAGAACCAAAGACGGTTTTCCATGATCTTCTGTTAACCACCACAAAAAGCTTCGCCTCTTTTTCTCAATTCTCTCACTAATCCCAACATGGAGTCATTTTGGGGTAGCAAACTACAGAACTCACAAGCTTATGTCTATCGACAAGAGAAAGCAATCTGGCCTTCCACGAACTCAACCTTGTCTGCTTCTTATCAAGGATATACTGATAGGTGTTGACTGTGGCCCTCTTGCATAAAAGAGGCATACCTAATAGCCAAGAGCATTACTCGATCAGTTACCTGCTTCTATTGTGGTTAACATTCTTAGAGAAGTACATCCTAGTCTTATCATTATTAACTCTTTGCACAGAACTTTCGCAAAAAAAGCTTCAAATAGCCCTTTGCTAACCTCCACTTGACCCATGGCTGCCTCTGCAAAGATAATAAGGTCACTGCAAAAAATAGATGGGAGATGGCAGAAGTCATGGACTGGACACAGAAGACGTTGAAAAACATAATTAAGATCATTGTCGCTAGATGAGAGAGAGAAGAGAGGAGGTATGGCAGTTGGGTTGAGTTTCTTATTTCTTGGCGGCGGAAGACGGAAGTAATATGCTTTTACCTAAAACCAACGGTAGAAATTGGCAAGCTATATATATATATATATATATCTCAATTTTATCATTTTGTTTTTTGATATATAAAGAGAAGGGAAAAAATATGTGTCCGTTCAATTTGAGTTTTGTTTTAAAATGGACCCGTTGCCAGATTTGATTGGGCGCAATCCAAATCCTCTTTCTGAGGGTTCAAGTTCACACAAGCACTTAAAAATGAGGGACGTGATAATATTAATTAGAATAAATTACTTTCGAAAAAATATTTAATTATAAAATTATTTTTTATGAAAATGAATACAAACTCTCCAAAATTTAAGATATAACTAAAAAATATTTAATAATAATATTAATTTAATTGAAATATAACTTGTTTGAAAATTATTTTTTAAAATTTTATTTTAAAATTATTTATTTTATATTAAAAGCTATAAATTAAATTTTATTCTATTTAAAAAATTAATTATTTTTATATTAGTCAAGTATATGTTTAATACTAGTTATATGTGTAAATAATAAATATAACTATATTTTGGTCATAGCAATTATAATTATAGCTTTGCAATAGATATCAGTATAGCATATCTTTTTTATTTTAGAAGATAAAAATATAAATTTTAAAAATAGAAGAAATGACTATATAATATAAGTTACTCTATTAATTAAACAAGAAAATATTAACTTTCACTATCTTTTATGATTTAAAAATAAAGTGAAAAATTCACTCTCCACTAACTTTAACAAATCTCCAGTATCAATGAAGTCTAAAACTTCTCTACACAGAAAAAATGAAAAAAAAAGTTATAATTTGTTAGCTGCGATGAGACAATCTACAACAATTTGAACTTCGGAAACAACTTAGGCAAACAAGTGTTGATAAGTAGCAAGCTTTCGAGAAACATATTCTTTAGCAACAGGGTTTATCACCAGCATAAGTTCTATTTGTGTTATTCTGGCCACCAGCCATAAAATTCACGAGCAATTGTCCATTAGAAGTGATTTACATCCGAAACAAAAATCAAATAAGATCTAAGATCAATGAATAATCCTACACAGTCTTATGAAATTTATTAAAGGCCATGGACCTATTGAAGCATATGATTTAAAGAAGGCGTATATGTACGTACATGATATACGATGAGTAACAGTCATATCAAAATCTGCTTAATTTGGAGCTCTCTAAATAATTGAACACAACGAATGCACTTAATTGCCACTTGCCATAATATCATCTTAATTTTTTCAAGTTATTATTTATTGACAAGTGATGACATTTCACATTATCATTTATCAATGGCATTAAGTACATAAAACTTAACTTTGCAAAACAGTTTTACCCATCTCCAATACATTAAGAAATTTCCCCTATTTTTTTCCATCCAATTGATTCAGTGTATAAGCAAAGCCATTCACAAAATATATACACTAGAGAAGGCAAGCTTTCTATTATAAAGATTGCAAATTATGATGGAAACAAATATTATCTAAAATTAAAAGCCAATAAGAAATCTAAGACAGGTTGCTAAAAATCAAAACAAAAGAAGCATAGATGCCCAAGAAAGTTAAATATGTAAAGAGGGGCTTTTCAAAAAAATTTCATTGTTATGCTTCTGGCTATGAGAAACAATAATTTTAGTCAAGCAAGGAGGACGCACCGAACTGTTTCCACAGTTGGAGCAAGATTTTAATTAAAAAAAAAAACCAAAAGCAAGTATAGAAAAATAGATAAGATTTTTGAAAGCTGCAAGACATTCAAAAGTCCTTAGAAATAGTTGATCATAACTTATAGCAAGAGTTCACAACTTATCGTAGGATGTGACTTCTCGCATAATAGCATATTTATAATAGTATTACACATCAGGAAGAGCTACTATACATCAACAGATTGAATTCTCCACAGTCTTTTGTAATGAAATGGAAGTTATGCATCAACCTTAAAAGAGCCATCTCAAGCTCATTTGTTGACTAGAAATCCAATGTTTCACTATGTTTGTAATGAAATATCTCAAATGGCAGTTATGATATGGATTGCTCTCTTTATTGAGGTCAAATTTAAATCCGGATCTTCATGGGATAATGTTTTCCTTTCATATTGCTAGCACATATAATCAATAACGTCAAATGTTGCTCAAGGGTTGGAATTGGAAATCACAAGGAAAAAGAAAAATCTTACTCACACAAAGCTTAATAATGTTGACAATGCAAATCAAACATAAAATGCTTATGCAAATGCAAATCCATATGCCCCCTTGCAAGTATGAAAATCATTGACTTCTTGATATGCAATATTTGCATGACTTCTAAACTAAACAAGACTTATCATTCATACTGACCTTACAACCAAATCCAAAGCAACGAATTTACCACTTGCAGCATTGGATAGGAATTACTTTCATAAGTTCTAACAAACCACATAGAAGAGACTGAGAGATTGATAGACTCAATGAGTAATCTCAATGAATTCAAGAACCAATAGAACTTAGATCTCTTAAAATACTTAAGGGGGTAAAGTGAGGAGATAGATGTGGGTCTTATTTTCCTCTCTCTTTCTCTTTCTTTACTTTACCTAAAATATTTCAGTTGATCCAACTCAGAACTAATAAGGCAATAACCCATTGTTAGGGGGCATTTTGAACATCTAATAAGGCTATTCCGTGTTGGATAAGAATCACTAATACACCCAAAATAGGGATATCTGATATGATATGTATAATGTATTTTGGTATTTATATCTAGCGTTTTCTTTTATTTGATATATTTTGAAATGCATCAGTACATTTCAAAACATGTCGAAACGACTTCAAAATAACTTAAGAGCTTATAGGGCATTTTAGTATGTGAATGGAGATGAAGATTGGTATCTAATTTGAATTGAAAACTTTAGTTTTAACTTATTTTATATATTTTATTATAGACATCTTATTTTACATTTGAAATGCTTATTTATGATTTTAATTTTTTTATACCATTTATATTTTCATGCGTTAATCTATTGAGTATATAAATATATATAGACACACTCTCTTGTATCTATATTCTAAAATTTTAAAAATTATTATATCTTATGTATCATAGTGATACACGTATTTATATCGGTGCTTTTTAGGTCATTTAAGTAGTCTTTGTAGTTGAGCCTCCTCTTCAATAAAAAAATAGGTTTATGTTCAAACAACTGGACAATGGCTTTATGATGGAAATATCTTATATGGTTCTAACTTGCATCTCTTATTGATTTTTTGATCAATTAGCAAGTAGAACAAAATGCCATTGTGACAATGTGATGATAATGGAAATACGGGGTATAGTGTATGGATATGGTGGCACTTTGTCATCAATTAAGGCAATTTCTAGTTAAAAAAAGAAAATGTAGGCCTAAAACAACACACTCTTACTTATCCACATTTTACATTCCTTTCACAATTACATCTCCTAACCAAATAGAACATAAGAGAACTTTCTATTAACATATATTGTTAGATAGGGAAATTTGTAGTTTGCAAACCCTAAATCTATTATTGGTGATAGAAAGTATGAATATGGCATGATAATTATTTGAAACTAGTTTGAAATTTGAGACAAATTTATTGAATATCCATAATTGTATAGTCTTGGCCTCAATTAAGCAAAAGCACCTATAAGACTTGTTTCATGAATTCCATGCCTAAGATGATTGGGAGGTGATTATGAAAATGTAAATCTTTTAAAAATCTTGATCTTGAGGTGGTACTAACTTGATGATTTGCTTATTTAAATTTTTAGGGTTAGTAGGTATTTGAGTTATAACCTGATTCTCTCAAATCGCGGCCAAAATAAGTTACGAGTGATATAGAAGCAAATCATGTTCCAAGAAAAATATTTTAGCCACGATACAATTCATATAAACCCATTATTTAGCACATAGGGGCGATTTATGCTGCAACGTGAAAAAATTTCACCACAGCACAAAATTGTGCTTGTTATGATTATTGCTTCTTTCACATGTTAAGTAGCAGCATAATTCCCTCAAGTCGTGGTGCAACACAATCCTTCATATTTTATAGGTTTCCAAATGTTAATTAAGCCACAATTCAGCCATTTGCTAATTTCAATATACTTTAAAATTTTCAATTTTCAAAAAAGAGATGAAAATTAACAAAATATATGGGAGAGTGAGAATAGGAAAAAAAGGACTTGGTTTCTCTACTCCTATAAAATAAGAACACGGCATGCTCCTACAAATAAGAACATGATGTGTTCCTCTCTTGCAAAAATATTTAAATCATTTATAATTAATGAATAGTTTAAATTTTATTACTTTTTATTCTTTTAATATCAAACATCATTTTTTTTTAAATTCATAGTGTAAAAGTAATTTTCATTATGTGTTCTGCTTCCTTTGAAACTAAAAAAATTCAAAAAAATAAAGTAAAATTTGGACAATCCAAATGCTCTTAATCCTATTTTTTTAAGAATAGAGAAACTGCGTGTGGAAAGAAGAGATAAGAGTGGGATAAAATTGATAGATAATTATGAATAAGTTATTTTAATCTATATTATTTTAATATGTATAGTTTTAAAATATATTATTTTAATAATAATGAATATATTATGACAAAAAAACTTATATATTGTGTTTGTTGTAAGATTGTTCAATCAAAATAAAATAATTGTATGGTTCTTTAATAATAATATGATGACTGTTTGATTTAATTAAAAAAATTATATAATTATTTACAAAAATCATACATTTGTCATGATTAAAAAAATCTGATAATAAAAATATAAAATGTTATATATAATTTTTTAAAATTATATACCTATCATATTGTTATTAAAAATAATATATTTATTATATTTTAATTAAAAAATTTAATAATAAAAATGTAAAAGAATGTATAAGTGTAATCCATATATTATTTGTACATCAAGTCATTTATTGCTGCAACAACAACACCTCTATTCTCTTATAAAAGGGAAAAGAGAGAGAATACTAAAGAAAAGATAATCAAGAAAAAAATGGGAAGATGATTAATTTGTGATAATTATGAATAAATTACTTTAATGTATATTATTTTAACTATAATAATTAAATTAATTTTATATCAACAAGATTATAGTTCATTTGGCACACAAAATAAGAAAGAATATAATAAAAAATAGAATAAAAAACATAATTTTAAGGATGCAAAATTTTTTATCCTTAATTTAAAAAATAATAAAATGATAAAAATTATTAAATAATAATAACAAAAATATAGCAAATATTGTAGACAATTGATGGAAAGAAATTATCTTTATACTAATTGAACCAAATATCCCATTAAACTGAAGTTGAAAATAGAAAAGGAGAAATAAGTGAATTAATAATATTTTTAATTAATAGATTTAAAATTTTTGTATTTTTTAATTTAGTTCTAATTGATTGAGATTTGAATTATAAATGTCTCTGTTATGAGATTAAAGTTTAAAATTTAAAGTGAATTAATCATGAAATGGAAGAAGACGGGTTCATAAATCGGAATTATTTCTGGGATGAAAAGAGAGAGATGGCTCTTAAACTGCGCGGCATTAACGGTCCCCCCAATAGGAGGGCTGGCACTTTTATTTATCTTTTTTTTTTAATTTTTTTAATAGTTGATTTACTACACAGTAGACAATTCATGAGCTACTTGTAGGAGTAGGAAGGGGAGATTCTTTAAGCGGATTTTGAGTATTGATTGTGATCGTTGGATTTAGATTAGTTAAAGGCTTTGATTGATTATCCATGGCCTATAATATGGACAATTTTAAGACGTGGATTATAATTTTTGACGGCTAATCTATCGGAGGTGCTAATCGCGGGTGTCTGCTTTTCATGGCGAGCATTAATAGACGGGTTGTGTCTGGTAATCTCAACCATTCCACATATATACAATTTTAAAGTTTTCTGATTATTCGTCATAAAATTATATACATTAACAAAAAAAATTTAAATATTATACAAATTATTAAAGAAGTAGTTATTGATGAAGGAAAAGTGTGAAAAGTTATTTAATTTTTTTGCCATTTTTTTTATTTTTTACCAATATTAAAAATTAATTCTTAATTCATTGTTTTAATTCACTAATTTAGTTAAAAATAATTTTTTAAAAAAATTAACATGCACTATATTAATATATATGATTTTGGAGTCTTCTTGTCCTAAAGTCATACATTAACATTTTAAAATAAAATATAGACTATAAAAAAGAGAAATTAAAATTCAAGTGAGAGACCAGTATTTCTTTTTATTATTTTTTAATATAAGAAACTACTATAACTTAAATTTTATATTAAAAATATTTTTAAAAAATGGCACACACTTTAATACATGTCAAAAAATTGCACTCAACAAATTTTATGCTTTGGCTGCTTTTGCATTACTGTGTTGCTTGTCTGAAAAATCAAAACGTTTATATGGACTCGCTGCCAAAATTTGTTTGGTGCGAAAGGTTATTTGAGCTTCCGTAACATATATTTCCATTTAACGTAGGGAGTGAGCCTCGAGAGTTGAGATAGCTCAGACAGTGAGAAGGGTTTTGGACGGAAAGCGTTTGAAAATAAATCTAATCAAAATAATTAAAAACATATTAAATGAAAATATATTATGGATAAGATTTAAATATAATTCTTATGTTTTTGTTATCAAATTTTTTAATAAAACATAATTATTTACACTTAATACTATATAACTAAATCTTTTTTTAAAAAATTAACAAATTTCGCAACAAAGACTCAAAGAGGTTTATCTAAGTTATACCAATATATTATTTGTAAGATTCGAATAGAATAGTACGTGTCAATCCAACGATGGAAGGAGAAGATACAAGCAGGCCTCATAAATTGGAGCACTTGTATTTACACCTATAACCTTCTAACTTCATTATTTTATATATTAAAAGTTAAAACAATGTTTTAACTATTTGATCACCTCAAAATTAGTACAGTCATCTTAAAATTTATCACAAAGAATATTTTATAACTATGTATTCAAATGATTTAAAGGCCATTCTCCCGAGAGGTCAATCTCTCCGTGTCAGAATCCATTATTGACAGATATTCTTTATATTAATGTATTGATCACATCACATAAATCTTGAAATTTGACCTAATCAAGAAGAAAAACCAGTCCCGTAAAATTGGACTTACCTCTATTTCAGTATGCTTGAGTTCAGGCAAACCAAAAACCAAAAAAATGAATGAGTCGAATTATAAGCGACTAATGTAAAGAATTGAGGTAAATATTCCATTAATTAATAGCATATTTGGTTGAAGAATGTAAAAAGAAAGAGAATGTTAAAAACAAGTAAATAAAAATAAACAGGATAAAAATGACTTTTTTATCTTTATTTTTAAAAAAATTGATTTGATGATTAAAATTGTAATTTGATAAATGAAGTGATAATTAAAGGATATAATATACATTGCACAAGTTATATCCACCGCAACAAACCAATCAAGACTTAATTTCATACAAAAATTCCAGGAACAGTATGCAATTACCAATTTCAGTTGATCTCTTTAGACAAGTAATATGACCCCGGTGAGATTGTTTACTGAGAAAAGAGGAAGAAGCATCCTCAAGTGTAAAATGGAAAACCATGACCAGAAGGGAAAACAGAAGTGAAATACCATTAATGTATCCTTTTTCCTTTTTCTTATGGATTAATTTGGCTTTAATTGGGATTCGAACTCAAATCCTTCAGCCAGGGAAATTAATTCAGCATCATTAGCATCTTTTTCCTTTTCATCTTTTTTGTTAATTACTTCAATATATTCTCCATATCAGACAAAACCTGTACTCCAAATGCTCCTGAAACAGGGACCCTCGATACATATGGGAGAGCTATACACAGCAATGAATTTACCCAAGAGAATGGGTCAGTTTCCTCCATAGGATACAACAGTTACATAATATTATCCACTCTGCCATTCTTCTACTCCTTTGTACACAAGAAATTGGACTGTTTAGTACGCCAAGCACTTTCAGATACTCATCAAGCAACTGTCCAGAGAGAGTTTACCACAAGTCGTCAGCAGTTTACAAGAGTCCAATATTGGGTATAACTAAAAAAATCCATCATGATAGATCTCACAGGATTTAATATTCTGTCAGGAAAAAACCAGTATTGAGTACTGTTTCCTATTATTTCCCTATGCAAGGAAAAAAGAGGCAGTTTTGGGTTGACAATACCGTATGATAAAAATCAAGGTAGTATGGGATGCCAAAATCCCATATTGAGTAATATGAGATACTCAATGGGATATTTAAATAGAGTTATTTTTTCATCTCAATCGTGAACTTTTGAAGAAGGGTTCTCTACCTTACTTAGGTGTGCTTTAACTGGTATCAGAGCCAATGGTCGGTAGTTCTGGAAAAAACTACCTGTGGAGGGTTTTGATTGACGAAAGGCCAAGTGAAGTGCAGCTGAATAAAGTGTCACAGAATATAGTTGACACGACGTCGACTTTTCAAAGATGGCCAATTGATGGAGACCAAAGTAATATGAGATGTTAAAATCTCACATTGTGTAACATAGGATACTTAATGGAGTAATTAAGTAAGATAGTTCTCCTACCTCAATAGCTAATTTTTAGGGGAGGGTTTCTCACTCTGTTTGGTTGTCCATCACCAAGTCATTCATAGATTACACTCACAAATGAGTTTGTTGCACAAGATTCATGAGAATTCCAGTGCATTGATTTATTGTTGACTCTTGCTTATTTATGAGTATGGTTTATAGATTACATGGTAGACACCACCTATCTAAGAAAAATCAAGAAAATAATGCAAGTTTAAGGTAAATGTAACAAAATATCATACTCACCAGGTTCATCAAAATTTACTCTATCTCCAGTAGAGAAGAGGTCGTAGAAAAGGGCAGAAAGGAAATATAGGAGTGATGTAAGCAACAGAAATCCTTGGAAAGAGCCAAATAGGTCAACAAAAAAACCAGCTCCAACTGTTCCAAGTATAGCAGCCAATGTTCCAGCAGTAAGTGACATTCCTAGAGCAAAGATCAGAAAATCCTTGTTTACGATATATTATTCCTGAGCACAAGGACGAGTATTATTTGAACTCTTCCAAAGTTTTGCAAGTACTATACACAATTCCCCCCGCACATTTTACATTTTCCTACACCTCAGAGATACAGAGCACAAAATACAGGCTACAAACCGTTTTAAATGTATTTATTGGTCAAAATGCAAAAGTAATGTCATCACATGCATGTTTATAGGACAATAATGAAATCTTACCATGTAAAACACCAGAATACTGTGGTGCAATCTCCTGTAATGTGAAGGAAGTGAATGTTAGATTGGAGTGAGAAGGCTACACTACCTGAAAACAATATTTTAATAATACTAAGAATAAAAACCTGAATGTTCACTAGAAAACCAGAGTGACTGAAAGATTTCAAGCCAAACGCTAAAGTAAGCCAAGCAGAAGCAATTGATGGAATTTTTGCCGTTGCTAAGCCAATGAGACATATTCCAGGGCCAACAAAACCAATGGACTGCGGTGAAGAAACACAAGAAGCATTGTCCATGTAAACTGATATACGGTGGGAAGATTCAAAATCAACAGATATAAGGAGACAAAACAAGGGAAAGTAGAAAATGAAAAAAGAAGCATCAATGAATTTAAAATTAAAGAATAGCAACAAGTGATTTCATGTTTCAAAAAGCACCTCGTTGCTCCAAACTCCAACACCAAAGACACAGCCAGGCTTAAAAGATGGCAATGTAGCAAATCGATAATTAAAAAATTTGATGGAACCATGGAATAAAAATGAAGAAAAGTTTTCCCAGTGCAGTATGCCCCCAAAACTGCTATCATGCACAATATTTATTTTAAGTAAGCTAGAAATAAATTATCACAGTTGTAAATTTCAAGAATTCCTCTACATCTTATGAGAAAAATTTGCATCATACTAATGAAAATTTAATAAGTCTCTCCACTATATTCTACTTACTTGCATGATCCTGCGAGTCAAAGTGACACTTATACCACTTTGTATCATCATATCTGACCACCAGCCAGCTACATAATTCATGATAGCCATCAGAACCCACGGAACAGCACTAAACCATGCTGCATGTCTGAGATCCACGCGATATACCTGTGATCAAAAGTCATACATTAATGGTTCATAAAATATTCATTTCAACATATTTTTATATATATGCTTAACAGTAAAAATCTACAATTCTACAAATGATAAGACTTACTGAGTTGAAGTAAATGGGCATCCAAGAAAGAAAAACAAAAAATCCCTGCGAAATAGGAAAAAAAATAATGTTAAAATTTAAAAAGGAGAAGGTAATTTTCATTAAAAAAAAAATTACACTATGGCATGACTCCTATCTTGCAGACATTTCTTTCAATATAGATACTCTGCTCTAACATACAAGTCTTTTCGGCCTTGTCATCGTAGTATACAATTTTTTCAAAAAAAAAAATTCTGTTAAATTATTCTTTGCTGGTAATTAAGTGGGGATTGGGGAACGGAAACAGAAGTGAAGACTACTTTAAGGAGTAAGATGAGTTAATCCTTCTCGGTTGTAGCAACTGGCAAATTTGCTGTCAATTCAAAGGATTATAAGCTCTAATTAAGAACACTAGGAGGAGGACGCAATTATTAAATAGATGCTATGGATGTGAAGCATTACCCAGCTATGCATGCCATTTGCAACAAGTAAGGACCATGTTGGCAGCTTTGAAAGCAAGCGCCTGAAAGGAGGGATCACTTTACTGGGTTTAATTATCTCCGCTGGAATAGATTTTTTCCTTTGATTCATTATATACTCCAACTCATATTTTGATATCTGAGGACTCCGGTCGGGAGTGCTTGATGTTGCTGATAACCATACCAAAACCCAAAGAAACCCAGCCAATCCAAAAATTACAAATGGTCCAAATATACCACCTTGTGACATAAGGATTGGTGAAAGCGTAAGCCCTATTGCAGACCCAAGCTGAAATCCAGCCATTGCAATTCCAACAGCCCTTGACCTTTCTGTTTGAGGAAACCACCTAAAGGGAAGAATGAAATCAGTCATTATTCACTATTCAGCCTTCTTGCTTCAGCAACTTCTAATAAATTCGGTACCAATAATAATCAAAGGGTCATGTCATATCTACTGAAACATTCATTCCAGTGATCATCACAAAATGAGCTTTGTGAACAATAAATATTCAATACCTCGCCACCATGTTATTCAAGGAAGGAAGAGCCGGTCCTTCCGCCACGCCAAGCAAAGCACGAGCGGCAAGTAGTGCCCAGAAGGACGTCTCTGCTGCCCAGGGAGTAAGAAAAGTAGCCAGCGACCACAGAGCCACACCCCAGGCCATGACCACTTTGCCGCCATAGTTATCCACTAACATTCCCCCAGCTATAGGCGAAACCAGATACCCCCACAGAAAAGATGACTGCACATAAGTATCAGTCAAACAACAACTACCCAGCAAACAATCACAAACAAAATTTTCTCACAGGCAATTCCTCAAGCATTTGAGACCCACCTGAACAATTCCAGAGAACGAGCGGCTCCAACCGTTAGCAAGCGACAACGGCACGATGGCCACCGACATGACGACGCGATCAGCATTGCAAAGCGCCAGAGCTAAAGCTAGCATCGCCACCACTTTGACTCTCTCCGAAGTGATGAACTCAGCGAAATTCGGCCGCTGCTGCACTTGCTTGTCCTCGGGAATCGAGCTGAATTGGGCATCGTTGGACGAAACCTTAAGTCGAGGCAGTGAGCGAGCACTGTGGAAAGCAGCTGAGGCATTCCAAGATTGAATTTTGTGACTGAAGAACCGGTTTGAGGTTTTTTGTGCGAAGAAACTCGAAGAGACGAGACGGGATTTTGACGATTGAAGCGTGGTTAGTCTGGTATGAGCTCGGGAACGTGGGATAGGGTTCAGACCAATTGCTCCGTTGAGTAGGAAGGCAGAGGCACGGGTGACGGGGGACATTGTGGCGGCCCGGAGGCCGTGACATGCTAGACGGTGAATTTTTGTGCGATTGGAGGATCCAGTTGGCGTGCTACTAACGAATTTTCGAAAATGACCTCGTCCTTTTTTTTTTTTGGGTTGGAATGACCTCGCCCTTTGCTAAGCGTGATGTATGATAGTATGATACCAAAGCTTTTGTCAGGCCAAAACAAAGGAGAAAAAAGATCCCAAAGTTTTTTGGCACATAAAATGCTGTAAAATAAAGGGCAAGAAAACACATTCGAACAATAATTTAAAATTTATGATAAATTATATTTTGTAATTATATATATTAAGATATAATTTAAAAAAGACTTTTGCCTCAAAGGAAGACCGATGGGTCGAGAATAGGTTTTTTAAGTTTGGAGGTTTGAGTTCTTCACATTATTTTCTTAAAATAAATAAATAAAAACTCGTTAAAATAAATATTTTATTTGATAGAGTTTACTAATGAATTAAAATTCAATTGATGTTTTATGAGATAGAAAAACTCACTAATATATTTACTTTAATTAATTTTTATTGGTTGTTTGCATATAATATATAATTTCTAAAAATTAATTTTTGTGCTCTCTAAGTAGATTTGTAGGTGTTTGGAGGCTAATTGAATAGTTTCTTTTTAGAATCAATAATCTTTAACGATAGTTTTTCAAGTTTAACCTTTGTTTGTCCTTTTAAAATTTTGAACATATCACTACCACTCTAATTATCCTAGAGTAATATATTTTTATTGTTATTTTATAAACAAAAAAAATTTCTTTTTAAGATATTGATGTCTCGATGTGTAACATATGATGATATAAATTATTATAAGTTTACATTTTGAGAGTATATAAATAAGATTTTATGGGTTAAACTGTAAAAAAAAAATTGTAAATCTTTAATTCCAACATTGATAGTTTACTTTTAGTTGTACTAAAAAAATGAATTAATTGACATCTATCAGTTGACTCATGTATCAACCACAGACAGATTTCCAAAATTGACATTGTGCTTTGCTAAGTGTGATGTAGGTTACCATATCAAGTGTTGTATGATTAGGCGTAGAGTTCCGTGTTTAACTTCTACCCGTAACAAAATTTGTAGGCCAGATATCAAATAATATCTTTATGAATCTTGTAGTTTTTTTTTTTTAACAAAATAATAAAGTGGATAGATTATTTTAATATTACTGATCAAAGTGTTAGTAGTATACTTCTTTTTTTTAATACTGAAACAAGTTAGACTTTAACATAAGATATTCCTCTGATACAAAGAAGTGGGGGGACTGACAATGTTTATCCAAAAATTGATGTTCCTGTCCACATAATTATAGGAGAAGGACTGGAAAAGCTGAATTTGCTGCCGGAAGCGTTTTGCAGAACTCGTTCCTTCACCGTACTACCTTCTTTGCCCATTTTCAAGAGGTTGACTTGCTTCTTGCTGAGGAAAAGGGCTTGCAGGTCATGTTTATATGATATATTTCCCTGATCACTTTGCCTTCTATGATATATTTGATTGCTTTCTTCATGGCTTTGAGGCTGGCAAATTTCCTTGGTATGTTTTCTGCAAGAATCCATTCAAAGACTTAAACCAAGGTTTGGTTGAGAAGAATTGCCACTTTTATCTTAGCTTTCCTCAGCCTGCTTGCTGATGTGTGCAATGATTACCCATCCTTCTTGTATGGGTTCGCTTATGCCAGGCTTGCCTTTTGTTGGATTGAGAGGTGAGATTGCTGGGATATTTAATTAAGTTGCATGCTACATTTGACTCTTTTTAAAAGTGACTTTTGGGTCACCCTTAAGTCCTTCATGAATGACATGATTTCGTGTTTTTCATATATTGTGCAAGATGATAATGATGGCTTTTGGTATTTTCTTCCCATTAGAACATCTACCGATTGGTAAACCAAAAAAGTTAATTAGTCTACAATTCCTAAAATGGTGAAATTAAGAAAATATAAGAGATAGTAGACAGGCCAACCAAGTAGCTTTTGGCGAGTGTTAGTAGTACATTTAAAATTCCTTACTAATTCTATATTCATATTTGTTAATTCCATTCACTGAACTTATTAAGAGATAAGCAAAGCCTCTCCAATTTAAATGTTAAGAAATCTCTCAAAAAATCGACAACTACTAACATAAAGTTCATATTGTTGAATCTTGTAATTTTGATATGGATGACTTGCTTCTTAAATATTATTTAACTACAATAAATGTAAATATATAATTATTATTATTACAACTCAATGTAATGGCATGTACTCCTTGTAGAATTTCACTTTTATATGTTTGTTGAAAGATTTGATAACAAACAAAATTAAATCTCATACCTAGTTTAGTACATATCAATTTTTAATTGACATAATAAGAATATAACAAAAGATGAAAGGATAGCATTCAGATTTAAAAGAGAAGAAAATTAAGGGAAAAAAATTAATCTATATTTTGTCAAAACAGATATTAACAAAATATATATTTGTTTAACAAAATATAGTATCTTTTCATTGATTTTTTTTAATGAACTTGTATGATGGACATTATTATTATTTTCACTCTTGTATGACAAAAAATTTTGAATAAATTTATACATGAACTGTTATTATTTAGCTTTATAACTTAAAAAATAATAAATACATGAATCATTGACTAAAATGATAAACTCTTTATTCATCACATCTTTGGTTAATTTTATGAAGAGCTTAGCCTCTTTTGAAAGAGTTTTAGTGATTTCATTATTAAATTTATTTAGACATTTTCATTTTATTAATAGAAAAAGTTCAAATAAAAATTTCAGTTATAAATTTAATAGCCAAGATATTTAAACATATTACAAAGTTGAGTTATTTATAAAATTATTTTTATCAAGTAACTAAAAAATACAAATTAAAAATTAAAAATATATTCTTGTTGATATGTAAAGACATTTAAATTTTTAGCCTTACTTAAGACTTGTTTGGTAAATGCAAAGGAAAGTGAAGAAAGGGGAAGGGAGATGGAAATAGCCAAAAATAATGTTTGATATATTTGAATAGGTTTCACTCATAGATTTGGTTTATATCACATTTTTGTCTTATGCATTACATCATAATATTAAAGGAAAGCTATTATTGAAAATGAAAATAGTAGAAAAAATACTATTTTGTTATAAATGATAGTGATATTTTATTTTTGTTTAAAAAAATTACAATTAAAAATTTCAAGTTAAAAATACTCATATCAAAGAATTTTAAAATTTAAAATTATTTTGAAAAATCTGCAAATTAAAAATTTTAATTTGAAATTTGAAATTATAATTTTCATGCACAATATAAACTTTTGATCTTTAAGTTTTTTAAAATAATTTTAAAATTTAAGTCTTTCAAACTTAAGGTTTTAAACTATAATTCTTTTTCATTTTATTTTAATTAGCCAAAATTAATTTTTTTAAAACTTTTTTCTCCATATTTATTTAGGCTATTTATTTTTATTATTGTATTATTTTTATTCTATCAAATATTTAAATAAAATATTTGTATCATTTTTTATATTATATCAAAAATAATTTTAGCTGATAAAATTTTATTTCATTCTTATTTTTATTTTTTTATCCCTTTAAAAAATTTTCTTACATAATCAAACCTCGACCTTCAATTCCAATCGGTGTCACCTCAACAATCCTAAATAGCTAGTGGTGTTACTTTCAGGAAACTTTTACGACGGTTAATTTTCAAAGGGTAGAAAAAAAGAACATAATCAATTAAGAACTAAATTATTTATCTTCTGAAAGTTTTTATTAATAGAAATTCTTGGATAATGAAAAATGTGATGGCAAGCAGGGGGGTTTATCAAGGGTTTCCTTCTCCTGCAAGTTCATCGCCACTTTCTCACTGCACTCCTCCCCACACACAGTCCCACTGTACTGCTCTCTCTACTCATTCTGTCTCCCACTTCTCTTCTTGCCCTATCATGCTTTCACCCTTCCTTCTACATATCGTCCCCTTCCAGCCATGATTACTTCTTCCAAACTACACCGTCTATCCAGTTGTTACCGGCATCCCACCAAGCCCGTTACCGGTTTCTGCGCCTCCTGTCTCCGGGAACGCCTTGCCGGGATCGACTCCTCTACCGGCCATGAATACCCTGCCCAAGAGGTTCAACTCACGGCGGAGCTTCGTCGCACGAAATCTTGCTCCGGTAGCGGCCGGGCTCCCTTTGCCACCGCCATTTCCGAGCCTCGTCGTAGGTCCTGCGAGGTTCGGGCACGGAGCACTCTGTGGGATCTCTTCAATCTTGATGACAAGAAGAAGGGTCTGAATCGGAAGTTTGAGGTTGAATTGGGAAACTTGGGTTTTGAAATACGAGAGGAGGAGCAGATTGGGAATGGCAATGAAGCAATTAGGGTTTGTGGGGATAGTTTTATAAGGATTACGGATGGAGGAGATGAAGTTGATGACGAGGAGACGAAGACGATGAAAGAGTTTATAGATCTTGAATTGCAGAGTGGGAAGAGTGCAGGGAGAGATTTTAGAGAGATTGCGGGGAGTTTCTGGGAGGCAGCTTCTACATTTAGCAAGAAACTGAGGAAATGGAGGCGGAAGCAAAAGTTGAAGAAACATAATGGCGTTGGTAATGCAGGTGCTGAGTTGACAGGACTGAACGTTGAGAAGCCAAGAAGCAGGAGATTGAGGGAGACTCAATCTGAGATTGGGGAATACGGGTTGGGGAGGAGATCTTGTGATACCGATCCAAGGTTGTCACTTGATGCAGGTAGAATGTCAGTGGATGATTCACGGATTTCGTTTGATGTGCCTCGAGCTTCTTGGGATGGATATTTGATCGGGAAGGCATGTCCTAGGCTGTCGCCAATGATATCAGTTGTGGAGGACGCTAATGTTTCTGTTAATGTCATTGAAAACAGAGTTTCCGATGAAGAGAAAGTGAATCTGGAAAGTGCTGGAGAGCCTAATCCTGGTGGATCAGCTCAGACCAAAGATTACTATACAGATTCTTTGTCGTGGCAGCGGCGCAGAAGGAGTTTTGATAGATCAAGCTCTCATAGGAAACCAGCGATACCAGAGGTTGATGAATTAAAACTGATTTCGAATGCCAAAGTATCTCCTGCTACCACTGAGTTATTCTACGGGGCAAAGTTGCTGGTCACAGAGAAAGATCTGAAGGATAGGGACTTGAAATCTCCGAATAATGTTGAAACTGATTGTGTACTGGGATCTGCTTCTGAGGATGCTTCTGATGTTGCTACTGGGGTTAATCAAAAGGGATTCAGGAAGCTCCCAAAGTGGTGCAAAATGTGGAATAAGTTGGGCTTAGTACAGAAGAAGAAAGAAAAGTTAGGAGAAGAGTATGCTGCAGGAGATGTGGTTAATAAGCCAGTCACAGATTCTTGGCAGAAGCTGAGGAGGGTAGTTAATGGACAAGCAAGTGAGTCAGTTAGTCAAAAGCTTATTCGTAGCTATAGTGTTAGCTGTAGAAGCCCTTGCAGAATGGCCGGTTTGGTCGATAGCTTGAGGGGTCCTGAGACCAAAAGCAATGTTTTGAATGGAAGACAAGACTTCATGCTTCAAAGGAACCGGAGTGCCAGGTATTCGCCAAATAATGCTGACACTGGCTTGTTGAGGTTCTACTTGACGCCATTGAAGAGCTATAGGCGAAGCAAGTCTGGAAAGAGTAGCATAAGAGATTTGCATCCAACATCCAGAAGTGTCCTGTGAAGCTTTGTTAACTCTTGCAAGTATATCTGGTTGTAAAAGTATATATAATGCAATTGTGGTTGTTCATGAGATAAAGTACAATTACATAACATTGTTAGATTCTAATGACAAAATTTCTAATGATGTTGGTGGCAGAAATAAAGTATTCTTTTCATGGAGTTATTGGCATCGAAAATTTCTTATTGCAGCACTTCAGTAATGTAATCACCAAACATATATTGCTAGTGAACTTTTTTCCATGATTTTATCTGTTGTAGTGATGTGCTGTCTCAAGTGTTGCAACATTTCACTCCATGCTTTGCACAATGAAGTATATTGTTACTAAATCCAGTAAGAAAGGCTCAGCTTAGTTCTCACAAGCCTGTGCACGTTCACATGTTAGAGAAAAAGCTGGAGTTTCCAATTTTAGGTTCAACTACATTGATTGTTATATATGCTTGAAATTGACACCCAACATTTTTCTTTAAACTTGTAACTTCTCTCTTTATTCTGAATTTAAGATTCTTTACTAAATGATAATTATGCTGTAATTCCTATTTATTCTTGAACTTAAAGAAATGTTGTGAGTAGTTCTTGTTTTCTAATATAAAAGATATATATATATATATATATATATATGTTCAATGAGAATTTCAGGATAGCTATTCAATTGACTAGGGCAGAATTGTAAAGTAGCCAATTACTGATGTTGCATTAATAAAAAAACAGGATGTTGTGTAGCCTTTCTCCTGGCATATAAACTTTATATTCTTAGTTTGCATATGTGTCAATTTGAATCTTGAGAGGATTTAATGCTGCTAATACTTTCCTTTAATAAATATCTATGTCTATGCCAAATTATATAAAATCAGACAGGCACTCAAAGCATCATATTCTGTCTCTTGGCTGCAGCCTTCGAATTTTGAAGTCAAGGCCCATTGACATCAAGGCGTCAAGTTATCTTCTCCCTTGTCTGCTACAATTGTATCTGTGTAGTGCTGACTGGGAAATGAGGGCTAGCAGGCAAGAAAATGGTTTGCGAATTTTTAGCTTGTCATGGTCCATTAGTGGATGCTTTCTTGTTGAAGTGAAGTCTCCAAAACTATTCAATTTTTACGTTACTCTTTTTTGTGATTGTATATTTGGGATGTCACTAAATTTCTGTTTGTATAGAAAAGTAGATTTGCATTTTTTTTTCGCTTTTGGTTTTTTTTTTGGGGGGGGGGGGGGGGGGGGGTCATGGTTTTAGCTGTTTCTGTTGTGTGCTCAGCTTCTTTTGTGTGGCTGCTGCTTTTTCAACCTAAAATCGAAGGTGATACTGCTAGCTGTTGGTCCCTTGATTAATTTTCTTTTCTCGGTTTTGTAATCCATCTCAACTGTGATGTTGATATATAGGGTTAGTGAGTTCTGTTTGTTTACTTTTGGCTGATTGGCTTGAAACCGGGGATGCCAATTGAAGAATTTACTTTTCCTCCATTGCATTGTGATAGTTCTATGTTGGTGCTTAGTTTTGTTCATTTCAAACATCCCTCTCTCATTGACTTTATAAGCTGCTTAGATTTTAGTTGAAATATGGCCACTGACACAGGCATGTGTGGTGCAATTTAATGCAGCTTTATTCTATTTGTGCAGTTAGGCATTTTTATTTATTTGAGTTTATAAAGCTCAAGTGGCCTGACTGGATGAACACTGGACGCTGGATGAATGCAGAGAAGCCAAACCCCAATTTAATTTGTAGCAAAATCAGCTTACTTGGTCGTTCTGCGTTTCTGGTGTAGTTAAAAGTGAATGTGTAGGATTAGCTTTCTGTGTATATAACCTGTGAACTTGTCTCTCTATCATCTGGGGCACCAGCTTGGGGTCAAGTTCATGATCCAATTATTCGCCATAAAGTTGATCATATATTGGGTAGTCCTATTGGGCAATGGGGCCTTTGAATTTGGTCGATGCAGGTGATCCAATGGCCTGCACTGGGTTGGTGTTCTCTTGTGAGCTAACCTGTTGGGGAAGTAGCGTTATCCTTCATTATATGTAGTTCACTGACTATTTGCATGTGTCTCTCTTTGACTTTTTCTCCACGTTTTGTTTTAATAATGTAGATTTTGCTGATGACTGAATGAAATACAGCTTCAGATCTTGACCATTATGAGAGAAGATTTTTAGTGGTTGTATGTTGTACAGTGGAGTATTTCTGATTACTTTTCATCAAGCGGGTGCACTTTTCTGGTCATGTAAATTTCAACGCAGTGGCCGTTGGCTAATGTAGGGATGAAAGAACTGTCTGACCTATGAAAGAGGCTTTTTAAGCATATACACTGATTTACAATTATGGTCAAGCAGCTAAGAATAAGTCAAATAAATTTATCAAAATGGGATGCTACATTAGCTTTTGCTATTTGTTATTCATTGCTTCAAATAAATACATCTGTTTTTAATTTATCTTGGTCCTCCTCGTACATCTCTTTGTATAGCAGCACTGACTTGCTATTATCTCAGCATGTACTGTTACAAGACACGACAAGATTCTTTTCTTCTCAGTAATGAGGAATTGTCTATCATTCTATCACTAATGTAATATCTTTTTTCTTTTGAGGGAACAAATAGTGGAGCCATATTCTCTAATCTCCATAGTCTTTTAACATTCGAGACAAGTCACGGTTGCGTGAGCACATCAAAATTGATGCTAATTTACTCATTTGCTCAAACATTATAGGGCTTTCTTTAAGTCGTGCTATGGTGGCAAGGATTTGGCAATACTTGTACTCGTGAGCTAAGCGATGTATATCTACTTGCAATTTTGACGGTCTCCCATTTCTTAAATTTTGCAACGATAAAATGAAAAAGAAAATGCATAGCGTATGAACGCTTGTTGGACCAAAAATAAGATTAAAAAAATTAATGAAAATTTAACAAAATAAGTGTTTCATAAACTTTAATGAGCTTCTATTAACAAAAGATCATTTAAAGACATAATAGTTCAGATTCAACATTTAACAAATTGATTTTCACAACAAATTGTTCTAATTTAGCCACACGATCAGTCAACATATTTATGAGGGCATCATAGAAGTTTACTACATTCATTCCACTCTTGAAGCTGAGAAATGACCTTTCTCATCTTCAGCCACACCTTCTGACTCACTCCACATCAAAGCCCTTCTCCTGAAGCTCAGCAATGACCTCATTCCTCATCCTCAGCCACAGCTTCCGAGCTTCCTGCTCAAACTTCTTGTTCTGCTGGTCCTTCTGGTAATTGTACGCATCCTTATCGGTCTCAATGACCCCTTTTGGACCAATGGTGGTTCCAATCATCCCTCCCTTGGCAACAAACTCTTTCATGGCTTCTTCATCGCCAGGGTATGGGAACTCCCGCCGCTCGTACAGGTGGGCTAACTCCCTCTCCTCCTTTGGCCGCGGCTTCAGCGTCCACCAACCCAGCGGTGATGTCTCATTGTACACCCACACTGCACCTATTATGGCGTACGTGCAAAGCAAAGCCTTCCCAACTTGTTTCCAGAAGTAGCGATCATCTTTTCCTACTCCTATTTTCTTCAGAAACTTCTCCAGCTGAAATCCTGTGTGTTAAAAAATGTATCAAAACGTTTAACTCAGAAATAAAAAAGAAAAAAGACTCAAATTTTTGCGCCAGACATTCCATCAAACAAGTGGTATGCGAGTTACGCTTATAAAATCATTAAACTAGCACGATACGAATCATTTAAATCAGAGTTTCAGAAGCTAGTTTTAATTTATGGTATTTCTGGGTATTCATTAAATTCAGCAGCTGAAATCCTGTGTTGGAAAAAAATGAATCAAAAAGTTTAATTCAAAGAACGAAAGCTCTGAAATTTTTCCGCCAGACATTTCATCGAACATCTGGTATTCAAGTTACGCTTATATAATCAAAAAGCGAGCATGATACAAATGGTTCAATTCAGAGTTTCTGAAGCTAGTTTCAATGTATAGTACTTCTGGGTATTCATCGAATTCTGTAGCTGAAATCCTGTGTTAGAAGACAATGAATAAAAGAAGTCTAATTTAGAGAAAGAAAGCTCTGAATGTTGAGTCAAACATTTCATCGAACACATAGTATACAAGTTACGATTCTAAAATCACAAATCTAACATAATACGAACGGTTCAATTTAGAGTTTCTGAGGCTATAGCTTTAATTGTTTGTGTGTGTGTAAAGGGTACCTTTTTCGGCATCTTGATGGCGCTTACGAACCATGGCGAAGCTGGGACTCGATGATGGTCCTAATCTTGGGGAACTGAACGAACAGCAAACGGGTAGTGTGGCTACGTTGAAGTTTGAAACCACTGGGCCAATACCACTTGGGCTCCATGGTAGTTTGTGCAAAGATAGACCCAACGATTTGAAGATTCGCCTGTGCAGCCCATTTCTTTTTTGTAGGCATAAATAATAATGTTTGTTTGCTAGACAAATTTCATTTTTATAATTTAGTTTCACTTTTGATGTATCACATGATAATTTTTTATGATTGATTTATATTACTTAAATAAACAAATGTTTATTTAAAATTGCTCCACCATTCCTCAACTCGCTTAAATTAGATTTGGAGCTCAAACAGCATTAAGGAGACATAGAATTTCTTTTTTGGCCAATTAATTTGTTACATAATCATGTCACATCAAATAACTATTACGCATCATTGTTGGAGAGATTCTTTAGTATATTTAATCAACTAAAAATAAAAGACCAAGTCAGTTATAAATAAATATGCAAATAGTTTAAAACATGTGTATCTAAAAATTTTTCTTGTTAAATAAATATTCAAATATTTAATCAACTTTTTACATTTGTGAAGAGTCAAATATTCATTTATACAGGGGCCGGAACAAAGTGAATTTGGTAAACCCAGCCAACTTAGTCTATGGTAGGGTGGTTTTCTTTTTCCCTATGGTTTTGAATTAGTTAGGATTACATAATATTGCATTCTTTGCAAATGAAGTAAGAACCGAGCACTTTCTATATTTGTAAAGAGTCAAATATTCATTTATATGAGGATTATACAAACAAGGTGAATTTGGGAAACTTGATTAACCCAATCTAGTTAGGGCAAGTTTTTTTTTTTCTTTTCCTGTAGTTATGGATTGGTTAGGGTTAGAGAACATTACAATTTTTGCAAAGGAAGTAAGAACTTGGACCTTTTTACATCTGTAAGGAGTGAAATATTCATTTGCTAGAGGTGTACACAAGCAAAGGCGCAAATCTAGTCAACTTAGTCCAGTTGGAGCCTTTGTTTTTATTAAAGAGTATGAAACAATAAGTTGGGCTGAGTAAGAAATTTTTTTAAAAAATATTACTGAATTAAAAAATTTACAAGATTAGTTTTACTCGACTTGACCTAAAGATGTATAACATTAGTTTTATTCAACCTGAACTAATTACATGTAAATATTTTTTAAATATAAAACCTTTTAAAACTTTATTTTAACTCCCAACATCCTTAACTCACTGGGAATGTTCATTGGCTGAGCAACCCGAAATAAGGTTTAGTCAAAAATATAAATAAGTAGAATTTTAAACAAAACTATATCAAGTCGAGTTGGGTCACGGGTAAAGGCATATTTTGTCCAACTTTCTTTAATAGTTACTTTTTTTAATTTTTAATATCTTGTTATCTTATATATATATATATATATAATTCTTATTTTATTCGATTCTCTCTACATATTGTAGTTTTTATTACCTACTCAAATATTTTTTACTTTTTAATTGTTTTTATCATTGTTGTATAACATTTCTTTTGTTGAATAACAAAAATACATATATTTATTTAAAGTTAATTATATTAGTATAACTTATATTTTGTTTGATAATATTAGATTTTTTTTATTACTAATAAAAATATAAGAGTTCTAAATATTTATTATTTTGAAATATATACCTATGAATCTATAAAAAGATTTTTTTTTATTTTACAAGTATCAATTTATTAAAAAATAAAAAAATTTAACTCAACATAAAATTAGGCTTATTCAAGCCGGGTCGGGCTGAATTATGAGTATAAAAACAAGTTTGATGTTTTAATTGGATAGAACATTGGGCCTACTAGATGCTCGACTCAACCTGACCCTGACCTATCTATGTACAGTCCTATTATGTACCCTCCACTCTATCATTAGACTTGAGTTCTCCTTATCTCTGCTCTACTTTCACTGCACTGGTTTTTTATTAAAGGATTTGATTCTGTCTCAAATGCTCCTCAATAGTAATTTCATTGCTTTGTGTGATAGGAATAACATCATTGCACAGTTTTTTTTTTTTTTGGGTGTGCAGTTTTTGTGGGTCAAAAGATCCAAAAGAAAAGAAAAGCAATTTTAAAATGACAACTCGAGGCATTGAGATTCTTATCATATCTATTAAAAGCAGAGATTGGAAATAATAAATAGCAAGCTCCTTATGAGGCTCAAGATCATTAATCCAAACTCATTGAGAATTACGATGCATGTTAATCCTTTCTTCTCTTTCTAGAGACATTTTTATATGATAAAAATGAGTGTTTCTATCATCTTCTTCTAGCCATTGCCCTCTATCGGCGTTGCATTTTGTTTCCAATAGTGCTAGATAATTTGGATTATAGCTAACAATATAATTTTTCATTGCACAAGAAAAAGCTTTATTACATACTCCCCTCCAATTCCACGCTATATTTTTATTCATCATTATAAAAGAATATGACAAAAGAGACCGACTATGCTTCTTGGGATAAACCCATACAATGTTCTGCCAACCTTCATCCTTCTGCAAAAGAGTTTAGTAATTAACCAATCCATCTATTGCCATGTCGATTGAGGCTCCCTCTAAAACCTAAGGTCTTGTGGGACATTCAGTATCATTTATAGAATTTCTTGAAATATTCAGAGTAAGCACACCAGGCTAAATGAGAGGGATATCCAATTTATTTTGTTGGTTTACCCAAGCCTCCTCCAACCCCCAAATACGTTGGGTTTTGAAATGCCACTTAAACCATTAATTAATACCGGCCCTCACAAAATTGGGAATGATTTTTCTCTAGTTGAAGGCAACAAAATGACAGTTCAATTAAACATTTTGGCTTGTTTATTTGTTTTTTAATTTAAAGAAAAAAAAGATATCCAAGATATATGAACATAACAATCATATTCTCGTGCTAATCAAGGAGAAGCCATTTTCCACAAAATTATTATTGGATTGAAATCCATTTAAAGAACTTGAAAAGGCTTGGTTAAGAATTGTTCTGCTGGGGCTGTTATAGGGACGAGTAAATTATAGGGATCTTGTTTTAATTTTATTGATATTACATATATCATTTTTTTTAAAAATTTTTTTTTGAAATCAAAATTTGTACTATACTCTAATTCAATTAATTTTCTTTTTGTTTTAGATTAAAATATCTTCTATTAATCTACATATATATTAACTAAAACACCCTCCAATGGTAATGTAATGATAATAAATGAGCCAGAGACCTTCGATTATCGCAAGCTCATGATCCTCTACATTGCTAAATCCTACAAAGCAGAAGTCATGCTTCAGGTCCAAGATGTTAATGACACCTTTGTTCGCCCAGAGTTGAAATCTTCACCCTCCTCTTGTTCACCATCTTCCTTAGGCTGATGTCATCAACTGATTGATCAGCTTCAACTCCTAAGAGGAACTCCTTTAACCCCCAATCCCTATATCTCCGTACCTTACCACATTTTCATATGATTGATCAGCTCTAGAAAGGTCATCAAGCCCCTTTTCAATCGCTCTTAGGCTTCTTTGTATTCCGAAAAAGCAAGTCTTCCTCTTCATTGGACAATTGCCCTGTTTCTTTCCTAACGCTAGTCTCCATTTGCTCTCCTCTACCTCTGTTCTCTGTTTCATGGCGGGTTTTTCAACCATTGACAACAGGTTATTTGTAACTATTGATGGTACAAATAATTAATTGCACAATAGTAATGGCATATTTTACCTTCATCGTTTTTGCAAGTCTTTCCTTGTTGGCAAAATGATGAGTGATTTTATCCAATAGATGATGAAGACTACTCTATAGATAGTATCATGAAAGCCCATTTTATTTGAAACAATTAGTTTTAGGAAAAATACAAAATGAAAATTGTATATGTCTTTATGAATCTAGCACGACCCAATGAAACCTGCGAACGGAATCGACCACACTGGTCTTAATGTGACTGGGTTGGGGGTTAGGCCTTATAAATAAGACCTGTCTTCAAACCGTGCTGGGTTGAAGGTTGACCAAATTCTCTTTATGCCATGTTTACACCTCTACACGTGTATAAATTTTTTAAAGTTTTTAAATAAATTTTTATAAAGTTGGAAATAAATAAATAAATAGAATATAAAACTAAACTAAAACATTAAAAGAAAGAGTTGCGAGTGAATAAATCTTATGCTTTTCAACTTTACATAAAAATTTATAATAAAAGATTTAAGATGCCAAATTCCATCTACACAGTCCACGAGAAGATTAAATATAGCAAACATATTATTCAAGTGACTATACTTGATTTTGACTGTATGTTATCGTGTAATAATAGGAGGTAAACAACAAGAAAACTGCAAAAAGGAAACTTTATGTGTACAATCTTCCGAGCTTTCTTCTAAATACCAAAAGATGGCACTCATAGATTTTAGCTTAAATTGATGGGCATGCAGAGAAACCCAAGAATTTAATTTAACCCGCTTTTTAATGAGATTGTATATACAATATTACATAACGGTATTGCAATCTTTGTATACAAGTATAATAAGAACTAAGGAGAAATTCTTAGGTAAAGTACTTTTACATATATATATATATATATTAATTACAATGATCTTTTCTAAAACAAGGTTATTATATACTTTAGTTTAATTTTGAATTTTTTGACTAAAATATCTTTCATTAATCTAAATATATTTTATTAATTAAAAAAATTAAAATGAAAGACATTTTAGTTAACAAATTTAAAATTAGACTGAAGTATAATATAATGTTGCAACAATGTCAATAAGTATTAGCTAAAAGCTTTATACCATTTTGACTACTTCATTTTCATTTTTTCTTAAATTTTAAACTTAACTTTTGATTGAAAAATCATAAAAACTCAATTGATTACAAAAAGTTACATGTGACAATATTTTTTCAGTCCTCAATATGAGATTTTAGACTGTTAACTAAAACAAATTTATTGAATTACAGTCAGCTAAACATGGCCAATTGACTTGTAATTGGATAAGACTAGCCAAAAAATAGTCAACCATGTTGGGTAGACCATAAATCAATCAGTATAAATAATTTTTAGTATGCCGCTAATTTCAAAAACTTACAAATTTTAATCTCACATGCACATGCAATTTGAAATCCACCAATTTTTTATTTTTTTTTATAAATACATAACTTTTTTTCCTTGCTTGAACTTCTCTCTTCATTTTTGTTTTCTAGTTTCTCTAGTTTCATTTGAAGGTATTTTTCTTTATCTCAAATTCTTCATCTAAAACTGCTTCTCATCTCAGCTAATTTTTCTTCTCTTCCCTCAAGCTCTCTTCTTCTCTCTTCTCTCTCTTTCTTTTTTTCTTTAATATGTTCATCAAACTTTTATGATATGAAGTTTTGGAAACTATTTCATTTTCGTTCTCTAAGCATTTCTGTCATGTGGAACTATTTGAGTTTTTTATTTGTAATATTTGTTGCTAATTTTTTATGCATTAATATATTTTTAATATATGTTGAAATATTGTAGAATTTATACTAAAAGATGGAGGAAGAAAGGTGAAGATGAAAGATAAAAAAGATGCAGGACAAAGACAAAAACCAAAATTTTAACAAAGCAAATAAAACAAAATAAATAAATATAAAACAAAATACTATTAATTATAAAATAAAATAAATATAAGAAAATGAAAAAAAACTATTTCCTATTGAAAGTCAATAGGAAACCATTGACTTTTAGTCGGTAATTTGTTTTCATTTCTTTTATAATTTCCTTCAATGTTGTCCAAAAAAAAGTTGCAAAGAATCATATACTACTGTCTACTACTGTTTTGTAACCCCAATTCAAATGGTTACCACTTACTAATTAGAAAATTTCTGACTGATGAAGTAATTAAATTTTTAGTTGGAAATAATACATTTTTTATTGAATTTATGATTTTTTTTCGACTGACAATTTAGTTTACCATTTCGTTGTAGCATAATGTTTTGTTTTAAAAAAAAATTTGTATATTTTAAAAATAAATGAGAAGTTTATGTCATTTTAGCAAAATTCAAAAAATGTCTATATAATTTACTCTTAAGTTAATAAAAGATATTTTAGTAAAAAAATTTAAAATTAAACTAAAGCATATATTTTAAAAATAATTAAAAAGCGTAAAACTAAAGAAAAATCTGTACAATCTACGTTATCTATTATATATTATATAGCATCATATACAATAGTTAGGATTTAATATGCACATGCGAGATCTTTGCAGTACTCAGAACTTAGCGCTTCTTCATCTACAAAGAGTCAAAGATTCATCCATTCATAATCTAAAGCACTATTAAAAATAACAAACATTTTATACAAGTGTATATTTGATTTTGACAACACGCGCGCGCGCAGGATAGTAGAATACAAGATGGAAAACAACAATGCTTAAAAAACTAGACTTTCTGTGTACAATATCTTCCCTGCTTATTTCTGAACACTGGTTGGTTGGAGCAGACATTGAATGGCAGAGATCAAAACCCAAGAATCTAACCCTATGAATCACTGATACTAATAGGGATATACGACTATAGACATTACTAACACAATAAGATATACGCTCAAAGGGAATTTGTAGTGCCGTATTTGATACGTATCAGACACGATACCGTTTCCTAGTATCCATTCTTCATGAATCCAACCCAGCTTTCAACGAAGTGTTCCAAGGGTTCTTTTATATTTATACAACATTGCCACCCCAAGGAAAACTACAAAATTCACCACACTCAACACGGTTAGAAGCCAGAAGAAATAATGGAGCTTCCCATAATTCAGATTATCAGGCAACCACCCAGGGCTCCCGTTTCTGGTACTAACTTTGGTAACAATGGTCACAAGTAGAGAGCTCACGTACTGTCCAAGTGCGACTGTGAGAAGCGAAAGAGCAGAACACACACTCCTCATAGCATCAGGAGCTTGTTCATAGAAAAACTCCAGTTGCCCAATAAAAGTGAAAACCTCAGCACACCCAATAATGAAATACTGAGGAACCTGCCAGAATATCGAAATTGGAATCATCTCTTTCATCTCATAGTAATTATGTTTCTCCACAATTCTGAGTCTCGCGAGCTCTAGAACACCAGCGAAGAGAACGGAGAATATGGATATGAAGAGGCCAATGCCCATTCTCTGAAGCTGGGTAAGGCCTCTTTTGTGGCCCGTGAATTTTGTGGCAAATGGGACGATGATTCGGTCGTACACTGGGACCCAGAAGAGGACACTGAGGGTATCGAAGATCGAGAGAGAGGCGGGTGGGATTTTAAAGGAGGTCTTGCCGACGCGGGTGTCCATGGTTTCTCCTTGGAGGACGAAGTAGTTGCTCATTTGGCCGTAGACGGTGGAGAAGATGATGCCGGTGACCCACACCGGAAGGATTCGAAGAATGGCCTTCAGCTCTTCCACTTGGGTTACGGTGCAGAGCCTCCATGGATTCACTGTGCCTTTCGCCTCGTCTGAGTATTCTAGCACTGATGCTTTGTCGAAGAATCTGCGGCATATGCGAAGGGTTAATTTGAACTAACGAATAAAGTTTCAGTGAAGTTCTTTTTTTTTTTCCTTATTTGGTCTAGCGTTTATTATTGGATTTTTATTTAAAAAATAAACTGGTAAAAAATTCAATTATTATATGTAAAAAAAATTTAAAATATTTATTCATTATTTATTGTTATTAAAAAATTTAGTAATAAATGCTTAAAAGTTTTACGAAATTTTATTTTGTACGGCAGATTTTAAAATTAAAACTTAGGTGAAGTTCAGCCTTATTTTAAAATTTCAAAGTTCAAGTCTATCCACCTTGACTGTATTTAATGGAATTTTCTATTTGAAAATTTTAATTTTAAATTATATTATATAATAATTATATTTTAGAAATACTTTACTTTCTTGTATTTAGAACTTAATGAACTTAATATTTCTTTCTTTATAAAAAAATTATCAAGTACTTTTTATATTCAAACTATAATTTATAATTCATAACCAAGCTTGATTTAGTTTTATAATAGAATTAAAACTTTGTCCAAACTTGTCCCTTTAATAATTAAACTTAAATTATAGATGGACAAAATTTGAGCACAATTTTTTTAAAATATATTTAAGATTCTTTAATAAAAATATATGTTTATATGGACCATAAACTTCCCAACTTTAATTAGAAGTCAAGTTTTGGAATGTAGCTCTCTTAAATGTTCATATTAATGATATCACAGCCTCCACTTCCTTCTCTCTCTCCCTGCCCTTCTCTCTCACTCTCCCGTGTAGTATAGGACGAACACATTGGAATCCGTGATGAAATGTTATGACCCACCTTAAGGTATAAGAATTGAGACTCACATTATCGTTAAGTATCTCACATCAAAGGTATGAAAGTCTGAGGTGAGATTTATATGAATTTTGAACTTCTAAATTGATGATATAGCTTTTGAGATTTGGCTCTCCAAAAGGTTGATATTATTTTTTCAGAGAATTCTTTTCTGTTTTATCAAATTATCATATTCTTTAATGAAATCATGAGTATCACCTGCTTAAGTTTTTTTTAAAAAATTCTATACATGTATTAGTTGAAGAATTTAACAAAAATATAAAAAAATTATAAAGAAGGGTTAGTCGTTACCTCAATCCTGTAGTGTGGTCAAGTTTGCGGCTTCCTACTACGGCTGACTCTGTATCAGCATCAATCTCATACAAAGGACGCTTATCATATGGAACTTCAACCTTGTACTTCCTCAGGGACGCCACAACCACCTGACATATGCGCGTGAGAGGGCTCCCTCCGGGCTTCTGGTGCCGATATAACCTCGTACCGGAAAAGAAGCTAACCACCGCAATCGCCATTGCCACCGCCGGAATCCCAAACCCCAATCCCCACCCGACGTTGTCTTGAATCCATACCAGCACAGAAGCAGCGATGAGAGCGCCGATGTTGATGGAGAAGTAGAACCAGTTGAAGAAGGAGGCCTTCTGTTCCTTCTCGGCGTCGTCGGTGTCGTCGAACTGGTCGGCTCCGAAGGACGAAACACAGGGCTTGATGCCGCCGGTGCCGAGAGCTATGAGGTAGAGGGCTAGGAAGGACACCGCGTTCTGTGTCATAGTGGCGTGGCAGTTTTCTGATTCCTCATTGCACGTTGGTTTTATGCCGGAAATTGATGCTGATAGTGTCAAAAGTGTCATTCCCTGGAAATCAAGAAGTTGTGGTACTCATGAAATTTTGATATAAACAGCAATGGTGTAAGGAAGGTGAGATTGAAGGAAGCATACTCACAATAACATAGATGATTGAAAAGGAGGCAATAGTCCAGTATCTTCCAAGATAGGCATCAGCAAGAAATGCTCCAATCAAAGGCGTGATGTAGCATGTTCCACTCCAATCTGCCACATTCTTTGAAGCAGTAGCACTGTGCTGCCCTAGTCTGCGTTTGAAATACAGCACCAGATTTGTGCCCATTCCATAGTAAGCCAATCTCTCACAACATTCATTTCCTATATGCCCATTACAGCTTGAAATGATAAGAATTTCATCATTTTCAAATTATTATTGCATCCCATAACCTTGGTTAGAGTGGAGACTCAGCATAGTTACCTAAAATGAAGGGGCAGGCTGTCCAGGTTCCAGTTTCCTTTTTGTTAGCCGGATTTCCATGATAATCTACCGTTCCATCTTTTGTGCAAACATTATCTCTATCTTTATCTTTCATCAGGGCATCATCTTTATTTTTCATGAGAACATCATTCTCTGCCATTGCACTTCAGAATCTGCAGACACCACCTGCCAATTGTTCAGTAGTTGAGGTGTTCACTTGCAACCAAGCAACACAGAAATTGAAAGTCAAAAGAGCAATAGACGAAGATTCATAAATTAGAATTTGTCATTGTTTTGAGTGATTAGATGTGGTCTAGTGGTGAAGACTAGGGAGTGTGAGCAAATAATAGGAGATCTCAAGTTTAAACTTCTGTTCCAGTATGTATCAAATGAAAAAAAAATTCTTCGTTAACTATTATTAAAGTAGAAATTAGTGAGTATTTGGTATAGGCCCACGAAAGTGCTTTCTGATACTCACCGCTGGACAAGAAAGAAATGGATAAGGAAAGGAGTGCGGATTCCTCTAAAGTATTTGAAATGCATTAATCTTTTATTTTTATTTTTAATAAAAAAAACCTACTTCGATTTAGTTGAAAAGTACACATTTTAAAAGCACTTTTAAGGTGTAGTGTACAGTTTTAACGAATCATCACTTCAAAGGAGTCGTAATATTAAGAAAGATGATATGCAGAAGTAAAAATAAAAAACAACAAAAATAAAAAGCAAGAAGAGAGCATAGAGACAAGAGTTAGAAAAGCATATGGGACACATGATTATCCTAGGAATCAAGTGAAATTTACAAGAATGATGAGTTGGCCCAAAAAAGAGGGTTGATGTGTCCATTCTGTTATTAGTGGAATTAGAATTAGATATTTAAAAACCTATTTTCTTATACAAAGTAACTAGAAGTCAGGAGGAGCAATGAAGAATTATGGAGAGGTATTTGCAGTGTTCTTCAATGGAGTCTCTTCCTTGGCACCAAGAAGAAAGAATGAAGTTCCTTCCTTGACTCGAAGAAGGAAGCTCTCCCTTCACTATTTTCATTTCATTTCTCAACTTATATTTCTTCTAGTTCCCTTTTTAATTTCTTTGTAATCCCTCTTTGAGAGACTTTGAATGCATATTTCTTACAGTAATATATACACTAAAAATAGTGCGTATCACTTTCTCATACGAAAGCTATTTGAACTTAAACAGCAGACTAAACACAAATCTAGTTTATACTCTTAAGAAAGACCCCTTGATAAAGTTATAAACAAATCTCCAGGAAATCACTGCAACATTTGGACTCCTTTGAAGAAAAATGCTTCTCTAGACGCTAGAGAGCAATCTTTCTCAAAGCATAAAGGTCTGCTGTAATAGATGTATTGGGTAGAAGACTGAAACTAGAAATAAAAAATAACTTATAGTCTAGTTTTTGAAACTTAGTTGCCAAGCAATCTGGGTTCTTTGCCCCCTTTTTTTTTTTGGTGCTGTTTTGTACTCCTGTAGTAGCATCCACTGGGGACCATCTAAATTAAAAATTTAATTTTGACGATTTAGATTTTATTTTTATTTTTAAATTTTAATCATCATTTTTTAAGTTCACTGTTAAGAGATTGTTTTTATTATGTATTTTATTTCTTTTAAAATTAAGAAAATTTAAAAACTCAAGAAAAAAACAAATTTTAAACTATCTACATCTGTTAAAGCAACATAAAACAGCGCAAAAAAAAAAAAACATAAAGAATCCGAATTCAGTTATGAGATTCGCTAATAAAAGCACAAAATATAGAAGGTATTTTTTTGAAAAAAAAATTAATAATATCGTCTTGACTTGTAAAAAATATCCATATGCTATATTTTCATTAGAAAACCTAGTAAAAAATATCTAAGAACCTAACTCAAGGCTTGTGCTTAAAAATTTGCCTCAGATTCTGATGTGTTTTTCTATTGATTGTTCTCCTTTGCATTAAATTAAACAATTCCAGAAGGGTTCAGGATTCAGATACGTGAATCAAGAGATCAGTGACAGCAAACAACTGAAATGAGACTTCAAATTTGATAGCCAAGCGCATTCATACTACCAGAACCTTGTCAAGACAGAAAAAATATCAACATAGATAATATATATATATATATATATATATCACACAAACACACATAGATAACATACACACACACACACACACACATAAAAGCAGAGAATGTAGTTTTGGAATCATAAACTTGCTATTAACTTGCATAATTTCATGAGTTTAATCCCCAAAAAAAAAGTGAAAATGAATCTATTTAAATTCAGATGAAGTTATATAATTTGCAATTAGAACAGTTTCTTAAGTAAAATATAATTAGGTGCTAAAGCAAAAGCCTTTCTGTTCAATTTAAGAAGGAAAAAACATTGAGAGTAGAAAGAGAAAAACCCACATGGTCATAAACCTAACCTTATGCGAATTTGCAGAAATGAAAGGTCATCCACCAAAGCTTGAGATACCCAAAAGCAAATTCTGACTCTGAGTGGCAGCTGGTAATTAAATGAAGGTTTAGAATCTTTAGACAGCAAAAGATAGGTTCTTGCTTTTAGACAAGGAGGACGTTGAGTTCAAGGATATTTATATATAGTTACACATTCACACAAACAAAAACAAAACAAATTTCATCCAAGGGAGTTAGTGAGCGGTTGTAAGAGAGAATAGTATTATTTTTTATTAATTTAGGTTTCATTCTTCTTAGAAATATTTTAAGAGTAAAATCTTAAATGTATCAAATTAATATAAGAAAGTATATTTTCAAAATCGTTCAAATAAAAAATTTCGTTCGGATTAAATCTGAAAATACACATCATCGTAATTTTTTTTTTTTTCAAAAAACAATTTCAGGGTTTTGAATACCGGATTGAACATCCATGCAATAAAATAGCATTTGATCGTTTGTCATAGATGCAAATGCGTGACGTTGGATTTATCAGCGTTGGAGGAGAAGGGACGGATATAACAATTCTAATGACAACCCAACATTGTAATAACTTTTTCCTTTTGAAGCTTAATTTGTGTACACATTCTGATTTCGACAAGTAATTAATTATTAGTAATATATCCTTAATTTGAAAATAACGTCCATGAATAATGGCAGAGCGTACACATTGGAGACTCATAATCGGATACAGCTCTTGGCTTTGTATTTTGTATCTCTTTGTCCATTCATAATCTAAATGTTTATTCATAATAATACAAAGCTATATATAATAAACTAATTAATAGTATATAATATATCTGGGACCGATTGATTGTTTTTATTAACTCGTTCATATACGTCGGAAAAAAATTATGCTTGATTTAAGTCAAAAGACAAATGAGTAAGGCAAACATATCCATTTCAATAAGTTAGAATAATAATATTAATTACAAGCCGTTTTAATTATATATATATATATAATTGTATAAAATATAAAAGCAGTTTAAACATCAGTGAAATTATATTAGTTGTAGCTTTGAAAAAGCAGTTTCTTTTTGGATAGATTCATTTTATCTATCTATACTAATATGTGTTTGAGACATTATGCTATCTAAGTCCCAAACAATACATATAGCTATACAATAAAATAACAAATATAATACTAAAATATAAAATATGATAAGATATTATTAAAAAGACCTCTGCCATCTCCCTAAAAATGTGGAGGCGAAAGTTATTTTTAAAAAATTATATTTTAAAATAAAAATAAAAAACCAAATTGACATGCCATTGGTGCTGTCAAACCACTAGTACTAAAAAATATGTAGAAGAACCCAACTATAAAAACATATATAAGAGCCACCTGAACTAGCTAAGAGGGTTGGGATTTCACTACAGCAAAACTTTTGCAATTTTTTTTTTGTGAGAAAAAATTTAAAATTCTGTGAAAATTACTGTTCTCACAAAAATTCTTACAAACTTTGGGTAAAAAAAAAAAAGTCATAAAAATTTATCATTCTTATGTAATTTTTTTGTGAAAAAAATGTTTTCAAGAAAAAATTTCAATAAGAACATCAAAAAAATTCTGAGACTATTTTTTTCAAAAGTTGTATGAAATTTGTAATTTTTTCGCAAAATTCTCACCATAATATATTATGAGAATAAAATTTTTTTTTTTTATGCTCTTATTATATTTTACTGTAACAACTATTAAAAAAATTGTGAATTTCACAATAAATTATTTTGAGAATACAAAAAAAAATTATAATTTTAAAAAGGATTTCATTGGCGGCAATATTCATTGTTAAAAAGGGTTTTTTTTATTTTATTAACAACAAAAGTTACCACAAAAGATTTTTTTTAAAAATATATTATTTTATAATTCTACAGTACGAAAAAAAACAATTATACTAATAAATACCTTTTCACATTACCTCAAAAATATTTTCAAACAAAAAAAATATAAAATGTGAATGCTTAAAATATTTTTCATATATAAAATCATGACCTTTTAGTATCTCTCGTAAATACTCATTTTTTATAAGATACTTAAAACTCTACTAGTAATGAGGTAAGAATCTGAGAATTCCTCTTAAACGTTTAAATGCATATCCATGTTGCAATAAAATTTTTCTTAAAATATGACTTATAAATGTGAATAAAATTTATTAAAAAAAATTTAAGCTTATAATAATAGCACATATTCATTAAGTTCAAAAGAAAAGATGCAAACAGAAATCATCAACATCAAAGCTATTTACACACCACTTTATAGTTTATGCTTTGAATTATGAAAAGCAATCATGATGATGGTTATGTTATCTGATTATCCCTCAATGCATCATATATATATATATATATATCGCCACCAAGGGCCATATTCATTGGAACTTTATGCTAGGACAACCTGAATCTATTCCAAATACATGCTTTCTCACCGAGCTTGCAAATGGGGGGAAAAAACAAATTAAGCAAAGCTCCATCTGATGGAAAAAGATACAGGAAGAGGATCAATTTTATATATATATATATGTGTGTGTGTGTGTGTGTGTGTGTGTGTGTGTGTATTAACAATATTTAAAATAGACGAAGCCTATTAATAGTGACATATTGCAAGATGATGTGGAGGGAAAAAAATTTGTATACCCAGAAAGTCTTTTGTTAAAAAAAAAACAAGTGAGAATGAGGAAATATAAGGTAAAAGAAACTTACTTGTATCTTGAACGTTCACAGAGCAGCCTCAGTATTGCTAAGCTTTAACTAATAGGACAAACTAATCGCATAATAAAATATGCATACATACATAGAACTACAAATATTAAATAGCAGGTGTGCAACCATATATAGTGATGCTAAAATAAAGGAAAATTCTATTATGGCATGTGTTAAACTACTCTCTAGTAAAGCTAAACTAATTATTTTAGAAGTATTTTTGCGGAAACATGAGTCATTTCCTTAGTTCAAAAATAACTGTGCCAATTTAAAACTTTAATTAGTTATACTATTAATTAGTAATTAGAAAACAAAACTATTTAACTAGAGAGTAAATATTTGCCATAATTTATTTCTTCCTTATTATGATTGTCTCTACATTAAATGCGTTATACAAACTAGCCAACTAGAAAGACAAGATCTTAAGTTAAAGTTTGCATAAGAGAGACAAATTAAAATTTCTAACCTATGCTAAAATTTCTAACTCCATCAACTTTCTCTCAAAGATTCAAGCATGACCTTGTACGTATGTTCTTAAATTCCCATTCTTTTATACTTTTAATTACCCTTAATTAATTGTAATTAATCAAGTACACTTATTAATTAATACTCCTTAATAGCCCCTAAATTAATCTCCAAAGAATAGGTGTAGGAACTATCCATGATTAGCTAAGAAGGTGTGTGGGGTTAGAGAGTGAAGTAACCATTCATTACATAGATATAAAGAATAAGACAGTCATGAAAAATTCAAAAGTTACTTGTTGGCCTATGACAATAATGTAGGAAATGGAGTTGGCCAATTGGCTAAGACAAACACCTTAATTCCACATCCAGTGCTATAAATGGGGGAGGAATGCTCGTCTTAACCTTGAAACTAATCACAGGGTAGAATTTGCTCTAATTCTGGAAACTAAACCACAAGGAGAAATGTTGATCTCAACTTGGTAGTCGAAAACAATCAAATAGGCATCTCAAACTACTAACATGCATAACTATTCTAGTTCAAAGAAAATATAACATGAAAGATAATCAACTACTTGGTAAGCAATTTAGACAAACTCCATAAGTAGTGCTAGGCTCAGTGAATCCAAAGGCAAGTATCTAATTACAACACACGGACAAAATTCTTATTTTAATTAACAATGCACCTTAATCTATACATACTCAAAAATATACATGATCTAAACTCCCAACTTGCTAGCTCAAGTTCTCTAGTTGTTCCAATCAGAGCTTTGTTTATCAATTCTTGAAGTTTCTTAATGCTTGTTGCTTCTTTCTACAATTCCGTTAGAAGTAATTAAGTATCAAATATAAGGTCTCCCAATTTCTCTTCAGGCCTACTCTTTTCAAAACCAATCAACAAATTACTTAACACTTCAATTCCTCTAATCTTATAGTTCCAAAAATTAAGTCATCAACTCCTTAATTCCTTAACACCAACCTAAATTCAAATCCTCCATGTTTATGATCAATTGTGCATAAAAAGAATTCATAACTAATTTAGCACTAATTCCATTTTGATTAGACAGTACACATACCATCTCTTAATTTTGATTATTTAAGTCACCGATAAACAAATTTCAGTCTTTCTTGTCTCTTCAGGATACTAAAATTTTCGGCCAAAGCAAGAAAGTAACCATACAATTGTATCTCCATTAAAACCACCTTACAAGTGAACAAAAAAAATGGAAGTATTACTTTGACTCCTCCAATTTCAGCTCCTCTAAAACAAGAACAAGTTTCACTTCATAAATTATTTCACTCTCTACATCAAACCCACAACGCCAATAAGCACTTTATCAAGAGTTGATGGAGCATAAAATTTCAAAAGAATCCAAGACCTACCTTCTCAAAAGCACTGGCTTCACCACTGGGAACACTGTACCAAAAATTTGGCGCTCCCCTAAAACATCATAGAAATCAGAACCGAACTTGCAAGCAAACAATCAAAAGAGGCCTGTAGTACTCCAAAATTATTAACATTGACACCATCAAAGAAGCATATAGCGGTCACTAATAGTTGGGCTTTCCATACTGTAGTTCAAGAATAAACAAAATGAAATGGTGAGAATAAAATATCATGCAGTAGGATAGTTGTATCAACTATTAATCAAGCATGTAAATAACATTAAATTCATCACTGTGCAAATAAATGTTGTGAGGCACATTTAAGGCCATATAAAGGCCCCAGGTTGAGTGTCCAAACATTTATAGAAGTCCCAAAGATAGGATGCAGATTGACTGAAGCAAACTGACTCACATTAAAATGTAAAAGTAGTCCCAAACACATATAGATATCACCTACCAAATATTAACCACTTCTCTGTGCTGTAGAAAGTTGAATTCGTTTTCCAAATTCATAATCACTACTTCCATCGCTACTTGAATCTTTGTCATGATCACCATCGCAATCTTCTCCAGTGTACCTAATGACATAAGAAAACCAAACCTAATTACAATTCCGTAACCATAAGAACTGCTTAGAAGTGGATAGAATGAGTTAATACACTCTGAAAGTAGTAAAAAAATTTCCACAAATGCGGACTCACATTCAACATTATACAAACCTTGGGTAGATATACAAATATAACATATTTAAACCCATCTCACTTTCTAATATAAACAGGTAGAGAAGTTCTGCTACGGAGTCAACTTTGAGACCCCATTCATAACGTCGCTGCTCTGAATTGCGATGCCGAGCACCTCCAAATTTCTTCACCATCTCTCTCTTTCTTAGTAATGGATCCCTTCCTCATCCTTTAGTGCTTTCCAACAACGACAACCGCAGCTAGCAGAGCCAAGGCTCCAAATTGAAGGATCGAAGGTTGGTGTGGAGTCTGGTCTCTAGCTAGTTTTGCTGTTTGTGGAGGATGATGCAGACTCAAAGGAGGTGATTGTGGTTCATCAACATAATGAGTTCTTCGGTGTCTAGCAAACGAAGGTGCTAATAGCGGCAAAGTAAGCGAATGGTAGGAGTGTTGGCTGAAGAAAATCCCTGGCAGAGGAACAAACCGAAAACACAAAGATGGAAGATCAGGAAGAAGAAGGAGCTCGTCGCACATTTCACTTAACATTCTGCTCTCTCTCTCTCTCTCTCTCTCTCTCTCTTTTCATACATTCTGACGGAAAAATTTTGGTCAGAATCATTTTTTTTTTTAATTTTCACGAAAATTTTTTGTGAAAATTAAAAGAATCACAAATTTTTTTATGAAAATATTTTATGAGAATAAAAACAGATTTCTCTTCCTAAATTTCATATATTTTTTTTAATTTTTACAATAAATTTGTGCGAGAATAAAAAAATTGTTTAATATTCTGCTTTCTTTTCTTTTTCACCATTCTTACAAAATTTTCTTTTCTGAAAATAGCAAAAAATTATAATTTTTTTAATTCTCACATAATTTTTATGTGAAAGTTAAAAAAATTATAATTTTTTTTATTCTCATAGTCTAGTATCATAAAAATTAAAACATATTTTTGTACACAAAATTTTTTTAAATTTTCACTATAACTTATTGTAAAAAAAAAAAATTGTAACTTTTTAAATTTTCACTATAATTTTTAGTGACAATAGTAAAAAATATTTTTAGAGATTGTTTCTCTATAATTCTCATAGTATTTTTTTGTAGGAATTAAAAATATATATTTGTTAATTTTTTTCACAAAAAAATTTCATAAGAATTATTGACACCTCATTCTTACTATATTACAACACTTTTGCCACAATATTTTTTTGGGAATTCTCTTGAGATGTTCTCACCAAAGAAAAATCGGGAGAATTTACAATAAAAATTATGAAAAATTTATAAATTGTGATAAATTTTGTGAAAAAATCTCTACCTTCTTAGTGTTTTGGCCAAAAAAAAAAAAGGCCTTGTGTATTTAATGTATACATAATCATGTTAGTATTAAGTCTCATTAAAAAATATTTAAATCTTCTGACTAATTTATTTTATCCATCTCCTATAAATCCCTTAACAAAATTTTGTAAACGCATTCCTCGTAGTTAGTGTTTTTCTTTTATCCTTTTGGTTCATGTCATTCCCAACCAATAATGGCGGTAGTGATTGTGAACATGGTATAATGGTCTATGGAAGTGGGACAAGATTTGAATCACTCCATCAAGTTGATCACAGACAACGACAACAAGGTGCCCTCATCTAGACTCAAACACAATTTTTGCGACTTACCAATGAAGGTAGTTTTAATGATATTTCTTCTAAGATCAAATAATCATATTATACTAATGTAACAGTAAATATGATGTATTGATACAATAAAATATATATATATATATATATATATATATAACATATATTGATGAAGACTTTAAATAAAGATAAAATTCAATTTGATATCAAGTAATTCAAAAGTTTGCTTTTAAATAGCCTGAAGTTCAAGTATTAGTACCTTGTGATTTGATTAAAGAACTTTCTAACAAAGAAAATATGTGTGTGTGTGTCTCTCTCTCTGCATGTGACGCGTGATTTACCCTAATTTACGTGAATACCATCCTCCAAAAGCCTGATCTCCATTTCCATCAATTTCTCCAAAGCTTCAGAATGATTTTGAAGCCCCTTTTTTAAATTGAACGAAGCCCTAAACAAAATCGAAGCCCCAATTTAGACGAAGTTCCTCATTAAACAAAGGAGGTTAGAATTTTTTCTAAAAACTTTGAACGAAATTAAAACTCAGTTTTACTAATTCCCAAACTTTTGACTAGTTTCGCAAACGCATGTCTCTTATTACATTCTAATCTAGGTTTTTTTTCCTTCATTAACTCATTGGTTAGTGTGATGAAAAGGTAATCCTTTTTCATCTTCTTTTTATAATATTTATTATATCATTATAATCATTATTTAATAATATCTATTTTTTTTACTTTTCTTAAATAGAAACATAGAAGTTATTTTTTATTTTTAAAATTACTTTTTTATTTTCATTTTTTATTCTATTTTTTTTCAATCTATTTACGAAACGAGAAGAGTTCTACAATTTCTTCTTGAAGCTACCAAATTTTGAGACGAGAACTTTCCTCATATGCACTGGCCATGACCAATCAAGAAAGGGATTGCGTTTTCGATTCGACAAGGTTTTGATTTCATTCAAAGAAAATAGGAAACTTGGGGGCAATTTGCAAATTTAGATTTTGTGAAGATAAAACTCAGCCAAATTAGAATATCTGGAGGTTATGTGGCATGCGATTTTCTGTCCAGAAGTTAACAGAATAAAATCACAGGATATCAATATGCTTGCAGTTTAAACTTCGTGCTACTTAAATAGAAACTTTTAAACTATAAAGTACTAAAATAAAATCAAACCAATTCATAAAATACAAAACTATATTTTATTCTTTAAATAATTAACAGAGACTAATACTATAAAGTGGGCATAGATTCACGAATCAGCTCGTTTAATCGGTTTATTGAGCAAAGTCGAATATATGAATTTAATCCTGTTTAAATGTGAATTTAAACATTGGCCGAAAAACAATATGATCCCAAATCAATCGATCTCTTTAATTATATTATATATTAGAAAATTCAGTTGAAAATAAAGAACATGTTTTAACTACATGTACACATGGGAAGAATTGAATAAATGCTGTATATACATGATACTTAAGAAGAACAAGGAAAAAAATCCTATATATAACAATTAAATTGATAAATAAAAGAAAATAAAACATTTATGAGCCTAGGAATCTACAAGTTGGAATGTAATTATAAACGAGCTTTTAAGCAATGGTTTAAAAACTAAATCAATTATTAAATTAAGAAAAAAATAATTTATGGTTCAATAATCTAACTATGATTGAATCAATTTTTAAATATATATAAAAAAATATAAACATAAACATATAATATTTTATAAATAGATAAATAAATATATATATATATTGTACATAATATCTAAAATAGATACAAATATTTAAAAATATACAAATTAGATAAAATATTTATATAAGACAATAAATCTGTATGAAAAGAGTTAAATACAATTTAATAATATCCCTATTATAGAATGCCAAAATTTTGATTTAAACAAAAAAATAAAATAGAATAATTTTTTATCAGTTGAGCGTCAAACCGTCCAATGTTTTACCATTTCTAACCGATTTGGCCTCTTTTTCCTCAACCAATTTTTAACATAAACTAAACAGGAATTATGACTAATTTACTAGTTTTCTGGTCCAACCTTTAGTTCAATCCGGTTATTTTCAATAGTACTTTTGAGAGATATGATATCTATCTGTTATTGGATACATGTTCTGACCAGTATAAATAATTAAGATAGCTGGATTCAAATATTTTCATTTATTTTTTTATTTAAAGTGGTATATTCATTTTTATTCTATATTTATTTATATGTTATTCAATATTGTAGTTGCTGGTGAGATTGGAAAGGCGGCAGCAATTAGAAAATGAGAAACACAATGTGCTAGTTAACTAATCAGCGGGACAGCGGTCAACATGAGAGTATGAATACTTTATTGAGATGAACTGCCAGCGACCAATCCTCAAATCTTCAGCTTTCAGGAAGAAACTTCTTTATTTTGTTATATTGTATCCAATATTGCCAGCTATGCCTGAAAGCCATTTTTCACCTGTTTATAAACTTTCGTTGGGCTAACAATCCCTATAGTGCTTGTTCCATTTCACCTACTATATCCCGCTTTATGCCTTTCATGATGACACATTTCCCACTTGGACCAAAATCTATGAAAAATAAAATCAATAAATTTCATTATGCTCCTTTTAAAATAAAATAAAGATAAGTTGTAGTTGTTACTACAAGTTCACTCTCTACGTATCCCAACCCATGAAGTGCATATACCAATTCCTTTGCGGTATATTTCCATGTGTGTCACTGTACCCCCCCCCCCCCCCCCCCCCCCCTTTTCCCCAAAAAAAAGGGCACTTGTATTTATATATGGGTTTTCCTCTCTCTCTCTCTCTCTCTCTCTCTCTCTCTCTCTCTCTCTCTCACTCTCACACACACACAAACACACACAAGAAATGCTAATTCCTCTAAAGATTAAGTTTTGATATAATTTCTTATATATTTGTTATTAAATTTCTTAATTAAAATATAACAAATATATGATTTTTAATTAAAACATAAAAAATGTATATTTAATTGAGAATTATATATTAATCTACAAAAATTATACATTTGTCATATTTTGATTAAAAAATGTAATAGTAAAGATATAAGTAAGTGCATATAATTTTTTTTATTCTTATAACATGTGAAAATTAATTATCTCTACACAAAATATTTTAACTAAAAAATCTTTTTTTTTTTTACTTAAAAATTGACAACATTAATAATTGATGAATGAAAATATCTCAAATTATTTAATGACTAATAGTCTGATAGTAATACCAAGTAAACAAATAGTGTTACATTTTAAATACTGAGAAACGTTACCCAGTTAGCTCTGCTTATATTTTTCAAAAGTTGTTACTTTATTTGTTGTGTGTTTACGTCACATCTCCTTGACTAAATTGATCAGGTAGAAAACTGTATATCCATTCCATTCCACCAATTGGCATGTTAGATGGGATTGTTGTACTTTACCCAATATGGTTGGACCAAACCCAGCATCAGACCACCTAGTAATGTAGAAAAATAAAGGAAAAAGGGGGATCACCCAGAAACTCAACTAGCTTAGCTTCGAAAGATGTCTTAGATTGATGGATAACTACTTTATGTAATACACAAGAAAATAACAGAAGTTTCTGCCCAGCATTTTCATTTTCTTCTCAGTTCAGTTTTTTCCCTTTTTTGAATTTGTATATTATAGACCTTACGTCTGAATTAGTATTCCTCCAACCAACTGATTAAAAGGACATTGCAGCAAAGAGTGTACATACCTCTTTATATTAGGTCAGTTCCTTTCCATTGCAGCCATCGAAGGACAACAGAGGCATCTGCGTCTCTGTGTGCTCACTGAACACACACCCAAAACTCAAGAAATGGCTATGGCAGCAAAGTGGATTCGAGTCATTCTGCTAGCAGCAGCTTGCTTGCTTCCTCTATCTGTGGAGGCCAGGGTTAGGCACTACAAGTTCAACGTAAGTGCATTATAATGCAGCTTTTATCTCTCTATGCATGCAACCATAACAAAGGTAAGGATAAAAATAAGAGCCAGAAATGGAATGAAAATCATTTTTTATATCCATCAAGATTAAATAGAGTGCCCCCATTTCAATACAATTTGATTGGACTAATTGATTGCATAAAAATTAACTGGAATGAGAATTTAGAGTTCAGTTGAATAAGTAAATTCTGGCTACGAAGAACAAAGAGTTTTACATGTTATTTCACATCTTCGAATGTTAGGATTTGCAATAGTGTTATTTCAAGGTTATGGAAGTAGTCATTGTTATCAAATGATCTATAATTAAAATTGAAAAGCCACTAATCATGAAAGAAGAATTTGAGTGTCCTTTTCTATTGACATCGCACCTTGATAACATTCTGCAGTCCTTAAAGTGATAGCTAAGCATATTAGTAAATGTCCATATATTAGTTCGATTGAACCTATTTTCTTGCAATTTACTTTAAAGACCTTCCCTTCTTCCAATCATGGCCAGTTCCTGATACGTGAATTTTCCTTCCCAAAAAAGTGAGGTGGCTCACTTTTTATGACAGACCCACAGGAAGAACTTACGCATAAAGAATATTCCTTCTTTTTTTTAGCTAATCAATGTTTCATGTTAATTAAGACATCTAGACATGTGAGCAGTTGATTCAAATAAAATTGAACGGTTAACCTATGAGTCTTTTTTAAGTCGTAAAACAAGAAAAATTTTATGGTATTCATAATATATTAGCGCCCTATTTATTTGACAGTAATATTGATCCTCAGATAAGAACATCTAAATTCATCTAACAGCTGATTATAGTGTCAGCTAAACAGTGATCAATAGATTTCAGATATTGAAAAATTGACCGTACAACTATATTTTTTCCCATTAGTTCAATTACGCAAAGGCTCAGTGCCTACAAAATATGACTCAGCAAAGCTTTATCAAACAGCAAAGTGCTGGTGGTATAGTTGAGCAAGGCACTCAAGTTTGGTGAATTTGCAATACACAGGTGGTGATGAAGGATGCAACAAGATTGTGTTCAACCAAGCCCATAGTTACCGTCAATGGAAAGTTCCCAGGTCCCACGATCTATGCTAGGGAAGATGACACTGTTGTGGTTAAGGTGGTCAACCATGTCAAATACAACGTCAGCATCCACTGGTGGGTGCCGAAATTACTGATTTAACATCAATCTTTCAATATTTTTATGTAAACTTTTCTAATGAAATAAAAATGTTTTTAGATTAATTTAATCTATCAAATTTTTTCATATAAAACCAAATATAAAGAAACATGTAAGCATATCAGCTATAGATTCCATTACAATCTTTATAATTGATTTGGTTTACCTATTTTGTTATTCAAAAGTTGAGAATTTTTTGAGATGTGAACTTTTTCTGTTTCAGGCATGGAGTTAGACAGCTGAGGACAGGTTGGGCTGATGGGCCAGCATACATAACCCAGTGCCCAATTCAACCGGGCCAGGTCTATGTGTACAACTTCACCCTCACAGGCCAGAGAGGCACACTCTGGTGGCATGCACACATTCTCTGGCTCAGGGCCACTGTCCATGGGGCCTTGGTCATCATGCCCAAACTTGGGGTTCCTTACCCTTTTCCCAGACCCCATATGGAACAAGTTATTATATTGGGTTAGTCCTACCACCTTTTTCTCTTTTCCTGCTGAACATTTTAACTTTTAGAATAGTCAAACGGTAAGAAAATCACACCTCATAATTTTCGTTATATTTCAATTTGGGTCAGGTGAATGGTGGAAATCAGATACAGAGGCTGTTATCAATGAAGCTTTAAAGTCTGGGTTGGCCCCAAATGTCTCTGATGCTCACACCATCAATGGCCACCCAGGGCCTGTCCAAGGTTGTGCTTCCCAAGGTAAAAGCAAAGACCTTACTCTTAAATAGGCTCTATCTATAAAATAAAATCAAAGTAGTCATAAAGAAGTCTTGTTAACTCCCTAGAGATAAGTCTCATTAGAAAATACGCCTACATACTTGTAAGTCTCTTCATAATTGATTGATTTATTTATGTTTGGTAACAATTTTTCTATAACTTGCGTAACTGCAAGAAGCCTATGACTAAGAAATTGGTTTTAAAAGAAACTTAAATTATTGATGAGACCAAAGGAGAAAAAAAAAAAAGACTGAAAAACTTGAAGGAAAAAAGGGCCTTTGGGTTACTTCCTCTACCATGCGACTATCAACTTTCACATGGGTGCAGGAGGATTCAATTTTCAAGTTCAACAGGGAAACACCTACCTGCTACGAATCGTTAACGCTGCACTGAATGAAGAGCTCTTCTTTAAGATTGCAGGCCACCAACTCACCGTGGTTGAGGTTGACGCAGCCTACACAAAGCCTTTCAAAATAGACACCATAGTTATAGCACCAGGCCAGACCACGAACGTCCTTCTCACAACCAACAGAGCCACAGGCAAATACTTAGTTGCAGCATCTCCTTTCATGGACGCTCCCATCATAGTAGACAACAGCACAGCCACAGCCACATTACACTACTCAGGCACCCTTAGTTCCACCATCACCACCCTCACTTCCCTTCCTCCCAAAAACGCGACACCAGTAGCCACAAATTTCACGGACTCTCTCAGAAGCCTAAACTCAATCACCTACCCTGCAAGAGTCCCCTTGAAGATCGACCATTCCTTGTTCTTCACCGTCGGCCTCGGAGTCAACCCTTGTGCTACTTGTGTAAATAGAAGCCGTGTGGTTGCTGATATCAACAACGTTTCCTTTGTGATGCCGAAGATTTCTCTGCTTCAAGCACATTTTTTCAACATAGGTGGGGTTTTCACCGACGATTTTCCCGGGAAGCCTCCGGTGGCGTTCAATTTCACGGGGGCACAGCCGGCGAATCTCGCGACCACGAGAGGGACAAGAGTTTACCGGCTTGCTTATAACTCTACGGTTGAGTTGGTGTTGCAAGATACGGGAATGATAGCGCCTGAGAACCATCCGATTCATCTTCATGGCTTCAATTTCTTTGTGGTTGGGAGGGGAATTGGGAATTTCAATCCCAAGAAGGATCCCAAAAGATTCAACCTCGTCGATCCTGTGGAGAGAAACACAGTTGGTGTCCCGTCTGGTGGGTGGACTGCTATTAGATTCAAGGCTGATAATCCAGGTAACGTTCTTCTAATGCTACAAATTGTAGCGATAAATTGTAAGATTAATAGCCACAATTTTGCTTACATGGTGTTTGATGTTTGAATTGATAGGGGTGTGGTTCATGCATTGCCATTTGGAAATTCACACAACCTGGGGATTGAAGATGGCATTTGTGGTGGACAATGGTAAAGGACCAAACGAGTCTCTCCTACCACCTCCAAGCGATCTTCCCGAGTGCTAAGAAGAGGAATAATTAACATCAATTTTCATGAAGTAAGGGGAGAAATCAAAGAGATTTATATATATAACAAATGGACAAACCATCAAGGCTTAAAACAATATTTTCTTGGAGCAAGAAAAGGCGTAGTCTTGTAGGGAAATAAAATCAATTGTCATGTATCCCCACTCTTTTTTTTATTATTATTTTTATTTCTTTTATTGCATTGTTGTTTGTACTCACATTTTCCCCTTCTTCGAAATTTTTTTTTTTTTGGGTTTTCATGTAATTATGAATACAATGCTAATGAAAGTTCCAAGGTTTTTTAAATTTCAATAGTACGTGGATTAGAGAATTTTTTTATAAGGTTGGGTGGTTTTCTCATTATTAAAAGTGACTCACAAACCCTTATCTCCATTATCAATAATGGGATTAATTGTCACTTCGGTCAAACTTACGTCCTCTCTAGGATCCGTTATCGGAAAAAGCTCCATTGGCATTTGATCTTAAGGTATATTTATAGCGATGTTAAACAATGAGTAAATTGGTTAGTTAACAAAAGTTTCAAGATTGATTATGATCTCCATTTGTTTGACCATTTTTGTTTCTACTGATTCCAAAGGCTGTAATCTACGAGTGCATGTTGGTTGGGCCAGGCCGGGCATAACATTGAGCTAGTGCTCGGGCCGATTAAGTGACTGGGCCACTTTTTCTTCCCCGATGTCAAGTCTGGACGGGCCAGGCCATTGTTAGTTCAGCAAGATTTGAGTAGGATACAAAAGATAGTTGTTCAACGCCAAACTTGCGTCATACCTCTGGTACTAAAGTACAAGACCACATAAGATGCAAGATGCGTCATTTTTTCTATAGTTACTAAAAGCTAAATATTGTAAATCCAGATCATGAGTGCCAATTGCAACAACAGTTCTTCTCCTGAACAAGGAATGATAGAGAATCAACTGAAGATTCATTCTTAAAGTCTTGAAGTTAAGAGCGCCAGTAAGTTAGATGACCAGTAAGTAAATCCAAAAACACCAGGAAGGCTTCCGTTCTTTTCTATAAAGCTAGCAAATTGAAGATTATGATAATGATCTACAACATGTGAACCAACCTTAGTTTAAATTAGAGAGGATATCAACATTCATAAATACCTTAGTCTATCAATAACAGTATTTTTATCAAAAATAAAATTTTAAAATCTAAACAGTTTGGCTGATAAGAAATTTTAAAAAAATCAGTAAGTAGAAAAATAACATTTGACAGCCATTAAATGTGCCTCACCTTTATGGAAAGAGTTTGAAACGTTCAACTCTTAAAATAAAGGCTTCAGCACACGAAACCAAGTCATTCATAGCCCCAATTTTTTTTTTCTGGAACTGAGCTGCCTCATACTTATCTGAGCACACCATCAGAGAGCGATTCCTGCACTCAGTTTAAGCCCCATAGTCAGATCAAAGTGAAAAGCTATCAATTGGAACCTGCGAATAGTATCGGCAGATCTGAGCATCAGTTTTAAAAAGCTCGATTTTTAATAGCTTCATGGAATTCCCAATCAGCAATTCACACTTGAATTAGCTCATCATCTGCTCAGATCTTTATATTCTGAATCGTAACCACAAAGTCAAAATCAAGTGGGAAACATAAAATAAAAACACGCATTGAAGAAAAAAAAGAAGAATACATCTTGAGATCCTATTCTTGACTGTAAATTTTAGATGCCGTTCTATACCTAGCCAGCCGAATACTCATCTATATATATAATGAAAGAGGGGGAACAGCAGCTTCATGAAACCCTAGTCGATTATCAAACGACGTAGCGCCGTTCTATTGCAGAAGTTTCAGATACGCACCGTTTTTGCTGCGTCTCATTATGCACACAAATTAAGAAAAAGAAACTCTCGGCCTAACTTTGGGCCCATTCTCTTAATTTGGACAAGTAAGGAGAATCTTATATCATCAATTGATTGAGCCCAAAAATTTGATCAACGGAAACAAGAAATGGGCCCAAAAAGTGTAAATGATACTTGCCCTTTGGTCATGGACTCTGCCTGTGCCAAACAAAATCATTCGGCATTCGTAATATCAACATCTGAAGCTCCTGAAATCTCTGTAAAAGTTGAACAACCATTGAAAATTAGAATAACATGCAGAGTATCCTTCCATTAGGTAAATTTATGAAGGTAAATATCCCTAATATTATGAGCCCAAGATGAATCAAATTAGATGACTATTTCAAACTTTAAAGATCCAACCCACGTACAAATTGAATTGGTACAGCTTTGATCCCAACACACCGATAACATGGAAGTGATCAAAACGCAACAATAAGGACCGTTGCCTTAAGACATGGTCTCAAACAACTTGCAGGCACTCATTACTATAAGAATTTTTATTAATTATATATTTTATACTTTAGTGAAAACAGGCTAAGAGGATATCACTTAAAAAAAAAAAAAGTCGTGCCTATGCATGTCAAACATTGATAATATGACCTTACATAATATCTTGAATTATATATGTATATTTTGAATGTATATTGTTTTTCTATATTACCGTTTGAAATTCATATATCTACATATATGTGAACTAGACTTAGTAATAGATTGAATAGTGCGTGATGTTATCAAACTCGCTTTAAAAAACGTATTTGACTCCTAAATTTAAGTTTTTTTTTTTCCTTCAAGTCAAAATTAATGCTATATTTGGAAGTTTATGAGAAAACAAAATAGAACAGAGTGGAATAAAACAGTAAGTAATGTATCATTTTATTATTAAAGAGTTAAATGAAAAAAGGGAAAGAATTTTTTTATTATTATTTAAAAGTTGCAATGAAGATATATGAAATCGAATGAGTTAAAAATAATTTTTCTTTTAATTTTATCGTTACAAAATAAGCTCGCATACATACAGAAGTATGAAATAAATCCATTATTGCTGTGGCTTGTTCATAATACATAATAATTTGGTAAGAGCACTGTGAAATAAAAAATAATGGGGTTTATTTATTTTTGTTTATCTTTCTCGTATTGCAATCTCTAATCTCAATTTCGGCTTTATCTTCAAAAAGGGGATCAGGCATCCCGCAAGGCGCAAAGTTTATCCTAGGTTCGTCTTGCAAGTTTCTGCAATTTTGGTTATGGATAGATAGCATTGTTCTCATTCGCTGGGAGTTTAACTCTCCTTGGCTACAATAATGTGTTTGCTGTAGATTTTATTTCCTCCCCCCTGTCTGGTTGCTCGGAAAGTTCAGGATGGAATTTATGATTCATTTGATCATGAATTTTTCGAAATGAGATCATTTCAACTGAATTAAGCTCAAAAAGGCATTTGTTTTTGTTGCTGGATGTTTCTTTGGGGTCCTAGACATGGAAACTGAGACCTTCCATTTTGGTAAACTTTCTAAGCAACCAAACAAGGCGGATGCTTCTCTATGTAACGCCTAGTTTAACTACGTCACAGATGGAGTACCGTGATTGTGTGCATTAACGGGTTTGCAACAATCTCACGAGGATATGGGGTTATATTTGTAATTTTTAATATAAATGTAATCATTTTATTCTTAACCTTCTAATTTAGAAAAATACAAAAATTTGGGTTTTAAATGATAAAAGAGAGGACTTACAAGTCATCCTTCAACATTCTATTTTATTCTTAGAAGAAAAAAACCCCAAAATAATCATAATTCAACCTACTTTAATTATTTCATTCATTTGTTACTATTCATCCAAACACTACTTAAGGTTGGGGTAAACTCAAACTTTATTTTCCAACCAAGTTTTAACTTAGTCTAAATTACAGCTTTTTTAAAAATTTTGTTATACATAAATCAATTTAATTCAATTTGTAATATATATAAAAAATATATAATCAAATAATTTTTCTCAAAAAATTGTTCAAAGATGTTTTTTTAATATCATTTAGAAAAAAAAATTTAAGTTAATATTTTATTGAATTTTGAGATGGATTTCAACCTTGAATATATTTATTTGTTTGAGCTGCAAGAAAGCTCAAAAAAAAATTTAAAAAATAAATTCAGGCTGAGCCGGGCCTCAATTTAATTTGTTTTTCTCTTCAGAGCATTTGGTTTGAATAGAATCAGAATGAAGCCCAACGGGAAGTAGAAAATGGGGGGAGGTAGGCGTAGCTTGTGTTATCCTCTGGGAATAAATACCGTGATCATGGCATATAGGAAGGAATGAGAGTTACAGGAGTTGACTTTACCACAGAGCTACATGGTTGTAGCCAAGTATATGTGGAATAAACTTTTAACTTTCTAACATTATTTTAGGGTCTGTTTGGTTTGATTTGGGGGAAACCCCTCCCCTCCACTCCAAAAGTGAGAGTTTTTGGAAGGGAGAAAAATTTTTTAACTCCATTTGACTAAATTGCCCCTCACTCTTATTTTTATTTAAAATATAATATAAATTTTATTTTTTTAATGGAGTTTAAGATAATTTTTTATAAAATTAAAAAATTATTTTTTATAATAAAAAGTAAAAAAAAGTTTTTTTTTATAAAAATAAAAAAAAAATTAAAAATTCTAATACAATAAGATATAATTGTCTATTTAATTTTACCTCTCCCCTCCTCAACCAAACAAGATTTTATTAAAACCCTTTCCCTCCCCTTCCCTCCCCTCCAAATCAACCAAACAAGATATCATTAAAACCCCTCCCCTCCCCTCCTTTGACATATCATACCAGAATAATTAACTAATACATGAAATTTATATTTTTTATGTGAACCGACCAATATCCAAAAAGATACCTCCCAGAATATCTATGTTACATTTAAAATATCTCCTATTGTTGACATTTTTCCTTTTACTTCAAGAATTTAACCCCTTTTTCTATCAAAAAGGTTAAAGCCCACTCAAACATTTTGCCAAATGAACGTTCAGTGCCATTTACAACAATTATAAAAAAAAATTTGGTCACATTTGTAATCTTTTTGTTAATGTATAGGCCGGATAAGAGCTCTCTTTGATTTTTTTTTTTTTTTGGGATAAAAACACACCAAATGATAGAGATACCTTAAAAACAAGATTAGGGGGCTCAAAACTTTGAGCAAAGAGGTGTGGATTGCAAAAGTCAATCAGCAATCAAGGGGCTTAAACACCCCCCAAGAAGCAAAATTAAATTTTCTTTAAATAAGAAATTAATGGGGGGCAAAGCCCCTGATTAGGGGTCATGCCCTCCTAATTAATGCCACAGAAAGTGTGTCAAATGTGATACACTTATTTTGAAACTCAGTGACAGTGCTATCAAATTTCAAGAAAAAAAATATATAATATATTGTGCCAATGCTTATGATATTTTAGTATTTGAACATTTATTTTTTATTTTCTTATAATCAATAGGTATAGGAGCCCAAATTGTTATGTATGAATATAAATGGCAAAATGTTAATATACCAAGAGAAGAATGACTCTTGATGCAAAACACTACACTGATCACAAATGACTATCCTTTTTTTTTTTTGGGGGTGGGGGGGAGGGAGGAGAACACAAACTACAGCGATCATACATAGGTATAAAGTCCTTATTGGACCGGACCCTATTTAAAGGGGCAGGGGAGTGTAGCATTTACCATTTTAGAGAAACTTACAATTTTTTAAATAAATTTACATTAATTGACCAAAAAAGATTACACTGCTAGCATAATTACTGTTTTATGTTGATGTTTTAGTCAAAATTGTAAAATTATATATATATATATATATAGAGAGAGAGAGAGAGAGAGAGAGAGAGAGAGAGAGAGAGAGGGGAAATTATATCAAGTGAGGGGATTGACGTTAGGAGAGGTGAATGGAGTAATTATCCTTCATTAAATCAAAATCAGTCATCAAAAATCATCATAAAAGTGTAATGATATCTTTTTTTAATTTTTACATTAATTTTGATAATCCATTTGTAACTTAACAATAGATAATTAATTTTCTTACTTCTCGTATGATACTCCTCTTATTTAATATGTTCTATATATAAAAACATCAAGTGAAAAAAAAATGATCAAAAGTGATTCAGATCTCCTACTTTTCTTTTCCTTACTCATCTCCTACTAATAGTAATCTATATCATTCAAATTAAATTTGAATAGTACAAATTTGATCATTTTAATTTTTATATTTTGATATTTGTTAAAATTTAATATGATATAGGATAAAAAATAAAGATAACTTTTTAACTATTTTCTTTCAAAATAATAATAATTTAAATTAAAAAAAAATAAAACATCAGTCCAAATTTTAAAAAGCGGATTCAGATTCAATCAAAAAAGAGGTGAAAAAAAAAATCACTTTTAAATTACAAATCAATAATCTAAACTAATGCAAAAATCAAGAAAAGCATTTATTACACATTTATTATAACTTTTAAATTAAATTTAACTATTATTTTATGATCAAAAAATAATTATTTTCTCCACTTACATCTCACATAATATCACTTCAGTACATACGCTACATTATTGTTTAAACTTGATATCAATACATACAAGGTAGTACAATATTTGTTTTACTTATAAAATTACAAAGAGAGGACTCTATTGATATTTTTTATTTTTGAATAATGAACGCTTTATGCATCATACACCCTCTTCAAGCATCTGAAGATTAAAAAAAATTACTTTACTTATTATATTTAAAATTTATTTTACTAATATATATGTAGCTCATGTTAAATGAATTGCAGAATAAAGTTAAAAATATATATTCTCTACAAAATGTTTATGAGAAGATGAGTGAACAATGACTCTTCCATTGATCACGTGGTTCAAAATTGGATAAACACTCATTAAAATGCAACGTACACCTTAATTAAATAGTAAAGTCAAATTGAATAATTGTGAATATAAATAATAAAAAGATAAGCATTGTGAATTATTTTGAAATAAAAAATTCCAATAAAAAGATAAGCATAGACAGTGACGTGTCGTGTAGATGAATGGGTTAGGTGGATCTTTGTTGGTTGAATTCCACGCGCCCGCACATGAAATGATGGATTTGCGCACACTTAGCAGAGACTTTAATAGGAAAGCGTCATGAGAGAAGGAATCTTTCCTTTTATGGAAATATGTTGGTGGGGGTGCTACCAAAACCTTTTAAATTTATTCATACATATTTATTTATTTATTTGTTTATTTTTTTTTTTAAAGAATCAATTTCTTATTATATGAAGTCACTGTCAGTATAGAGAAACGCCCCATCCCTACAGGACCTCCAAGGGACATCGGCAACACAAATGTACATTGCTAAATTTGTACAATTTTTTTAAATATTATTATTTTTTGGATAAACTCTATAGCCTCTACAAATTAGTAGGCAAAACTATTAAAATTTAATTTTCTTCGTTAAATTCAAATTTATATTGATTCAATTAAAAATAATAATAAAATTACGATTTTTTCTCACATAATTTTATTTATAATCAATTTATTTATCTGCCAAAAAACAAAATATATATTTTTTATTTTTTTATTTTTAAATGTGTGATATCAGATCTTAGTAATTTATATTGTGGAGCCTTTGGTTTATTGTTTGGTATTTTCAGCTTAGGAAAAAAAATGAGAAGTTGTATGTATCTCTCTTGCACAAGAGAATACCTATGTCGGTTCTTTTGTCTACCCAAAAAAAAAAAAAATTATGATTAGTGTATATATGATTGTTATTATTTTGTAATTCTTATCATAACAGGTGCAGCCACACTTACATATCATTAACTAATATAAACAAGGCTTAATTATATTATTAATTATTTTAATGAGAACAAACAATTTAGTCCCTTTAATTTCAATTAGAATAATATTATCTCCCTAATTTATTTGCGAACACAGTTTAGTCCTTTTAATATTTATTTAAATGATGTTATTTCTCTAAGCAGTGGATCAAAATAATAATAATAATCTAAGATAAAAGCTAAACTTAATTATGTTGTAAAAGTTATATTTACATTTGTCTTTAAATATATAAATAATAATATGTACAATAATTTTTTTTTTGGTATTATTAGATGTACAATGTTGATATAATTAAATTAAGGCTTAAATACACTTTTGGTCCTTCTAGTTTCATAATAATTATAATTTGGTGCCCCTAGTTTAAAAAATACAATGTTATTTTTATATTTTCTAAAAGAATAATTCAATCTTGCCCCCTTATCTCATAATCCATAAAACATTTAACGTCAAATTTAACAATATGTTGACTTAAGCATCAAATTTAAGTGTGAGTTAACTGTATTAAGTGAATAAATAGTGTTCCAATTAGTAATAATGTTCCTGTTAGTAAATTATTAAGTTTGGGATTGAATTTTGTATAAATTATAAGACAAAGGGATAAAATTGGATTAAAAAAAAAAGAAGTATAAGCTTGTCTATTTCTAAATTATAGTAACTAAATTAAATTCTTTATAAAACAGAGAGAGCAGAAAATATATTTAAACCTAAAATTAGAGACTAGATTGTTCCTAATAAGTAAATTGGAAGGACAATATTATTGTATTTAAATATTTTCTTGGACAATCTAAGAGAAGCAGAAGGGAAATTAAATCCATATACAAACAATTTGAAGGGACATCAAATGTATCATTTTATAATAAATGGTGGTGGCTTGACATTTTGCTCATTAATTTAACTATTTCCCTGTTAATTTGTATACATCCTCTTTTTCAGGAATTGCATATGGACCACTAAGTATATAAGAATAATTACTGCCAACGTAATGCCAAAGAAAAGCGTTAATGCCTTCAAAAGTGTTTTTATTTAATCATTTTTTAAAATGTACACAACTAATCAAGTTCAACATAATGCCGAGGAAAGTGTTTGTGCATTCAAAAGTGTTTTTACTCAATTTAAAAATGTACAAGTTTAAAAGCAATTAAAAAGGAATCCAAGTGACTGTCTTCTTCTTGAAATAGAATATTGATGATGCTGTGCTGTGGAATTGTGTCGCGACAGATCAACACACATCAATTATTTGGTTCTTTTTTATTTAGAATGAAGTAACAACGTTTATTTTATTTAAATGGGAAAATAACATTAACAATCGCAAGCAACAGAAATTTGTTTTCGTTTCCCAAGGAGTGGATGCATGAACTCTGACAATGTGACTACAAAATATGTGACAAAACAACAGTTCTCAAGAAAAATAAAAATAAAAATAATTATTTTTCTTCTTTTTTAAAATATACTGAAGAATAAAAAGTGTTATCCAAACAATGCACGCATACATATACATTTATCTAATGCGAGACTTGAAACTCCACCTTCAAAAGATAGTTGCTTTAATTTAAAAAATAATAATATTTTATTTTTATTTTTTAAATAATATAATTTTATCCTTTTGTCTCGTAATTTGTTTTGAATTTAATGTCAAATTTAACAATATGATGATTTAAATTGAAACACAAAATTCTTTGTTCAACGCTAGTCTCTAATAGGAGGATAATATTGTTAATTCCAAACTAAAGGACTACAGTGAAACTTTTATAAAATTAGACAGACAAAAAAGGTATTTGAGCATTTGAATTATTATAAATAGAAGTAAAAGAACACGTGGAGTAGAGTTATGAGTTGTGTGAAAGCAAAAAGGTCTACCAACCTGGGGGGGGATGGACGCGATGATTGGCGTGAAAAGAAAAGGGAAGGGGCAAGTTGGACGGAAAGAAAGAGGGGCAATTTTGGAAATTGAGCACCCGAATGAGCTCATAAATGTGGCATTGAATGGCGACGCGAGATTCAAAGAACCCGCTGAAAGCAAACGCACCATAATGCTGTTTGGATTGTCTTAATTTATTAAAAAAAATATATATATATATATTAAAAAATTGATTTTTTAAATAATTTAGAAAATAAATAAAATTTTTGAATGATTTAAGTGGTCAAAATTTATTTAAAATAATTTTTTATTATTATTTTAATTGAAACGAACTACAAGGGCGGTGACCACCGAGATAACTGGGCACCTTACCAGTGATGTAAAATTTGTGAATGAATGAATGTCATACAAATTTTACTTTGCATCTTTTTATTGGGCCTCTAGGTTTATTGTGGTCATGTACTGTTTAGATCAACTTAGAGCATACATCAATTAATTCACATATCTAATTTGATTGAGGTCACTTACATTTAACTATGAGTAAACAATTAAAACTTTGCAGGTTGAATTCAAGAAATTGACGTAGTTATCCAAATATGTGATAGTGTATTGAACTAGAAAGTGACATAGTTATTCAAATACGTGACAATGTACTTAACTATAAATGCTTGTTTTCACTATTAAATCAATCCTTTAGGAGTTGGGAAGGAAAAGAAAACGAATGACTCCAGAGTAAAATAAGAGAGAGAGAGAGAGAGAGAGAGAGAGAGAGAGAGAGAATTAAGTAGTAATTTTTTTTCATTCTCTTGTGCGAAAATTTGCTTACTTCAAAATCTTTTAAATTACTTAAAATAAAGAATTATTTTAAAAAATTAGTTAAAATTTTCTATTCTTCTCTCTTCCTTAAAACAAACTTTTATATAAGAAAAATATTTTAATCAAATCTTCCATTTCTGTCTATCATTTTCTTACTTAACATCTCCTATAGTTAAATCCAAGATATTCTATTCGATTTTTATGCTTAAATAGTATGCAATTACATGTGTAATTATATGTGAATTTAATAACAAAATCCCTTCAAACCATCTTTAAAAAAAAACAATAAAAATAATGGTAAGAATCAAAAATTGTGTAAACAAGTTTTTTTTCCTCGATTTTAAATGTAAACAAGGTTATCCTTAGCAACAAAAATACAATACAAAACCAAAGATTGACATAACCAAAATGGTCATGGAAGATGCAATTCAATTTCCTTGTCTAACGCTTTGTTTGGATGGGATGATTTTCGAGGGGGAAACGAAGGAACGGAGGGAGTTGGAAGTGAAAAGTACCATACAATATGCGTCAAAGGGATGATAAGGAGGAGAAGATGAAAAAGCTTGCCACAGGAGAAGGGATGAGAACGTGAGGTGACACAGGTGAGGACAAAGGGAGCCACGTGAAGACGAATATTACGTGAAGTCGAAACAAGGGTCCACTATTTATTTTTTCTTTGATACGTGTCTCTCTTTACATAAAATATCGATAATTATGTTTATATTATAATAATAATTGAATTAATTATCAACAAATTTTATTATATTTAAATAATCATATATTTTTTGATTAAACTAGTTAGGTGGATGGAATTGAATTTGTTCATGTGAGAATGAATAAATAAAATTATAAGTAACATATTGATATAGAAAAATTATACTCTGTAGCATTTTTTGAATTGTTAGTTTAGAAAATTTATTTTAAAATTTTAAACATTAATTAGTAGGTGCCGTGAATCAACTGGGAAGATTGCATTTATACATATACACACGCAGGGAGAAGTCATTCATGTTAAGGGTAAAATTGTCCAAAAAAATAAGTACAAATCCTTTCTCTCCTCCTCTCCCACGTTCCATCCAAACGAGAGAAGACAACCTGCGTTTTCTGCCCCTCTCTCTCCCCTTCCTTTTCTCTCCGATTTTCTCCTCCTCCACTTTTCTCTTCCTCCTATCCAAACATAGTGTAAGAGAAAGAGAGGGGAAGGGGGAAGGAGGAAGAACGGTAAGTTGACAATAATTTTATAAATGAAAAAGAGAAGAAAGGTGACTATGGAAGTTGTTGGATTGTTTTAATTTGTAAAATAAAATATTTTAAATAAATTTTAATTATTCACATCATTTGAAAAAAAAATTATTTATTAGTCTAAATATAATTTATTTATTATTTGAATAATTTAAACAATTAAAATTTATGTAAAATGACTCTCTCTCTTTTTTTTTTCCCGTAATAAACGAACTCGTGGTTGTTCCCAAGACGTGTAGATTTCCACAGGAAGGGTCAGACCAAAGCCAAAGAAATAGGACAAAGGCAGTGGAGCAGTTGGTCACATCTGAAGGGGACCGCTTTGGTTTCCGCGTTCCAATACGGTGGAGCGCCACCTCACGCAGTCGCGCGTGCCTTCATGCTCCGGTGATAGAGTCACACCTCATCGACACCCACTTTATCACGCGCCTTGTCCAGGAGCGTGAGGCACCATCTTTCACTAACTAACAGATGTTTTCTTTTTTTTTTAAATCGGAAAGACTTTAAAAAAGGGAATCGTGAGAGGCGGTGGTTAGTTGAGGGAGCAATTACGAGAAAATGATCCCATACATGCACGACCAGTTGTTAGTGACCCACCGGCTTACGTGGATCCAGATCATTGGTTGGTTGAGGTTGTCTCCCTCTGTTTCGGACTGCGCTGTTTTCAGGTGATACCGCCAATAACACAGTGAGACGCGTTGAAATCTGGTTCTCCCTTACTGGTCTACTTCCTAAACCTACAATTATTTCGGAGGCTGTCCAATGAGAAAGCATCAGCATGTTGTAACCGTACGTGGGACCCACCGCATCAACTTGCGGGTGTCATTTACCATTTATCTGAATTCTGAACCGTTCTCTGGCGGCTACCTTGGAGCTGAATAAAATACACTTTTTTTTTTAATCTTTTTGGTTGGAAAATACATTAATTTTAATTGACCAAGTAAAAAATTTAAAGAGAAAATATGTTAAATAAAGATAAGGGGATTAAATATACTTTTGGTGAGTATTGTACTAATGACTTGTTTTGGAGCCATTGAGCTTTGGAGCGACTATAAATATAGGAAATACATGGGGTTCAAACTCAAAAAAAAAAAAATTGCTGAACCAAGTTCTTTAATCTATGCTACTCTCTCTTCTCCTTATAACTCTGTTATCAATATCAACTAGTAAACAAAAATCCTTCTTTATGATTCGAAAGAAAGTGTCATCACCAATTTCTTACTTTAGAATTTTTTAAAATTAATTTAGCACTTGAGACTTGAGAGTATAACTTTGTTGCAGTTTTACTCTTTTAGGTTACTAAAATAATATTTGACACCATCATTTTAGTTACAAAGAATCTTTGTAGTTAGAAAAAAATTATACTTTCAAATACTAAAAAGATATTGTATGAAAATACTATTTTAATTCAAAATTTTAAATTGTTAAGTAAAGGTTGTATAACCAATAAAACATATTATGGCAAAAATTAGGGCTGACTCATATGGACTTTTTGACAGTAGCGGGTGACACAACAAAATAATTCATTCCTTAGGAAAGAGTAAAACCTTTTGTGATCGTTAACTGATGATATGAAATTATCCAATTGTTTTCAACCCTCAAAATGATGTTGCTCGTGTATTAGAGCTAGAATTCAATGTTTTAGGGAATCATAAATACTTTCTAGGCAGAGCATATTGAGTGGGAGAAAATATGTGGAGATCAAATTGAAAAATATTATTTTTGAAAAATAAAATTAAAATAAAAGTTATCTTCCAAAAACTAAATCATTACTCTCTCTCTCTCTCTATATATATTATCTTAGTATATAAACATTGTATGGTTAAGAATTACAATAAAAATTATATGATATGTAAGTAAGTAAAATGACTATAATTTATTTTAATAGAGTCTAAGGTACTAGTCTTAGTTCAATCTTTTCTTAGTTTAACCTTGTTCGGTCTTGTGAGACAAGACCAGCCAAGCTAAGAGTCGGCTTATAAATAAGGTCTCTTGTATCCCTACTCATTCCACCGGTTATGTTAGGGTAGCTCAATGAACCAGGCTTTTTTTAACATTCTACTATCTTTTAAAGATTTAATTGAAAGAAAAAATAAATTTTGAAAGACTAAATCAATAATTGTTTCATAATTGTACAATAGGTAACAATCCTTATTTATTTAATAATAAGTCAAACAATTTTTTTATAGTTTAAAAAATTTTAAATCAAATTGAGGATAATTATTGTATTTTGTTGAGTTTCATTGACTAGTGCATCACAGGTGAGCTTCCCTCCCCAATGATGAGCTGCCAATGGCTTCTTTTTGTTGGCAACTTTAGCCAAAACAAGTATTTAAATAAAATAATATAACTAAATTAATAATTGATATAATAGCAGAGCTTTGAAAAAAATAAAATTTTGTATTATTATCATTAATTTTTTAAAAAGTGCACAGGATAGAGAGCGCGTATTATAATTAGAGGGAACTTTTTGTACAGGTGCAATATCCATAAGCACATATGCTCCAATCACAGCTCACCACCTTCATCCTGCTTTGTTTTGTTCTCTCTCTATTCCGCTGGGCGAAGATAATTTAGATTCATTGAAAATTACTTTTTCAAATTTAAATTTTATATATTTTCTTGTTTTCATTTGGATCCCTATCCTTTTTCGTGTTGCGATTGTTTGCCATTATTTCTTCTCCTTTCTTTGTTGCTCACACATCAAGGAAAAGAGAGAAAGAACTATTTCTTTTACCAGCTTTCTTTTTCTCTCTGTCCTCATAAATTCACTCTTTCTTGTTTCCCAATTGGGTTTTGCATATTCATTGCTTTTGGCTTCTCTCCTTTTGTCTTTCCTCAGTTTCCATTTGCTTACCCAATTGAAGTCGAAGCTTATAGAAGCATCAGTTCTCTCCTCCATAAGTTCTAAATTTTCATTACACAAATTCTAATCCATTTATAGTTCTGTTTTCTGGGTTTTGTTTTCTCTTGTCTGTATTAGTTCATTGGTTTCAGATCTCAGTGTTAGTTCTAGGGTTATCAGCTAAAAGCAGTTAGATATCATATTATTGTTCAATTTCAATTTGGAACATTTCCTTAGATTTTTATAAAGTGGGTCTTTTTCAGATTCCTAAGGAGTATTGCCTGCCCATAAAGAAGTATTCTGATTCCTCTCAAAAATGCTTTCCGATTTATCCTTGATATTGCTCCGGTAAAAAAATAAAAAGAAAAAAAACTCCACCTCTTCTCATTTCTTTCTGCTTCCCCTCTCTCTTCCTCTGTATCTGCTCTGTTTCAAAATTTAATTTTATGCCTCAATAGTTTCTGCTTGAAATTCGAGGTGATGAAGTGGGAAACGGAAATCCTCTCACCTGCGCAATACATCACCAATTCCAACACCAACTGGATTGTTGAAGATAATCGGAACCCCAAATGGACTCGTGCCGAGAACAAACTCTTCGAAAATGCTCTTGCAGTGTACGATAAGGATACCGCAGATCGGTGGCAGAAAGTGGCTGCAATGATCCCCGGGAAGACGGTCGGTGACGTGATGAAGCAGTACAAAGAGCTTGAAGATGATGTTTGTAATATAGAAGCTGGTCTGGTCTCCGTTCCTGACTATTATGGTACCACTCCCTCCTCACCTTTCACCTTAGACTATTTGGCGAACTCTTCTTCTGGGTATGATCCCTCACAAGGACTTCATGGAAAGAGATCCTCCTCAGGAAGAACCTCTGAGAATGAAAGGAAGAAAGGAGTTCCTTGGACTGAAGAAGAGCACAAGTAAGTTCCTTTTTGTCTTTCGCTTTCTGGGGTTTTTGAATTTTGAAGTGTTGCTTTGGGTGTGATTTACATGAGCCTTAGACACGATAAATTTCTGTTGTTAAAATAACATGGTTTATAATGATTTTGAAATGTTAACAGGGGTTTATAGTAATGATTCTAGATTTTTTGTATTTTAAAGTCTTGTGCTGTGTCTGAATTCACTGTTCTTAAAATAACATGGCACACAATAATTCTGAGATTGTATTTTAGGTTTTTCAAATTTTGAAGAGTCGTGTTTTGCCTATACAATTACGTGGTGATAGGAGTTGTTTTCTATTTTGCTAGTAAGTTTTATACGCGTGAACTTGATGATTAAATGCTTGACAGACTGTTTCTTCTGGGGCTGAAGAAGCATGGGAAGGGAGATTGGAGGAACATATCTAGGAATTTCGTGCTAACTCGAACACCAACCCAGGTAGCTAGCCATGCCCAGAAGTACTTCATAAGGCAACTCTCAGGAGGGAAAGACAAGAGGAGAGCAAGCATCCATGACATAACCACAGTGAGCCTCACAGAAACCACAGCCATATCTTCTCCTTCACAAGACACCACCAAGATATCCTGTTCACCACCACAGAATCCCATGAATATGATGCTCTCACAGTCACAGCAGCAGCAGCAGCAGAATTCTGCTGTTTCTAGAACACAGTTTCAGTGGAACCACCAGCCAATGGCTGCTCTCAATAATCCTGCAGATGAGAAATTGTTCATGTCTGCCTCTTATGGAGTTGGTGATTACTCATCCTATGGGTTTAGAACGCAAGGCCAGAACCTGCACAGAAGTGCTCTTCTTCATCACGAATCTTCCTACTTAGGGCCGCATACTCACAACATGGTTTTCCAATTGCCATGATATAGTGTTTTTATTGAATTATTAATGGCTAGACTGGAATAAGTATGTTTTCGATTTGTTGAGTTCACTAGTGTAGTGCTTATGTGCTTTGTGCTTTTCTCTCTAGTTCTATGTGAATATCTATATCTTACATTAGCATATTTAATTCATGGTTTTTGGGCATGAGAAAGGCACATATAATTTGCTTCTTCATTTAAATAAGTACTAGACTTATGTATAATTTCTTATATTTTCATTATTAGATTTTTTAATAAAAATATGATAAATATATAATTTTTTAATAATAATATAATAAGTGTATGGCTTTTATAAATAACTATATAGTTTTTAATTAAATAATACATTTGTTATATTATTATTGAAAAATTATAAACTTATCATATTTTGATGGGAAAATTTGACAATAAAGATATAAAAAACTTTATATAAACTTTTTTCCTTTAAATGAATCTCTCTCAACTCAGGGTTACTTTGTTGTCTAACTATCGTAGTTTTCATCTCAAATTTGAATATAAGATAGAAACAATTTAATTGTTTAAAATATTTGTTATTAGATTTTTAAATAAATTTATGATATGAGTGGATGGATTTTTTTTTTTAAATTATAACATAATTCTGAGTTGTAAAACATTTTTTCACATCTTATATTTTTATTAAAAAATTAATAATAAATATATAGGAAATTTTACTTCAAGCTTGTGCATGTTAGATATAAGCACAAAAAGGCATCCTTAAAAATTCTTAAATAGATTATATATATATATATATATATATCTAATTTCTTATATCTTTATAGTCAATTCTTCAATTAAATTATATAGTTGTTATATTGTAATTAAAAAACCTACTAATAAGTGTATAAAAAATTGTTTTAGTCATATATATATATAATTGATTTTACACTAAAACCATTAATACTATGATTATATGACATGAATTTAATAATTAATTTAACGGGTTAATTATTTTTGTGGGCCACTTAGACGTGGCATTGGAACTACAAGTAAAACCAAAGAATGATCCATTGTATTAATCAGATTTAATAGTTAAATCCAAAACTTTACATTTGAGAGATATAATTTCATAGTTAGCCATGGATCTTCAAAGACAAGGTTTTGTGATGCTGAATGACAAAAAGGTACCAGTAAGATCAGTGTCTTCAATCGTAAGCTGAAAAGTGTGCTGAAATTAAAGTTTATACCACCAAATTGTTAATAATTTAAAATCTCGTGTGTGTACCTTTTCCAAACCGCATGGATGTGATTTGTTTCAACGTCAAGGATTTAATTAATGAGATTAGTGAAAAGAGGGAAGATTAAAGAAAATATGACTAGAATCCCTTGTTAAAATGCGTCAAACAATTTTTACTTTGATTTGCAGATACACCTGCACTAAAATTAATGGGACTTTATATTTTTATCAACGACTATATACATCCTTATAGACTTTACTGGGGACGGTCAACTATTTTGTGTATGTTTAAATAATCTTTAAAAAAAAAAAGGTTAACCTACTTATACATTTATTCTCTTTAAGAATATGAGGGAGCAAATATTCAAATTTACGAAAAATTATATATATATATTTATTTATTTATTGTGATCTTTGTTTCTGATTGTAATATTTTCTCAAATCTAAAAAAATTTGCCATCAACTCCCTAGCCTATTAGTGACGCAATGAAATTAGTGTGAAAAAAGAAAATAGAAAATTTAGACAAATCAAATATAAAATTTTGTTGAATGATAATTGCTGTCAAAATTAAATAAAAGTTGTTTATATGTCAAACCTAATTATTTAAAAAATAATACAAATTACAAAAAATACAATTGAAATAGTAAAATAACTAAAATAGCCTCAAAATATAAAAATTGACAAGTTTTGGTTTAAAAATGATCTCGACTGTGTAAATTGAGTGGGCACAACAATGAATTCTGAAAAAGTTTTTTATTGATATATAATAAGACCCAAAACTTTTCTCAAATTAAAAGTTATAATCATTTGAAATTAAAGTATCTATTTAACAATGAGGAATCTTCTTTTTAAATACTTCTAACACTAAGCTTGCCCTATACAATTATTTGTTAGACGTTCTACATCAATTAATCCTCCTACAATAAGATCTTAATATCTAACCAATTTATTCAAGAAACTACAACACAAGAAAGAAAGGCCACGTATGTCACAAATCAAACTTAATATGAGATTATAAAAGGATCCAGAAGATCGTACAAGGAAGCAACGAACTGAAATGCACTTACTATCGATTTCAGGCTGCTAAGCTCAGCCTGCGTCAACTCTCTTTGAAGCCATTGATCAATTACGAACACAGAATATGGATAATATTTTCACTTAAATTTAACATCTTTGGTTAATTAGCGACACTCTCTACGATTAATAAGAGATAATGATATTTTCATTTATCAATGTGCTAGACAGCAGATACCAATATAGAAGAATGAGCTTTTAAAAAGGCTCAAAAATTAAAAAAAAAAAATGATTTCATGCAAAATTTGAAGGCATCTTTTATTGTAAAGAAAAAGACTGAATTATATATATTTTTAAGTTTAACAGAATTATTTTTTATGCTTTTTTTATTTTAAAAATATAACTGGACTTTCTTGGCATTTGATATATATTATAAAAATTTTATCTTCTAATTATCTTTTGTACTTTCTTGGCATTTGATATATATTATAAAAAATTTGTCTTCTAATTATTTTTTGTTACTGAATTAACTATCACATTAATACGGAATCTTAATATAAGTCTTATATTATTGTATCAAGAATAAAATTATAAATTTATGTTGTACAAAATGTTAATTTCATTGACAATAAATAAATAAATTGTTATAAATTATCAAATAGAAGGAGAGTTGAATAATTCTTTAAAACAATAAAAAATATTAAATATAATTTAATCAATCGTAAAGATAAATTTTGTGTAATTCACTTGAAAACAATAGTAAGTCACTGAGCACTTCAATTTAGGTGCTGATAGTATCTAACGGCTTACTTTTTTTTTTAATTATATCTTTTCTTCAAAACTCAATATGATATATGGAATGAAAATGAATAAAATAAAAAATAAAATAAGTAATTTTGAGATAAAAAATAAGTATCATATATTTATTTTAAAAAAGTAATAAAAATAAAGAATAATTATTGAATAATAATTATAAAAGTATAATCAAAATTACATAAATAAATGCGGTTACATTTAGTCTAATGGGCTAATTAAGAATGACCATCTGACTTTGTTTGACCTTAATAGTAGGTGCTGAGTCTGCATGCACCAATGCATATGCAATCATCATGTACTGTAATCCCTTAATACTTTTTCTTTTTCGTCGTTAAATTTTCGAATGAGAAATGAGACCTTTCTAAAGGGATTCCCTTAAGACGAGGAAGATCCTTTTCCAAGTGGATTAATCAATGGCTCATTAAGAATTAAAAAATGCTACAGAACAAGGTTCATGTGGGGATTAGATGGTTAATATATTCTTAAACAAAGATTTCCAATCAATTCATCTCTTTGCTGTTTGGAGTTTGGACACATGGTTTTCACAAAGTCCATAGAGAGCGCATCATATCTTCTGTGATTCTGAGTGTACGGAACAGAACCAAACCAAATCCATTAAGACATAATTTAAAATGTTTAATTCACTGTTCTCATCATATCTTGGAATAAATCTTTGATGCTATTTATAGAGACAAAGCCTAGCCTTTTACTTCGCCTAAAAGAGGTCCTTGTATGTAGCTTTTGTTAAGCAGATCCGATTCTGGGTTTTGTGTTTTTAATTTAATTTATATATCTTAAAAAGGGCTTTTGAGATTCTCTTTTGGGTAAGATTGAAAATTCGTTGGCCTCACTCATATTGCTTTTCTTTCGAAACAAGAAGAATCTTACCCTCCCCCCAAGAATGCTGTGTGAAGCTTGAGATCAATAATGTCCCATGACGAAAAGTCAGGCTAATTATGGCCTATCATCATTGACATTTGTTAACTATAGTTAATTTGCTTATACAGTGATTTTCGCAGCTACTTTATAGTTTTACTAAAAATTTTTAGACTAAATCAATTATAAGTAGATATTCAAGTGTGCCAATTATATTTTCAAATGAGATCTATTTGATATGCTTATATATTTATAAAATTGTGAATTATATTATAGCAGATCGTGGTTCAAGTGCGTTTCAGAACCATTTAAAATGGTTCATTGCAATGCTTGCAATAAAAAGAAAGTGATTGATGTAGAAAAGTAGTGGTTCTAGCACAAACTTGGCCAATGATAAATAGTAGAGAGTGCGACACAAGCTCATATGGGTCTACAAAATGTAGTATAAACAGAGTTTAGATGTGAGAATATCATGACACATAATTTTTAGGTGTGTAATCATTTGTGATTGAGATTTTCTCCTAATTTAAATAGTAATATGATGTAATTAATCCCAATGTACATCACGTCCATTAAAAGAAATAATAGGTCTAAGATTAGGTCAATCGACTAATTTAGACCTAATGCCTAAAATCTTACATTCATAGACCAGTTCCACTAATTAGATTGGTTAGACTTGTAAAGTGCAGATGATTCTAATCGATAATCTCTGTGCTTTTCCTCTCTTTCTTTTTCTTTGTTTGTCTCATTCACCAGCACAAAGACAAGCTCTCAACCTTTCCTTGGAAGGAGAATCTCTGCAAGTTGATTAATTACAACGTTGATTCATCATTGAGCACATGAAAAGCAGCAATAGTTGAACTATATAGCTTCTGTTTGCAATTGATTATAGATGCAACTAATCACTCGCTTTTCTTCGTTGCAATAAGGTTATTTTGACCAAATCTGAATTACTTTCTAGATTTTTAATCTGAAATGATGCAATATAAATTTCTTCTGTTCATATGCCACACTAATCTTTCTCTTCTTATGTGTTAATTATATTATTTGAGTGCAATTTTAGGAATTTATTAGGGTGAGAGGATTGAATTTATGGAATGAGATAAATAATCTCCGAATGTTGTTTCAATTTCAGCTGTTGTCTTTTTTTTTTTTCAACATTTATTTTATTTTTTATTTGTTTTGGTCCTTTGGATACACCATCATGCATCAACAGGGAAATTCTATTATTTGTGAGCAAAAGTTCAACCTTTTAAAAAGTATAATCACACCTTGTGCAATAACTTTGTTATGAATTATTCATAAGACATCATAGAGAAGTTTGAGTCATGGTCAAATTTTGTTTGGCCTATTTTAAATGGACCCTTTTTTATTCTTTTTTCTTTTCTTTAACAATTTGGCTGAAAAACCTACTAAAACATCTATGTCAATAATTTTTTTATGTAAGAAAAAATTATAAGATAAATAAATTATTTTGTTTTAAGAATAGGGCATGATGTAATTAATAAATTATTATTAATAAAAATTAAACCCAAAATCATTTGTGTCGATTTCATCACACAAATTAAGGGGCAAATGCATTGCCCCATGAATCAATTGGTACTGCAAGTAGCTTTTCTACAGTACATGACAAGACTAACCACCATCTTTCTGTAAAGGCAAAGCTTTTTGGCAAGTGGAATTAAAAAGCATTTTGGCCTCTTTATTCTTGTTTCCATCAAAACTTGCACCGCAGGTTACCACCATGTTCAATGATGTCACAATTTCATTTTTTCTAGAGGTGTCCAACCAAAATTTTGAAACTTTGACTCTTCTTTGTTTGTTTTTTTTTTTAAATTAAATAGATTCTATTTATGAAAAATTAATAGATTAAATTAGTTATAAATATGCATATAAATATTTTTAAAAAAAGTCTCATTGATCTGCTAAATAAGTTTTAAGTAAATCATAGAGATTTCTTGTAAAATAAAAAATAAATTATACAAATATCCTATTTATTTTCAATATATATATAGATTTTCCTTGAAATAAAGAATATATTACACAAACATTCTATCTACTTTCAAAATATATATAGATCTTTATTAAATTTTATTAAAATTATACAAACATTTCATCTAGTTTTGAGAGAAGTCTTTGTTTATTTTGAAAATAGAAAAGAAATACAAAATTCAAATGAAATCTATGTAATTTACTCTTTTTTTTAAATATATATAATAAACTTGGTATACCTAAAAGTTTTTCAATTTGCTTTTAGTCAATAACATTTTTCCTCTACAGTTGCATGTAATGAATTAAAACTCATACCAAATTATTGATGAAAAGTTCAACTGAAGGTCTGTGTGAAGGTAGGTTGGATTCCCTATGCTGTTTTCATTGGCCCTGAATCTGAGATAATGGTTTTTTCATTTTTTTCCCCTTCTTTTGTGAAAAAATAGCAGAAAAGGAATGAAAGCAGGTGCATATACCCTAGTATGGGAATCAACAAGAATAACAGGGAACAAGGTTCATGATTTTAGGCATCTATAAACGAACAGATACAGTACTAAAGGATGTGTTCTCTAAGATAATAACATGAGATCTTGTCAGGTTGCCTGAGAATAGAAAACTGGAGTACTTAGAATGAAATTTGGTCTTCACTGTAATGTTATGCATGGGAGATTAGCTCATTAATTACTCTAAAGCTTGCCTATGTTACTATCTCTTCGGATACAAAATGTATATGGTTCCAAAAAAAAAATGTAAATAAAGTTAATCATGAAGACATGTGTAAGAGTATTAGACACTCTTCAAATGGCACTAGTGTCAATGTTTGAAATTGAAGCGAGTATAATATACCTGAGTTTGAACTTTGAATCATGTGATTTGTTGCCTTTTCCCTAGCTAATCCCAACTTCCTAGATCATTCACCTCCTATGTAACACCAAAAAAATTACTTCTTGTTACATGGCAATTTGGAAAACCTAAAGCCAAGGAAAAATAAAGGTCCACGAGAATTAAATCTACCAGTTGGTAGATTTTCAATCCTTCTGAACCAAGACAACGGTAGCTGACAATTGAAGTCATGATCACCAAAGATAAGTAGATGCCGGATCCAGCTCCTCTAAATTTCACTATGCACTTTAGAGAGTAAAGTGCAAATGGGTAACCACTGAGTAGAAAATCAACTGTTCAAATTTTTATAAACTAGAAGCAACTTGATAACTACTTAACAATATGCAAAAATCAGATCCTTTCATTTTCTAATCTATGGATTTTTCCTTGCATTTTACTCTTTGAAATATAGGGTGCACTTTAGAGAAGCCAAATTTGGTGATACCTTTTCCAACAGCCATGGCTCTAAGACCAGGAGTCCAAGGGTCTCCCAGATATCAGAATAACCATAATAAGGATTTTGTTAGCAACGATGAAGTTTGTGTCCATTCCAGCTCGAATAGGATGCCATAATAATTGAACTCCCTGTGACATGCATATAAGGTGCCAAGTGGATTTTCTCTTAAGTTTTTCTTTGATAATATACTATTTTCCTCGTTTACATCTTTGTCTGTGCCTCCATATCCACCAAAATGCTTGAACACGCAGTAACATTGTCCTTGGTGTAATGATTAGGTGTATGAACCTGATTTTGCCATTAAAAAAATTACTATTAACTTGGTATTTATTTTCTAAAATGATGGTAAGTCTAAACCATGAGCAGAATTTATATACCTGAGCATGAAAACAAGGAAATATGTAACAACATATGATAGTCTGAAAGCATTATGGACACCATATTTTATCGAAAGGCAAAAGTAGAAGCAAAATTTTAAGGTACATAGCTCCTCTCCAGAGCAAGGATCTGTTTTTCTAACTCAATGCAGCAGGGGTATATTTCTCTTCCTCAATGAATTTAGGATGCTCACTTGCTCAAAAAGGAATTTTTTTTTTTTAATGAATTCAGAATCTACGCAAAATTATCAGGAAAGACAATAAATTGAAAAGAAAAACAAAAGAAGAAAGAAATAGTAATCCTGCTGGCAATTCTCAATATAAATTTTTATTCAGATGGCAATAGATTTTAGTTATTCAGTATTTCTAAAGATAAATATACTTTGTATGAAATGGAAAACTGTAATTCATATTAATGGCTTCTTTCTACCTCCCAGCCACAAATGCGTAGCCCCTTGGATGCTATTCTGGAGGCTGGGCCTGCAAGCCCGAAACAAAAGAAGTCATTTTTTTTACCATTTCAGTGTCGATCATGCAATAATGAAGAACTGAAGATTGACATCCCAAGGATTTAAGGAGGAAAAATTGTGGAATATGGATCTTTCCCGACTACAAAGTGACAGCAGCAAACAGTAAATAGAATGTTTCTAGTCAATAGTGAATTTTCACATTCAATATATGCCCAATTCTCTGTTTTCCCAAGCTACAAAGGCAAACCCATTTTTCATTTTTCCAAGCTGAAATAAGATTGCAAACAAAAGAAGTCTGGTAAGCTTTAATATTCCACTTTCATAAATGAGATAGTCTCCATAGCTTTAATAGCAGCAAACAAATTGGACAACTGCCTGCCTCTAAGAAATTTGATGTTCTTAGTGTAGATATGATCTTTCACACCTTTTATTTTTTTTAAGAAATATAAGAAGATTAGTTTCAAGATTAAAAATGTTTTCATCTAGTGGACAAATAACTTTTCTTTTTCTTTTACTTCAAATGTCTATATCATGAACTCATCACTACCACTATTGGTCAATCCAAAAAAAGAAAAAATCGCTCCAAAAAATAAAATTGAATTTGAAGTACAACAAGTCTTTGATTTTTATTCTAACAATTGTTGAGAATCAATTCACCATCAGAAGAAGGTTTTTGATTCTGACAACATCAACTTCACCTTCACTGAGGAAAGAGTAAAAGGACAGGCTATATTCAGTAGTACAACTCCTAGACATGGACTAAAAGAAAAACGACATTACAAGGAGATATAATGGTAGAAGCTGGGAAATAAAGGACAAATGGTAGACCTGGTTATGTTCTTTATTCTGCCAAAATCTCTTATACAATAAAGAGAAAGAGAAGAAAATAAAAAAATGAATGGTCTTCTCATTGATCATTTTACAAGGACAAAACGGTAAATTAGAAACTCCGAGGAAATGGAGAGGATCATTTACAGATAAGATGAATCTGATACCTACAAGGAAAATTCTGTATGTTCTTATTTGCATCTTACATTTTTTATGAGGGATATGGGCCTGTTGTGACTAACAATAGAATAATCTACAACTCTAGGGAACCCCTTCAAACCTTCCATCCACTGAAAATTGGTTAGTAATGTGCAGCTTTATCATAGTCTTTTCATTTTGGCAAATTCAGCCTCCTGATCATTGTTACAGCATACTTCAACACTTAACAAGGTGAACCACTTCATAAATCCTCTGCAAGGTTTTCATTTTTCAAAATGAACTGCTTCTCCAGGCTCTTTCGTGTTTGTTGTAATGCTATCTTCACTTGTCCCTGCTGATCTGAATAAGCCATGGCTTCCTTCTTGTTTGATTCCTGTTCAATAGCTTCAATCTTGTTTGCTTCAGTAGATTTGCCTTCAGTATCTTCAGCAAAGCTTGACCTGGTTACTTCATTGACCTTAGCTATGTTACCACTTGTTAGTTTGTCCTTCTCCATATCATCTTCAACCTCCTTTGGTTCTTTATGTACATTACTCACTTTTTCTGAGCTATCATTTAGCTTTGATGGGATGTCATTCTCTAACTTCTCTTTTATATCTTCCTTATTGCTAATTTCTGCATCATTCTTCTTTGACTCACTTTGCACATCTCTGACTTTTTCCAAGCTATCATCTGGCTTGTCTGGCTTTGTTGGGGTGCCATTGTTAAGCTGCTCTTTGATTTCTTCCTTGTTGCTGATTTCTGTATCATTCTTCTTTGACTCACTTTGCACTGTACTCACTTCTTCTGAGCTATCATTTGGCTTATCTGGCTTTGTTGGTGTGTCATTCTTTAACTTCTCTTTGATTTCTGCATCATTCTTCTTTGACTCATTATGTACATTACTCACTTCATCTGAGCTACCATTTGGCTTACTTGGCTGTGGTGGGGTGTCATTCTTTAATTTCTCTTTGATTTCTTCTTTATCATCATTCTTCTTTGACTCACTGTGCACATTACTCACCTTTTCTGAGCTACAAGTTGGCCTATCTGGCTTTGGTGGGTTGACATCCGCAAGTTGAGTCAACTCTACAGCCATTTTGCCATATTCTGTGGCTGTTGAAATACCACTCTTCTCAGTCACTTTTGAAGGACTAGACGTTACTTCACTATCAACTACTTTTTCTGATTTGTTATTGATTTCCTCGATAGCTTTCATCTGAGCTGAAGTGGGGGATGTTATAGAATCATCCTGTCTAAATACTGATGTCGATTTGTCTTCACTGCTCTCACCATTCTTTAACTTCTCTTGTCCTGCATCATTCTCCTTGCCTGAGGATTTTGCGTTTCCTATGGAATTCTCAGGAGGATCAGCCGGCTCCTAGTCAAAGTCCACAAACTGGGCAAGTTAGATCATCAAGCTTTTCTGTTATTGTTCTTAGTGGAAAACTAGGTTACATGCTCGATCAAAACGATGAGATTTTCCTCTTGTTTTTTTTGGTAAATGCGCCAAATATAAGAACATTCGTAAATATGAACTCAACCAAAATGAAAATAATATGGGAAGAATGATAGTTAGCAAGACATTAGCCATATTATACCTTGTTTCTGGATATGATCAAAGTGTTATTCTCCTTCCTATCCTCATCATCAAATATGGGCTTGCCTGATTTGTCTGTGGTGTTGGAATCATCGGCCACTGCTGATAAGCAAGATATTTCCTGTCCACCATTTAGCATTATTAAAAATCCATCATTTCCCTGTAATATCTCCCTTTAACCATGCAGAAGTAATGCTTAGACTCACATCTAACATGTTCATGTTTTCTTTCCTTTAAAAAAAAAAAAACCAGAACAGCAGCAGTTATAGTAATTAATCTTCCTTCTTGACTTGCAATTATATTGAAGCACTAATATGTCAATGATCTGTAAATTTCTCAATATAGAAAAAAAAAATCCTTAATGTGCTACCGGAATTCAAACCTGAAAATTACTGGGGGCACCATTATGTATTTGAGTAATTGGATCAATCAGCAAAGGCTGCATAATAGGAGGCATAGTGTTTGAAGGAAGTTCATCAGTTGAAGTTGATTGTGCCATGGCCTCTATATTCGATGGTGGAACATCTGTACGTATCTGTTGATTAAAAGCAGATGAAGAAACTTGATCTGTAAGGGTCTTCTCTGGCAACACAGATCTTGGCGAAAGGGATGAAGATGAGTTGAGAGAGACTGCATCGGTCGATTCTCGATGCACAATTGATGGCCCTGGATCTTCAGTGCTATTCGAGTTCTGTGTGTTAGTGGCTGCTGAATCATTCACATGATGATCCACGATTTGTGCTTCAGTTCTTGAATTTTCTGAAAGGTTTTGCCTTCCCTGTTGAGCAGCAAAATTTTTATAAAATGAAAAGTATGTTCTTCTTCGCTAAGCCAAATCAAATGGTATTTGCAAACTAAAATATGCAACAAAGAAAGGGTAGATTACAATTCACCCAACGGTTTGGCCCAAAATTAATTTGTCCTGTGTTGTGTGGTTTAAAGCATCTCATTTTACGCTTGTGTAGTTTGTTTATTTATTACATAATTGCCTTGTCATATTTTATATCCAAATTTTAATAAAAATAATCACATGAAAGTTAAAAGTTAATAAGATGAATAATTTTATAATTAAATGTTTCATTACCTTATATTTTAAATATATCCACAATGTTTTAAACTATTATGGGGATTAAATAAATATATTTAATTTTGAAATGTCATCTTAGTCCTAATAATAACATTAAAAGATTATAAAATTATTCAATATATAAATTAAATATATTTTCAAAAATAAAAGTGTTTATTTTTCAATATTCACATGATTATTTACATAAAAATTAAAACTCAAAATATCATAGATAGTTAAGTAATTATAGAATAAATTACTAAAAAATTGAATGAAACACTTTCAACCACAAAGAAACAAATTAATTTCAAACCACACCCCTTTTTTGTAAGCTGCAATTTACCTCTAAATAATGATACATTCAGAATCAGTCAGAATTCAGGATCACCATAATGACTTACCTCTGGCTCTTCTGATTGTGTTTCATGAGAAGGATGATCCACAGACCTACCAATAACAAAATTTGAAGAATTTGAAGGCTCGATTGCTTGAGTATCCACCTCAGCTTTTTTCATATTACCAAAGATGTTATAATCATAGTTGATTTTTGCATGAGTTGGTGTGTCCCCCCGCAAATCAGATGTTGAGGAGAGTGAATTCACAAAAGCACCATCTTCATCTTCATCTTCAATTGTCTCCTGCAAAGGAATGATATTCCCCTTTGGGCTATTATTGCTTACTTCTGCAATATCCTCCTCGCTAACTCTTGAATTGAATGAGACTCCTCCTAAATCTTCACTCCCAGGAGTAATAACAGCCTCTTTATCCATGTCCCCATCATACACTACAGATTCTCCATCTGTTGTGAGTGTTGGTGAGCCAATTTCTGAAAACTCCACTTGTAAGTCAGAAGCAATTGAACATGTTGGCCCATGAAAAATGCACCTCTCAGGGAAATACATATTCTCCTGGTTCTTGCTAGTTGGAGATGAAAAGGAGTCAGATGGAGACTCACATATGGCAGTACTGCTAGCTATTGGAAAGTTGAGGAACTTTTCACTAGGCTTATCATGAGTTCTTGATTCTTCTGGTTTCTCTGAAACTCCAGATTTTTCGTCCTTTGAAATCTTGTAATCAGTTTCAGCAAACCCACGATTGCTACTTTCCATGAAGTCCGACTCACTTTTATGATCTGAGATGGATTTTGTTACTTGAGCATTCTCCACTTTCTTCCCTTTCATATCAATTATGTCAGTTTTGCTTTTTGTGTCCTCTTGGTTTGTTGTTTCCCCTTTAAATATTAGTGGTTTGGGAGCTTGAACTCCAGTGCTGAAACCAATCCCAAAATCACAATTTTTGGAGAACAATTTTTCAATTATCAGGTCATGGTTCCCCTTATCTGCAATAGTGAAATGTGCTCAGCTTCATAAGAATATATATATATATATATATATATATTATCTCAATTCCCTCTTTCACTAGGTCATAAAACACAGTAAAAACCTTTTCGGCCTTTGAGAGAGACAAAAATGACTTATTTTTTTCTAGGATTATTTTCTTTTTATTTTTGCATGTACAGAAAACTGCATTTAAATGATATTAGAATATATTTTTATGCGACTGTAGTAGTAGAAAATCGAAACTTTTCCATTAGAGCAAAATTTAATTTGCCTTATGACAAAAATATTCTAACTTAAGTAAGGAAAAAAGTAGAATTATTTTGTTGGCCTTCATAACTTTACTTAATTTTTAATTTAGTCGTTATATTTTAATAGTTTGCAATTATGTTATAATAATTTTAAAAACTTTTAATTCGACCCCTCTCATCAAAACTCTATTATTGTGTGTTAAATTTTGGCAATATGACCAACAATTTATATTTTGGTATTCTTAATGGCCATTAGCCATGATAACAATAGAACTAAAGAAAAATCCATTCATGTGTGTGAAATCGCATGTGATTCTTCTTAAATTAGGTGGCCAAGAGAAATGAGCATGAATTATATATATTTAAATGTCATATGATTAACTATATTAATAAAATTTAACAATATATTATAAAAAGTTGATAACAAAGATCAAATTAAAATTTTGGGAACCTAGTTTTGATATTGAGAAAAATCTTATTATTGTCCTTGATAGATAGATAAATTTTTAATTTAGTCTTATACAAGTTATTTCTTTTAATTTAATTTATCAATTATTAACATTCTTATAATGTTGTCATTTCATAAAGTTTTCATTCAAAGTTTAAAGCAAAATTTAACAACATGCTAACTTAAAAGTTTATTTTCGCTAATTATTTGACTCAGATTTATCACCTAATAACATCGAAGTCAACAATACTAAAACAATAAATTGAAAAAAATGATTTTGTGAATAATCAAATAAAAAAAATCCACCTGCCTAATAGTATCAACTATCATAATATTTGGTCAAAAAAAAAAAAAGAAAATGACCAAAACAGGCATGTCTCTTTCAAAATCTGCAAGAAGAAAAGGCGGGAGAGAGTGGTGTTTGTACCTGGAAGCCTTCTGAACCTGTCTGAAATCTTCCTCCCATTGATAAAGAATGGGTATGACTCTTCATCAAGTGGTAAGGAAGGTCCTAAACTGAAGCTCTCATGCCTACAAAACGGCATGTCCTTCTGGTGATTCGTTGTGAATTCTTGTTGGAAGCTATCTCCTGTGAGATTAGGTTTCTCTTCCGAAGCATCGTATGGAAGATCGAAAGGGTTTCGCGATGGTCGCAGAACCGACGGAGCCGAGCCAGGTATTTCTAATCCATCTATCCCTCCGTAGTTCTTAGGAGAATCGAACGGGTTCGTTCTTGCGATGAGCAAAGGGCCGACTTGAGTCGGAGAAACCGTTCTTATATCGATCAGACCTTTCTCGATCTGCAGCTTCAGATGTTGTCTCGCTCTTCTTCTTGCTATCAGACTTTCCAGCCTTCGGTTTCTCTCGATCTCTGAAATCCCTAGATCCATGAGGTTTTTCTGATCGTCCTTCGTCCATTCCACCGCTCTGTTCGTTTCCTCTTGCGATTCTTCTTCGTCTTGTGATTCGTCTCCTTCTTCTTCTTCCTCTTCGTCTCCCTCTGCCGTGTCTTCATTCTCCAATGCAGATCCACCGCTAAAACCATCTGATTTGTTATATTGTTGATCTGAATCAGAAATTTTAACTTGGTCACTAATCAAGGGTTCGGGTTTTAAGGGCGAGATTTGCGTATGAGGATTCTGGAATCTTTCAGCATAATCGGAAGAACTCTCTTCTTTCTCACTAGATTTAGCATCTTTATTCTCGGAATCGTTACTTTCAACTGTTGATAATTCTTTGTCTTTTTCTTCTACAACAATATCTTGCGCATCCCATTTCTTATCTTTGAAATTTCGCCTTCTACTCGTAGCATTTCTAAGTGAATATCTTCTTTCGAGAAGCATGTCACGTTTCCCATAACTAGGTAATTTAGAAAGTTGCTTCTCAATCTTTCTCTGCTCTCCTTTTTTCTCATTCCCTCTGATATAATTGAGCTGGCCTTCCTCAGAACTCCAAAAGATTCTTACAAAAATGGCAGTACAGACAAGAAATGGGGACAGATAAACCAGAAAATGATAAATATAAGAGAGGAATAAATATAGGATGCACAAGATTAACAGAACACCAGAAATTAGTGGGTGCCTTCTAATGAATGTAAAGCTAGCCTCAATTGAAACCTGAATCATTCTCAAGAAACAAACTGGAATCTCTTTTGCATTCAAACCCATCTTTGTTTCTTTGAATTAATGTGCATAGAACAATGGAGAATTCAAATGGGGGAAGTTTAAGCCATTAGTCGTTTGAAAACATGTAATTATGGTCATCGTGGTAATAATCAAACGGGACTGACATGTTTGCTATGAAGGTCCATTGATGAAATAGATGGAGAAACTTTGATTTTCTGCCATGGAAATAAAAGAAGGTGCAGAAATAGAGGTTAATAAAGATGAGTTTTTGATAGGAAACTATTGAATGTGAAATGAGTAAATGTAAGTGAAGTTCTAGCTGATGAACAAACTATAGCATTGATGTAAATATCTTCATGCGTTCATAGGAATCCTTCGGTATAGTGAAAAGAAAGAAACTAAACCTAAAGAAGAAATGAGAGAAAAAGGGTCAACTAGCCTCCAAATTTTGGTCAGCTGTAAGAAATTATTTGATCTTTCCCTCAAACATATGGTTAGCCGGAGAACCATGACAGTTTAGTTCGTCCTTTTTAAGAAACCTTTTGTTTGGCTGAAAGTTTCATGGGATCCACAAATTCAGGAGTTTTACTATGTATTTCTCTTCCCTTTTGATGATAACGGTATGAGGGGAACTACATTTTCATGGGGTCCAGAAAAAGGGGTTAAGATGGGTAAATAAAATGGTAAAACTACATAACAGGCTGGCATTTTGGCATGTTCGGCCCAGGCCAACATTTTGTTACGAAATAAATGTTGGGATTTTCGGCATATATATGCTACGAAGAGTCAAAGTCAAACTAGATACATTTTGATTTATATTTAGTTTTAACTTATTGGTGATGTAATTACCCAGATACAATTCAAATGATAGTAATTTTGTCTCCACCTATTTGAAATATGGTTCGGAAAATGTTCAGGTAAGTATGGTCTTTAGTTTAAGGGGAAAAAAAAAGCCTAGCCAATTATAAAGAATATATAAATATGTTCGGTATCATTTTTTATGGGATCCATTTGAGACAAATTTGTTGTGTTTTCATAATTGACAAGGCGTTTATAATCCTGGTTTACTTAATATCTGTAGCTCGTGCAATGATTGGCTTGGTAAATCCATCCACATGGTTTAAGTTACAACAGGCACGCTGTTTTTGTGCACAGTATGACTCGTTTATTGGATTGAGTTTTTTTTTCTATCTTTTTTGGGTGCATTTTTTTAAGTTATTACCGTAGGACCCAGAAGACATTTTAAACTGTTTATGCATATACTCGGACAACCAACTAGTAGCAAGATCTTTCCACATGGAGGAGCTTCCCCTTCAATCCAACTGTTATCAGTTATCAGTATCCCACCTAGAGCCAATCCCAACAGGAGCTATAGCTTGGTAGGAGTAGGACTACCCATTGAGTTTGTGCTTAACTTTCTTGAAGAAAGCATGGGTGTAAGTACTGTTACCTGTTTTACTTCATAAGAAGGATGAAAGAAGACTTTGTGGTGTTGAGTCTGCAGAAAGAATGGGTGTTCACTTATAGGGGAATTGCGGTGTTGGCAAGTAAACTTTTGGGGAGCATGATAATTGGGTTTCTATCTACGACTTTCCACCGCCTTCTACTGCCTGTTCAAGGTTTCTTTACAATTTACAAAAACACTATTAAATCCACCTTCTTTTCTTTCTTTCTTTCTTACAGCAATCAACGAGAAGAGATGAACCTTATTTTTGCATTTTATTACTCTTCTATATTGATTAATCATTTAACTTTTATAACGATCCCTTATTTATTTGTTCCATTATAAAATTTTTTGTCCATTAAATTAGATGTCATCAATTGACTTAATATTAAAAAGAGAATTTTTTTTAACTCATTTTGATCTTTATCTCCTGCAGTAATTTTTCTTAATCATTCTTTGCAATTAACTAACTAATTTATTTATCTTGTTACAATTAATCAATTAAAATATTATGATTTGGCACAAAAATCATGATAAATAAATATAATTTTTTCTCGTGTGAGAGGCATGTAATGTTAACATCTAAATAATTTAGATGGCTTATAATAATAATAATAAATTAATTGATTAATTAAATTAAGGCTTCAATTGTAAAATCTAACTAATTTAAGGAAACAATTACAATTCTCGTCTGCTTTTTTCTTTTCTTTTACAAATTTCTCAGGAAATAATATCAGCATATTTCTAAGAAATTATTATTAGAAGCGAACACAATAATTATTAAAGACTGCAACTTTCCTATATATTTCAAGAGAACACAGAAATTTGAGACAGCGAAAGAGAAAAGTTCTATTTGACTGCCACATCTCACAAACCTTGCGAATCCCTCTTTTCTCCTTTCTTCCATGGAGTTTTTACATTGATTACAGCTTCAAGGAACAAAGAAACTCCGAGTGTTTAAAGATTTGGACCTTAGAACAAATAGAAACAAAATCGTATCTTCACTTTACATGAAGTGACCTAAGCCTATTAAGATTAATCTGTATTCCATGCTCTAAGGAATGCAAGAGAGCACAAGGGTCCATATGACCATAAATAAAAGGAAAACAAATAATAATTACATGCTCCAATAAGTTTTATAAAATTAGAGTGCATGTAATTGCAAAGAAAGTGACACAAATAAATAAGTGAGAGCATATATGAAATATATTTTTTCTTTTGTATTCATTCTCTCTTTCCTTTTTATTTTTCTCTAAATATACTATATCTAATCAATTTGTGATTGCAAAAGATTTGGATTCTAAATCTTACCAGTGGATAAATGGAGGCATTTGTGGGTATCCAATGCTGTTTGGTGTACAAGTATTCGAAAATTCAATTATTAAAAATTTAAACATCAGACATATAAAAATTTTTCATGCATCTCTTGCTTAAATTTGCGTAAATAGCGCCCACTATTTCAGAAATTAATGATCTTTGTACCAAAGGCCACCTGAGCAGTGAATAATAGCTTATAAAAATAATGGTATAATCAATATATACAAAATTAAGGAAGCTTTTTTACTTGTTCGTTCTCAACATATTACAAGAAGAATATGGTATACATGGCATTATTAACGGAATACTCTCATTTAGTCACTGGTAACAAACTTGACAATTAGGCCATCTTCATAAAGGATATATATTTATGTGCATATTGTCATTGTTGATTGATATTTCTCCGAAGAAAATTTATATAAACCATAATTAAATATTCATATTTAATAACACTAGACAAACTTGATTGAACAGAATCTTTTCTCTAGGCTCCTATTTATGAGTTCTCTGTGCAGCATTTCAAAAGTAGAGTAATATAATTATCTTTAAAATTATAATTAATATTCTCAATCTTTTATTTGTCTCAGGTCATCACGCCACACTCATAAGAAAAGGACATAAAAATATATATAACTGTATATTTATTCTTTGTAATTTATATTGAATCCTAAAATTAGTCAATACTTCTTTACAATCTAAATCTCTAAAATTTATAATAGTTTGTAATTAGTTCTGTCTGAGGTGGGACTAGCAAAACAAGTCTAGTTAACAATTCAACAAGTCAAAGTATACTTCATATAGTGTACATGTTAAATGTGAGGGCTTGCCTGAGGCAGTGTGGGTTAATGGGGAGATTTTAAATCATTGAGTTTTTGTTATTAGATTTTTGAAGGATTTGTATAAGTGAGTTTAACATTATATCTCAATTTGTATTAAGTCTAACAAATTTAATTTAATTTTTATTTTTAATAATATTGATATTGATTAAATATATATTTATTAAGCATGCTATATGTAGAAATTAAATATTTATTAATTATCATCTTTTAATTACTTTTTAAAAGTTATTTCGTGAATCTTTTATTAAATAATTGAAAATTGTTATTTATAATTTTTTAAAATAATGAAATAGTTATTTTACCTATTTAAAAGTATTTTGATTAAAAAAATTAATTATAATTCATCTTTTAATCTATGGGAAATGATGGTAATTTTTTAAAATAGGAAAAGAGTCATATAATTAAATGATTTTTAATTTGCATATATATCATAATGATTTGTTTACGTGCTCACATGTGTGTTTGTGTGTGTGTATATATATATATATATATGTATGTGTGTGTATATGTATGATATATAGAGCCAAATATTGAATTTTAGATAATAGCACTTTATATATATATATATATATATAATTTTTATATATACCCAATACAGTACATCATATTAACTAATAAAATAAAATAAAATTATATAATAAACTATATATAATATTTATGTCATAGTAGTATTATAATAAAAAATAAAGTGTAGATCTCATAAATTTTGAATTTTAGATAATAGCATTTCATATTTGAGAAACTTTTGATATTTTACATTATCTATACATTAACTAACAAAATAAAATCTAATTACATAATATACTTTACACATATTTATATAATAGTGGTACTATACTAGGTAATAGAGTGTCAATCTCATGTAATAATAAAAGCAATGAGTAATTAAATATAAAATTCAGTTATATAACTTAATATTATTTTATTAATGGATATTTTTTATTTAATTTAATTTGAAAATATTTATTAAAAAATATAAATAATATAGAAAATTAAAACTATTTAAAAATTTCTCATATGATTATGTTTTATACCGAAAAGTCATTATGTTAGTGCAAGAAATTCGAATCCAAGTCCAAAATCAACGCTCAAATATCATAACACCAATCGGAGTTATTATGACAAATCAGCACCCTGATTGGAGACCGGATTAAGGATTATAATTTCATACAGAGAACCAAAGCACGTAAATCAGTGAAATTTTATTTTAGAACATTAATCTAGCCACTAAGGAGAATTTTAATAAACAAAATCAGCATGTCAAATTAATATTTCATACACAAAACGGATTTAAATTTGAGCGGGAAATTATTGTAACTTATCGCTCCATCTTTCACCCAATTTTTTTTTTTTTTTTGTGACGAAATTACAATAAACGAGAAGGGAAAATAAAATAAAATAAAATCTAGATAAGATTAATCTTACCTTGACGTCAAATGTGACGTGGAAATCACATCCTTGATAAATTGAGTTACCTCCAGCCATGCGAAGAACCACAAGCTTTAAAACTCGTCGTTTTGTGGCTTTTCACATTCAGTGTTTAACTCCAGCAAAATTCTCCTAAAATTCCATTCGTCATACCATGCGTAGGCGAAGCTAAATATGTAGATTCATAGCCACGAGACTTTTGAGGAAATCAAGTCCTCCTTTTTCCCCATGATGATCAACGACAAGTACTTTCGTTGAAACTATTCGATCAATCAAGATACTCTCAGGCTTATAGAATTTTGTCAAACAGTCGATTACAGGATATGTGGCTATCCCTCATGTCCCCAAGCATCGGACTTTTCAATGTGATAAAAAGTAGATATTATCTTTCAATTCGGAAAAATATTATAATATACGCATATTTGCATGAGTACATGGATCACATCCATTGTAATATATTATAAACCTAAAAACTTTAGTTGAGGATGATTCCAATTCTTAGTCTCTTTAGTCAAAAATATCAATATTATCATTTGTAAAGTATAATCTAATTCTTTGCCTCATCCTTCTTCTTTCCTGGTGTCGTATATTATGTCCTGAAACCTAAATAACATAATTGATACTAATATTTTCAAATGAAAAACTGAAAAATTATTTATTCAAAATATTTTATGTGAAGATTCATATATAACCTCGTCATAAATGGTTAGAAGGATATCATTACCTTACATAACCATATAATTTAATTATATAATATATACAACTCCAGAAAGAGTATAGCTAGAATCTGTACGTGCATGTTTATTTCCTTGTATTTTGACAAACAAATATAATTAAGTCCGAGCTGTATATTTATGAAAAATAGTATACGTACATGCATGACGGAGAGATAAGATCAAATCAAATAAATATTATAACTATTAATTATTATGGTTATTAGTACTTTATTAGTGCAGTGAAAACAATCAAACATTAAAGTAATTAACAATGTTCCCTAACAAAAATATCAAAGAATGAAAACTGAGAGTATGACTTAAGGCAATCATCATGCGTGCGTCATTTGGGGTCGTTGAGATGATGAAAACCGAAAAGGTGGCATTAACTGGGGATGCCGTCCATTTTTATTGAGTATTCCTAATTAATGTCACGAAATGTGGGTCCACGCTCAGACTTGAGGGCTCAAGGTCCAGCACATTTTGCCTCAAATCATTACCTTCATCAATTTGATACAAATAAAAAAGAATAGGAGAATTATAAATAAATATTTAAAGTTAAAAAAATTATTTTACAAAATTTATTATTATAATTTTAAAGTATATTATCATTGACTTTAAACAAAATTAATAATAACAGGTTTTACAAAATATTTTTTTTTATTTTAAATCCTTATTTATAATTCTTTCAAAAACGATTCCATGCCGGATAGACTTAAAATCCAAGACCAGTATATGGATGCACTTAAGTAGACCGCGCAAGTAGGAGATCTAAGGTCCCTTCTCAACTTATCAAAAATCATACATATACATATATATATATATATATATATTGTGTTAAAATATTGTACCCTAAATTTTTTAAAATTTTAAATTCATTAGTTCTACACACATATATAATATTCATATAATTTGATTATATAATTTTTTTATAATTTAATATTTTTACTTGAACTCAATAAATTCATATAACTCATAAAAAATTTATCATAATTTTTCTCTCATATTTTCAGTCTTTCCTTTTCTTTTCTTTCTTTGTCTTATTTTGTTTTTCATTTTCTTCTTTTTTTTTTTCAATTTTTCTTCACAATTAAGGTTTTTGAGTGCGAGTTTGTTGAGTTGATCTCTAAACTCACTTTAAAATTTTTAGCATTTAATTAAACAATATATATAATATAAATAGATACTTTTTTAATAGAATATGAAAAATAAAATAAAATTTGAAACTCAATTTTTCCTCCCTACTAATGTTCCTGCTTCCGCCACTCCTTAAATATATACATCTCAATCTCAATTTCACTTTTAGGTAAACAGTTTTTCCGATATTGGTAGTGCCATTCTTCATAGTTTAGTATTTCCTGGAAAATGTCAAATTCCAAACGTAATCTGGCATCACACCAGTTTCTTAAAATTCTTTAGATTAACAGTAAACTAAATTTATATTCTCTATTAATTAGCATAAATGATCTGATCACATTTTTCTCTTCCCTCTGCTGGTCCTCTTAATTTTCCTTCTTATATGGACCCTCTTCAAGAAGAAACAAAATAAAACCCAATCCCCCATTAGTATTTTGCCTTTTCCTTTCGCAACTTTTTTGTATAAAATTTAATCAAACTTCATTATTAGGATGACAGTTAGAAGTCGAACTCACTTTATCGTTTAAAGCCATCAATACTGTAGCACATTTTTGTTGTTTTTCATACAACAAATCAATATTACAGAACTTTACAACCAAGAAGTTATAGTATTAATTGAATACGCAGCAGATGTTACACCTGCCATATGCATCTCTTTCTGCCTATAGTGACATTGACAAACTTTTAGAATTATACAGTGAACCAACAAATTATATAGTGAGTCGATAAAAATTTATAAAAATAGATATTTTAGAGAGCTCACTTCAATAATTTTTATTAATTCCCAATTGGTTGGATCATAGGTGCGCTGAATTACTTTACAAGCAGGTTCAAGTCTAGGATAGCCCGCTTACACCAAAAGAAGAGAACAAAAAAAATTATCTAAGAGAACAAAAAAATTATCTAACTCCTTCATGCATGCCCCACTTGGCTAGTGGAGATATAGCTCGACAGAGCTCCGGTCTTGCAACTGAGTCATTGTTATTATAGGCTGGATGTCTAATTGTTTAGATAATAATGATAGTATGGCATATTAACTAACTGTACATTGCATGATTCCAAATAATTTTTCAAAGTTATATACCATGTGTTGAGAATTTGTGATTGACTGAAGGGTATAATAGGTATAAATTATAAAGACACCTTTTTTTCTTTCTCCGATGATCCAATCTACTGTCTCTGTGAATAAAACTTGCGAGTCCTGGCATGTAGAATGGAAGCCAGGAAGGTCCCAAAGAAACAAAGGGAACCCCAGATCATGAAAGTGCTTCTATAGCACTCCATTCCCATACATTTCCCATCTCCAACTTCTTCCTTACGGTAGAGAAGAGCAGCCAAGAAGCCAAACAGAAAAGAGCCTATGGGAATGTTGGCCACCACCACATTGTGGTTCACTGAGAAATACTTTGTGCCAAATAGCTCAGTGGTTGTGGACACAGAAATGGATGTGATAGCTCCAGTACACACTCCAATTATGGCAGTGCTGATGTAGAGGGCAAGCTCAGTTTTGTTAAGCAGCAAGAAGAATGCTCCTGCCATTGGAGCCATCAATGCTACCATAGATGCTGGTCTTGAAATCCTATCCTTACCCCTGAAAATTTGAAGGCAGGTCAACAAAAAAGAAGAAACTTTAGTGTAGACTGTAGATATTATTTGTAAAACGACAGTGGCTGGTGGTAGATGGGAAGGAAAGAAAGTAGAGGATGTGTAGAAGTTAGGACAAGAGATGTAAAGTTACGTAAATATTTGTTATCGAATTTTGTTAAAAGACTCAATTATATAGTATTAAGTAATAAAAAATTTTCATTTATCATGTTTTTATTAGAGAATTTAATATCAACTATTGCACCAAATGCTTTGTTTTTGAAGTTACCTGCAGAGGTAGTCCATGAAAGATGGCATGAGACGGCCAAAGAACCCAAAAGATGAAGACAAGGACACCAGAGATGAAGTATCAGAGCAGCCTCTGGATTCAGCTATTTGTCCCAAGTTGTTCAGAAATACTAAACCAAGTGTTGCACCAAAGAAATAGACAAAGAAATATAACCAGAAATCTATTCTTCTCAGCATTAACTTCACTCCAATTTCTTCTCTGACACTCACCTCATGAACCTCTCTTCTGCTATATTCTTCTTCTACTTCTTCTTCTTCTTCTTCTCCCTCTTTCAGCTCACTCTCTGTCCTCCTCTCTTCATTTGGACTATTTTTCTCCTCCACAGTAAAATGATAGATTCTTAGTCTTTCTCTATTGGTTTGCCATGATCCCACCAATTCATTGATCATCTGTGAGATTGGAACTGATAGAGGGAAGAGAAGGGACACTAGAATCCCAATTAGATTTCTCAATGGAGATAATTTGCTTGACACAAATTGCAAGCTGCTTAACACAGCATATATGCCAGTGGAAATGGTAATAACAAACATTAAAACAAATCCAATACCCATTCTTTTAGGCCTTGCTACTTCAATTTCTCTAGTTACGGGAGTTGCTATTAGGCTCACTATCAGAGGTAAGATAGAATTCAAGAAAAGAAAGGCTCTAGCTTTTTTGTGTGGAGAAAGAACATCAACAATATCAGTATAAATCTTTCCACTTAATCCTTGATAACTAGTTGTTAACCCCACAGCAACTTGGTGATCAGATGGAAAGTTCCTTATTATGACGACATAACAGACAGTGTTAATCCAACAAATGCTATTCCCAGCCAAAACAGTTAGTAAGAAGGCATGCCAATAGGACAGAGAGGAAATTTGGTTTGTTATGAAGAGATATTGCACTCCATAACCAATCAACCCAAGAGTTGAACCGATCATGAGGACAAGCCAGAGGGGGAGGCGAACAGAAGCCATGCCAGAGAACCAGCCAAAAAGTTTTCCTGCATCAGAGGCAACAGCAAGGTTATTGAGCTGCACTTGGGAAATAGAAAGGAACTGCTTCAGTTGGGATGAGTAGGCAGGGAAATTGGTGTTTGTGCCGTTTATGGCCTGGAGCCAAATGATGCCTACAAGGCTTAGCCATTGAAGAGCAGTTGAAGCCATAGTGAAGAAGAAGAAGAAGCTTGTGAGGAAATTTGAACTGCACTTACTTGGCTAATAAGATTGGGGTGGGGGCCGTGGGTAAGGTTTATATGTTGAGAAGCTGAAGGAGGAAGGGCTAAACTACAGAGGGTTAAGGTGTGAAACCAAAGTTCAGAAAGACGGCTGCCAATTGAATGACATTCCGTTACTGGCTGTACATGTAAAATGTGGTTTTCTATCCACCACCACCTTTACTGGAAAAGATTTTGTGTGTGGAAGAGGAAAAGAACATCTACATTACAATCGGAGGCACTTATAGGTAGTTGAGATTTAGCAGTAGAATCTCAAAACAGGAGAAATCAATTTGGTCTTGAGTGTGTGAGATGGATGAAAAGTGAAATGGGTATGGAATGGGAAACTCCTATTAGAGACTATGGTCAGTAGGTAATAGTAAAGTGTGCATCACCAGAAAAAACATATACATCAAGCGCTTCAACTCCGGATAGGTCAGTCCCATTGTACGCTGTCAATGAAGTATAAAAGGGGTGGGGTTGGGTGGGGGCCATGTGTATTGTCACTCTGACGTCATCCGTGAGATTGGTGTGGGTCAGCCAGATAAATTGTAAATCTGCAAATCTGGAGTTCGAATTCACTGGAACTATATCACTGGAACAGGAGAGAAGTCGTGTCCGAAGATTGTAAACAAATAAATTGATGACTGTCTGCAATGGTCATCACTACATCATTGACGGCAAGTTCAGATATCAAATATAATTAATTATTGCAAGTCCCTCCTTCTTTAGGTGTTCAGAGAACAAATCTCAATACGAAGTAATTTTCCCCGTTAGCAAAAATGCCAATTATGCAAAACTAGCAGTGATCATCAGTAGTGATACTTTACAAATGAACAGAATTTCGGATTAGCCATGATCTACGTATTCTTCTTCATATAAAGATACATGTTCATGGTTTAGCAATGTAGAAGTTTATCTAGCAGTGAATTGTCTGAGAAGAATGATAATTGGAATGTAAGAATTTCTTATTACTCCGAGGATTATAGCTCAGACACACATGTCAAAACTGGTAAATGAATTAAACAGCTTGTAAAAGAAATTCAGGGAGCAAGACTTGATTGGAATTTAAAAAAAAATATTGGAGGCAGGAAAATAAACTTAAGATAATAGATATAAAAAGCATATTGTATTTAACTGCAAATGGTTTAAATAACAACGTACTAGTTGGCAAGTTTCATTCATCTTCTACGAACTTTTAAATTACAAGTTTTCACGTGCCCTTTAAAGATGGATTACTGTAATCAGCTGATGATAATCATTCAGGGATATTTTTACCGGATTTTCAAAGAATCTTTTAAAACCACTGCACTTGAAACTTAGAACACCAAAAATATCAAAATTTTTTGACATAAATTAGCTCAATTGACAAAAGAAGTTAGATAGGAATTTCATAATTATTCATACCATGTTCAAATGGAAAAAGATCCTCTCCCATGCCTCTCTTTCCCTTATCTTTCCCATAAGATTTGGATCGTTCAGATTTTAATCTGAACAGTTCAAAATTTTTTTTAATTTTTCTAGACTTAAACAATTTTTTTTTTAAATTTCACAATTAAAAAAATAATTTTATTTTGTATTTTACTCTCTTTTGAGAAATTATTTTTTTGAAAATATAAAAAAAAATAATTAGATCTGGACAATCCAAATTAATTTGGACAGTCTAGATCTGACACTGGAAAGAGCAAGGGAGAGAGTATGAGAGAGGATCCAAATCCTGTTCAAATCCCCCAAGTCTCAAGAATTTATCTTAGTGGTTAACTCTGTTGGAGATATGATCCAAAACTTGATTCAACAAATCTCGGAGCCAACAGCCACAACCTAGCAAATCTTGGAACAACCTCTACAATCTAGCTGATCATGGGAAGCGAAAAATTTGGAATCAATATTTGTGGTTGTTTTTGTTATTTTTTTTGTTGACGTATTCCTTAAGTTTAGGAAAAGTTGTTGCTATGTCAGTATATATAATTCATTGTATCTAAGCTACATAAAGTAAGCAATATAGCAATAAAAGTTAGAAGCAATTTGCCTCTACACTCTCCTTCTATGTTGTATTTTTATTTGCTATTTTTCTTTGTTATTTGCTATTAAACCAACAAATTGGGATCAGAGCGGTCACGATCAGTTCTGGGGATACTCAACATGGCAGTCAACAACATTAGTGCAATGAACATTTCCCAACCTTCCATACCCATTTTTAAAGGTGAAAATTATGAGTTTTGGAGCATCAAGATGAAAACCTTATTTAAGTCTCAAGAGCTTTGGGACTTGGTAGAGAATGGGTACAATGAAAATGATGAGGAGGTCTGACTGAGAGAAAACAGGAAGAAAGATTCAAAGGCTCTATTCTTTATCCAGCAAGCAATGGATGAATCAGTCTTCTCAAAAATCACTGCAGCTTCAACAGCAAAGGAGGCTTGGGCAATTCTTCAAATTTCCTTCCATGGCTCATTAATAGTAGTTCAAGTCAAGTTGCAAACTCTACACCGTGAGTTCCAAAACCTATTCATGAACAATGCAGAATCAGTGTAGGAGTATATGACCAAGGTGGCAACAATGGTCAATCAAATGAGATCATTTGGAGAGGAGGTCACATAGAAGATGGTTGTAACACAGGTATTAAGAACTTTACCCCTTGAGTTTGATCATATTGTTGCAGCCATTAAAGAGTCTAAGGATCTGTCAACTTACACATTTGATGAGTTGATAGGTTCTTTATAATCACATGAGGCAAGAATTAACATAAAGGAGGTAAAAAGTGAAGAAAATGCATTTCAAGCAAAAGGTGAATGCTGAAAGAAGCATGAAAGGGGTGCTGGACGAGGAAGAGGCAAAGGAGGATTTAAGGGAAACATTTCAACCGTGGTAGAGGAGGAGGCAGATCTGGCAACAACAATAAGAGCAGTATTCAATGCCATAATTGTAAGAAATTCGAGCATCTGAAAGCTAATTGCTAGTTCAAAGACAAATAAGCAAATTTTGCAGAAGAAGCTAATGGTGAAAGCAAGCTGTTTATGGCATATTCAGACTCAGCTGTAAAGCAAAGTGAAATTTGGTTTGTGGACAATAGGTATTCAAATCATATGATAGGGAAGAAAGCCATTTTCTCTCATCTTGATGAAACTCAAAAGAAGACAATAAGGCTTGAAGATGATAAAGAAATGAGAGTTGAAAAGGAAAAGTAACCATTAATACTGCTCCAGGTAAAATAAAGTCTTGGATAGTGTTCAATTTGTTTTTAACTTGGCACGTAACTTGCTAAGTGTAGGTCAAATAATGGAGAGTGGATATTCTGTTCTATTTAATGATGGAGAATGTGTCATTAGACACAAGCAATCAAACCAAGTGGTGGCAAGAATACCAATGACCAAGAATAGAATGTTCCCATTTGATATTAAAACCATGCAAGAATTTGCTTTTGTGACTGGGGAGAAAGATGAGTCCAAGCTGTGGCATTTACGTTATAGACATTTAAACTTGTAGCTCTTGGAGAGAAAAGGTATGGTTTATGGCTTACCAAAAATTTCTGAGCTTAATATATGTGAAGGCTGTGTGTATAGTAAACAAAGTAAAAAATCTTTCTTTATTGGAAAAGCGTGGGGAGCAAAGGAATGTCTTGAGCTTATACATTCTGACTTGTGTGGCTTTATGAACATAAAATCATTAGGTGGTAGCTACTACTTTCTTCTTTTTACTAATGATTTTAGCAGGATGAGTTGGGTCTATGTTCTAAAATTCAAAGCAGAAACATTTGAGAATTTTAAAAAATTCAAAGCCATGGTTGAGAAGCAAAGCGGATCCAGCATTAAAGTGCTATGTACAGATAGAGATGGTGAATTTCTTTCAAAAGAATTCAATCACTTTTATGAAAAGAATGGAATAAAGCGTAAATTGACAGCACCATACACTCAGGAACAAAACAGTGTGGCTGAACGCAAGAATAGAACAGTGGTGGAAAATGGCGAGAAGCTTGCTGATAGGAAAAGAAATGCCAAATTATTATTGGGCAAGAGGCTGTAGCAACAACAGTATACTTGCTGAATCTCTCCCCAACAAAAGTTGTACAAGGCTACACTCCATATGAAGCATGGAAAGGGAGGAAATCTATTGTAAGTCATTTAAGAGTTTTTTGTTGTATTGCTTATGCCTTAGTGAATTCTCAAAATCACCAAAACCTTGATGGAAAGTCACACAAATATATTTTTATTGGCTATTGTTATGAGTCTAGGGCATATAAATTGCATGATCCTATTGATGGAAAGATAATTGTAAGTAGAAATGTAATATTTAATGAAGATGCAGGCTGGAATTAAGGTGAAAACAACACAAACAGCAAAGAATGTCCACTCTAGGTACCATTAATTGAGGAAACAAGCTCAACCTCAGTTAATCCACCTACCCCTGTCACTTCAACTGAAAATAGTTCAGCAACTACACTATTAAGAATCAATTCTAGTTCAGCAAACAAGTCATCAGAAGAAACACCACCAAGAAAATTCAGATCCTTGAGGGAGATCTATGAAAATGATAAGTTTCTCATGCTAGGTTTAGATCCAGCAACTTATCAAGAGGCAGCAGAAAAAAGAAGTCTAGATTAAGGCAATAAAGGAGGAACTCACAACCATAAAAAAGAATTCAACATAAAAGCTTACAGATTTGCCGAAAGAAAAGAATGTGATTAGACTGAAGTGGATCTATAAGACAAAGCTTCATGCAGATGGAAGTATTCAAAGACACAAAGCACGATTGGTGGGAAAAGGATACTCTCAAGAACAAGGAATGGATTTTGAAGAAACTTTTTCACCAGTGGCACGGTTTAAAACAGTAAGATTACTTCTGGCACTTGCAGCCCAACTCAAATGGAAGGTGTATCAATTTGATGTCAAGTCTACATTTCTCAATGGAGATCTTGAAGCAAGTACTAATCTCATTATAGTTTATGTATATGTAGATGATATAATCTATATGGGCTCAAATTTGAAAATGCTAGAAGAATTTAAAGCTAGTATGATGAGCAAGTTTCAAATGATAGATTTAGGCCTATTAAATTATTTGTTGGGCTTAGAAATTGTACAAGATGAAGTTGGGATATTTGTTTGTCAAAAGAAATATGCAACAGAGCTGTTGAAGAGGTTCAACATGTTAAATTGCAAGATAAAGGCTTCTCCAATGAGTCTGAAATAGAAGTTGTAATAGGAAGAAGGAGATGAAAAAGCAAACCAGAAATGATATAGAAGTTTGGTTGGTGGTTTAATGTACCTAACACACATAAGGCCAAATATATCATTTTCGGTAGGTATTGTGTCAAGGTTCATGAGCAATCCATCAATGCAACATTCTGGTGTAGCAAAACGGATTTTGAGATACATTACTAGAACAGTGAGTTATGGAATCTGGTACACTTATTCAACTCACTTCGAGTTGATTAGGTTTAGTAATAGTGATTGGGCAAACTCACTGGATGATAGAAAAAACACTTCTGGAAAATGTTCTTTGCATGGGATCAAGAGCAATTACATGGATGTCTAAGAAACAAGCTACTGTAGCATTATCAACAATAGAGGCAGAGTATATATCAACTACTACGACAGCAAGTCAATGTGTTTGGCTTAAAAGAATGTTGTGTGAATTGCAACAAAAGCAAGGAAAAGGCACTGAGTTGTTTTGTGATAACAAATTAACTATTACAATGACAAAAAATCCAGTATTTTATGGGAGAACAAAACATATAGATCTAAGGTTTCATTTCATCTAAGTGTTAGTTGCAAAAGAAGAATTAGTTTTGAAGTTTTGCAACACTCAGGTTCAAGTTTCAGATATCTTCACCAAAGCACTATCAAGTCAGAGGCATGCATACCTTAGAAACTTACTTGGAGTGTGATTTTGGATTAAGGGGAAGTGTTGGAGATATGATCCAAAACCTGATTTAGCAAATCTCGGAGCCAACAGCCACAACTTAGCAAATCTTGGAACAACCTTAACAATCTAGCTAATCATGGGAAGCAAAAAATTTGGAATAAATATTTGTGTTGTTTTTGTTATTTTTTCTGTTGATGTATTCCTTAAGTTTAGGAAAAGTAGTTGTTACGTTAGTCTATATAATTCAGTGTATCTAAGTTGCATAAAGTAAGTAATATAGCAATAAAAGTTAGAAGCAATTTGCCTCTGCACTCTCCCCCTATGTTGTATTTTTATTTGTTATTTTTCTCTGTTATTTGCTATTAAATCAGCAAACTCTCCTAGATAATATCGAATAGTGCTTAGTCTTGTAAGTTAGTCTCTAGCACTCACCCCTTAATATATTTCATCCTTAAATTGTTAATTCCTATACAAAAATATTAGGTACTATAGATTTGATAGACGTAGATATACAATCCTACACATAAAGTGAATTAATTTATTTTTATTATATTTTTTTGTAAAATAAAATAAAATATAAATAATTTTATAAGAAAATTAATTATTTGATTCCTATAATTTAATCTAATTTTAAATTTGGTCCTTATAAATTTTTTTTTTCTGCATATTTAAGATTTAGTCCCACCGTGTCCTTTTGCCATAATTCCATTTATTTAATGCCGAATAGTTAGTTGGCTAACAGGGTGTGCCCTTGTCCCAAAGGGAACCAAAATCTTGCTACATATGCACATGGGATATGAATGTGCTGTTCGAAGTTCAACTTTCACAGCTAGCAGAGGTAACCGCTGCTGCTCCGGATAGCTACGATGTTGATGAGCTTTAGCATGGTTCAAGGCAGCCACTAAAGCATCGGAACATGTTCTCTGAATTTGGTAATTGCTCCAGCGAGACACTGAAACAGAGCTCCATGGCTCTGCACTGGGGTGGGTGATATATGTGTATATATATATATATATATATATATATTCACACACACATCTTTCATGCATAATCCGTTCGCGTGCGTGCTACTACATGGAGAAAATCATAACAATATATAACTTTTCGCTCTTTCCTTCTAAAGCATGTCAATTGCTTAATCTCTGTATTCTTTAAATCACTGATTATTAATTTATTGGACGTGTAAAACTTTCGTACCACAGCTCCACAAGAAAATCTTAATTTTTTTATCATCAGAGTATTCATTAAGAAGGACAGGAGTACAGCATGGCTAACACTTGGGCTGTAATAGAATCGTCATCCCTACTTTTGCTGGAATGATAAAATTAATTTAAATGTTCTGCTTACATGCAATTAATGCACCTATTTTGGGTCTGATTTGTCATGTGGAGAGGAAGTTCTCACACTTTTGCACAGAAAACCATGTACATAAGAGTTGGTCAGTTCAGTTGGGCTTTCTTAGTATGAGTTTCAGGAGTTTTATTTTTGAACTAAATTTATATATCCCTTTGGTGGGCTTGAATTGCGTGGATCGCAATTATGAAATCTTATGCTTTGCTCCCCAAAGAGGGGTGGATCAAATTATGGGTCATTCTAGATCTTAACCAGTTAATGGGTTATTATCTGGGTATCTTTCTGATGTTATGTTGAGTTGAGAGCGCTACTGATTACTCAGCGACTTTTTGCAACAAAACAAGCATAGTTCCAAAAGAGATATCTATTACATGCCGCTGTATTTTTGGGTGAGTATGGATATCTTATCAGTTGCAGCATCATGAATGTGCTTCGGTATAATTTAACGAAATGACTGAGATACGTCTTTGAAAAATAAATGATCGAGATTGCATGTTTATGGTATAAGTGGCCTTGATTTGAGAGAACCAATCCCGGTCTAATAATTTAATTGAACTATTCAAAGAACATAAGACACTCAGCTTTCCTGCGGGCTCAAAGGCATCCCAGGGACCAAGTATGATGAGAGGGGTGAAAATTTATATTTAATATAAATATTCATAATTATTGAAACACAACTTTAGCTATTTATTAAATTAGGAGAATAAAAAAATTTATTAAAATTGAAAAACAAAGACACATAATGATAAAAAAAATCAAAGATATATAATAATATTAAAATAAATATAACTATCTTAATACAAAAATATATATATTATAGAAGTGATATAATATGTATTAGTTATTAATTTTTTTTTTAATTTTTAATTCAATAAAATTCATTTATAATCTCATTTATAGAGAAATTTTTTGTCATACCTGAAAATGCAACCGCGTGGCACTTTTTTAAAAGAAATTTGTTTAAAAAGATGTTTTGATTCAATTTCCAAAAAAAAAATGAAAACTGAAATCAAAATTAAAATAAAGTAGTAGAGTCGCCACCAAAATTTTAATTTTTGAAAAGGTAAAATTTTGGAAAAGCCTTTTTATTTGGAAAATAAGAAAGATAGTCTACGAACTAGGAGATGGACTCGGGAATCAATTGTGAGTGAGGAAGGTGTTAGGCATCCCACTACACCCATTATTAAGAACGGTTACCCTAAGTTAGTCGTGCAAAATCACTATAGCCTTTAGTCTATTTTAATTCTCCCTAACAATTTACATGCAAAATAAAAATGGAAATAAGGAAATGAAATTGAAAACAAAGGAGGAAGAAAGAAATTAAAGGAACGAAATTAGAAAAACAAAATAAAAGAAAAGAAATTAGGAAAGTGAAAATTGAACAGAAAATTTATTTACAAGGGCGGACTTGACGTAGGGTGAAAGCCTAGAGTCTACGTATCCTTCAGAGGGATCAAAGTCCACGTAATTCGACAGAAAATTATCTTTTGATTGATGTTTTATTTTTTGTTTTTGTTTTCTTTGTTTGGCTTTGTTTGATTTTTTTTTAATCTTTTTTATTCATTTTAAAAACAAAAAGAGAAAGAGAGTAAAAGTCATTTAGACCTTCGCAAACGAAACGAATTTAAGATTGGTTGACATATTTTTATTTGCAAAAGACAAAATTAATTTTACTCTTCCCTCTTTTTTTTTCTTTTTCTTTGTTTTCTTTTGTTTTTTTTTTATTCTGTTTTTTTTTTGTCTTGATTTTTCGTTTTTGTTTTTTGGTTTTTCATTTTTTTTAATTCTTTTTAAGATTTTTTTTTATATTAAAAAAGTTTTTTTCTATTTTCTTTTATTTTTACTTAAGTCTATCTTGATTTTGTCTTTATATTTTTATTTTTTTGTTTTGACCTTTGTTTTTTCCATAGTTGATTTTTCCTATTCTTTTCTTACCTTTTTCTTGATGAAATTCTTTTATTAGATTTGATTTTTGTTCTTGATTTTTTGATTTTTTGTTTTGTTTTGTCTTTTCTATTTTTTGGATAAAGACAAATTTGAAAAGGATCGCTTAATTTTAATTAATCAATTTTGCTCTTAAAAAATTTCTTTTTGACAAAAATTCTTAATAAATCAAGATCCTCTTTTTTATGTCTTCTAAAGTTTTGAAATACAACTTTTATTATTATTTTTTGGGTTCGTTAGTCATTGGTGTTGTTCCTTTTTTTGTATTTTTCTTTCATTTTTTATTCCTTTTGTTGCCTTTTTTTTGTGTGTTCTTATGACGGGAACAAAAAGGATTTTTTTTTTTTTTTGCATTTTTAAAACTTCTCATTTGATTGGATTTTAGTTTTTGATTTTCTTGTATTTTGATTTTTAGTTCTCTTGATTCTTGGTTTGTTTTGGTTTTATTATTGTTATTATTTTTTTATTTCGAAACCAGACTTTGCCTAAGTAAAAAGATTTTTTTTTGTTTGTTTTGATTTTTTTATTGTTATTTTTTTTATTCCGAAATCAGACTTTGCCTAAGTAAAAATATTTTTTTTTGTTTTGATTTTATTATTGTTATTTTTTTTATTTCAAAACTGGATTTTGCCTAGATAAAAGAATTTTTTCAAATATCCCTCTTTTATTAAATTTTTTTTTTAAGAAAATAGTTTTGGTATAGGCAGTTAAAGCCCAAAGTTTATTAGAGCGTAACTTTGGAACCCGTTGGATAACAAGGAAGCTTATTGCTACACATGATCCTTGAGTTGATTCTTATGGGCCTGAGGAGACAAAAATCTCACACGGCTATTCTAAGAAATGTCAGAGACAAAGGATAAAGTAAAGTGAAACGGGGCACAATGAATTCTGCAAGTCCAGGGGAACTCGTGGGCGTATAGGTTCTGGGTACACTTTTACCACTCAATGTATGAATATCACGCGAGCAGACAACCACCTTAAGGCAGCAAAAATACACGCTCACCATACTCTTCCGTCCAAACCCACACTTCAAAGATTTAAATACAAATCATGCACAATCCATCATCCAATTTAACCAAAATGCGAAAGGCAATTCGAATTTAGCACTTGTACAAATATCCTTTGAATCCCCATCTTATAATGAATAACAGATAACAACAGCAGTCTCTAACTTCATTAACTGCAAGAATGCAACAGGATATCCTTACTAAAGATTAGACTGTAACATTCTCAAGCAAAGCCAGCTATAAAACCCTATTCCCATATTTCATTTAGCAATTGAAATGATACGTCGCATCAATCACTGAACCGAAATAGATGGCGATATAAGTGGAAAAATATCAAAAGTAAGACATTTAGCATCAAACAACGCAGATTGCCTACGGGCTTAGAGCCAAGCATTCGTAACTTAAACCCCAGGACGAGGAACTAAAAATTCATTTGACTTATATAGACAGGAAGTCTCTAAATCCTCAGGCAACAACAGAACAGAACATCATACAACCAAGGAAACATACAGAATACATAAGAAACTCTGAAAGCTTTCTCTCTATTACATCCCTCTGGTTAGTTGATTCCATAATCAAACTAAAATCAACTCAGGATAAATTTAATGCCAAAATCACAACTAGATGTGCGTTACAGATAGAAACAAAAACATTATTTCCCAATCTACCAGATATAGCTAAATAGATTAAGCAAAAGCTGCCACTTACCTTCTCTTTCCTTATTGCTATTTCCCGCACCTGAACCTCCAGATCTTTGTTTTTCTTTTTCGAAACTGATCCTTTGTAATTCAGAAATTAACCCAGCATAAAACCCTCCCTACCGTCGTTCTCTCAGGCTATTCTGGATAGTTCTTTCTTCACTGTCCTTCCGGCTCACCTTCACTCTCGATTGCCCCTTTTCTCTCAAATCTCAGCCTCCTCAAGTTCTCTCCCTCTCTATTTTTCGGTCACCTTCTGTGTCTCTCCATTTTCGAATCCCTGGCTCGAACCGAAGAAAGCCAGCCCTCGATTTTTTTGGTCTCGATTCCTTCTAAATTGCTGCAACCTCTCCCTCTGTTCTCCCTCTACCTTCCCTCGATTTTTCAAATCTGGTCCCCCTCTCTGTGATTCTATTCCTCTCGATATTTCGATCCTTCTCCACCTCTGATTCTCCTCGGCTTCCATCCCAAAAACAATCCTCAGCCTCCTCCTTTTAATCTCGAAACTCCTCCTGCCTCCCTTTTTTGAATCCCCCGCTGTCTCCATTTTTTCGGTCTCCCTCTGTCTTCTCTCCATTCGACGCCGTCGTCCTCTCCCTTCTCAAATCCTGAAATTTCCTTCCCTTTTTCTCCTTTCAATTCTGTCTCTCACCATCCTTTCTGGTCTCCATCTCTTCCTTTTCTGTCTCTCCTTTTCTCGGGCTCCGCTAGTGAGAGGGACGTGAGGGGCTCGGACGCCCGTGACTCCCTATTCCTTCTTTGTCGGCTTTTCTTGCTGCGACGCTGGACATCCTGCTGCCTTCCATTCTTGCACTCTGCTCTATGCCCCGTTGTGTTCTTCGCTGGTAGCAGAGACAACAAATGTGAAAGGAAGGGAAAGGGTTGGGTCAATTCTGACGCAGCCCCCTGTGTTGCATTTTTTTTTTTAACCTTAGAAAAATGGCTCCTACCTTTCTTCCTTGTGGTCTTGGGTTAATGGGCCGGATTCAAGAATATTGGGCTGTGGGTTTCTTTTGAACCTGGGCTACCCTTTTTTTTTATCTTTATTGGTCTGAAAGTTCGTTGTTTTTTCATTTGCTTAATGGGCTTGGGGAAACTAAATTTTTTAGGCTAGGTTGGGCCAGCTTACCTTTTTTGGGATTTTTATTTTCTATGGATCCTTTTTCCTTCATTTCATATATATATATATATATATATATATATATTTTATATATTTTAATTTTCTTTTTTTTTTTTTAGGTTAAAAGGAGCCTCTTGATTTTTCTTCTTTTGTTTTCTTCCTCTTCTTTTTTTTTTTGCCAATTTTTAATTTAATTTTAATTTTTTTATATTTTTACTAATTTAATTTTTTTTATTATTTTTAAGACTTGTCCGGACAAAATACGGTATTTACATTCTTTATAGTCTATTTTCTAATATATGTAACCAAATTATTTGTAAAAAAAATATTTTCTACTTTATTATGAAATCTTGTTTTAATATTAAATAGAAAGTTTAGTTAAGGAAACAAAAAAGGAAAGAATTTTGTAAAAGATTGAGAATTAGAGAATGGAGAGTATATTATTAATCACTATTGAATAATGAAAATAAAAAGTTTCTTTTAAAAAATTTTAATTATTTTATAAAATGCATTTTTATGATCAATATAAGAAATAGTTATGTTTTAAAAAGTATGTGTTTAAAATTTTAAAACATTAAAAGTGGCAAATAAAAAAATTTTAGGAACAAATTTAATTTTTTTAAAATAATATATATATATATATTCTACATAGCAAAAAAAAAAAAAAATTCAAGGAGGGGCAAGGCCCCTCAGTTATGGTTCATAGGTACCCTGATTTGGGGAGAATTACTGTAATTTTTCAGTTGCCTACTAATATTGATATAACATTGAGAACAATAAAATAAAATGGCAACTTTAACGACCCTTCCTGACTTCACATTAAGGCGTTGTTTGGTTCAACCAAGAGGAGGGGAGGGGAGGAAAGGGATTTTAATGGAGGGGAAGAGTTTTAATGATACCTTATTTTGTTTATTTGGAAGGGGGGAGGAAAGGGATTTTAATGAAATCTTATTTAGTTGAGGAAGGGAGGAGAGGGGAGATAAAATTAAATAGACAATTATACCCTTATAATATTAGAATTAATTTTTTTTTGTTTTTAAGATATTTTTATAACAAAAAGGCTTTTCCTTAATTTCTATTAAAAAATAATTTTTCTTAATTTTTATTTAAAAATATTTTTTATTTTCATAAAAAATTATCTTGAATCTCACTAAAAAAATAAGATCTATATTATATTTTTAGTAAAAATAAAAATAAATATATTAAGGACAATTTAATTAAATGCAACACAAATATTTTTCTTCGCTCCAAAAACCCCTACTTTCAAAGGGAAAGGTTTGGAAGGAAGGGCAGGGAGTATTTTACCTCTCCTCCTCTCTAACTTTTTTATACCAAATAAGAGGAGTCCCTCCCCTCCTCCCAAATCCCTCAAAACAAACACTCCATAAGTTATTTGGGAAGAAGAATCACAGATGAAGAGAAACATACAGCTTAACTCTTGCTTGCAGATATCATTTGTCCTTAGTGAAGAGTCCTAGGAATCCACAAGCGGATGCCCCTTGTTTGGTCATCCCGTCACCATCACCATGAGCTAGCTGGAGAACCTTTTCCTTTCTCAGAGCTGGCCAGCTTCTTTGTTTTTGCCTCGTAGATGCCAACTGGTGGGCCATATCCTGCTAATCCCACATCGGGGCTCACGTGCATACGAGTCATGCAAGGAGATATTAATCGTCCTCTCCTGTGCTGGGTCATCGAACTCTGTTTCAACGTTCACAGACTATGAGCCCTGAAATGGAACCTCCAATTTCCAATGCTTTAATGGCTGCCCTGAAGCTTGCTTGACATGTCGTGGCCGTTCGGAGCAGCAGCAGCAACCTCTGTTTGTTGTAAAAGATGAACTCAGAATAGGACATTCATATACTAGGTGCACACATATGTAGTTTGCTTGTGGGAGTGCATTCTCTATTAGCTTATTCAGCCCAAAATACACTTTGGTTATAACAGAAGAAGACGGTAAGAACTAAATCTTTAAATATTTAAAAATCATATGTCATATCCGAAAATGCGATCGCGTGGCACTTTTATAAAGAAATAGTTCTTGGAAGGAAGTTTTGATTCAATCACCAAAGAAAATGAAAACTGAAATCAAAATTAAAAATAAGTAGGGTCGCCACCAAAATTTTAATTTTTGAAAAGGTAAAATTTTAAAAAAGTCTTTTTATTTGAAAAATGAGAAAAATGGTCTACGAACCAGAAAAACAAGTTCGGGAGTCGATTGTGAGTAGGGAATGGGTTAGGCACCCTACTACACCCATTACTAAGAACGGTTACCCTAGGTTAGTTGTGTACAATCAATATGGCCTTTCATATATTTTAATTCTCCTAACAAATCATATGCAAAATAAGAAATCAAATAAACACAATTAGAAAAGTAAAATAAAATAAAAAAACAATTAAGAAAGTAAAAAAATTAAAAGAAAAATTTTATTTATAAGAGCGGATTTGATCTAGGGCGAGAGCTTAGAGCCTACATACCCTTCAGAGGGATTAAAGTCCACGTAATTTGAACTGAGACTGGATTTGTTTGGTTTATTTGTTGTTGTTTTTTTTTTTAGATTTTTTTGGGTTTTTTATTTGTTTTTGTTTTTATTTTCTTTTCATTCTTTTGGTTCTTTTTTTTTTTGCTTTGTTTTTTTTATTATGTTTTGGTTGAAAGGGAAAAGAACATGAAAATAATTTAAACTCTTACGATTGAAACAATTTTAGAGTTAGTTTGTGTGTTTCAATTTGCAAAACCTAAATTATTCCTATTTCTTAACCTTTCCTTTCATTTTGATCTTTTGATTAAATAATATTTTTAAATATTAACCATTCCTAACATGATGAACTTTTAAAAATATTTAAAAATATTTCAACGTGATGAACTTTTTTAAAAATATTTAATTATCTTTATTTAAATATTTAAATATTTCATAATTAATTATGAAATATTTAATTATCTTTATAAAACCTAAATTGTTTTCTTCCAATGTTATCCTTATAAATTACTTTAGATAAAAAATGTAAATTAATCCTCAAAATTTTTCTCATATTACACAATAATTAAATAAAAATATATTTTAGTATATGAATTTTATTCATATTATTTTTATATTTGTACAAGACCATTTAGTTTTTAAATTAAAAATTTTTAAGATAATTAATTATTATTTAAAAATATTTCAACATGATGAACTTTTTTAAAGAGCATTTTTCTAAGTAAAGCTACTTATTTGTTTAAATAATTTATCTCCGGTGGGACATTTCTAATAATGATGTAGGCAATAATTTAAAATAGTTAATTTTTTTGGGTGTTTTCCCATCCAGTAATTAAACAGAAATAAATAGGACAATAAGTTAAGCCCCCTAACTACAAAAGTGTTAAGGAAAAATTCCTCAAATCAATTTTTAAATAAGTTTTAATTATATGTCAAATAATATTTTTAAGGAAAATCAAATTAGGCCAAAGAGATTTTAAGGAAAAATATTTTGGTAATTTTTTTTTAAAAATATTTTCTAAAGCTTTTATTGGTGTAAATCATTCTATTAATCAAGCCTCTGTGTATGGGTTTTAGGCAAAAAGAAAAAAAGATTTTTATTTGAATACCCTCAATTAGTCAATTTTTCAAAAATTCTATTTCGAATAATTAAACATCATTATAGGTGTATTTAATATACATTTCTCTATTCCAATCCTTTAAATCTTTTAACCATTCAAGAAATTGAAATAATAGTATATAAACAATATTTTTAGTTACTATCAAGGAAGGTAATAGAATATATTTTCTAGAATCAAATATACTTCATTCATGTAAATCTTGTGGGTCAAGCCTTTATTAAGAAAAATTATCTTTATAAATTTGGGCCAAATTGATTTTATCATATGTTGACTTTGGTCATTAAAATGTTGGGTTATTATATGCTTTTATATGCCCAAAATTTTTTTAACAAGAGAGTGCGCCCAAACGTATTTTAAAGTTTCTACAAGTCTGGGCCAAAAGCACTTTTGATAAACAATTGAATTGGGCTAAAATGTTTTAAACACTATGTTGAAACTTGATCTGCCCACTTGGATTAAATGGGCTAAGACTACACTTAAATATCTTGGGAAGTTCTTTAAACAAAAGAAAAATTATAGTTAATAAACTTAAATTAAAAATATTTATATGAAAAAGCTTTAAAATAAAAAATTTTAACTTGAGATCTTAAATTATAATTTAACATAATAAAATTTTAATAGAACTCAAGTAACTTAATATTTAAATACTTTAAATATTGAAACCACTTTAATATTATAAAAAATTTAAAATTAATTTGTTTTTATATCATTAACCCTTATTCATGTTATATAAGTGCTATATTGACACCACTTAATAAAGAGAAAATCCTCTACTGAAACAATAACATGCTAATCTAGTAGAGATGTTTAAATTTTAAAAAATAAAATAAAATAAAATAAATAGAGAGAGCAACCCCGAGGTTACAGCACCATACTGTTAGAAGAAGCTCTTACAACAAGGGATGAAAGCCCCACTTCATAATCTTACATTGTCAAATCTAATATAGGAGAAAGATATTATTTAGAAGCTGTTTTTTTTCTAAACATTTGTTTTTAAATTTATTATAATTTTAATTTTAATTTAATATCATATTATTCACTTCTTCCAAAAAAAAAATCACTTATTATATTTTAATTTATAACAAAAAATTAAAATTATATTTAAAGTGTTTTCTTTTTATACAACTGAATTAAAGAATTGAAGCCCAAGAACAAGTCATTTGGCTCAGAACTAAGCGTGTGGTCCTCACGCCCCGCTAAACGTGTGATTCTAATTTGCGCGCGAAGTCCCCGCAAAATCATTTGGAGATCGCAACTCTTCCTCTCATTAATCGACGCTTGTCTTTCGGAAATGACTTGGATATCATAGTCTGTGGGACGCAGCACACAGGATCCCATCCCATCGGACGACCAAGTGATTACAAAATAAAATCCCCTCAGCGAAGGACACCGTATTCTCAGTGGGGAAAGTGGATGGTTGAGATCTTTCAACTCTACCTAATCCAACGGCTATTTTCACTTGTTGGATCACCTTCTTTCCTCCCTCTCCCTGTGTGCCTCGTCTTCTTCCAATCTCAGCACCGTTGGTTCACTGAAATTATATATCTCGAGCTCACCTGTATATACATGTGCGAAGACGCAAACACACCCAGGTTTTGATTTTTCTTGTTTTTGGGTCTTTCGGAATGTCAGCGTTGGAGTATCTTTCACCGTTAACTCACAGCAAACTCTATCAAAATTCGAATTCGAATTTCTATCACTGGCAAGGATGGGGCTTTTTCCTCCAGAAATCGAGGGTTTGTTGCAAGAATTCGAGTCATTTCGTTCCGAATTCCGTGACGGTTCCGCCCATTAGAGCTTACAGGCAGGTTAATTCGTCGAGGGATTCAGAGAGGTTAAATTTGTGGGGAGGTTTTGTGAGGAACTACGGACTCAGAAGGGATTGTTGTAGTGTTAGAGCTAGCGGTCAGGAAAGCGATTCGACGGCGGCGGGTTCGGGTTCAGGTTCGGGTTCAGGTTCCGGTGAGAAGAGTGAAGCAGCGAAAGCCAACGAGGGACAAGGGGTGAATAAGAGTTCGCCGAGTTCCGGTTCGAACCGGAGGAGGGAGAAACAGGGGAAAGGTGAGTGGTGGTGGAGTTCTAAGGGAGGGAAGTGGAGATGGCAGCCTATAGTTCAGGCTCAGGAAATTGGCGTTTTGCTTTTGCAATTGGGGATTGTGATTTTCGTTATGCGGTTACTTCGCCCCGGGGTTCCATTGCCTGGGTCGGAGCCGAGGACTCCCACTACGTTTGTTAGTGTGCCATACAGCGAGTTCTTGAGTAAAATCAACTGTAATCAAGTACAGAAGGTGGAGGTTGATGGAGTCCATATTATGTTCAAATTGAAGTCTGATTTAGGAAGCGTTCAGGATAGTGAAGTTGCGGGAGCAAGTAAGTTGCAGGAGTCAGAGTCCTTGATTAAGAGTGTTGCTCCAACAAAGAGGATAGTTTACACAACAACAAGGCCAAGTGATATAAAAACTCCATACGAAAAGATGCTGGAAAATGAGGTGGAGTTTGGGTCACCGGATAAACGTTCCGGTGGATTCTTTAACTCTGCTTTGGTAAGGAAGTTGCATTTGAGACTTGAGAGCATTTTGTCCTTATATAGAGTTAACCACAGGCCCCAATATGGTGTTGGAGTAATCAGAACTGTTACTTGCTTATGGTCTAAACTCGGGAAATAAACTTTACATGTATTGAACCAATATCTCTGAGTTTACATTGATTATGAGCAGTTTGATGCCGGGGCAATTTATTTTACATGACCTATGAAGAGTTTAGAATTAGATGCTGTATTTTTTGTACCATGAGGACTTAAAATAATGATTTCCAGAAGGTTTGAATGCTGTTTAATAGAATCTTCTTTTTTAATCTTGACTTCATGAGGTAAATTTGTCTGTGTACAGAAACCCAAAACCTTTTTAGCCTTTGCTAACTATTTTATGGTGTAGATTAATATCGGGTTCCCTTCTCCGTTGTCTGTATAGTATTATGAATGCAGAATGAATAAGAAGCCTACTTTTATACATTTGCTATATCACCTTTTCATTCTACCTTTGTTTCCTTCTATATTTATTTCCCTGTTGTGGAGGGAGATAAATTAGAAACTACTACATATAGTGTGTCATGCTGACTACATTCTCATATCATATACACAGATAGCCTTGTTTTATGTTGCTGTGCTTGCTGGACTTCTGCACCGATTCCCTGTGAGCTTTTCTCAGGTGGTAGACTGCTTGCTTTGCCCTTTTTTGTGGGGCGATTCGAATCCCTCTTTCCTGGATGGTTAAAATGCAACATTTTTCTGAGTTTATATATGCTGTGTACAGCATACAGCTGGTCAGATTAGGAACCGCAAACCAGGTACTGCTACTGGTGCAAAGTCATCTGATCAAGGTGAAACTATCACTTTTGCTGATGTTGCTGGTGTTGATGAGGCTAAGGAAGAGTTAGAAGAGATTGTGGTAGGCTGGACTCTCTTAAGCTCATATTCTTCACCTTCAATCTGTAGGATGTTTTAGAGGCTTTTTGTTTTACAGCTTAATCTTCTCCTTTCATTTTGAGTTCTTTTGATGATATAGAATTTTTTTTTTTATTTCTTTTGGGCTCATGTTCACTTGCCAGGAATTTCTTCGAAATCCAGACAGATATATTCGACTTGGTGCTCGTCCTCCTCGGGGTGTTCTCCTGGTGAGTTCTAGCCAGAGATATCTGACAAATAATGACTTTATGATCCCAGGATGAAAATGATCAAGGGTGTATTAGCAATCGCATTGTAATCTTAGATAATTGCCTAGGGAAAGGTCAAATAAGTGAAATGTCACTTATTTGGTTTGAGGGTTTTGGGAGAGAGGGGAGGGGAGGCCCTCCCCTTGTTTGGTATGAAAAAGTTGGAGGGGAGGGGGAGTTCCCCTCCAAAAGTGGGGGTTTTTGGAGGAGAGAGAAATATTTGTGTTGCATTTGACTAAATTGCCCTTGATATACCTATTTTTGTTTTTACTAAAAATATAATATAGATCTTATTTTTTTAGTGGGATTCAAGATAATTTTTTATGAAAATAAAAAATATTTTTTGAATAGAAATTAAGAAAAATTATTTTTTATAATAGAAAATAAGGAAAAGCCTTTTTTTTTAATAAAAATATCTTAAAAACAAAAAAACAAAAATAATTCTAATATCATAAGAGTATAATTGTCTATTTAATTTTATTTCCCCTCCCCTCCATTAAAATCCCTCCCCTCCCCTTCCCTTGGTTGAACCAAACAATGCCTTAAGGATCTCATGGGCCAAAATTTAGTTAAATTGTCTACCATATGATATATGGACTATGCTTTCTCATCTTTATATATATATTAATTTACAATAAACTGGATAGTGTATGATCCAACTGTTTCATGACATTGGTGGTTCTAGGATTAATTCTTGTATAATTCTCATTTCTCACGTTCACCTTTCCTGCATGTTTGGGTTTGTTGATCATATGATGCTTATAGAGAAGGGCTTAATATTATTGTTGATATTGTTTGTTTGATGTGTTGTAGGTAACTGTTGTTTTATCTTACAGGTGGGTCTTCCTGGAACAGGTAAGACTCTACTAGCAAAGGCTGTGGCTGGGGAAGCTGATGTGCCATTTATAAGTTGTTCTGCTAGTGAGTTTGTGGAGTTATATGTTGGCATGGGTGCCTCCCGTGTGAGAGACCTATTTGCACGGGCTAAAAAGGAAGCACCATCCATAATATTTATTGATGAGGTAAGGATATGCATTATCTTGTTTATTGAGATGATTTAGTTCAACAACTACTTATCAATATTTAACCAATCACAGTTTGTTTTGGTATACAGATAGATGCTGTGGCTAAAAGTCGTGATGGCAAATTTCGTATTGTCAGCAATGATGAGCGAGAGCAAACCTTAAATCAGTTGCTCACTGTTAGCATTCCTTTGACATCATTTCTTACTTTTTTGTTGTGGAATTATTTGTCCCACTAAGGAAAATGTGCCAAAATTGCATTGCAGGAGATGGATGGGTTTGACAGCAATTCTGCAGTGATTGTTCTTGGTGCAACTAATCGTTCTGATGTCTTAGACCCTGCGCTTCGCCGACCAGGAAGATTTGATCGCGTAGTTATGGTCTGTGTTCTAGTTCTAAAACCTCATTTGGTTTTCATTATAGATATTGAAATAGTTCTTGATTATGCATATTTTCAGAAGAAGTGCCTCATTTATTTCCCCATAATTTTTGTTTTTAGGTAGAGACACCTGATAGGAATGGAAGAGAATCCATCCTAAAAGTTCATGTTTCCAAGAAAGAACTCCCTTTAGCCAAAGATGTTGACCTTGGTGACGTTGCTTCTATGACCACTGGTTTCACTGGGTAACTGCATTGCTTTCCCCCTCATCTCCTTTTCACTTTGAATATATTGAAGTTGAAATTTTAATCTGGATTATGTCACGCATCATTACAGCGCGGATCTTGCAAACCTTGTGAATGAAGCCGCTCTACTGGCTGGAAGACAAAGCAAAATTGTTGTAGAGAAAATTGATTTTATTCAAGCTGTGGAAAGATCAATAGCTGTAAGTCACACTTTTTCTCAGGGTGTCTGCAATGTTTGTGCATGCTTGCTTATGTTTCTTAACTGGTTGGGGGTGGGGACTGTGGAGTTTCTGCTTTTTGATCTCTCTTTTTTCCTTTTCCTTTTTTGTCCCCTATAAACCACTTTTTTTTTTCTTCTTCTTCTTCTTCTTCTTCTTTTTTTCTCTTTGTCAATAAGACAACATATGAGTCCTGGGTGGCTGGTCACTATTAGTTTCCTATTTCTTGGATAGGCCTTATGAGCATCTTTGCAAGCTTTTGGCTTGCACTGTGTGATCATTCAAGTATATTTATATTCTGCAGACTGAAAGTAAAAATCGTTTGTTCTTTCTGGATGAATTGTTTTATCACTTTTTACAACATCCACTTTCCTGATTTTCTTTGAAATTTTATGAACAAACCTATAGAAAATGCAGAGTTGTTAGCTATGTCTCTGGCCTACATGGAGAGTCCGGAAAAACGTGGCACATTTGCTTGTTTAAGGCCTTGGGATGTAATATAGGTTGCTGAGTTGAATTTAGTTTGACAATGTTGGTTCTATTGGCAAGAAAATATCATAAGGCCATGCCTCTTTGGTCAACATTGATCTTGGCTTCTCTGAGCTAATCTCTTTAGAGATTGAATAACATCATCTGAGTTCAAAATGAGGCAGTCACTTCAGAGAGCTTGCTTTTCTGAGACTCATGTGAACCAGTATGGTGACAATTGAGTAGGAAAGAGCAATATAGAACTAAAGCGAGACTGGACACAGGATAGATATAATGAGTAGAACTGTTCTGAAAGGTACAACCTTAAGATACATGGTTAATGATATAGCTGTAAATGGGGCTTGAATGTCAATGGAAACTACATGGTAGATTCCAATATACTATAGACAAGAGTTATGCGGAGACTCCAACCTATTGTGATCTAACTCCTTACTGAGTCACTGGGATATTTAAGCTTCAAGTTGAACTGAAAGTTACCACCACACAATCTGTGCTGTTCTCAGAGGATGAGGTCATTCTAACAAAGCATCCAGGAGTGGGATGGGTGTCTTATTTGTGAAACTTTACATGGGGAAGCAGAGACAGAGGGGTCCCTATTGCCTGTCTTTTGCCTGTGGAATTCACTTGGAAATTAATTATCATCGGTCATGACAATATTATCTGTGCAATGGTGGTCTTCATAATAACATCTAGAGGTTCAGATGGCATATAGTTGACTCAGATTAGTTGGAGATTTTATTACCTAACTTGAAAAGTTGGTTGGACATAGGATGTATGGCTAAAAGTTGTATTTTGCTGAATTTTATATTAACTAGTATTCCTTTAGCACCTAAACACATCTTACATTAGGTTCTTTTACTATTCTTAACTGTTTCTTTATGTATTTAGTTGTTGCATACTCATAATGATTTTAGGTCAGACTTATCTATCTGTCAAATGGAGTAACGTTTAACATGCTATATAGAAAATCTTTTAGTTTCATTAATGTGACTTTAGTTTAAAGAGTCAGTCAAGAAAATAAACCAAGTTACTTGTTTCAGGGCATAGAGAAGAAGACTGCCAAATTGCAGGGCAGTGAAAAGGCTGTAGTTGCACGACATGAAGCCGGTCATGCTGTTGTAGGTACTGCAGTTGCAAATCTTCTTCCTGGACAGCCACGTGTTGAGGTAAACCATGGAAGATGCTAGGTTTTTGACTAAAATGTTTCATCACATGTCTTCATATTGTGCTTGCATCCTATGTACTTGTTAACTTTAACTTTTTTGGAACCACACTGTGCCTGCGCTCATAATTACATTGATGATTAATAATTTTTGGCCCATATAGGCTAACTTTGAGACTTATATTATTCAACCTGTGACAAGAATTTTTTTTATTCTTTTTGATTTTTTAATTGGTTGATGGATAAGAGGCAGTTTTGGAGAATGATGTATAAATTTGATTTGCATAATATGGAGTAATTATAAACCAAGATTTAAGAAAAGGGATAGGAGATTTCTGGAAGTGCTGCATCTTTTGGACACTGTTTCACCAAGTCATAAAATGCTTTTGGCTTTCTTCTGAACAATGGCAACTGAGTATGGATTACTTGTAATCAGGGGTTGTGCTTTATTTTGCTTGTAGATTATGATTTTTTTAAGTATTTGCAGCACTATATATGATTCTTTGGTTATTGCCACCTACATGTACGCATGCCATGGATAGATTCTATCTTTGAAGTTGCTAGTTGTTATGCTGCTTATCTGTGCATTAATAATTGCTTATTATTGATTTTTCAGTTCCTTACTATATTTCTTGTTGTTATCAGAAACTAAGCATCTTGCCAAGGTCAGGAGGGGCTTTGGGCTTTACTTATATTCCTCCAATGAATGAGGATAGATATTTGCTATTCATTGATGAGTTGCATGGTCGTCTGGTTACCCTTCTTGGAGGACGTGCTGCAGAAGAAGTTGTTTATTCAGGTCGAGTGTCAACAGGTGCACTTGATGACATTAGGCGAGCAACTGACATGGCATACAAGGCAGTGGCTGAATATGGTCTTAATCAGACCATAGGCCCTGTGTCAATATCCACTCTTTCTAGTGGTGGAATTGATGAGTCTGGAGGAGCAATTCCTTGGGGAAGGGATCAGGTCCTGCATTTTATTAAGTTCTTTCTTTCTATTGTTCCATTTCTTTCATATGCTGATTTTAGTCTGAACACAACAGGGGCAACTTGTTGATCTGGTTCAAAGAGAGGTGAAAATGTTGCTGCAGTCTGCTCTTGATGTAGCACTTTCCATTGTGCGAGCTAATCCTACTGTTTTGGAGGGTCTTGGTGCTCAGTTGGAAGGTAGTATCTTCTAGTATTTATTGATGTTTGGTGATTTTGTGGCATCGTTTATGCTTATCTTTTAATTTAACTGAAGGGCTAGTACATATATTATCGAGGGTTAAGGCCTCACTATATGTAAAGAAAAAGTGTTATGCTTAAATTTTAAAATACAAAGCACTGGGGATCATTTTAATTTGTGAGGGAGGCAGCGATTCATGGGTGGGGTGGTGGGTGAGATATACTTTCTTAGGAGCAGCGGACATGGCTTCATTGTTTTTGTGACTTATATACTGTATCACACCATTAGTTGATAAATGCATGGATGAATTAGAAGTATAGCTTATAGATTCAGGTTTTGATCTTTATGTCGTAGTTCAGTATATAATGCTCGTGTGAGAGATTCTTAATGACCTTGGAATGTGAAAAGCATGCTTCTCTTTTGAGTTTATATGTATATATATATATATATATATAAAATATATGATGTTGTTGAATCCCTCTGTTTGGGCTTTTTAGTCATGTTGTTCTAATAATGCTTATTCTCCAGAAAAAGAGAAAGTAGAGGGTGAAGAGCTACAAAAGTGGTTAAGATTGGTGGTTGCACCAACAGAGCTTGCACTCTTTGTGAAAGGCAAGCAAGGGTCTTTTCTCCCTTTGCAGACAAGTTTCTGAGAAGTTGAAGAGTTGTCTATTAAATGCTTGCTTTGTGGGGTGAGACCTGGAGTATTATTTTTGACATACATGCAAGGCTGAAGCCGGAGAAGTTGTCTCCCAATTAGCATTAGCTTACCCTCACAAGTCCCAACTTTGTATATCCTTGTAAGGTAAAATTTGGCGCCATTTTTAACACATAGCCAGCCTGTTTTGTGTTAACTCACAGTTTTCTCAACCAAAGCCAGAGAAGTGAAGATGAAAGAAATATATATATCAGTGCCTCGTCATGGGTTTCATAGCTGTTGCCACTTTTTAACAATTTCATTGCGTATGAGCCGGTTTTGAAATCTGTTGTATATTGACTATTATTTCAGTCATGTGATATCTGGCTGTCTGCAATTGTAATTTTTATACACTTGTGTACATCAAGGTTCTGCGAAATATATAGTACTCTGCTATATGTTACTCCGAAGTATTTTTCATCGGAATTGTTTGTGACATGGTTAGCGACAGTTTCCAAATGCCGACCTTGTTCTCCCTATCAAAACTTGCTCTTCAGTAACGTGCAGTTGAGTATGAAGATTTGTTTTACAGAAAGCTTAGGCTCAAAGGAATTCTTCTTTTGTGTAGGGAAGGGGGAATTGACCCCATATTTTGTTGAGTCTGCAACTCTGCATCATCATTTCTCATCACGTTGTCTTCTTTCAGCAAGTGACTAAATCAGATTTTGCTTCTAGTCCTTTGCCCAGACGTGAATGATTGTGATGATTTTGTACTCTTATAGTATTGATTTCTGATATTTTTGAACGGAGAATAAAAATATCTGTGTCGCTTTCTCAATGCACTATCTTTGTACTACTATTGGGAAAAAGAACAATAGGATGCTATCCTTAGATATGCTTTTGGTGGACCATTCCTCTGTGGCTGAGTTTCTTTGGAAAGTGACATTGCCATGAATATAATTTGAGTAGAACTGGTTTATTAAAATTAAATAAACTATATTAATTACAAGGAGATATATAAACGTGTCAGGTATAATTTTCAGTGAAATTCAGCCATGATCTCATAGCTTTCTATTGGTCAGAAGCCTGGACAATAGAAGTTGCGAGAACAGGAGGAAGTTTTGATGTATAACTGCCTGGTGGCGTAAAGAATTTCTTTTCGAATTAAGGACTTAAAGAAAGTTTTTTTTTTTTAAAAAAAGAAAAAGAAAGAGTAGATTTTTATTTGATTTTTCTGTATGTTAGAGGATATTCTGGATATTTAAGTTTCAAGACTCCACAGTCGGTTAATTTTGATTTCTATTGGCAATTCAGGGCCGTATCTTAATTCAATCTGATGCTTGAGAACGTGGAAAGGATGATTTAATTCTGTCAGATTTGGCTGGCCATAAAAGAAGTTAAAATAAAAAATATTAAAATTAAAAGAAGGAAAATTCAATTGAGTTTTGGAGGATGATTTACCAACAAAAATAAAAGAACACCTTGTTGCAGAAGCAGTGAATTTTCGATCCCATAAGATGAGTTTAGATTTTCTTTTGTTCAAGAGTGTCATACATATGAGACTTATTGAACTTCATGTACCATATCACTCTCTTTCCTCTAAGAAAGCTTCTTAGACATGAAAAAATTTAAATTAACTTAAGATACACAAGAGGTGCAGCTATGTAGAAGAATATAGACATGAGATCAAGCCGATGACACAAGGACTTCACACTATATCACAGAAAAATTCTCAAGTAGATTCAGATAAAATATGTAAGTTAAAAGTATATTATACTTTTTTAAAACAATGAAATTTACATAGGTATATATTTATTTATGATTAAGTATATTTTTTTATAGACAACTTACCAAAAATTTTTCTTATTAAGAGTTAAATATTTGTTTAATTCATGGAAAGAAAATAAAAATAGTTGTGCAAGAGGATTACTCATTCACAAAGGACCACTTTAAATTGCTGCCCATCAGTGGCACCTGAAGTAATAAAACTGTCTCTGGTTATTATCAATTCAACATTATGCCTAATAACACAAAATGTTTTTCTTTAAAAAAAAAAAAAAGAGAAAGTACAAGTTCTACAACTTTTATTCAAAGATTTAAAAAAAAAAAATTAAAGGAGCAATCATCTTTTATTCTTTTTGAGTATCCTTTGAATTTTTTTATATGAAAAGAATTGAAATTTACCTTAGATTTTCTTTCCAAGAGAAGTATTAATTGTTTTGGAAAGTTTCGCCAAATGAGGTGGGACAAATTCCTCCTAATTTGGATTGACAAACCAATAAGGCAATGTCATTTTTGGGGAAAAAAATAAAAGATATAAGGTATTACAACATTCTTAATATAACCTAAATTAGTATTAGTTTCATCAAACAAGATAATAATTTGAGAAATTATATCTAATCCTCTTGAACTACACAAACCTTTAAACATAACAAAACATTCATTAAACTTTGACTAAAATAAAAACATTAAATTTTAATTGCAATAACAATATTTGATTGAACGCAACATTTGAGCTTATAAAAAATTCTTTTTTTAATTCTAAAAATTAACTAAAATTTGATACTTCCATTTTAGTCCACCGTTTATAGGTTTTAATAATTTATATAAAATTTGAAGCAGTTAATAAAATTGAATGCATTTAAACATATAAAATTTCAGAACAATAAACGTGCGTTATAAAATAAAAATTAAGCAAACCAGAAAAATTTCACGCAACTTAAAAAAGTGCATCATTTAGAAGAGAATTTTTGGATATTAATATCACGTGTGCGCGAGACAACATGGCTCACTTTGTAAAAAGAATTAGATAAGGGTTTCAATAATTTAATCTTTTATAGTTTAATTTGATATTTACTATTGTGTGTGACTTACAATATGTTATTTTATTTTATTTTATTTTTATTTTTTCTTATAATGCTAAACTTTTTTGTTTACATTTTAGTTCAAATAATAAATATAAAATTTAATAAAACTATTTATTTATTTTATATTTTTGTAATTATTACATAATAATGAAGTAATAACATGAATAACACAAATGACACAAATTTAAACTCTACCAGAAGTAATATAAATAAAAAAAATTAGATGGGCCTTTTTCACCTTTTTCTACCAAAAATTTTTTTTATCATAAATAATAAATAAATAAATATAAATATGTTGTTCGCATGCTGTGTCTCTTATAAGTTATAATACCTTGATACACAAAATGATTAAGTATAAAAGTAAAAAAATATAAATACCGATAAAATATAATTATGTTTGATATAATATAAAATAAAATAAAAATATAATTTTATTTTTATATTTAATTAGATAAAATGATGATGATGATGATGATGATGATGATGATGATGATGATATTAATAAATGTAATAAAATTTTCATATATTAAATATAATAATTATCATCTATTTCCATATTTGTAAAATAAAAATAAATTCCTCCCCCAATCTTAAAAAAATATATATCAAACAAAATTATTCCAAACTTCCTGCTTATTTACCTTCAAATTCCTTCGACCAGCGTTACAAATATCTAAGGGGGAAAGAAAATCACGAGAGCCACATCACGTTTCACTTTTTGAAACCTTTCCGGCGTTTCTCTTGGGAGGCATCTGTCACTTACTTTATAGCTCGTCCACTCTCAACATATTTGCAGAACTCTGTTTGACTCACTGGGCGAGAATTCAGATAAGAAACACCAAGCGTTTAGCTTCAGGTTCTCTCTCTCTCCTCCTTCTCTCCCTCCCTATCCTTGTAACTAGGCTTTAGTTTCATATTCTCATTCAGTTTGTAAAGTTTGAAAGTTTCGTTTAGATTTTTTTTCTTTGGGGTTTTGTGAGATTTTTGGATCACTCTCTACGTTGTTTGGTTGCGATAATATCTGTGGGGAAAAAATGGAAGGGCATGAAAGATTCTAGGAGTCTCTGCCTGGTGCTGTTTCTGCTTTGTGAAGGTGAAAATACTCACTCCATTCAAGTAGTAAGGCTGAATAGGGATAAGTTAGGAAGAAATAGCGTTGATAACTTCGGAATTTACATCCGTGACCCAAACAGAACATTTGGGGAAAGGAACTGCTTCTTCAATGGTAAAATAGATTCCTCTAGTGTGAGGTTCGTGTTGGGCTCTGATGTAAATTTATTTTATCTGCATTTCTTGAGCTTGGCTGTTGGGATAATCATGGGTACGGTAGTATAGCCTCTATCTCCGAATACTTAGAAAAATGTTTTTTCCGTTCCTGGACCCATACCCTAGGCGATTACAGACTCAATCTCTATCCCCTTTCCTGTTGAGTCTCTTAATCTCCGGACCCTGAATCATTTATCTGGAGAGATTTTAAAATGAGCAATTTTTTCTCAAGTCGGGATTCGTCTATTAAATTTATTCATACAAGATCACCCCAAAAAAAAAAGTTTCACAATCATTAATATTATTCAAATACACTATTTTACATATCTTGAAGCTGTCTACTCTGGACAATTTTATCCTTAAATATATTTTATAGATAACAACTGATACATAAATATTTTAGATTGGGACTTGGGAGAGTGAAATGAAGGAAGTGGCAGCTAAGTTTTTGCTTATGAGATTGCAATCTTGAGACAAACGGGTAAATTTTACCAGTATCCATCGGGTATGGGTACTTTGATCATCCATACCTGGCTGTTTCTTTTTTAGGTTTTGAAATTTTCCTGTAGATCAAATTATACATGCCCTTTGTCTCTTGTTACCATTTCGGTTCTTTTTTCTTTTTACAGTTTTACCTATGTTTTTTTTGTTTTTTGGTCCTTTTTTTTCTATGGTTTAAATTTAGACTTGAAAGTTGGAACGAGTATATGTAGATTAAAAGCCATAACCCTCATAATTATCTCCCCATCCTGTTTCCATTTACCTGCACATGGATCTTGGTACGGAATGCCTTTGTTCTTCAATAGAAATGTTTAAACAATTTAGACATGATGAAAACCATTGTCAGAACATTTGATATGGAGAATTTTCATCAGCTATTATTGTTCTGATACCGGCTATCAGCATGTACATGTGCTATTGACTATAAATATAATTTCTCTTCCTATCAGTTTATATAGATACGTTTAGATTTAGACATTAAACATGCATGTCTGTTGTATTTAAAGTGAAAATTGATAAACTTTTAAAACTTGAACTTCTCTAATTCAGCGTCAAGATGGCATCAGTTCATGCGAATGCAACATCAATTGTTTGCAAGAATGGCAATCATGCTTCTCAATCAAAGTTCCCCGGTACTGTGTTCTTGCCTGGGTTTGATGTTGTTGGGCGTGTCTCAAGTGCTTGGAAGAAAGAACTTATCCCATTTTCCATGGCCTGGGGCCCTAGAGCCACATTGACATCCGATCCTCCGACTACTAATTCAGACAGAAGCAAACAAAAGAACACTGTAGACCCTGCTTCTCCAGATTTTCTGCCTCTTCCTTCCTTTGAACAATGCTTTCCAAAAAGCACAAAAGAATACAAGTATGCCCTGCCTTGTTCTCTCATTACATTTTATATTTTTATTGAATTTTATTTCCAGCTATTGTGGCTTTTCAATTTTTTTCTTAGATAGTTGTATTCAGATCAATGTGCATATAAGATGTCCTCAAATGACTTGAGTTATATATTATGATGTTATAGGGAAGTTATACACAAAGAAACTGGTCATGTGCTCAAAGTTCCCTTTCGACGAGTTCACCTAGCTGGGGATGAACCACATTTTGATACCTATGATACTAGTGGCCCTCAAAATATAAGCCCGAGGATTGGTATGCTGATCAAGCTTAATTCTACAAATTCTCTATATTACAATTTCTTGTGACTAATGTTGGATAACTTGGGTTCATAAGGAATTAAGGACTAATTGTTTTTTGGGTGAATTAATCTACTGTATATCCTCTCATCGACATTTTCCTAGACAAAATTAACCCTTTCTGTCTTTGTCTATCAGCATTTCCGGATTATCTTGATCTTTTTATTTTTGACCATTCAGATTATCTTTTTCTTTATATTAGTTAGATATTGCAGCCAAAATATTATTCTGTCATTTATTCTATCACTATTTCTGTCTGTTTCCTTTCTAAGGTGCCTCAAAGTGAGAATTCTTACAACTAGCTTAAATTTGTAATTATTTGACTCTTTTCCAATTCTCTTCCATATGGCAATCTTTTATCAATGAATTCAATAAAATGCCATATATGGTATGCGATCTTGTACCAGAAGGTTTTTCTTTTTCTTTAAATTGTAATCTAGTTTAAGGTTTTGGTTTAGAGTTTCTCATTTTCTCTAATTTACTTTCATTATGTACTAAACTAGCCAAGGCTCTCATTTCTCAGACATAGAGCGCTGGCATTCACATGCATTCATATATATGTGTATCACATTGCAATATAATGTTAGAAATGAAAGTTAGTCAAAATAGCATTTTCTTTTTTAAAATTTTTTATTATCCTGACTTCTGTTACTATTACTATTTTCTTAAAAGACAAAGAAGTGATGAATGGAATTAGTAATTTCATTGAAGAATCATATTTTGGTTGTTTCTATCACACCAAGCCTTAGGAAAGACTCATTGATTTACTTGGTTTTTTTTTTTTTTGGGGGGGGGGGGGGGTTTGGATTTGATAATCAGGGCTCCCAAAATTGCGCAAAGACTGGGTTGACAGGCGAGAGAAAATAGGTGGACCAAGATTCACTCAAATGTACTATGCTAAACAGGGAATCATTACTCAGGAGATGCAATTTTGTGCTGCCCGTGAGAAGCTCGACCCAGAGTTTGTCAGGTCAGAAGTTGCTCGTGGACGAGCTATCATCCCTTCCAACAAGAAGCACTTGGAACTAGAGCCCATGATAGTTGGAAGAAACTTCTTGGTGAAAGTAAATGCAAACATTGGAAATTCAGCTGTTGCAAGCTCTATAGAAGAGGAAGTTTACAAAGTTCAGTGGGCAACAATGTGGGGAGCTGATACAGTCATGGACCTCTCCACGGGTCGCCACATTCATGAAACTCGAGAGTGGATCCTACGTAACTCTTCAGTACCAGTTGGAACTGTACCAATTTATCAAGCACTTGAAAAAGTAAATGGAGTTGCTGAAAATCTCAGCTGGGAGGTTTTCAGGGATACCCTGATTGAACAAGCTGAACAGGGTGTTGATTACTTCACCATCCATGCAGGAGTGCTTCTGAGGTATATTCCATTAACAGCAAAGCGCATGACTGGAATAGTCTCCCGAGGGGGATCCATTCATGCAAAATGGTGCTTAGCTTATCACAAGGAGAATTTTGCTTATGAGCACTGGGATGACATCCTTGACATCTGTAATCAATATGATGTGTCCTTGTCCATAGGTGATGGGCTACGACCTGGGTCCATTTATGATGCAAATGACACAGCTCAGTTTGCTGAGCTCTTGACACAGGGAGAGCTGACCCGTAGAGCATGGGAGAAGGATGTACAGGTGATAAATCTTTGGTGTTTCTTGATAGCATATTGCTGATAAATCTATGGCAAGATAAAGTACCTTAGTTTTTAACCGAAATCTTCAAATTGAACTCACAACGTGGTACATATATCTGTTAATGCATTTCTTATCATTCTTTCTTTGGTTTGACTCATTATGGGCTTTCTTGGGACTAACCAAGACAGCTCTTATTACTCTTACACAATTGGGTATGAATAGACCAGTAATCCAGTGAGGAGCATATTGCAACTGCTGTTCAATTTCACACTGCCATAATGGCTAGTAAGGTTACTGGTTGGCTTTCTGCCAAACTTTAACATGGTGCATTGTGTTTATAAGAAAATTTGCTATGGGGTTGCCCTATCTATATCATACAATAAGTTACATCAACTGATGCAATATTACTACCATCAATACTTTTTTGGAGAAAATGAGTGATTTTGATTGCTCTGACTTACAGGTGATGAATGAAGGACCTGGGCATATACCAATGCACAAGATTCCTGAAAACATGCAGAAACAACTGGAATGGTGTAATGAAGCGCCTTTTTACACTCTTGGTCCTTTAACAACTGATATAGCTCCTGGTTATGATCACATCACCTCTGCAATTGGTGCTGCCAATATTGGAGCACTTGGCACTGCTCTTCTATGTTATGTGACTCCAAAAGAACATCTTGGGTTGCCAAATCGGGATGATGTAAAGGCTGGAGTTATAGCTTACAAGATATCTGCTCATGCAGCTGATTTAGCCAAAGGTCATCCGCATGCTCAAGCCTGGGATGATGCATTAAGCAAGGCTAGATTTGAATTCCGATGGATGGACCAGTTTGCTTTGTCATTGGATCCAATGACTGCTATGTCCTTCCATGATGAAACACTACCATCAGAAGGTGCGAAGGTGGCCCATTTCTGCTCTATGTGCGGACCTAAATTCTGCTCTATGAAGATAACAGAGGATGTGCGTAAGTATGCTGAGAAACATGGCTATGGGAATGTTGAGGAAGCTTTGAAGCATGGGATGGATGCTATGAGTGCTGAATTTCTAGCTGCCAAGAAAACTGTCAGTGGGGAACAACATGGTGAAGCTGGTGGGGAAATTTACCTGCCAGAAACTTACTTAAGTTCCAAGGAGAGGTAAACTTACTTAAGTTACAAGGAGAGGTGAAGTTAAATATATAGGATATCCTTTCCTATGATATATGAAGATGTCCTTTTCAACTTGACATTAATAAAAAGATGAGTCGTTGAAGTCTGAATATACTGCTGATATGAATATTTAGTTACTGGCTTGAAAATCTCGTTGAATAGACCACATTATTCATTAAACAATGGGTCCCCTTGATTGATTTGTTAACATAGAGCACTATCTATACAATAGAATTCCCAGATTCTCTCAAGCTAGAAACTTATACTAGAAGATGAACCAATGCTAGTTACTCTCATAAAACTTTGTAAGACTGAATTTTACTCCTGCAGTCATTGTAAATTACACTTTTGCGAGGATTTTCCAATTGAATTAGTATGCTTGTGATGAACTTGGATAATGCATCAGTACACCTTACATCATAAGAAGCTTCTTCACTGTTTTATGTCAATAGAAACAAGGTGGACTTCTTGGTACTTCAGTGCAACGTTGAAAAGTTTGTCTGCCATTTGATTTTAATAGGACCCCCTCAACAGATATGGAAATATCTTACGAAACTTCTCTTGCAGGGCCATATGAATGGAGTGAATGATCATTTGAGATCGAACTTGGAGCTGGCTGCATAAATGGCTTATCAGAATGGTGAAGAATGATATTCAAGTTTCAAGCTGTAGGCGAATACAAAGTTCAGTTTGTTGACGATCTTTTTAAAACTCTATCCTTATTCTATATGTCTGGTGTTCTCTAATTTTCATGAATAAACCGATCGTTTTCTCTAGTTTCATTTTTAGTTTTGTCTTTATCTTTTGGGAAATTTTATTAACATACAAGATGCACCAGGGGTGCCTGTATCTGCATGAGCTCCGGCTTTAACAAGCTAGGATGCTAGCAGATCAAGCTGAGATAGTCCCTTTGAACCTGAACAGGGTAAAGCCTGCGTAGGGAGCGTGCACTGTTCTTTTTTCTACATTTTTGTATGCATGTGCAGGGAGTGTGCGTTATGTATATGGCTTGAGCTAGCTGATTCCTGGGAAGCAGATTCAACATGATGGTCATGGAGTTGCTGAACCAGACGTTTATGCTACAAAATCTGAATATTGTCTCTTGGGACTTGAGTTGATGAACTTCTATATGAAGGGTAATTGTATAGAGCGTTTTAATTCTTGAAAGTTTTTCATTGTTAGATGCGTGCAGTGAGAACACCAAGATGCATCTAACAGTGAGAATGATTAACCTTTTGAGAAGTAGAATTCTCTATAAAATTATCAAAGACAATCGATACATCATAAAATTAACAAATCTCATGATCACTGAAATTTTTAATAGAAGTGTGTCTAACACGTGACTCTATGCCTGTAAAGTTGAAATAATATTAAACAAATTAAAACTGTTAATTTATTTTGCGGGACAATTTTTATTTTTTCTAATTATTTGATGATTCTATGCCTAATAAAATTATATTCATAAACACATGCTTATTAAAATAAATTTGTTCCCTTTGACACGTTTCAAAATGCCTATGAACAAGGTAACTTGTACCAGTTAATCTAGTTGGTATATTTTAAATTTGGAATAATATTGACATCACAACCTGTTTGGTATCCCGTCTATATTGCTGAAATATGAGGTTCTAATATAATATATTGAGAAATGCTTGTATAAAAATTCTAACATGCCCTACTGCATGAAGTATTCAAATGACGATTTCGGCTTGTATATATTTATTTTAAAAAAAAAAAAGGATTGCGGTAAAGTGGAATATCTTGATAAAGCCAATTAACCCTTTAGAATTGGAGCCGGGCTTTCATCTCTTTTCCTCTTCATGGTTTTGAAGTTGGTTATAAAGCTTCTCAATTTTAATCGAACTTTGAACTTACATGTAAAGTTGCCCCAAGGCATCAAACTTTATGGATGACGGATGACACAATTCTACTTTCTTTCATATATTAAAATCCTCGGAACTTTTTTTAGAATTACCTTTTAATCTGTCTAAGTTTCACATTTACATGCGAATATTAGACTTTGCATTTATTATCGTTAAAAAAGACTCATCATTTCAACTTGTTCACACTTGAAGTTGGAATAGGTGTAGTGACATGATCATATATTAGATAAAGCGATGAGGTCTTCTATACAGCGTGTGATGCCAGGTCTGTTTGTGAGTGAAAAATGAAACGTCGGAGTGAAATGCGCGACCTAAGATAACTTGTTATTTCTTTTTCTTTTTCTTTTTTCAAATTTGTATATGAGATGGTTCATTTAGGGTCAAATATCTCGTAGTTTAGAAATTTGCAGTCAATTACTTTATTTTATTCGTACGTTGCTACCTTTTGCTTTTATTTTCGTTAAAATTGGATGAAAATGGCCTGTGTTGTCCATGTGACTCAATTCTTTTTTTTATTTTTCCAAATTTAACCTAAATTCCTAATTTATAGTTGCTAGTCAATGCCTGTATATTCAAGTAGTCCTATGTTATTTTTCTTACAAAGAACTCAGTCTAAAATTTTAATATTTCAAATCTGAAATAATTCTTGGTCAAAACTCATAATGATTTGGTCCAAAATGATAGATTGGAGGAGAAGTTGAGAATTTAAGGTAAAATTTGTAGAAAAATTAAGGATTTTATAATTTTTTAAAAAAATTAGAAATTTTGATTAGTCAATGGAAGAACTTCAATTTTCACTATACAAGAAACTAGAAATTTTTATAGGGAAATTAGAATTTTTTTTTTTAAAAAAAGGAATTCCATAAAATTTTTAACAAAAAGATAGCAAATGGTAAAGTTGTTGACTGTGGAAATAATAAGAGACCCAATTACAAACATTTAAATCATAAGATAATCTATTATAAAGAGGCAAAATTATAAGAAAATAAATTATATCTTACCCTAAAATATAATATAAAGCTAGTCACGTAATTACATAAAATAACTAGACGAGAAACCTGTGTATAAAATAGTCTCTTCGATGATTCTTTGATTACTTAAATTGAGTTTTTCACGTGACCACCAAGACATCACATTTTTTGACATGTCAATCAAAGTGCAGGTGGAATAAATGTGCTGTGGGATTTAAATTCTAGAATAAAAACAGAGGTAAAGATGGAGGAATCATAGCAACGAGCAAGAAAGTGCGATATACAATACAGGGTTGTTCTTGCCAGTCTCTCGTGACTTTTATGAGTGGGTGACCCACACACCTCCCTCATGATTTTTAAAAGGTTTTCTTAGATTGTAATTAACTTAATATACCTCTTCCACTACCCAGAAAGTACACTTGTGTGATATAAATTAGTCATAGTGTCAAAGTAAACAAGGCAAAGTGTATCGCTATCTACTCTTTTTACCCATTCTCCCTCTTTTCCCACCGCCTTATGCCACTTTCTATCTCGAGACCATATCAAAATATACTTGTTTATTTTCACCCCTTTAATTGAAATGTTTGTACTTTAAAAATAAAATATAAATATATCTTAATTTGTATAAAAACTTAGTCTTCCTCTATCCACCTTATATAATAAAACTCGGTTTAGCCAAATTGTACACAAAGAGTTCGGTGCCTCCTTGAGCTGCGAGCTGCTTTAGGATTTTTTTAAAAAAATATATGTATCATATACATGAAAACTCAACACTTTTTTTTCACTTACTACTGTAGCATTTCCGCGACTATTGTTGCATTTTTTTTTTTAAGTTAAACACCTCGTGCGTTGTGAAGGAATAAGTACACCTAGTTTTTTTAAAAAAAAAAATAAGTAAAATTTTTTATGTCATTTTCAATGAAAATAAAACATGAAAATAATTGTTTTAAAGAACCTGTCGTATCATATTTGACTGTGAAAGACACCTATATATCAAGTTTTTGTCAGAGAACAAACGTGTTAAAAATTACACCTAAATCTTTCTAGGTAATAAAGATTGAACTCATAACTATTTAATAGAGTCCAATTTCTAAGTACTTTTTCATATCACTTGAACTTCAGAATATAAATGGTTTAACGAAGGCCATAACGAAGACCCTCTTATTGCATAATTGCTACTCCTCCACCAACTCTGCCTCTGGGTCTCACCTACACTTTCTTCTCTATTCTCAGCCACAGCAACATAAAACACTCTTGCTCCTCCAGATCAGTAAGCAAACAAGCATGAGCAACACAAAGAGCCACAGAGGCTACTCGCATGGCCAAACAAGCTTCTCATGGAGCCAGAATTATACTAGTAGTAGGAGTTCAGCTCGGAACAGGTACATGAGGACGTGCGCCTTCAGGATTATTCCAGGGCAGTCTGAATTTTCTCCTGTGGAGTTTCTGAAGCATCTTGCAGAGAGAGTGGCAACAGCTCTACGATCGGTCTCCACAGAGCGAAGAAAAACGAAAGGAAGAAGACATTTGGCAGAAGATTCATCATCATCATCTTCCTTAGGAAGATCAAATTCAAAACCAGGTGGTGGGGGCTCTGTGGATTCTTATAGATCTGATGCTGTTGAGGACTGCATTGAGTTCATCCACTCTTCCTTTTCAAGATCAAATTCCTCAACCAGCTCTCTGCATACTCATTGAGCCAATTTTGAAAAATGATAAACTCCCTTTGAAGATTATGGTGTGCTGCCATATATGTTTCAAGTGTTTATTTATCCTCTTGAATGTCTTAAGGCCTACAAAAGAAACAACAGCAGAGGAGCTACCTCCAGAAGGCTACTCTGTATTTATCCATAGTAGAGAGATTCTTAAATAGACACTTATTAGCACATCAAATCAATCATAAAGGAATCCATAGAAATGTCAAAATTTGGCTTGGTCTACTCCGAACGTTCTTTAGATGAGATTCTAAGGGCGTGGATTCGGTTTCAGCTAAAATAGTAAGTTGGAAATTGAATGAAGACATATTGGTTTCTTTTTCTTTTCTTTTTTTACCTTCCGATTGCTTCACTTGACTTTTTAAATTAATCAGTATTATGTCTATACTATGAAATATTAATGTTCCATAAAAAATCAATGACAATGATTGGAAATGTTAAAAACTAACTTTAATACCAAATTAACAAATATTATTGGGATTTTGTTATGTCATGGATCGAGTGATTGTTTACAGAAACCGCCCTAACTTTGTCTCCTAACTGTAACTGATGAACTCAATTACAACTTTGCTTTGGAATTTTTCATTCAATTTAAATGTTGGGTGCAATATACTCTGCTTTCCTGGTTTTCTGGTGTAAGACATCAACATATGAGATATCTTCTCTGATTCTGTTCTAAATAAAGTTCAGTCTTTACTATTACATTGTAATTGGAATTGAATTGATATTAACAGATACCAGTTATAGCATCAGTTAATTGACCTAAACAAGTAAAAGAAAACCAAAATCACCATACAGCAAAGTTTAATTTGTCAAACAGATTATTATACCCAGTTGGTAGTAATTGACACAAAATGAATCAATATGTTAGTTAAATACAAAGACCCATAAGCTAAGCAGCATGGAACACTAGAAATAAAATCCAGTCTTTATGTACAATTTGAGGTCTGGGTGTCTTAAAAAGCATTGATACTAGCCCATTTATCCTTTCATGATGGGATAAAGTTGTAACCTAAATAAATATGTTAGTATTTGAATTAATATTGAATAATTAATTATTAGAATGATTGATTATTATTTTTCAAAGGAATTGAAATAATTAATTATCTAATAATTATTATTTAAAAGCAAATGAACTCAAAAAGGGGAATTATATCTTATTAGTTAGTTATATTCTATAAATTGGTAATCTCCTATTAGATCTCTTCCGAGAGAAATATAAATAGGGATCAGGGTGGTTCGGGTTATAGGGTTCCTAATCCTTAGGCGAAAAGCTAATAAGAAAACACTCACACATATAGGTATGTTTCTCTTTAGCTATTATTTTTAATCTTCAGAAATATTTTACAGTTGTATCAAAGCCTTGTTCGAAAGAAATTAGTATGGGCATGGTGATCCAAATAGATAGAGTGGGCATTGATTTAGTTTTAAAATAGATATCCAATCATGTAGAGATTGGAAAGCATACACTCAAAGACAATGGTAAGACATTGGCTTAGTTCAAGGTAAGTGTCGAGCCATATGAAATTTGGAAAATACACACTTAGAGCAATGTTAGATTCAAGTGAAAGCAAAAATAGATAAAAATTTCCATAAAATTAAATTAGAAGAATGACATACGAATAAAAAAGATTCATACACCTAGTACTTTGATATTTTGACTCAAGAAAAGATGTCCATACCACCCATATATTTTCTCACAAAATCCAATAATAAAAAGCTAGACATAAAATGTTTAAATGTAACTTTTCAAGTGTAGGCGATGCAAGTGTCAAATATATACCAATCGCGAAATGACTAAATGTACCTTAGGTGACGTTGTGTGTGATACGAATTACACTTGCACAGAACACCAAAGATAACTTAGGGTTCCATTATAATCAAGAGATTGAAAACAAAATACGGAGAACAATAAACAACGGATGTATGTATATGAGTAAGGTACTTGGGAGAGAAAATGGCTGAAAAGGGGGGTGTGTTTCAATTCTTTGCAAAAAGCCCTCCAAAGCCACCCTTCTTTTGTGGCAGCGCCACGGAGTTCTTGCCGCCGCTTACGGTGCCTCCGCTGCCACTCTTGTCCTCCACCTTCTTGAGAATAGGGTCAGTCTCAAGAAGCTGATCTTCCTTCTGCAACCCTCCCAGAATCCAATCCAGAAGACCCTTCTCCTCCTTGCTTCCTCCTCCACCCTTCGCTGCCGTTGCTGCGAAGACTCTTGCAGTTGCAGGAGCAAATGACATTATCATGGAAGCCATGTTTCTGAGTTTGGAAGCTAACGTTCACAGATTGGAAACGGTGGATTCGAATGGTAAGAGCCATGGCATTGTATCTCTTGTGGCTATTTCTGTCCGGTCAATCTGAGCCCTTGGATTGGGTTTATGGAAACCACGAGCCCTCCATAAGTGTCTTATCTTGATTGTCGTAGGTGAGAAAATGAAATTCTTTAATAAAAATTTCATGAAGAAAAAATTATACATTTATCTACCAAAAATAATTATACAATTGTCATGGAAAACCTTTCTTTTCTTTGAGGATGATAGGTGTGTATGATAGGTGAGAGTGGCGATAGTAAACTCATAACAATAGGAAAAAGAAAAAAATGAAAATTATTCTTTTACTTTTTTTAAAAAAAAATTCTTATTGCTGAAAAAAAAAATAAAGAAAAAAGTTTCTTTGATAAAAAAAAGTTTTCGTGGAAGAAAAAATTTAATGATGACAAAACCTTAGCAAAAGAAAAAAAAAATTAGGTTCTGTTTTTAAGAAGGGAAAACTTAGATATAAAATTTTACATTTTTGCTAAGTAAGTTTTTTAATAAAAATATGATAAGTATATTGTTGTTTATAATTTAATATCACGTAATTGAGGTTTTTAAAAATATTTTGTATATATATTTTTTGAAGGACCTGATGACAAATACTTAAAAATTTTGTTTTAAGTTAAATCCTTTTAAAAAAACATAAAGTGCATAATTATTTTGTAGAAAGAGCTAATAAACAGACGCATGTATCAATGGATTTTGGTAGCTGCCACATTTAATATTTTGATGAATATTTATTCACATATAGCATAATTAATTGATGCATTATATGATTTGATAATTTTTAAATGTTCTTTGAAAAAATTTAATAAAATTATGATACCAGAAATATGTTTATGGATAGATCTCATTACAAACTTGTAATGAAATTTATGAAAATTGTTATAAAAAAAAAAAAGAAATTTATGAGAATTGTTATAAAAAAAAAAAAGAAATTTATGAGAATTGTCCTGTTTTAGCAGGATGAGAGTTCATCCATTCACCTTGGCAGCTAAGGCTACGAATTGGACGTGTGGCAATGATAAAGCCATTGCTCAATACTGAAAGTGGGCCTTCATGGGGCCATTTGGAATGATGTGGTATTAGTCTTCACAGTTTAGCCCATTAAAATGTGTCCTCAAAACCCTAAAAAAAAAACAAGTGACATCAAATACCTTCATTTTAGATGGTAGGATAAGATAAATGGGTTTACATGCCTTTTGACTTGTACATGGTCGCAAAATTTTAAGGTGAACTGAGTATTTTAAATTTTTTTAATATTTAAAAATTCATTTATAAAAAAACTTTAAACAAATATATATAATCAATATTTTTACAATATTTAAAATAGAAAGTATCTTTATATAGAGCCCTAAACTAAAATTTAAATACAATACTAGTATGTAAATTTTAAAATGCAATACTTTGTTTATGGAACTATCATAAAAAGGAAAAATATTAGCTATTTGTTATATTTAAGGTTTAATAATAATAGTTATGTAATTGTTGACTTCGAAACCTACAAAAGCTAATCTGTGCTATTTATTTTGAGAAAAATGAACCAATTATATTATCTAATTTGAAGAAAACAAAATTCAAAGTAATATCAATAGTTTTTCTCAAAATAAATAATAAAAGTTAACTTTCAAATGTTCAAAAATCAACTTTTGTTGATTATGTGACTTTTGAACATTAAATTTAACAACTGACCGTTTTACTTTTTATGATAGTTAAAGAGCTAGCAAAGTGTTACATTTTAAAATTTAAATACCAATAATATAACTAAGTTATAGTTCACAGGAGATAAAATATAGTTTCTTTACTTTATATATATATATATATATATATATATATATATATAATGCTGTCATTTTATATTCAAACATCTTTGTGTTTCTATACTTAAAATTTAAGAGTCAGATAAACCTTAATTATACTAATAACAAATTATATACTAGCAAAAATTAAAGGGTATGACTATAAAGAATTCGAGTGCTCGGCCTTTCGATCCTCGGATGGCTATTGGGATGTGTGCATGTCGATGGCCATTTTGGTCATCCAAGAACCAAAAGTTTAACTTTACCAATTGAACAATTATTCAAATATTTATAAATAATTTTCAAATGCTTAAAAAATAAATTTTTTGCATATTATATATTAAACACAACCTAAATTTCTTTTTCTTTTCATTTTGATGTGCACACTTGATACTAGGACTCGTCTCAAACATATTTATATATTTGTTAATAAATTGAACTCATCTATTTATCATTCGTAGGAATTTACTTGTATGAGTTGATAAAAATCTCTCTATTTGTTTTTGGCATCAATTGAGACAAACCATTTAACAGAGAGAGAATAGATTTAATCATGGGTTGGTGTAGTTACCTCGGAGAAGCCTGGGTTTCTTGCCGTCAACGTTTCCCGACTTTCTCCTGAACAAGTGTCTAAGTTAGTGAACTCTTTTGGTATATACAATACTTGTATTTTCTGTGGATCATATCGGTCCATCGTCATAGATATCTTTCTTCTTTTGTTGTAATTAAAATTTGCAGCAATCCCATTTTCCAACTACGGGTAAACCATCTCTAACCACTCCTTTTTCGCTTGCACTCTATACACGGTGTGTTTACAAAGAATACCAAGAAAAGAAAAGGAAACAGCTTTCAAGGCTTATGATTTAAAATGGTCATACAAGAGACTCCAGTTGGTAGCGGCTCTGTAGTTGACTTTGCTTTTTGTAATATATATATATATATTAAAGAACGTTTTAATGTAGTGTAAAATCAAAATGCTAATAAATAGGTTGAATCAATATAGGAGAAATGTTTGTTAGATTAATAAAATAACACAGCATGATCACCTTATTAAATTAAATTCGATGCCTCTGAAAATATGTAATTTAGAATGTAAAGAAATAAAGCCATTCCAAATCGTACTATTCATCAGCTTGATAAGTTGTGAAACCTACTGTAACAGTATCACAGTTCCATATGTAACAATAGAATTGTAATATTTTAGTGGCAAAAAAATATTAAATATTTTTTAAACCCCACATTATATTATCGGCTCTTCAAAAAATATTTTTTTTACATATCATAATTTAATCAAAAATCTCTATCTAAGTTTCATTGATATTATTTTCACACGTCAAACAGCAAGCCATTTAAGCATCTAGAATCATCAGATTATAATTTCAACGTTCACATTCTCATCCAACTACTGAGAGCTAAAAAGCATGCCACGTTTAGCAAATAAGAGAAGTAAGAAAAAGAAAAATCTTTCGCAGATAAAAATTATCTCCCTTTATTAATTTGAGTTTAATTCTTTTAAATGTATAAGTATTTAAAATGTAAAGATATAAAGTAATTACAAATTCTACTATTCACAAGCTTGTTAAGTTGTGAAACCTGTTGTATCATTATATATATATATATATATATTACAATTTAAATTCATACCGTGACAATAGAATTGTAATATTTTAATGGCAAATAAATATAAGACATTTTTAACTCCACATTTATATTATTAACACTTCAAAAAAAATCTTTTTTACATATCATAAATCAATTAAAAAAATCTCTGTATATGTTTTGTTAATATCTTTTCACACATCAAATAGCAAGCCATTAAGCATCTAGAATCACCATATCTAATTTCATTTTCAGCATTCTCATTCTAATCCAACTACAAAAAGCTGAAAGGCATGCCACATTTAGCAAACAAGAAAATTTTAAAAATGAAAAATGAAAAATCTTTCACAGATCAAAGTAGTATCATCTTTTCTTGTTTCCTTCACACAGTTCCTATATATCAACCTAACAGCGACTCTTTGAAGCAAAAAAATTCCCAACAACTCTCTCCTAAACCTTCTTTTTCGTCATTCTATCTATATATATAAGCACCCCTCCTTCTCTTTTTAGTTCCAGTCATTGATCACACAAAATAATCACAACATGGAGACCCTTCCTCTTGTCTTCACTCTCGCAGCTGCTCTCTCTGCCTATTTCCTATGGTTCTACCTTTTGTTAGCTCGAACCCTAACGGGTCCTAAAGTGTGGCCCTTCATGGGTAGCCTCCCTCTTCTCTTCAAGAATCGAAGCCGAGTCCACGACTGGATCGCTGGAAACCTCCGAGCCACCGGTGGTTCCGCCACCTACCAGACTTGCATTATTCCGATTCCCTTCTTTGCTCACAAGCAAGGGTTTTATACAGTAACGTGTCACCCCAAGAACATCGAGCACATCCTTAGATCACGGTTCAGTAACTACCCCAAAGGACCCAAATGGCAAACCGCTTTCCATGATCTTCTGGGTCAAGGTATTGCTGAATTTTTATAACATAAGTTGGGTTTTTCAATAAATTGATTATTGGATTGATATGAATTTTAAATAAATTATGGCATGGGTGTGATGGATAGAAATAAGTCGGGTATTTTCTGTTAATGGTTAGCATGTGAGCTTTGTGAATAAATTTAAGATTGCTTATTACTTAACACATCAAGACAGCACAGATTTTTGTTGTTAAATTTTCTAATTTAAATATGTGACAAGTAAATAATCTGTATAACTCAACACTTTATTAGATAGTTTAAATCATTCCTTTCACATACTACGTATTTATTAAAAAAATATAATAATAAAATTTTAAAAAATTTAACCTAAATCTAATCATATAGATACTGTTGGCCTAACATTAAAAGTTTATCAATGCAATGGAAAAGAGTAAAAGTTCTTCTTTCCCCATACACTTTATTTGTACACTTCATTATTTTAACGTGCGTTTTGGTGTCCAAATATTTTATGAATCTATTGTGATGTTTAATTTCAAGAATCTATAACTATTGATATATATTTTCAGGTATATTCAACAGCGACGGAGAGACATGGCTCATGCAACGTAAAACGGCAGCTCTAGAGTTCACGACCCGAACCCTAAGGCAAGCCATGGCTCGCTGGGTGAACCGGACCATCAAGAACCGGCTATGGTGTATTCTAGACAAGGCGACGAGGGAGAAGGTGGCAGTGGACTTACAAGACCTTCTGCTTCGCTTAACCTTCGACAACATATGCGGATTAACCTTTGGCAAAGATCCCGAAACCCTCTCTCCGGATCTCCCCGAAAACCCATTCGCCACGGCTTTCGATACCGCCACGGAGGCCACCATGCATAGACTCCTCTACCCGGGTATCCTATGGAGGTTCCAGAAGCTTCTAGATATCGGATATGAGAAGAGACTGAAAGAGAGCCTAAAAATCGTTGAGACTTACATTAATGACGCTGTTTTGGCTCGCAAGGAAGCTCCATCGGACGATCTGCTCTCGCGGTTCATGAAGAAGCTCGACGCCAATGGAAACCCCCTTCCGGACCCCGTACTCCAGCGAATTGCTCTGAATTTTGTCCTCGCCGGAAGGGACACGTCCTCGGTGGCTCTCAGCTGGTTCTTCTGGCTCGTCATGAACCACCCTCGGGTCGAGGACAAGATCATCGACGAGATCTCGGCGGTGCTCCGGGAGACTCGCGGCGGCGATCGCCGGAGATGGACGGAGGAGGCTCTGGACTTCGACGAAGCGGATCGGTTGGTTTATCTGAAGGCTGCGTTGGCCGAGACGCTGCGTTTGTACCCGTCGGTGCCGCAGGACTTCAAATACGCCGTCGCCGACGACGTCTTGCCGGACGGGACGTTCGTGCCGGCAGGATCGACGGTGACATATTCGATATACTCGGTAGGGAGGATGAAGCCGATTTGGGGGGAGGATTGCTTGGTGTTTAAACCGGAGAGGTGGCTGTCGGTACAGGGAGACCGGTTCGAACCGCCCAAGGATGGGTATAGGTTCGTGGCCTTTAACGCCGGTCCGAGAACCTGTTTGGGGAAGGACTTGGCTTACCTGCAAATGAAGTCCGTGGCGGCGGCAGTACTGTTGCGGTATCGGCTATCGCCGGTTCCCGGTCACCCAGTGGAGCAGAAGGTGTCACTCACTCTGTTCATGAAGAATGGGCTCCACGTGTTCTTGCATCCACGTAAGCTCCGAGGAGCGGCCTAGGCGTGGGGTATTCTCGTCATTGCAAACGAAGACCTGAAAAAAGAGCACAGGGGTAATATGGTCATTTAGCAGCATACATTTGAGGGTATTGATGTGAATTAATGTTCTAATTATTGTTTTTTTTCATAAATTAAATTAGTAATGAGTCTGTTGGGGTTGGGTGGGTAGAATTTGAGTTCACAGTTGCTTAACTAAATTGGAAGAGTGGTGTACTTGTTTATGTTGTTCCGTATCAGAAGATATGGGCTTTCATATTCTTACCGTCTGTCAATTAATAAATATTATATAAAAAAAGGTTATACTTTTTCTTTTCTGAGTTCAATATTTTAGTCTCAGCAAGAGCTTTCATTTTGGATATTCTAGTGATTGAAAGAAAAAACCAATATGAACGCAGCTCCGCCTATCCCTATATATTATTACAAATATAAATTTAATTTAACAAATCGCTCATTTTCTCTCTCTCTCTCTCTCCCCCCTCAATGTTCCCCTCAAATACTTTCACGGGAAATTTTCCCTTTAAAGTTTCAAATTACTCACTAAATTTGATTAGATCTTTTAATAGATGAAAATTCAAATATAACTAAATAAGCTCGAAGTGCAAGTTTTGTATTTTTTGGAGAGTCAAAACCTGAAACTCGATAAAATTCTATGTAAGTTAAAGCTCGAAACTGAATTGGGATCATGTCTACTTTTAAACCTATCATACACCACAAAACTTGATATTATTCACAGTAACTGGAAGACTTGATTAGATCCCTTAATAGATGAAAATTCAAATATAACTAAATAAGCTCGAACTGCAAGTTTTGTATTTTTTGGAGTCAACACTGAAACTCGATAAAATCCTTTGCAAGTTAAAGCTCGAAACTGAATTGGGATCATGTCTACTTTTAAACCTATCATACACCACAAAACTTAATATTATTCACAGTAACTGGAAAACTTGCTTCTCCGAAAACAATTAGTAACCAGTGTTTAATTGCGTAATGATATCAGTAGGTGACCGTCTTAAAAGAAAGAGACCCATCTAACGGTTCACTATCATGACACAACAAAGTCCACGACACTAATGCTACCAACTTATTTGACCAGAGGATGCAAGCAAGACAGGAAGATAGGAAATTAGGGAGGAGGCAAAAGAAGCTTGATGAATAATACATCATAAAGTAATTTGCCACTTTGTCACAAAAATTGATTTTGCTTCATCGAATATAATATTTACAAGTGTGATGTTAAGTCAAGCAACTAACACAATATTCCCACTCAAAATGGGGAAAACAATATAGGAAGAAGAATGTGGATCTCTAATTCTAAACCCTTTTCCCAGGTAGAACATCAGGGTTTAAACTATAAATGATGCCAATTCATCTCACAAGAACAAGAGAGACCTTTCACTTCTCTAATCCACCATGGTATGTAAGTATTCTAATTTTTCAAATACTTAAAAACTTATTTATAAAAAAGTTGAGCATGAAATGTATCCCAAAAAAAAATCAATGTCCTTATATTATTTTTAAAATTTTCATTCGTGTATGCTCAAACATCTTATAAATAAGTTTCTGTGTTTGGAAAATTGAACTTTTCACATACCAAAAATTACCTCAATGCTCTATTTGTCAGGGATAAAGTCTCAGTAAGATGTGTTGCTTCCTTATTAGATTTTTTCTTCCTGTAGTTGTTTGGTTCCTCGCTTCTGGGAGAATTGAGATTTATCTTATCTACACATGCCAAGTAGTTACCCCCACCTAGTTGGAAAAAGTCTAACGTTATTGTTGTTGTATACATGCCAAGTAGCAAGTATCTGTCTGTGACTGGAAGTTATTCCAAGATCTTTTCACCAGTTGAAAAAAGGTTCCACACCACGGTTCCAACCAAGTACAGCCCAACTGAAACCTTGAAAACATCATCCCAAGAACCTGATAATAGTTCAAGAGGACAAACATAAATGTAGTATCAGATTCTTGCCCCAAACATCAGATTTTGATAAATTATTGAGCACAAGGACTCATGCTAGGATGACATGCAGTGCTCTGCTACGCTACCAGAAGAATGCCTTCATTCCAAAATGTAGGCAATCTAGGTTTATTGTGAACGACCCAGAACCAAGTGTTTTCATCAGAACAAAGAAGAACCCAAGTTGGGGCAAACTAAGGTTCATCTCATGCTTGCTTATCCAACTTCAACATCGCCTAACCTGCTGAACTTTGTGGTTAATTGTTCTTGAACCACATTATTGAAATTTATATTAATGACTTACATGATAAATGAAATAAACTTGTAAGAGAGATTATTATCTAGATCCAATCTATTAAAAATAAGCAGATCAAGTTAATTATAAATAGACACATAAGTTACTAAAGAGTATGTCTAACATGCTTATATGTTTATTTTTTATTGATTTGGTTTACTTATCTTTAATAGACCATGTTTATCTTAAAATTTCTCATACTTGTAAAAGTTATCCATCGCACTGCCTTTTGGAGAAAAAAAATCTGGACCACAGTCCAGAAATACAGTACTAGTGCGTCACAATTCCAGACCGTGTGGTTTCGTATTGAAGTAACAATATCAAAATGATTGGAGTTTCTTCAGTAGCTAAGATAGTATAAGGAACAGGTACTTACCATGCTGTAGAATGTACCCTGTTGCTGCTGTTCCAAGAACACCAGCCAGTACTCCAGCAGTATTAGATAGACCAAGCAATATGCCCTGAGAAGAAAATTGGGAAATAAATACAAAACTTATCTTTCTCCTTCTAAAATAGTATAATCATGCAATTAACTAATGGTGGGCTGTTGAACATAGATGGCCATACATTAGCACACACAAAAAGATATGTTTGGGGCACTTTCGTTCCATGGATCAAATATGAAAAAAGTTACATGCTGCAGAAATATCTAGGCATAATGAATCTACTTACTGAATATCGTGGGCCTATATCTTGATGGTTGGAATATAGACCAGACTGAGAGAATGCATCAGTTCCCTATTTAGACAGAATATGAACTAAGTTAGTACTGTTGAATCTCAAAGTTGAACAGTTGAAACAATCCTTTCTAGTTCCTCTAAGGTTTTTCACTGTAGCTTGACCATAAAGAAATTTTTTTAAAAAAAGGGAAAGAAAAGAAAAATGTATCATTAAACTTTCCTAAAAATTCTCAAGATCTTATTGTAAAGAAATTTGACTTTGCAGAGCAGTCAGATTCGCATGGTCATGCATTATGAACTAGAAACCATGATAAAATTAATTGATTGATACTTGAATGTGAGAAACTCTAATAACAAGAACTCTTTATCCAGGTATATTGAAGGATTCACACAAACAAGAAAAAATGAAAAGTCACGATTATTCAGAGATTTCCAATATCAAAATAGGAAATACATATATCAGTACAAAACAAGAAGCAAACCTGACTGCATGTCATACACAAAACAGCCATTGCAGGAGAATTTATGTGGCTCAACTGAGTTAAGAAGAAAGCAGGGCCAAGAAACCCAACTGTTTGCATTATCTGCAAAGGAAAAAAAATAAAAGTATACTGTTAGAACCCTGTAGAACTTAAATTGTATAGAGCACCCACCAACTGAAAGCTCTAAGTTGCTATATGTCCAAGGATGAAGAAATCAAAGAAGCTTCTCTCTGACTATTGTAGAAAACATTTTGAAGTTAGCTTCAATAGTCTTAACAGAGAAAAAATCTGCAGAAAAAGATGCAATAAAGAAGGTTGATGACACATGGATTTCTTCATAATATAAAAATGAGGGAAAAAAAAAAGGGAATGGTGAAATTAAAAGATTTTATGCACCTCTCAATCTCAGGACTGATGAGTACATTGTATGCGAAAAAAACAAAAAAGGATTTAATATGAACAAATTGACACCTCAAATGTGGATTACAGTTTCCTAGACATAGCATAGTAAGAGAACGAGAATTAACTATTTTTCTCAAACTAAAACTTATTAAAATAATAATAAAGAACATTATTCATTTTAAACTTATTTATAAAATAAAAAAATAAAATAATTTATAGGAAATTTTGAGACAGGTAAAAGACAGAGAGATTAATTTTCTGATTTCAAAAACAAAATATTTGAATTAAGAATAGGCAAGAGGTCCCAAACTCTTTGGGCACAAGGAAACTTTCGTTTTTTTTTTTTCTTTTGGAGGGGGGGGAGGGGGGAATATATCTAAAAAAATTATATTCCCAAAAGGAAGCTACAAGAAAAATAAGAACAATATGAAATTGATACCTTGCGAACCCTTGTAACTGATAAACCCCTGTTTACAAGAGTGTCTGCAATCCAACCACCAAAATTTGCGGACAGTGCCATTGTAAGCCACGGTAAAACACAAAATAGGCCAGATTCTGTAAGATTGAACTTCAGGACCTATGATTAAAAAGGAAAATAACCCTTCTGTTAAATTAAATGTTGACATTTTTTTCCAAGTTGCCAAGGACATTACACATCAAGACATTTACATTATGATAGTCAGCTAAAGTCTGCTACCTTCAATATTAACAATGCAGAGAATTGAGGCTTGCCAAGACTGTAGTGAAGAATGCTAAACTGATGGAAAGACTTACTTGGTTATAGTACGTTGGCATCCAAGTAAGAAGAATAAATGTTCCCCAGTTGTGACAGAAATGAGACACTATTAGAGCCCAAACAGGTGCTTTTGACAAAATTAATCCCCAAGGTATATTTTTCACAGGCTCCTTGGAAAAGTTGTTTGAAGTAATTAACTTCTTTTCTGCAGCCCGCAGTTGAGGATCATCAAGAGGTGAACTGTGTGCCTACAGCAGCAGCTCCCAGAAGAACATAAAAGATAAGCACATGAGCAAGTAAAAAATGCTACTAGGATTGGGCAAATTTATCACAAACTAAAAAATTTTGTAGATAGATGGCAGCAAAGAAAAAGCAACTTAGTGACAAAAGAATCCTTAAGAAAACATGTGTATGGGTATTTCGAATTCAAAAAGGAGGAGCCAATAAAAAATAAATAATTTAGCACGTGCAAATCTTACCTTACTAAGCCACACAGAAAACCAGATCGTCCCTAACGAACCAAAGGAGTAAAATACTGATGGCCATCCAAACTGATGAATTAGAAAGGGTGAAAAAGCCAGTCCAGTGACTGATCCAAGGTACATGCCACTGTAGACCAGCGCTAATGATCTACTTCTCTCTGCTACAGGAACCCATTTTGATAGAATATTATTCATGGCTGGCATAGCTACACCCTGAAACAGGCCAAATGAAATGAACTCCATATGCATGTATCAAATCACTGCTAGAACCAGGGATATCGTGAATTACAATGATAAAACATTTCTCTTTATTTATTTGATAAATTATTTGGTAGAACTTTGCTTATGGAGAGCTTTTCCTACAAGTAGAATGCAAATAAGCAAACTCTTTACAGCTTGATTAACAAAACCCACCTCACCAATCCCCATGAATGCCCGAACAACTAATAGGAAGGGCAACCCAAGTTTTGCAGCAACAGGAGTGAGGGCAGTGGCAATGGACCACCAAACTACGCCAAATCCCAACACCTGCTTTCCCCCCACTGTGTCTGCCCATATTCCGCCAGCAATCTGCAACCAATGTCTATGATTCAGAGTCATGAACTTAAAGTTCATATTCGTACATATACAAGTAAGAAAAACTACTAATCAAACTTATGTTCATCAATATTAACTTTCACCTGAGTGAGGAGATATCCCCAGAAGAAAGAAGACTGTATTAGACCAACAGTGCTGGGGTTCCAATTGTACTCTGCAGACATAGGAAGTATGGCAATGCTCATATTTACCTGCCAATGTGAAACAGATGAAAATATTAAGAGTATGAGCCAATTGAAAATTTGAAGTCTTCCGATGGCATGCAAGGCAGGGCAATATTATTTTATGGGACTACTGGATTGAACCATGAATATTCCTTTTTTTTTTAACGTGATAAATGAGACCACCGTAGGTATCAGCAATTGAAATCAAGTTTTTCAAGCGTACGCATTCATTTTAGCTGTCAATACTATGACAATAATATATAATTATGCTTCCATAGCTTCAAAAACCAAATTATTTTATTGATATTGTCTACTTTAGCAGCTAATAACAACTAGTACTGCTACTATAGCTTCTCACAGCAAAATTACGAATTGCATTTCATACACAGCGATAAATGCAGCATTTCTAAGTCGCAAAACAACAAAGAACCGAATCGTTTAATACTACCACATACGCAGCAAACAACTGAGAGAAGCTCACTCTATCCATATTGCAGAGAAGAAACGCAGAAAAGCACAGAAGCACAATGACCCATCTCTTGGGGAACTCTTCCCACCATGGGCCCACATTATCCAATTCCTCCTTCTCAACGACAACATTGCTCACGACATCCCCGAACTTCAACGATTCAGGTACGGAGTCGGAGACGTCGTAGGGCTCGGATTTGACATCTGCCAACACTTTCCCACTTCCCCTCTCGCCGGAACTTCCCGCCGAAACGCGAAACACACGAAGGTGGGGTCCCTGCCAAGGTAAGTGTAGCCAAAATAGAGAGGGAAAGGAGGCTATGTGCTTTGCATCGGAGCCAAAGGGTTTTCTGGAAACGGAGATAGCTGAGGAGGGAGCTTTTGGTGTGAGAGGAAAAGAGGAAAGCAGCACTCTGGCGCTCATTGGGTGGTGAATTGTGAGACTTCACGAACTGTTTACCACTTCTCCGGAGGAGATAGTTTTAAGGGTTAACGGAATCCTAGATATTAAGGAAATGGGAGGGATATTTATGAATATTGGCTTTGGTTTTGACACGTGGCGGTTGTATACACAGGATTCTATCACCATGGGTAAGACATAGATTATACATATTTTATTTGTCAAAAACTTAAACTGAACAACTTGCACTTGGATTAATATACAAAATTGTTAATATAAAAATAAAAAATGTGAATTAAAAATAATAAATATATTTAATATAATATAAAAAAATATTATTTTACTAATATATTTGGTTAAATAAAAAAATTTAAAATAAAAAAGTATGATAAAAAATGACCTTTATACTTCTAATAATAATAATAAAAGTATAATAAATTCTACATAAATTAGATATAATAATTATGACACATGAGATGTAGAAAATAATTTCTTCTCCATCTCTTTTTATCACATGCTACGATGTCACAAAACTATGAATTAATTTAGTTTTTTATAGTTTTGCTATTAAATTTTTTTGATAAAATTAGAACATGTATTCAAATTTTTTAAAAAAAAAATTCAATTATGTACTGCTAAATTATAAAAATCATACAATTATATGTAGAAAATAGTTACTTATTATATTATTATTAAAAAATTATAAACTTATCACTTTTTAATAAGAAACTTCATAACAAAAATATAAAAAAAAATGCATATAAATTGTTTTCTTAAATTTTTCCACTCTTTATTACTAGACTATGACTTTCTGATTTTGATTATAGATTCAAGTTGTAAATAAAATTAAAAAAAATACACCTAATAATGTAAAAATTAATTTTATTAAAAAATTGAATTTTTTTAAATTTTTAATTAATTTAATTTAGGACTATATTAAAAATAGTTCTACATTAAATTAATCTTTCTTAAAAATATTTCTTAAAAATGACCCTATTATAATTTTTTGTATTTTAAAAAATTATTTATAAATAATTTGGGTATGAGATAGGTAAACAAATTAACTTTTTATGGTGTTTTATACATGCATACATATATATATATATATATATATATATATATATATATATATATATGATAACTTTTTTATTGATTAAATTCATATATTTTATAAATAAATATATAAATGTTTAGAAAATTAAAATTCTTACACATCAAAGCAACCTTAGAATTTTCGCTGTTGTGCGCGTATGTCACTGTGCTTGCCAACAAGATTTCATTTTCTGTACTATTTCCCTCCAAGTTCCCAAATGAATGTGAGGTAATGATATTATTATTTGTTGAATAAGCATTGAATTTATTTATTCAAACCGAAAAAGTATACAAATCAGCAGAAAATGTTTGTAAGACAAATCAATTGAAAAAAAAAATTATATGCAATTTTTTATACCTTTATTATTAAATTTTTAATTAAAATATAATAAATATATAATTGTTTAATAATAATAAAATAAGTGAATGATTTTTAGAAATCAAAATTATAAGATTGAGTTTTTAAAGAATTTTTTTTTTGTATATGTTTTAATTTTATTGAAAGAATTTAGTAGTAAATAAATAAATAAATAACACCTAAGTCTTAATCATATTAGTCTTTCACCATCATTTTTAAGTTCAATCACACTCACACTTCCAAATAGATTTTTTTATAATATTGCATTAGATCTAGTTTTTGGGAGATAAAAAAAAAAAAAAGCAATAAGCCTCGCATTGTATGGGCCTCATATCTCTCTAAATTACTTTCACCTTTAATATACTAATTTCGACACATTATCTTAAAATTAGGAATAATTAGTCAAAAACTCAAATTTATAATTTTAAATATTTATATGTAATATATTTATTGTAATAAATTAAATAAATAACACATTATTTCTATTTGTACACATAATTGTATAATATGACATGTAAAAGATACTAAAAGTGAAAATGCAATATATTGAATATTAATTTTTAGCTAATTTCAAGCTTTGATGGCGAGGATGCTCTTGATTATGTGAATATTAATTTTCATTCATCACTTATTTTAGGAAAAATAAATAATTTGGTCTTTCTAATTTATCTTAATTCTTTATTTGATTCTTATAATTTATACTTTTTCAAACTTTAAAACTTAGTACCTACTATTTATTTCCCTTATAACTCCATTTAATCCTGTGGTTAATAGATTGTTAGATTGAAGCTAAGGTGGAGATGATAAAGCCACATGAGTGCCAATTTATTTCCCTTTTCAAAATACAAAAGCATCACTTTGAGATTAATAAAAATCACAAGCAGAACAACACCCATCTGACTAAGAATCCCAATGATGTCGCAAAAGTGAAGTAGCTGAAAGTTTGAAATTACATGAAAATCACCAACTAGCTCTAAGTTCACTACCCATCTTATTTCTCTAAATCATAGGTTATTCAGTCCTCTTTGATCTAGCTAGGCATGGAGCTATTCTACTCTCAAGACTTTAGTGTGAAACATCCAAAGCTTCTATCTTTAACCTTCCATCATTATGTGATTTTCCTCTTACTCTACTCTATTTCTTTTTCCCTTCATACACAACATAACTTAGCTACTTCCATATACCTTTATTGCTAGAGGTTTTCATTGAGATTGAAATAAAAGTTGTTATCTTTGTTAATGGTGTTTTGGTTGGAAGTGCTAATGACTTTTTTTTTTTTGGTGTTTCAAATGTTGCTAAGGAATTTGTCCATGTTCATGACCCAAATTCTTGCCTTTCTCACATAGCATGTGCTAGAACTCATTAAGTGTGAGCAAATATATTGATAATTGCCTTCCCAAAAATGATAATGCTTAGGTTTTGGTGCTTTCTCCCATTATAATGGCAATTTCACCTCCGTTTGGGACTTCAGCTCTCGCTCTACCACCACCATTTTCTTATTCTTGGTCTTGCAAAACCAAGATGTAGCAAGTTTTAATAGGAAACACGGAATCAAAACATTGTAAACTTAAAAAGCTAGAGATTATACCCTTTACAATAATATTGATAAAGAATCATATATATATATATATATATATATATTTTCGTGTAAATGCATGGACTTTTTCTAGCCAATATACCTACTTTGCTTTTGCCATGCATAGGAACTAGAAACATTTTCTAGCTTTTAACAAGCCTGGAAAGATCCCAATAATGACCATTGTTAAACACTTGTATTGTACTATTGGCAACTAGCATCTCTTTGATTATTTTATGAGAATGATGTTATATTTTATAGCTAATGACAAGTTAATATAAGTTAACTATACTAAAAATGAGGATGTGAACCTAAGATACTTTTGCATCTAGTATATTCATTTTTCACTTTAAATATATGCCCTATAAGCTAAGAAGTCAACAACCATATTGTAAAAGATAAAAATTTATAAGTAGTTTGTTATTAAATTTTTCAATTAAAATATAATAAATATATAATTTTTTAATAATATTACGACAAATGTAAAATTTGTTGCATACAATTGTATGGTTTCTTAATTAAAATATACACTTATCATAATATTATTAAAGAATCATATATTTGTCATATTTTAATTGAACAACTTAATAAAAAGAAAAAAGAAATTGCATTTAAGTCTAGTCCATTGTAAAATTCTTTTTTGCTTACTCCTTGGAGATTATAAACCATTTTTTCACCCTCCACTACCCTCTTTCTTTCTTTGGGATTAAAACATTTCAAGGAATTATTTATGATTAGTGTTGTGAAAGAATGAAACTCTGTTTTTCTTTTATTGGTTCTCATGCTTCTTGCGATAAGGCTATGCAAATATTATGGTACTTTCATCACCTATAAAGGAAGCGTTTAAATTTTTAAATAAGGCTCTAATAACATAAGAGAAAGCTAATATTGGAGGAATAATTAGGTGAAGTCAACACCAAGTAAGAGTATTCATTAACTTGGTTGACTCAATGTTACCCAAGTGGAGTTACTTGGGCAAGCTGGGCACTGGGTAGGCTGTGTCGGCCAATCTGGTCTCCACCTAAGGGTATATCCTATACTAAAAGAAAAGGACTAAAATGAAAAAAAAATTAAGGCTATTTTATAATTTTAGCTAAACTTGTTAAACACATTTTACAAATTATAAATAACAAAAGGGTTAAGATCCTTTGCTAAGTCTCTATTGACATGATCATTACATCCAAATGAAAAAAAAAAAAAATAATAATAATAATAATAATAATAATATGAAATCGTGTATTTTTTTTAATTAAAAGCTAAAAACTCAAAATTAAGATAGTAAACATGTATTTTTAGAAAAAATAAGCGGCTAAACTACCTTTGCCATTTAATTTATATTTGTCCTAAAAAATTACCTAAAAAAAAATCATCCCAATCAAACCATTAAATTATCACTTTTTGAATTTTCACCCTCTACACTTGCATATGCTTTCTATTTTCTCCTTTAGACCTTCATTTTTTAATTTCCATTAAGTAAATCTTGTAAAGATATATCAACACAAATGGTGATTTGTAAAAAATAGTCAAATAATCACAAAGACATATACATTCAAAGTTTTGACATTTTAAAAAAAAACACAAATTTTGGTTTAGGCCTACTTACTTTATTTAGCCTGATTTTAGACTAAGATCTTGGCTAAGTTGAATTTCAAGCCAAAGTTTTTTTTCTTAATTTTGGCCTAACCCAAGTCGTGTGCACTTTTAACACTAGGTGCCGGACCCCCTTTAAATAAAATTGTGTTTATTGGAGAGTTTTAAAATCAAATCCTAAGATATGAAGACTTCTTACCCAAATAAGTAAGAAGCTTGGAGGAATGACTAGGTGAGGCTGCCATGGGAAATGCTTTGCTTCAATGGGGTAGAGATTACACCAAGAGCTTCATTGGGTTCAATGCCAATAACATTTGTGATACTTTCAAGATTCTTCTCCAAATGGGCATTGTCCTCAAGTTCGTGATTTTTAAAACGATGCTTCTATATTTTGAAAAGGGAAATACAAGAAAGATAAAGTAAAGTAGCTAACCCTCATGTGGCTTCATCATCTCGACCTAAATAGTCTGTTAGCCACATTGGACAGAACCAAATGGAATTGTGATGAAAACAAGCAGTAGGGACTAAATTTTACAAATAGAAAAGTATGAGGGTAGATTTAAAAAAAGATATAAATTACTGAGACTAAATTGAAAATTGAGGTAAATTTTGAAGCCAAATGATTATTTTTATTTTTCTTTTTTCATTTACATTAGGCAATATAGTCTTTTTTTTTTATGGGTAGCTTATACTTCCTTAAAAAAAAACTACTCAAATTATATGACTTTTCTCTTATTTTAAAAATTTATAAATCATAAAATACGTTACATTGACCTCTTTTACAACAAAAAATGAGTTATAATTATATTTATTTTAATCAAAATAAAAGAAAAGTAAAGTGGGATTGTCACGACAAAAACAATCAAAATTAAATTAAAAACAAAACCCAAAGCACTGAATAAACGACTCTTTACATCAAAGTTCAAAATGAAAAACTTGGGTTGGACCTCTCTCCAAATATGTAGCGCTGGTGAGACTACAGGCATGTGAGGACACGAGCTTAGTTATTAGGCCTAAAGCAGTCCAATAAATTAGTAGATACGAAGCCCATTTAACTGTAGGAGTGAAGGCGGATTTTAATTTACAGGCATGGACGGGCTGGGATCAGTCCATACAAAACAAATGGTAAGGGGCTTAAGGACAGAAATTTTAAGTTCTTATCTACGGAAAAGATTGACAAGTCACGTCAATGACTTATAAATAAGCACATTATTAAGTGTGTCAAAATGAGATTCACAATATTCCTAGTTCATACACTTTTTTGAATCTCCTAGTCCGCCAAAGTAACACTGGATATTATTATTATTAGCCCATTGATCAATTACGACCTACAATGAAAACAACTGATATGTATAGCCTTTGACTTGACAATGGATAGCACTTTTTGCAATCTTTACCCGAAGATCAATCAGCACATGCTAAACTAAGCAAAGCTTTTGTGGGACCCTGTGCCATGAATCATTACCAGCACAACCACAGCCCTCAATTAAGGTCTTAAAATTACTCAAATAGGTGCAGGGTCTCAACATGATGTGTCTGTAAGTACCATTCTATAATGACCAGAAATCATCACCAACAAGAGAAATGAGCTTCAATAATTGCACTCTACCTGTGGGTCTCTCTTGAAACACTTGCTATTATCTATTAAGCCAACCTGTTTTTATTTTTTAATTTTTTATTTTTGGAAGAGAGAGTACTAGGAAGTAGCTAGGAATATTCGAACTTTCACTTTCTGCTATCATTGAGAGGACCCTTCAAAAACTGGCATCATCTTTCTATGGCATTGTAGAGAACATGCACAGTTGTTGACCCAAAATAATGTGAACTCAGAAATAAACATAGCAAAACAATAGAGAGACAGCAATTATAGTGGGTATACTTTATGTATCACCATTAATGTACTAGAGATTTTATATGATGCATTCCTCCTCCATTAGCAAACTACTTAATTAAGTTCAGTTTAAAACTTTAGTGGGGTTTTCTTTCTTTTCCTCTTTTTCTTTCTTGGCTAAGTTGGGAATGATATAGATAGAAGCCAACAATTAAAGCCGATCAAATGCATATTTATTTAACAGATAAGAGCATGCTTTTCATCATGAAATAGTGGGTATGAACAAAGTCATTCAAAATGGGGACATAAGTGTTAGATAGACCCATTTTATATATAATCCATAAACTTAGTTTATATAATTTCATGCTTTACATGATATATACTATACCAACCGGAAGAAAATGATGTTCTTCTAACAACCACAATATCCACACCCACCGTTATATGTATTTTGTGTTGTTTTTCATTGACCCGATTACTTTCCCATGCAATTATATTATTGCAATCATTTGAATTTATACTCAATAATGTTGTGAAACAAAACTTTAATTTGAGACTATAACTTATGATATTTCTTGCTACAATTTATTATCATTTAGAGTATTAAAATACTCAATAATAATTGTAGTAGTAAATTACACTTTTCTCCATTGAAAATTGTTCAAATTACACTCATTATCTCTACAACAAAATATGAGTTACAATTATATATATTTTAATCAAAATACTCTTATATTTATCATGTATATAACATGACATATGTTTAACTAATATAAAAATAGTTAATTTTCTATTTAGAATAAATTAGATTTATAATTTTAACATAAAATAAATAACATTGAAATAAAAAAGTTTTAAAAATATATTTTTTTAATAAAGTAAATTAATATTATTTTATAAGTTATTTTGGTTGTACTTTAATTTTAAAATGATTTATGTATATTTTCATTAAAAAAAGAAGAGAGTAATGTAATTGTAATATTTTTTAGAGAATAGGAGAGTAATTTACTCTTCTAATAATAATAACTATTTTATTATTATTATTATTATTATATATATATATATTATATATATATATATATATAAGAGGATGGGTATTTGGTAGGAAGAGAAAAGTGGGTGGCAGCATCATATACCTTAATGGCCATTGTAAAACGGTGTCGGCAGCTTTAGGGAAAAGATTAAAAGAAGAAGAAGAAGAAGAAGAAGAAGAAAAGCTTTAAAGCTTAAAGCTTAAAGGGCTTTCCTTTAAGGCCATAGGGGGCCAAACAAAGCGTTCTTTAACTGTATATTGTTCCCATCTTTCACTTACTTCTCCTCCAAGAGTCAACAACCTGGTCAAAGTCAAATATTGCACTCATGAATAAACCACCCTGATTAAGTTTAATCTTCTTTTCTTTTCCCTTCTCATAAATAAAGGAATTATTGACTTCAAATGACATGGAAACCATGCAGTAAATTTCTAAATATGAGAGACTTCATTGCCATTTTTTTCAATAGTTGAATACCTAGAGTGACCTAATGATATTATGATTAAAAACCCCCAATTCAATAAAAAGTTCTACTTCAATTTTTGGATTAAATAAGAATTATGTTAGACAATCGTTTTCCTCAAGTTTGACGAGCCTCAGCCAAAAAATAGCTAAATTTTAAGATAATTACATTCTTTGCATCCCCGCATATAAAAACAAAAATGAGACAACTTTTTTTTTTTTTTCATGTGTAATAAATAAGGCGAACTTATAATTTAGTACTATAGAAGTTAACTTTTTTTAATTTAATTTTTTAACTTTAAAACAACCATAATGTTTGTCTTTTCATCTCATCTCTATTTATAAATTACAAATTGTTGAGTTAATTAGATATTTTCTATTTACAAGATACTAGTTAACTCAAATTTAGCACACACTTAATCCTTATAAAATAATTCAGCTCATCAAATTGGGATTGGATGGGTGGATTTGATACAATGGCCAAACCAAAATAATGGAAGACACAAACAGAGCCAAATGAGGAGGGATGCTTCCATGAACTAGAGATATGAAAGGGATAAACAGAACTCCCACATCATATGCCTAATGAGAAAGAAGGACCCACATCGGAGACAAAGGCACAAGCTCTAAATGGTATATGTGGCCCACAGAGACACCGCTCTGTCTCTGGACCCCACCGTATCATCAAAGCCAAACACACAGCATTTGACGATATGCATGAAGGGAAAATTGTCTAACAAATTACAGTCCTACATGTTATGTAACAATAATAATTATGAGACTAAATTATATAGATATTTTTTAATTTTATTGAAATTGTATTTTTTATTTTTTACATATATATATAACTATCTTTTAAATTAAAAAATTATTTTATATTTTATTTTAATTTTAAAATTCCTCTATTTATTTATTTTTAATTTTTAAAAATGTATTTAGATTAATTAAATATAATTTAGTGAAAAAAATTAAAATTAGACTAAAGTGTAAAATATTTTTTTATTTTAATAGAATTATATATATATATTAAAAATCAAAAATAATTTTAAATAATTTTAACAAAATTCAGAAATAACTTATATAATTTCCTCAAATAATTATTACAAGCTTTAAGAAGAGCTGTGTCCAGGAAAGTAAAGTAGTAGTTATGGGTAACTGTCATGGAAAAGAAAACCAGTTGCTGCTGCTTTCATTTTTACATCTCTGACTTGTTTGCATCCAATTTACACATTTTGTATCACTTATAATTTTGTTCCAATTTTATGCTTTCAATTTCAAAAGTATTAAAATTATATATTAATATAATTTGAAGAAGTTATTAATATTTGCAGTCATTTTTGAATAAATAATAAAAAAAAAAGACTTTCAGTCTTGTTCTGATTGAGAATTCATAATGTAGGGCTTCTATCCAAAATATCCACCCAACTCAACTAATGATTTCAGGCATTTGAGGGTCTCACTTCTTCCCATGAATTCAGTTCAGCCAAATTAAGAAAAAGGGGCTGTGGCTAATGTGATAACTGATATAACCTCAAAAACAGAGACTCATTGTCAAGATTGAAACTTCCAACTTGACAATATTCCTGCATATCACTTCAAAATCTATGGCATCTACCATGTTTGGCTTGGTTTCATTCATTGATATCTAGATATCATGGTATTTAAAATTTTCAGGTTTAATATAATTATTACAAATTGTCATAAAGATATATAATTACAATTTTTTTAAAATTAACACGAGTTAGAGGTACATGCATGCGTGTGATATATTATAGCTTTTAAATGATATAAATATTATTTAAAATAGTATCATTTTATACTTAAATAATCACATATTAAATATATCTTGAATATTGCTTTAAAACATTTAAAATACCAAAATTAAAATAATTACGTATCTATCATTCAAGCATCTCCTAAGTATCACAATTAAAAAGAAACCTGATGGATAGAACTAATATCTAGCTCGCTAATTAATAATTTTTTTCCAATTATACTTTAAAAATTTGAAACTATAATCTTCCTCTACTGCTACAAAAATATGAAAGTAGAAAGATAATGGAAAATTTCACTTACAGACCATAAATTGATAAAAATAACACTAAAGAATCTTAAAAATTAAATTTTTTTTGAAGAACTAAAAGACCAAAATTACTGCTAGTGTTTTTTAAAGTTATCATTTATATTTCTTAAAATTAAAACTTAATTTTTTTTCAATGTTATACAAGTATTTTCATCCAAAAATAGTAATAAATTTAAAATACTTTTATAATATCAGAAAAATCAGATTATAACTTTAAAAAAAATAAATAGTACCTTTTGTGAAATATGAATAATGACTTGATCCTTTAATCTTTTAAAAAAATTTAAAATTTGTTAACGTTATTTTTACAAAGCTATAGTTATCAGGTAAAATTTTTCCAAAGATAAAAATAGAATAGTTCCTCCAAGTTCCCTTCTACTAAAAGCCAAAGGGGCTTATCAGTATCATGTGCTTCGTGGCCCTCAAAGCGCAGAACATTTGTCTGTGAGCCAAGGACACTGCACAGTACAAATCTCAATAAGATTCATGTATGTGAGTGTGTTTCTGTCTACATAAACTGTGATCAATTTAGAAACAGCTTCACTAATATATACTATAACCTCACAAGACTTTAGAACAAACATAATTAGGGAACACTTAGAATCCGAAAATGCGTAATCAGAGACAAAGTCATGTGTACGTACTACTGGATCGAATCTTGAAAAGAAGAATTATAAAAACACTAGGGACAAAGTGACGTGCTCACCTAGGATTCTCCTTGAGAAAACGATTGATATATATATATATATATATATGCATTGCAGGCAGCTTACAGCTCTTCTAAGTGTTAACTGTTTTTATGTGAAATGGCAAATAATTATCCAAAATAAATCAAGCGATTAATAAGGAACTCTGCTCGTGGGAAACCCACGTTCTAGCCATATCTTGGAAATAACATGAAACAAAGAATTCTTCTGCTAAATCAGATATAGATACTGAAGTCCATGCGTTTCTTGAATCAAAATCTTGTGGAACTTCTAATGATCTTCACATGCCCAAGTATGATTTGTTGCCACTTGCGTGGCATGTCAATGTTTATTATTCTAGTCATACACGTCTAAGTATAACCAGATCACTCTTTTTTTCAAATAATTATACTTTCTTTATATTATGATAATTTGTATATAGAAAATAAATCCTTCAAAATCAGAAGATTGTGAAGCTAAAGGGAGGGGTTTTTTTTGGGGGGGGGGGGTGTTAAATAAAAAAAATGGCAAAATACACACTTTCTTTCCTAAATTTACCATTTCAGAGACACTCCGTTCTAGAGGATCTTGATCCTTTGTATATATGTATTTTAACTGGTTCATTTTTTGAATTCAATCAAAAGCAAGTTATCTGTGTTAAAACTTAAAAAAAAAGTCACAAACAGAATTTCTTGTGGCCTTATCTAAAAAAAATTATATATAACCAAAATTTAGATATATGACAATATATTTAATCACATGTCACATATTCATTTTTATTTCTTTTGTTGTAAACTAAAGATGTGCTTATTGTAGATATTATTGATATTGATTTGTATACAAAAGAAGAAATTATTTTTGTTGCATAACTTTAAAGTAATTTGACTTACGGTTATTAAATTCACAACTATATCAATATTTTGTTGGATTCACGAGATAACATTAGCACTTCATTTTTCTTTTAAATGTTAATTAATAGAGTGATTTAGACTGTTAAACATGTGCTAGGTTGCTAGTGTAGGGAATGGGGATGACACTACTTTTTTTTTTTTAATTTGTGAGAATATTTATGAGGGATTAAAGATGGGGGAATTTTTCCCTTGCAAGGATGACTAAGATGAGAATAATTTATTTTTTTTGGCCAAGAATATGTGAATGGGAGTGAAAATTATATTCCTTGTCTCGTGAAACCCCTGCTATATTAAAATGATTAATTTACCTTTCATTTAATTGAATTGTTTAGTATATATATCTCTAAATTAATATTTCAACATTCATAATTTATACTAAGAAGCTATTTTAACGATGTATTTGAATTTAGGGTTATGTTGTTTTGATTTTTCAAAATTTTATGTAATTTTTACAAAATTTTAGCTAATCTTCATAAAATTTACTTAATATGGGGATCTTTGAATTCAAACCATGTAGCCAGCACTTAAAGAGAGTTTATTGTTATATATATATATATATATATATATATATATATATATATATATATATATATATATATATATATATATATATATAGATACATGGTGCGAGGAAGGCACTTAAGAGTCGAGATCTATTGAGGAGGGACATAGTCTCAGTTAATGCCTAAATCGGTTTGAGAATACTCTTACCTTATCTTAAAAAAATAAAATAAAATAAAATTCAATTGCACATATCTCAAAGGATTTACTGTAATTGTATTAGTTGCAATAGGATCCTACTGCACGCCGTGAGATTTTCATGTTTTTAATTTTTTTTAATTTAAAATTTAAGATAAAAGGCAAAAATTGTAATTATGAGAATAAAAAAATTTAAATGTAAGAAAAATTATATTTTAAAAATTTTAACTATATAGTTAAAAATTTTAAAATATAATTTTTTTCATAATTAAATTTTTTATCTTGACAATTATAATTATAATTTTTTATTTTAAACTTAAACCAGAAAAATTTAAAAACATGAAAAATGTAGCTATTGCACACCCTGCAGTACTGCGGGGGATCCAGCTACGTATTAATTAGGATTTGATTCTTTTAAAGAGTAACTTAAAAAATAAAACTTTTGAATGTATAAAAAATGATGAAAATTTTATACCATAATTATATATGTAAAGGAGATTATTTGACTAAATTGATAATTTAGTCTTAAAATAGTTAAGCTCATATAATCTTAGTTTTTACATACTAAAGAATATAGAAACTAGTATAAAAAATAATAAACTTGTTAAACATTAATAGTACTATATTTTTGTGTATTCAAAGGCTAAATGTTAAAAAGTTTAATAATTTATAGACAATTATTAAATTTTTTCAGAGATAGTTCTCGGAAATGAAGGTGATATAGAGTAGATTTATTGGTTCACAGTTGCTTATCCGTGTGCTGCTAATTGGTAGCTTGAGAATCATTTTCTTGCCTGAATTGCAGGGAAAATGAAGGAAGCAAGGTATAGAAAATATATAGAATGACGGACCGTTACTTTCGGTTAAAGCTGATATCATCAAGCCAAGCCCTCTCACTCACCACCCGCGAAACTCTCCCTTTTTATATTATAATCTCCATCCCAGGCACCCCACTGATTATTGCATTACACACTGTGCTAGACGCAGATCAATCAGCTATGAAGTTGCGTTCCACCTACTCTTTTTAGTCTTTCATCCTCTTTTTGCCTTTATTCTTCTTCCTATGCTCCTACCCTAGCAAATAGGCATCAATCCCCTTTTCCATTCTTTCTTCCTTTCTTTTTCTCTTCCCCTTTTTCCCCTCTCTTCCCACTTTCTTCATCATTCTCATCACAATCCATTGTCTCTTTCAATCTGCTGATGAACCCCTCTTCCTCCTTTCTCCATCAATGTTCATGGCGTAGCTGAAAATCCAGAGTTCAAGGTTCTTCTTCCGTTACTTATGGCAACCATTGCTAATTTCTTGGGCAAGTTCGTCTCTCTTTTCATCCTCTTTGTCCACCTCGGCTGCTTCATCTTCTCCACCACCGCCGGCTGCGGCGGAGAAGGAGAAGTACAAGATACCCAAAAGCCACCGTCAAAGAAACGCAAGGTCTCCCCTGTTTCACACTCACAACAACCCTCTCCATCCCATCCCAACTTCAAAACCCGTAAGGCCCTTTCTTCTTCTTGGACTTTCATCAAACACCTTTTCTCCGCCAAATCCTGCAAAACCAGCGACGCCGCCCAGGCACCACCGCAATCCTCCACCACCACCACGGCCGCCGTCTCTGCCGCACTACCTTCTTTAACCTCCTCCAGATCCTCCCAGCAGTCGCTTGTCTCTCTGGCGCAAGCCGAATCGCATACGCTGGATCCTCCCGGAAAAAAACTATCCGGGTCATGCCCAGAATCCGATATTGCCGCCGACAACAACCACTTCTTCCCCCTCCGCAATGACATCTTCCCTTGCACCGCGTGCGGCGAGATTTTCCAGAAACCCCATGCCCTCGAACAGCACCAATTGCTCAAACACGCCGTGTCGGAGCTGGTGGAGACCGACGCGGGTCACAACATTGTTCAGATAATATTCAAGTCGGGTTGGACCAACCCCCAGAAATGCCCCAGAATCAGTCGGATCCTAAAGATCCACAACAGCCCGAAGATCCTCTCCAAGTTCGAAGAATACAGAGAGACGGTGAAGGCCAAGGCCGCCAGAAACAGCGCTGTAAAGAAGCGCGACGAGAGGTGCATAGCTGACGGCAACGAGCTCATGAGATTCCACTGTTCCACATTCCTGTGCGACTTGGGACTGAACGGGAATTCCGGCATTTGTGGGCAGCAATATTGTAATATCTGCGGGATCATCAAATCGGGGTTCTCACCCAAGTTGGACGGAATCTCCACACTATCGACGAGCTGGAGGGCACACGTGGCCATCCCGGACGAGGTGGAGGAGGAGTTCAAGTTCATGAACGTGAAGCGGGCCATGCTGGTTTGCCGGGTCATAGCGGGTCGGGTCGGGTGTGACACGGACGAGGCCGACAAAGAGGACGGGGGTTTTGATTCGGTGGTGGCGCGGGGAGAAAGCGGAGTTTACACCCGGTTGGACGAAGAGGAGCTCTTGGTGTTTAATCCTAGAGCTGTGCTCCCATGTTTTGTGATTGTGTATAGCGTGTGATCAACGAGATCGGACGGTGATCGTGGCTTGTGGTTTTAATCGTGTGGTGGTATTGACACTTTGAATTTTTCCTTTTTTTTATAAAGAAAATAAAGATTTTGTAAGAAGTATTAATCTAATTTATTTTGTTTGTTTGTGTAGTTGATGGTCACGAGGGCTAAGGCAACGGTGAGAAGGTGCTTGTGTAGTTGGTTGTTAGGGTAACTATGAATGTAGAGCTTTGTGAAAATTTTCAGCTTCTACTTCAACGGTTCATATGGAAGACTGCAATGTCACGTGATCATATTGGACCATATTTTAGAAATTATATGATATAAATTAAGTTCTGATTTTTGATGAATTGTTTTCTTTTTTTCTTTTCTCTTTTTCCTCTTTTTTTTTTTTTGAATTCTGACTTCAGTAGAAAATGACACTTCTAAGTAGCATAAGGTTCCCTTTTTTTTTTTTTAACTGAATACACAACTTAATTATTGAAACATACGCATGATTTTTTATTTTCATTTTTATTCTAATTAAGATTTAAATTTGGAGCCTTTAGTGTCATAAAAGACTTTAATACTATTGGACCGAATCCTCCCACAAACCAATTCATGTATTATTTGAAGTGACTGATCATATGAACCAAAGCAGAGCATTGAAGGTCAACTTATTTCGGTCGATTTATTTTTTTCCCTCGGTTAATTTAGTCCAATTAACCCGAGCACAAGGGCATAAGTATATTTTAAAATTTTTTTACTATAATTTTTTTGTAAAGTTGAGAAGGAGAATAACGCCGTGAATAAAGTAAGCATGGGACATAAAAGGAGACCAAAAGATCTAAGCGTAAGGGTTTGCTCGTTCGCGCGCTAAACTTTTATTTTTTATTTTTTTTAAATACATATAATTTGGATCTAAGCCCCACCCATGTAAACAACCATACCTCAAAGGCCCAACCCAAAACTAAATGAAAGTATTGTTTTTATTTTGAAATAATTCTTAAAATAAAAAAGATGAAAAGAATAAATTTTTTATATAAAAAAACTTTAATAAGAAAAATACAAATTTGAAGTCTTAAAATTTATTTGACTGTACAATTTTCATATTAGAAAAGAAACTAAATTGATATATTATGTAATTTTTTATTTTAAAAAAATTGAGTCAGCTATAAGTTCATTTTAATATGAAAGCTATACTCGAGAATTTAGGAGAGAATTAAATGAAATGATTGATAATAAAATATAATAAAAATTATATGTCACTATATTATTTGATAGTTTAATGAGTTAAGGAAAGATATTATTTTATTATTATTTAGAAGTTATAATAAAAATGAATGAAATAAAATGACTTATAAATTATTTTTCTTGATATTACCTTTATAATTAAGAAAACAAACTCATTTACAATAATGTAATTTTAGCAAGCTTTTAGCTAAATTTCCACCAATATTATCATTTCTCATACCGGCAAGTTATTATCTCATACAAAAAATGGCATAATATAATGAAAATGGAGCCTGAGAAATAAAAGCAACCAAGAAATATAAACAAAAGTTAACTAAGCGTCTTCTTTTAGAATTAAGTGAAGAATGTACAGAGCAGAAAGAAAAAAATAATTATTCCTTATTGCCTCTCCTTTGACCTGAAAATTGAAATAGTCTCTTGTTCCGCTTCAAGCATGATGAACAGTATCATGACTGCCTGATGCTGGCATATGAAGTAACACTTAAAGTTTGTTTTCAGATAATAATAATAATAGCAATAATAATCATAATCATAATCATAATTAAAAAAAAAAGATTGGGTTGGATCGATTATACAGAACTTGACGTGGATCTACAAATAAAGTACTCGGTATATCACACATCTATTGCTTGTTTCTTAGTTTCTTCAAGAACGAAAATGGGGTGCATACGCTGCTAATAATATCAACAAAGTTCTCCAAAGTCACGAATAACATGTTAATTAAAGGCAAACTTAGATCAAAGTCCATAATCATCTGGGTTTCTTTTTTCTTTTTCTTTTTTTTTAAATAAATCTATTTTGGTTTCTACTTGTCTATGTAAAACTGGTAATTACATAATCTCATTCCACATCCTTATAGAGCACATCAACTCTATCAGACGTCTTACAGTTACAAAGGACTCTGCCTACAAGCAATTCCCAAAGCGAGACCGAGTCCGATGAATATTACTGGATCTGATGGATTCCACTCCATTTCCGAAGAAGAAGGAGAAGGAGAATTGGAAGCTTCTTCCTCCATTATTCTGTAAGGAAATATTGCTTCCCTCACTGCTGTCACTGGGGAAAGAGAGGGATTGTTTCAGCTCAATGGTCACTTTACATTTTAGAGTGGGAACAAACAAAACTACAACCAGATAGACTGGGAAATCGGTATAATTGTGATTTGATTTGGAGCAACAATAAAGTTTGGTTTTTGTGCGATAAGGAGTGTTGGAATCCTCTTTTATTGTTTTATTCAATTAAAAAAAAATCCCAATTAAAGATTGATTAATCATTTTACTTCTTGTCATTTCACTCCTTAACTACCATCCAAACATAAACTAAAGTTCAAGCATAGCCCAAATATTTAAAAAGCAAAGAGAGAGAGAGAGAGAGAGAGAGAGAGGAATTTGATTGAAGCTTTAATTTCAAAGCCATATTTTTTTAAGATGAGCTACTCGACGAAATCATGTTTACCTTCATTTATTTGAATTATACTTGATTAAGATTTATTTTTTAAAAATTTAAAAATTTTAAATTTTTACATGTTAAAAGTAAATTTGAAACATCTATTACTCAACATTTATTATATAGAAAATTATAAATACATGTGTAAACTTATAAACTATAAGGACATATATAATGATAAGTTAATTTGACCTTTTTTGTTAATATTGAAGAGTTTGAGCCCATAACACTATTCATATGTCCACTCATCTTTCCCACTTGAACTATATTAAAGGCTCATTTGGTTATTAGATTTAAGCCAAAAGAAGAGGAAAGGGAAAAGATATTCCCTCAATTAAATTGTTTGATTGTTGGAATAGCATCCTTTTCTATTTGATTGTTGGAATAAGGTTCTTTCACTTAAGAAGTCCTTATTTCATTATATGAAGCAATTGAGATTCTTCTTAAAAAAAACCAAAGGAAAGGCTAGCTCTTTTATAGAATCTGATGGAGATGGATTAAATTGTCTTCCATCATTATCATTGCCACTATCATCACTAAAAGATTATTATTATTATTATTATTATTATTATTATTATTATTATTATTATTATTATTATTTGTTTTATATTATGAATATTATGGTCATTTACCCAATTCTCTCATTTATTATTGCTATATTTTCATTTAACCATTGGAGAATAGTAAAATATATATTTCTTTTTATATCACACCAAATATTATTATAAGTCACAAGATTTTGTTTTATTAAGATCATTCTCATTTTTATTCTTATTTTCATTCTTATACCCAATTATTTCAACAACCAAAGGAGCTTTAAGTGACTTTCAATTTCATTTATTTTTTGACTAATAATTGAATGAAATCATTTGATCTTTATTTAAAAAAGAAACTAAGTCAATTTTGATTTATTTAATTGTAAGAAGAGATTCTTGTACAACATATTTAAAATTTTAAAAATGGATTGCCATTTTAATGATCTAAATATATATTTTATCTCAATTTGATCATTAAAGATCAAGAATATTATTTTAACCATCCAAAGATTATTTTCTTTTTTAAATGATCATCATGTTAAGCTTATTAACAAATAATTATTAGGATAGGTGATATTGTTTAACAGAATATGTGATGTGTTCAACAACTCTTTATATGTCTATTAAAAAGTTGCACAAGTGCTTGAAGTCCTTAAAAGTTTATAACACAATATCTTAATAACTGCTTAAGCATTAAATAATTACATCACTCATTTTGTTAAATTATATTAATTGTCTCATTAACTTAATGTAAAAATTATTGTGAAACAAAAATAATCTTTAAATGATTAAACTAGGACATTCAATTTCTAGAAGACTAAATGAACAAAAAAATATTTTTTTAAATGATGAAATATTCCATTCACTTCAATTTTATTTCTAAAATTTCCCCCAAAAGAATATAATTTATGTTGCTAAATATCCCTTTTAAGTAGTCCTGTTCGAGTGATATCTCTATTAATATAATTTGATTTATTACGAAAAATTTAAAAAATGATAAAATGATAATTTTATCTCTATAATTATTATTTAATATTATTTATTAATTAGTATTTAATTATTAAAAATAATAATATTATAAAAAAATTTTATATACAATTTTTTTTAAAATTTTTATACCTCATTTTCTACGTTCCAGCCGGCCTGATTGAGTTAATCGGATTTTCGGGTTGACTAAACCTAATAAGTAATAATCTAATACGCCCCTCTCTACTCGCGATGAATTAAATAAAAATTTTGAGAGAACATAGAAGGAAAGAAAAAAAATAGTTTTATACAGGAAATCGAACATCATGTTGTTCTTCACTACTTTGCTCTTCAAGTCAGAGCCGCTTCTTTCACTTTGACTTTGCGAGCCTCGGAATTCGTTCCATTACCAATATTCTACTCCTTGGCCGGTACTCTCCCACCTGGAATCTCGCCTCCTGAAGATGGAGAAGGCCATGATTCATGAACTACTCCAAATCATTAATTGCTCGATTCATGGGTTTTCCCCTCCTGTGCCAATCCCTTCTGATCCAAGCTCGTTCGTCTTCCCTTTTCCGTTGCGTGCTAATCAAAAAGCACAACCTCGCCTCACGTCTTTACGTGATTTTCTGCATTTCATTAGGTACGATTCTTCAATTACCGAGAGTTTGAGTTTCCCTCAATTTATCTTCATAAGGGCATTGGAAATTCGGTGGCTTTTGTCTATTTGTGCATGAACACGCTGTGGATACTGTGCGTGAGATAGTTATCTGGTGCATTAACCCTGAGATTCCCACGGGTCCCGTCGGTATGAGCTTCAGTTTATTGCTTCTGTTCTGTTTTTAATCATAGTTTCTTGTTGGTTTTGACGTTTTGTGCTAACATTGAACTTTTGGGGTATGTTTTTTTTTCCTGCTGAATTGTCGTCTTCCATCATTACTCTTGTCCAAGTGGGTTGACGGTTTTTATGGCATGTAGGTATTGCATGACGCATCACATGTTTTCAGCAGGCTATAATTGTTTTCGATAAGCGTTTCCTGGGAATAGTTAGGGAATGAGCTTTGCTGAAAAATTATTTTCCAATTCTCTCAACTTGATTAGTCTTTATTAGGTTCCATTCAATGTAAAATTTGAAATTTAAATACTGCATTCAAAATTTGCATTCGCTTACGGTGCCATTTTGGCGGTTATTATGTTTTAAATGTTTCTCTGTTCATTTGAGGAAAATTGTGACATATGGCGCAAGAAATTCTGATAATGACGGATAATTTTGACTGATTAGCATTTAAAAATATTGGCTAAATAATGGAATGTTTGCTACAATCTTGTGTTTATTCGGAGCAACCTGGGCCATGAAATACTTGTAAACTAATCATCTTGTTCGTCTTTTATGCTATGGGCCTGCTTATACCTTATCTCTTCAACTCTTGATTAAACAAATAAAAGTATCGAGTCTTCTACTCATATAATGTTTGCATTTGGTATGCCTTCCTTCTTTTCTGACTTTGATCAAATTTTCGTCTAATATTTTCCTACTTGCAGGTTAGCAATATGTTGACAGATCATAAAATTGATATTGTTAGTCGTCCTGACTCTGAAGAAGAACCAGAATTAAGCATCTTACCTTCAAAACTGTCGCTAGATGAAAAGGTTAATGCAGTGCATGAAATGCTTAATGGAATTCGTGAGCAAGAAAATATGTCAATCGACAACTTTGCAACAAATGCCGAGCGTAGAGCTTTGAGTGATAGGTGTGAAGTAAATCTTCTTGTCTGTGTTTGTTGTCAAATGCGCCTTTTTTCTTTGGAGACCAACGTTGTTTATCTTTGTGTATTTCCCTTTCTCTGCTTTCATTTTCATTCTTTTACTTGGAATTTGACACAAATTTGATAACTTAGAAATCTTTTTCCTGCTATGTGATTTAACCTTCAAAATGTACACAGTCACACGTGGGTGCAATTTGTAGTATTTCAATTATGTGCCCACTAGCATGCATTAGTGCGTTACCATGTGATTTTATTTCTCATTCATTTCAGTGTATGTGTCAAATGGTTCTGATCTACTTGCTCTCAAGTCTCAATTGTTCTGTACAATATTTTGTTTTTGGGTGCATTAAAGTTCTTGTGATTTTATAATCTTACAAACCATTTGCTAATGGTAATTAAGTAACAAGGGAAACACATTCATCTTTTTAAACAGGTTTCTGAAAGGAAATAAAGCTACACTTGGTTACAACGTCAGTCATGCTGATGGGAAGGAAAGGCGACTGCATAGACCAGCGAAGAAGTCTGGGCCTCTTCTCTCTGGAACAGCTTACTGTATTTCTTCTTGCAGCATGATAATGCTGAACAAAGTTGTTTTATCGAGTTATAATTTCAATGCAGGAATATCTTTGATGTTTTACCAGGTAAGTTGGTTTTTCCTGAGTTTCTAACCTCTTTCACATTATAATAGTGTTGAAACTCGGTAAGATGTATTGATGATATCACAGTTCCTATTAATGGAAGTTTCTCCGTATCACATGCATTAAACAATCATATTATAAATGAAAAAGTGCATTTTATTATGTGTACTTTTTAATATTTTATATTGATAGTTTATTTTTGCACTGCTTCATTGATCTATTTTCTTTATTCGAGCTTATGATAATGGCAAAATTAATTATTATGTTCGCACTTCTTTGCAGAATTTAATAAGCACATTGGTTGTTGTTCTATTGGGTCTGTCTGGCACAGTGTTAGTTGAAAAGCTCAACTGGAGGCTGGTCAGGGTCTGGATCCCTGTCAATGTGATATTTATTGGCATGCTTGTGTCAGGCATGTATAGGTATGGAATAAATTGCATTTTTTCTTTTGGTATATGCTTCTTTAAGACCTATGGATGTGGAACTTGATTAATAAGACAGTATTGAGATTTGAGAAGATCAGCATTGTCTAATTATTGTCCACTACTCAGTGTAGTTACCTTGTCCATCTCCTATCTACCCTTAATGTCTTCTGGTGCATTTTTCTTTTCAGTTTGAAAAACATAAATATTGCAATGGTGACAATTCTCAAGAATGTGACAAATATTATGACAGCAATTGGAGAGTTATATTTGTTCCGGAAAGGTCAAAATTCAAAAGTGTGGATTGCCATGTTTCTGATGGTAAATGATACTCTTGCTTCCTACTTATTGATAGGCTGTTATTTCTGTCAAATTTGAATATCATTGCTGGTTAGGATCATGTATTAGGAAAGCATTAATTATTCTTTTTTAATGTATATCTCAGATGGCCACATGCCTACATCACCTTGTCATGAAAATTTTTAAGTGCTTGTAGTAGCAAAATTCTTCAAGTTGTTTAGGTAAATGCCTTCTATGGAATTTGGATACTCAAAGATTAAAGTTTACATATTACTTTTTAATTAAGACATGTTGGAGGATTTGAAGATACTACTTATTGGCTTATCGCAACATTTAATCTTTGGAAACTATAGCATTTTATTTCCCTTTTTGTTTTGACCCACTAGTATTTTGTTTCCTTGGTAGTGTGATGTTTGTGAAGATTTTTTTTAGGTCTGAGATTTGTGACTCTGAATAATTGGAGAATGAAATTTTCTTAACCTTTTCATCAAGCTCAGAAATCACAGAAATGAGAATGCAGTTAGTTTAATTCTGAAGTCATGTGTCTTTCTACTAAACTTTAATAATCTAGGTCATTTACTGAGTTTCTGATATTTTGATACTCTCTTATCAAGTTTTTTAGTATATTTTGTTTATCGGGAAAAAATCAGATCAATGTTTTTGAAGTATTGTTGCCCTCTATACATACTTGATACAGATTATCTCTGCTATCGGCAGCGGTATTACAGATCTCTCCTTTGATGCAGTTGGTTATGCCTGGCAGATTATCAATTGTGTTCTTACCGCAAGTTACTCTGTATGTCTATTTAGTTTAGATGCCACTTCATACATTCTTTGTGTTTTTTTTCCATATTCTGCAAGATTTTCAGCTGTGATTAAGAATTTTATAATTGAGAATAGGAATCTCTTCTAGTGCAAATGCCAACTGTACCCAAATATGAGCTGGAACCCTGTGTTTTTTGTGACAGCTTACACTTAGGTGGGTTATGGATGAAGCAAAAAAGTCAACGAAATCTGGATCTCTTAATGAAGTTTCTATGGTGTTGCTGAACAATTTACTGTCTTTACCTTTTGCCATCATCTTGATTTTCCTTTTTGGCGAATGGAATTATTTAATACACGTGTAAGTAAATATTTTTTGGTGCTTTTAAATTTAAGAAAGCCCTTAGCCCTCTGCTTCCTCACTATACTTTTGGTTTTGATTCCCAGGGATGTTGTTAAACTGCCAATATTTTGGGTTGTTGCAACAGCTAGTGGACTGCTTGGACTTTCCATCAGCTTTACTTCTATGTGGTTCTTACATCAAACTGGTCCTACAACATACAGGTAATATCTGGAGTTAAAATAAGTTTTATACACTGGTAAACTCTACCCTATCAGTGACTAAGAGTCTAGGACTGATTGGCTCTTTCGGAGTATTAAGTATTTTACTTACTATAAAAGTTATCATACCTTTTAACATGTGAAGATCTGATTTATTAGCTGTGCAAAACTCTCTTTACATGAGTAATTCAATCTTAAACCTAATTCTGTAGGTGAGTGCGGTTTACAAGAATATTTTGTAATTAATGGTTTAGTTATTCCCAATGTGTTCTGAAATGTTTCTGCTTATGGTTTATGAAATGAGTACCTGTTATAAGTCATTTTCCAATAAAGCAGATGGCTAGATATCAATTATTAAACATGTTATGGTCTTAATACAGCTACCATTGTTGCCCTGTGAAAAGTCGTAGGTAATGGAGAGAAACGAGTTAGTATGCACAGCTTTGTGGATAAATTCTTAAGGTGACCTTTTGCTTGAATATATCCTAATTTCTCAAATACTTACAAATAATTAAAAATTTGAGCCTGGCATATATGAAATAATCATTTTTTTTTTTGGTTATGTAGGATACATATAGCACATGGACATTAATTTTTTCATATTTTTTATGCTCTAATATCTTATAAATAGGTTTTCAAATATTTGGAAAATTAAAATCTCCCATGAACCAAACACAACCTAAATGCACATTAATTCAGTTTCGGCTAAATTCTAGTTGTTTCATGTCTCTAATTTTGTGTTTTGAGGCGCATTGGTCTCTAGCTCAAGACACTTCTGAATGCTTTCTTTTACCATTCTTTGATGTCCCTCTTATATTTGTTTCCTGTTTTATAGTTTGGTAGGTTCCTTGAACAAGATTCCGATCTCCATTGCCGGCATTTTATTGTTCAAAGTTCCTCTCAGCATATCGAATTTATTCAGTATTTTGTTTGGTAATCAACAGCACCACTGTACTATCATGAATTTTTTGCTTGTTTCCTGTCTTCTCTTTCCTGATACTGATAATGCCCATTTGTTTCCAGGTCTCTTTGCTGGGGTATTCTTTGCCAGAGCCAAAATGTCCTGATAATAACAATTGAAATTTGATAATTAATACATTCATATGGTTGTATAGTTTTTGTTCGAGCTCTCAAACGGATTGTTTTCAGGCAAAGTCTGAAGATACTCTAATCTTATTATTATTATTGTTTTTTTTTTTAAATACGCTGCAAGAGAAATTGTCTTCATGGTGTTTCAAGCTTTTACTGGCTTGTTTAGAGGAAAGGCTATTCCTGAAGAGGAATATCCACAGCTTCTCCCGAGTTTTATTTTATTATTTGGTTGTTTGTTTAGCTGTATACTTATTGGAAACAAGAATGAATACTGAATGCATCTTTGTATTGCCACTGGGGCATGTATGAATTTTATTAAATAAAAGAGTTCTGCTTAGGCGGACATGTTTATGATTATTTAGTAATATTTTCATGTATTTAAAAGCATCAAGGATATATCTCTTTCTTATTCACAAATTAATGTATTTGTAATGACGTCTCTTCTCAATATTTCATTTTTGACCATTAAAGAAGAGCAGTGAAGTATAGCTTAATTCCCCTGAAATGACAATTTCATTTACTTACAAGTTTGATTCCTTAGACATACATAATGAAATAGAGTATAGATAAATGGCCGAAAAAACAAAAAAAAAGAATAGAATTATTAGTTATTACAACTAAAAAATCAAATTATATGATAATAATAATAACAACAGCAATAATAATGTAATTTTAACATTGTTTTTCAGTTGTTCACTTAAATGAATATCTTCTTATAATTATTTTTTATGTCAACAGTATTTTTTTGAAAAAACCTTGTTGTGTTTCATAATTAACAGCATACCTTTAAGATTAACTTTTAGAATTAAGGCAAAACAAAATACATTAAACTCATATGTCATTTAGTACACATGATTTTCATAAATTTATGTTTTTGCTTTTAAAAAAATAACCACGCTAATTTTCATAAATTATAATTTGTGCATCATTAGAAGCTAGTGTTTTTATTCTAATATTTTTTAAATTAAACTAGTCATTGAATTGATAGAAGTATTGATTTATAATTTATTAATTTGATTTATAATTTATATTTATTCTAATATAATTTATTAAATTTGAACTGTAATCCAATTTATCTAGTTAATTAATTTTAAAAAAATATTAAATACTATATTAAATATATTTTTATTTTTATAAGTAGCTTTGTATAAAAATTTGCAACTCAAAATTAACAATTCTCCTGAGGATTCTTGGCTTGTGTGTTTTCCTTCTATCTGTAGGACTCAAGATCGAGTCCTTGCGTTACACTTTCTCTAAATTTTGGGAAATCTTCATAGTGATGGAGAGGGTGTGGTATCAATTCCTGGCGGCCCGTGTGCGAAGTTGCCCATGCTACTTTTGCCAATTTTAAAAACATTAAAAGGATAGACTAATTCAATTAATAGTTCATTAATTTTCATCCGTTCATAACTGATTTTTTGATTGACCAATTTCGTGGATCACTGAGACTAGATCTTGGATCAGTTCCTAGTCTCAACAGTCAAATTAGCTAGTTTGGTTTGATTTTAATTGCCATACTTTACACAAAATGATTTTAGTGAATGGAAGTTTTCCCAATAAGCATATGGTAATGGAAGATTTTTATAGAAAGCCAATGTGAAAAAATATATAATTGTAGAGAAAATGAAAAAAATAATTTTAGTATCTTCACTTTAAAAGAATAATAAAAAATTATAAAATATTGTTGAATAATAATTACAAAAATATAATATATATTATACAAGAGTTATATAAAGATAATATCTTTATGTAGGGATCGCCAAATTGGCTATGTATACCAAATACATCTTATGCCTATGATAAAGGAGATATAGTAAAAATTGTAGTTATGCTTTCAGCGTCTCAAATTCTTACTTTACACATGGAATATTTCGGTGGATGGAAGCAATTTTTTCTTTTGGCTTTTTTTTTTCCAATAGACATATGGTAATTGAAAACAATTTTATAAAAGGCCAATGTAGTTTTCATGAGATATATTATGTATACAAAATACATCTTGTGCCTTTAACAAAGGAAATATGGTAAAGAATAAATTACACAGATTTTTTTTTTGAATTTTACTCTTTTATATTTTTAAAATATGTTAAAAAAATTTGAAATAAAAAAATTATCTTATACTTTAGTCTAATAATAGATTTATTAACTAAAATATCCTTCATTTAATTTTTTTTTTCAGTTTAAAAAATATGTATTTAGGTTGATAAAGAATATCTTAGTTAAAAAAAATTAAAATTAAAATAAAATATGAAATAATTTTTTATTTCAGTAGAAATCAATATAATTTCAACAGAGAATTTCTATCTAATTTACTCTACAATAAAAATTGAAGTTACACATTTTGATCTATGATCTCAATTGTAATATTCCCCGTAATCCTTGCTTGTGTAATTGTCTATCCCTATTATTCGTCCTTTTCAGAATTAAGATTATGAGTGGACGCAATCAATTTCCGTGACATCTTAACCTAAAAATCCATGCGGTCATCATGCAACATATATTTGAAATCCAAGATCAATCAGTTGTTGAAAACGTAATCGATCAAGACATACATAACGAAAGGGATAAATTAAAGGAAAAGAACAAAAATTTCTCAAGGAAATTTACGTGCAACCTTAGGGCAAAAACAGAGAAAACAACAAATATCCTTGTTCATAAAAACCCTAACACAACCCATAACAGCCTCCCCAACTCTATTAAGAAACCAGTATAGTTTCAAAAACGTAAATGGATCTTCTCAATTTTAAAAGACAGACATAAAAGTTTGAGGAGTTCACATATTTTGTGAAGTTCAGATTTCACGTACTTTTGTGTCTTGAAAGGATCTAAATCACTGGGATAAATTAAACCACCAATAGAAGTAATTAGAAGCTTCTGTTGCTGCTGCTAGTTGAAAACTGAGAAGAAACCAACTCCATCAAATCCATCTCTCTCTTTCCTTCACACCAAGCTTGCTGATGAACCCCCACCTGCAAACCCATGTTCGAATTTTGATCTTTTCCATAATCACAGCAGCAAATTGATGAATTATAACCCACCCCATTTAACAACTGGGCGAGATACAGATCAGAATGGTGATGGTGGTTCATGGGAGTACTACTAGTAGCAGTACTCTGTGTAGGGAGATAACCCTCATGCCCACCATGTGTTTGATAAAAATCCAAAGGGGATTCATCTTGCTGATTCTGATAATTCTCTGAGAAGAATTGTTGCATGAAGAGTAGCTCATCATCAAATGCTTCAGCCATTACAGATTCATGAGAGGGTTCTTGATCAGAAATCACGAGTTTGAATTGGTTTTCTAGTGTGTCCTCAGGACCAACGGTGGGGTTATTACTGAGGGTCTTGCTTCTGATGTAGTCTTGAAGTATGGAAGAAGGTGGCTTTCTTCCATTATTGTTTGAACTTTGATGCATATTTTTGTGCTTTCTCTTTGAGTTCTGCCTTCTTTTGGTGGCATTCCAATGGTTCTTTATTGCATTCTCTGTTCTTCCTGGAATTCTCTTTGCTATTTCCGCCCACCTATTTCCTACCTTTGCATGCGTTTCTACTAATATTTTCTCTTCTTCCTCACTCCAACTATCTTTCTGAAACCAAGGAAAATGATAGTTTATATGTTATATTAATTATAAATACCGAAACTTATAGAACTACGACAATGGTGGCATCGCCAGGTGTCAAAGTCTTCTTATTTTTATTTTTTAAAATGTAGTTAGATCTCAATATTAATAAAATTTGCAATGTTTCGTGTGCTTATTGCTTGATTCAATAAAATTTGTAAAGAAAAATGAAACTAATGATAAGAACTTCTGTGCACTGTATATTTTTCTTATCAAAACAAGTTATATAAAACATTGCAAATTTTATTAAAAATCTGATACATTAAAAAAATTAAAAATAAATAAAAATCTATTTTGCATTGTTTACACAGCAAAAGATCCATTCTCAATAGAACTTCTTATATATAAAATAAAAATCTGAAGACTAACACACACACACACACACATAGATAATGAATTTGTGTAATTAAACTGATTGTGTAATAATGAAATTAACCGTAAGTGGTGCTTATACAATGCTAAGTAATTGGCACCAATGAATTACATATTTAGATAGTTTGATTCACTCATGTAACGGTAGTGGTAATATAAGAAAATGAGATGGGGTATTTTGGTTGGATGTAAAAATTTTGAAGTATTAATAATCTAAATATTAATTGAAACATGATTCTGAGGATGAAAATAAGAAATTGTACGTGAGAGGATTAGAGGAAGCAGGATCCAGAAAGATAGGGAAAATATGAAACATTAATTATGGAATTGCAAAGTCACCGAGTATTTACTGATTCCCAGTTAATTATAAGAGAATATAAAGGAATATCTTTAGATGATATATGAAAGCGGATAGCCAGATACCAAAGATAGATCCTTGGTAATGAATATCTATATGTAGATACTTCCTAATTAACTAAGAAGAAATTATATATAGATTTCAAGGTAATCTTAGTGATATAATATTTTTATTAATTATCAGAAATCCTTCAATGAAACTTGTAGAAACTAGATAAGAAAATCCAAATATACATGGCCACGCAACCTATTCTGTAAGCCGAGCAATTAAGAAATAATTAAAAAGAAAGGGAGACAAAACTACCTTGTTTCATTTCAAAAATTTGAGGTGAGTTTTAATCTTGTCTCAAATATTTATTGTGTAAATTTCATCATATATGTTCACAAAATTCTCAATGCCTTCCTAAACGTTCAATTGCTTAATGGAAAAGCTTATTAGTGATTCATGTGGCTAGACGATGATTAAGGATGCTGCTATTCATATTACATTACTTACAAAGATATTACTTATTGTTGCCATTGTTTTTATTTTTTCTGTCCCTAACCTAACCTAATTGAAACTCATTTCCTGGCTACGTGTGTCTTTTTTTTTAGGTACTAACTAAATTAGACACAACTAGTGTATGATAGGTCAAGACATTGAGAATTTTTACAAGCATATAATACAAAAAAAAAAAAATATTTGAGATAAGATTGAAACTGACCCAAATTTTTTAGGGAAAAAAGGATATTTTTACCCCCAAAAAAATAGAATAGAACATGAAAAGACAATATATGGCATGAACCCAAGCTAAACCCATTGATAAAAGCTAAAGCGGAAATTATAGACAGACCTTAATATCAGGACGCAAATGATTATGCCATCTCTCTCGGCATTGCTTCCCAGCTCTTCCCTCCAAATTCTCAGCTATCTGAGCCCATTTTCTTACTCCATATTCATTCACTAACCTCACCAGTTTCCTTCATATATACATACCAACAAATTAAACATCATCTTAACATTTTAGTTAATTGGCATGCAGATGTATATATTTACAAAACATAAATAATAATAATAATAATAATACAGAGAATAAAACTAATTTGAAGTCGTCCTTTCTTTGTGTATATACCTATCTTCTTCATCAGTCCACTGTCCTTTGATCAATGACGCAGAAGAAGACCCTTTCTTACCTCTCCTTCCCGCCACCACTGTATTACCACTTTTCTTCCCCATAACTTGCACTTCCTTTTTCAATGTAGGGATGATTTTTGTATCACTTGCTAAAAGCCCATCAATCAAACTTGCTTCTATATCATCACTGTTAGGCCACAGAAACCCACAGGTGGCAGTGGCACCACCAGAGAAGTGGGTGAGTTGGCCCCATAAGAACCTGTCTATGGCTGTTAAAGGAAGGCCTGAAGAAGAAGATCGATGCATGGAAATGGGAGGGTTAGTCATAGCCTTGGCTTCCATGGAAGCCCCTTCAAAGGAAAGCTGAATTGAGAGTGATATATATTATTAGAGGAGAAATTATTAAGGACGAGGTTTGTCACCATGAAGCTTGTTCCAAGCCATGTAATAAGCCCAAATATGGATCAACAATGGCCGTTGATCTTGGGGTTTATCTAACGGTTGTAATTCAACGATGGCGTGTAACTCCTGAACTTCCTCTCTCAGACAAAAATGTAGGAGTGGGGAGGGATTAGTGGATTCGTTATCAATTCATAATTTCTATTATTTTAAAAAAAGAGAGAAAAGAAGTTAAATGTAACATATAATGCATATTTATCTATCTAACTATATTAGAGAGAGAGAGAGAGAGAGAGAGAGAGAGAGAGAGAGAGAGAGAGGAGAGCATATAAAGTGAATTGAATTTTAAACGACCGTTTCTTTTTCTCATTTGACTGTCATGTAAATCTATAAATTTTTCTTAAATAACAAAGTTAAAACTCTCACCTTGAAATTTCTGGGAATAATGGTAAAAAGAATAGTTAGCCAAGATTTTTTTCACTATATTATGTCATGGATATTGAATTATTAAATAGTGATATAATGAAAATGAGAATCATAATTTACTTAATCGCCATAATAGACTAATTAATGACATTGACATAAATTTGAGTTAATTTCCAATTGCAAGACATTATTATATATTTAAGTACATTAAAGGTTGAGTTTTGTTCACCAAACAAAAGAGGGTTTTGGAGTTTTCAATATTCTTTTAGGCATTTCGGTACGTATAACTCAAAATCTTGATCGTGTGTTTTGTAAAGAAATTTTGTTTTAAAAGTAAATCATCTTGTGATTTGGATTGCTCCTATATCTTCGATTTAAATTCCTTTGTTCTATTAATGGCCCACAAAAAAGTTTTGCTTTGTTCTATTTATTTTCTCTCTAATGAGCCAGCCAATATTATAGGTCAGCTTAGGCCCACCAAGGTCCAGTAAGGTTGGGCTTATTCTCTTACTTATGGGCCTATCTCAACGTTAGTGTCGCTCTACATCATTATAGCATTCCTAGCACACTCTATTCTTGCTCATTGATTAATTATCTCAGAAAAACATTTGGACAAAAGAAAAAAGAAAAATAAATTTTTTCCTAAATTTTCAGAAAAATTATTATACCTAAGCTATAAGCTATAGGATACATTTGGTAGGAAGTAGAACGCATTTCCTGAAATGGTACTATTGAAAAATAAATAAATAATATTTATTATACTCTTATTATTATTATTCAATGCTATTAGTCTTTTTTTAAAATAAAAACATAAATATTATTTCTTATTTTATTTACTTATTTTTTATTTCTCATTTTTATTCTCTCAATCCCTATTCTCCTATACCAAGCACAACCTATAAATGTTTGGTTGAAGTGAGTATGAAGAGTAAAAATAAATAATATCAAAACGAAAATATATTTAAACACGGCTAATTAAGTTTGTGTATATTGTCCTTTTATTTAACTTGCTCATTTCACCTTAACCTAGTGTGATTTTGACTTGGAGTATTCGTCCTTTTGTAATGTAATTCGATTCCCTAATGAATAAATTTCATACCACTTTCATTTAGTAGTCTTCTATTTTATAATATAGTGTATTCTGGATAATCTTTTCTATGTAGCTTCTCATTTTCCCGCCCATGCCACTTTTTTTTTAAATCACTTTTAAAAATAGTCTTTTATATGGATTCGTTGCCAATTAGTTTGTCCGTCTTCCTTTTTTTTTTCCAAACTTTAAATTAAACTTTACCACAACATTTATTTGGTCCTTAATTTAAAAATTATATTAATATTACTTGTGATAATAAATTCATATAAAAAAGTTTTTAATTCATTCGATTGAATATTATTTTATTAAATAATTACTTAAAATATTAACTTACTTAATAGTTAATAACTCTTAAAAAAATTAACTTGATCTTTGAGTAATTAATGAATGTAATTATAATATTAAAAAAGGAAAAATATTTTTATATATTTAATAATTATTGTATCATAATTAGAATACATGATGTTGCCAAAAATATAGTATCATCATTTTTAAATAAATTAACAAATATTATGCTACAATATGCATTATCACAAAATTCATTTAATTCTTTAAAAATAATCTCAACATCATTTGGGTAATAAGCTAATACTAAAACAAAATATTTCAATAAGTCAATTAAATTAAATATTTGTTCTTCCTCTTGTTTACATAATATAAAAAGTATTAAATCAAAATATACATTATCACAAAATACTTTTGGTCCTTGAAATATTACATTAGTGTTATTTGAGATAATAAATTAATACAAAAATTATTTTAGTTATTCAGTTAAATAAAATACTCTCTCCAACCCTTATAAAGTATAACAAATATTAAACTAAAATATATATTATTATAAATTTCATTTAGTTGTTTAAAGATTATCTTAGTATTATTTATATAGTACACTAATGCCCCCAAAAAAATCTTTCGAGCCAATTAAATTAAATATTATAGAATTCATAATACCTTCATTTGCTATTGAAATTGATAGCATCTTACATCTCACAATGTACGATACTTATGTTTTAGCAGGAATTATCAACTATATCTCTTTTGTTATGGCTACTGTTTAAAGTGTTATATATGAATACATATAATTCAGTAAGAAATATTATATAATATGATTTTTGTTATATAACTCTAATTTCTTCCTTGCATTGAATTAAATATTTTAATTCACTTAATATTCACTTATATGATATAAATGCATTTAGCTCAGAATGAGTCACATTTTGTCTGCCCTCTCTTTTGCTTAATTTTCAAACAATTTATTTGTTTACAATTTGTAGAGAGAGAAAGAGAGAGAGGGATTTGAGAAAATATGAGACAAAGAAAAACAAAATGAATAATATCTACTTCTATTTTCTCCCTTAACCTTTCTTTCTTTTGTTATATGCTCCTTCCATGGTTTTTGCTGCAATTCCAACTCCCATGTTTTATAAGAAATGGAAAACATAGAGAATTTATAAATTGAAAATCAATTTGCTCCTTTTAAATTTGCTGGATTGAAGAGATTGTTTATTCACAATTTCTTAATTGAGCACATTTATCTACAAATTATTATTATCATTATTACTAACATTTTACAGAAGAGAAGAAAGAAGGTGATGTAAAATGAGATGAAATGATTTTTTTGTATTCTTTAATTGAGCCTTGATGTGTCTGATCTTAGCTCTTGTCTATGAATTAAAGAAGGTTTCTATTCTTTCCCAAACTTCTATTGAAGTTTTGCAACCTAGTGTTCTTGTAAGCACTCATTTGGACATTAAAGAAAGTAACCAAGATAGGAGCAATTGGTTTTGTCATAGCTAGGTAATGAACTCTAGATTAAGCTTCTGTTCTTGAGTTTGATCATTATACACAATATATTTTGTTGGCACCACACTTAATGGATCAATAAGCTTTTTAAGATCATAATCGATGATTGTTGCTAGAATTTGTTGATGCCAAAGGAGAAAATTTTTATTGTTTAGTTTGATGGATACACTATGAGTGAAAAAAATCACATTTTTCTTATGCAATGAAAACTGAAGAGAAGACTAAAATGAGGAGATCTCTATACTTAGCTTTTCTTGCTCTGATACCATATTAATATTTTACAAAAGAAAAGAAAGAAGACGAAGTAATATATGATGAAATGATTCTTTGTATTATTTTTCCTAAGGCAATTCTAGTACACAGTTGCCCTTTTATAACTAGCATCCCCTTCTAGTTATTTGAAAAACTAACTAAGAGTTTTGAAATTAGTTACAACAACTAAAAGGTTACTCTCTAACAATTATTATTATTGTAATATAATGCTTCAATTGAACTAACCATGTAAATTATATCCCTTTGTTTGATTTTTTTTTTATTTTATTATTTGGAGTGGTATACATGGGTAGAGCTTACAATACATGAGCAAAGCAATTATGCATAATATTATTTTTTGTGGGAGAGCCTACTACAAATTTTATGGGTGCTATTTCATTTTGTGAAAGAAGATTACATTAATTAATAATGCACAATATTATTTTTATGGGTTGACATTAGAACGCAAGTTCAAGTTTTAAAGTTTATATTGCTTCATATCACATTGACAAAAGAAAAAGAAAAAGAAAACTCACCTCGTGCGTCACAAAGGTGCTATGCTAGTTCAAAATAAATTTGGGTCCATGCCTTAGCTCGTATAATTAACTAGTAATCGATGTAAGTTTTATTTTTCATTCAAGGTATGAACTAGAATTATACAAAGTATATGACTATTAATCCATATATGAGAGTGTACTTGCAAGGGGGTAATGGCAAAAAAAGAAAGGGAAGAAAAACAAACTTCAGTCTTATTTAAAAGAACTTTACAATAAGTGGAGGAAAATAGAAGATTAAGAATTTAAAATCTTCTATCATTTATTATTTTAAATTCTTTCAATTTAAAAGATCTTAAAAGAGATTTTTTTTTCTCAAACTTAATAGAAGGAAAATCATTACCTGGCTATCATTTTCTCTTCCAATTTTGAAACATACCTTATGTAAAAACAAATCTGGCGAGGCCGGACCAGATAATGCTACTTTCATTAATGAATGATATGATGTTATAATTTGATAAAATCATTTAATTTTGTACTATAATGAAATATTATAACTACTTCAAGGACGTGAAATTTAATTAATTTTTTTATATAATAACAGTATCGATCGTTTAACAATAAATATTTCTTTTGACTATAACAAATAGATATTACGTTTAAGTTTAACATCATTATTATTGGATAAGAGTGTTTGTACAGACCCCCCCCCCCAACAGAAAAAAAGATAATTAATGTCTTGTTTAGCTGGCCAAAAAAAAAAAAAAAAGCTACCATGCACTTAGAAATTTAAAGCCTACTGCCAATGAAGCTTGTTTAGTTGAAGATTTACATTTGGGAATGGAAAGTCCATTGTTAAAAGTTATTATTCACTTGGGAATGTAGATTGCTTCGAATTTTTTATGGGATGTTAATTGTTTTGTGAGAATGATAAGGTAAATAACTAAATTACCCTTGACTTTTATGCATCTTTACTCTTGAAATTTTTAACAATTTTAATTTTTTTAATGGAAGGAAAAAACTTGTTTTAACAACTTTTAAAAAATTTAACATTTTAATATTTTTTATTTAATGTTAGCTTAAATTTCGATATATTTATCTTACGTTATAAAGATTAATGAAGAGAGTCCAAGTCCAAAGCTCAACGACATTTATTAAATGAAGAAAGTAAAAATAAATATTTCTATAGATTTTTCCATTATTGGTAATTCTATTGGCAATTAAAAAAAATCATTTTCAAAATAAACAACAACAAAATATTATAATTATTTGTTTAACTTTCCATTTCATTCTTAGGTAGTTTTTATCTAATCAAATATATAAATGTTTATATTTTTAAAATTTTTTTATCATACCAAATATAACTGTGATAATTAAGATTTATCTTATCAAAACTTATTTTTATTTTTATTGTCATTTTTGAAAAAATAATTTCAATGGCGAAACTGCCCTTAAAAGGGTTTGATCCGAAACGTATGGACAATAACAGGAGTGGGTGGGATTTGATTCGAATGGTATGGGAAAATGGCGTCATTTTCTGCTTGGCATCACTTCCATACATACCTAATATTGATTCCTGAAACCCATTCCTACAAAGATTGCATGTCATAAGTGTTTGATGAAAGGCCTTCAATCATTCACTAAATTCTATATGCTACCTCTTGTTCTCTTCCATCAAATCTACTTGTGTTTGGAAGCACAATTCTAAGAATGACCCACAATTTGTACAATGACTATAGTTAGATTGACCTTATAACTTTATTATTATTATATTAAAAATAATTATATATGTAGAAATTTTATTAAAAGATTGGATAAAAAATGTTAGAATTATAAAAATTACATGCTCATCATATTTTTGTTAAATAAATAATAAAAATATAAAAACTATACCTAATTTTTCTTTCTTTATAAAAGAAAACTATCAACTAAGTGTATAGTAGCTTCAAATAATTATACTTAATTGCGGTAGATTACATAGATATTTTTCCCCCTTCTAAATTAACTTTCATGTAAGAATTAGAATATATCTTTGGCCCTAAGTAAGAAAAATTAAAAAGATGGTGTGTACCAATGGCGGAGCTATGTTGCAGGGAAGGAGGTATATTGAATGTTAATATTATATTTTTCATATTCCTTAAAATTATAAATTCATTGAGATGGCATAATTCATTGAAAAAAAACACACACACATACTCTTTTATTATTATTTGACATTTTAAATTAAACCTAAAAAATCTAATTTTTTTCTCTTTTCTTTTATTTCATTTCATTTTTATCTTTATCTTTTTTTTAAGATACCTTTCTTCTTTTTCGACTTCTTTTCATTTCCTCCCCACTTTTTTTCTTCTTTTTTTTTAAAATAAATTTTCCTTAACTCATTAGACTTTACACATAAGTTCTTCTTTCTCCCCTGTTGCCCTCTATCAAATATTTCTTTTATTTTTTAATTTATCTTTAATCAATACATGCCTTTCATACATTTTTGTAATTAATAATTTTACAATGATTAAGTAAAATATAACCCAAATTTAAATGTTAATATATTATTTTTAGTTGAACAGTAATTTTTTTTGAAAGTAGTGTAAATTCTTTTTGAAAAATTGTTAGATAAAATAGTCTTTTATTGTATTTTATAGATATATATTTTTGTAAATTGACAATCATAAATTTTTATGCTTTATCAAATAAACTTTTTTTTTAAATACTATTCTAAACTGTTTATTGAATTATTATAATGTTATTAGTGATAATATATTGTTTTTAATATATCCTTATCATATATTACATAAGTACTAAATAGATATAGAATTATGTAGGGTGTGCACCTGCCGGGAATTGTTTCAAACGGAGTTCTGGTCCGATTTCAATTTTGGGATAAAAAATGTGTCTCGGGCCCGGCACGATCCGAACTTGGCCCAATATTTCAACTTTGAGACAAAAAATGTTTCTCAGGGCCAGGCTCAATTTAAATTAAGCCAAGTTCAGACCGGGCTGGGCCAATTGGGTCACAAGCCAATTTTTTTTTTAAGAAAAAAATTTAAAATTTTAGAAATTCATATTTTTATATTTACTCAATTATTTTGGACATATAACTATTTTTTAATATGTTTTTTTAAAATTTATGTAATAGACATGAAAAATATAAATTCAAAGGAAAAAATAGAAAAAAAAAAATACAAATATAATAGTTAAAACTTAAAAAAAATATATACATTTTTTTAATCTTATTTTTCTTACATAAATGTGATAATTATATTTAGGAGAGTCCTAACATAAATCTTGACCCTTCTAGTTACTTATAATTTATAAGATATATTTAAAAATTTGTGGCTAAAATTATAAAAAGATCCTTAAAAAAAGAATCTGTTTCAATTTAATCCCTATATATATATATATATATATACCTTGGGCTGAGCCAGGCCCGATAAAAGCCAAAGGGTTGCCTCGAAACTCGTCTCGACCCGAGGTGTTATCCCGCCCTAATTTTGTTTCAATTTTTTTTTTAAATTGTCCCTAACTATCCTAGCCTGATAGTGCTCGGGCTAAGTTCGGCCAATTGGGTCAGGTCAACTTTGCCCACCCCTAGAATTATGTATTCATATGTAAATAGCAAAATTATATATATTAATATGAAGAGTAATTCCTTATACATTACTAATTTAAATTCAAATTTATCTTTAAATTTAGGAGGAAAAAAGTCAAGATATTGTCAGAGAGTTAATCTTATTTAGCTTATTCTAAAAGTTTGAAACAAAGCATTTTATTTAGATAATATAGTATAAAAGAATAATTTTTTAAAAAATATAATATAAAAAGAAAATTTTGTAAAAAAACATTTTTTGCCCCCTCTATAAATTTTGTTGAAATTACACATCTTTTTTCCATTTTTTAAACATACACAAGCTTTAATTGAAATAAAAAGTTACCTTATACTTTAGTTTATTTTTAATTTTTTTGGCCAAACTACCTTCTATTTAATTTTTTTTTTAGTTAAAAAATATGTATTTAAGTATAATAAAAGATATTTTGGTCAAAAAATTTTAAATTAAACTAAAGCATAAGGTAACATTTTGTTTCAAGAGAGATTTGTATCTATTTTAAAAATATAAATAAAATCTATATAATTTCAACAAAAATCATAAAATGTCTATCTATATAATTAGAATAAAAAACATGAATAGTGGAGTTTGGTGCAACAACATTAAGTGAGAGCCACCCTATAGGAGCAACTTTACACTATTAAAATATAGGGACATAACTGTGGTGGTTTAACCATAGTTCTTCAAATTGCAACTAAAACTAGGTTTTTGAATTTCATCTGTGTCTTAGTTGCAATCTTGAAACTATGATTAAGACATGATTTAACTATAGTTTGTTGCAATTAAACCATTATTTTTTTTAAATGAACCCTTAAAACTAAACCAATGACCCTACCTTCCCCCCTAAAAAAAGCCTCAACCTACCTACATCCATTTATTAATTTTAAAAGCCCCTCAATAGATTTCGCCAACCCTCGATGCCCCCCAACAATGAACCTCTCCACTAGCGACAACCCTTTTATTAGGGAAAACAAATGGTGCCAACCTCCCTCAACTCTATCATTGCACCACTATCATTTTTCTTTTCTATCAGATCTCCAATCATTGGTAGAACTCCCCCTTTATTTGTACGTTGAAACTAATTTAGATTTATTTTTTTTTTGTTAAAACTATTTTTTTAATAAGTGCATTTTACATTCTTGAAATTTATATGAAATGTTGGTTCTCTTCCTCCGTTTTTGCATGCATTATTATTATTATTTTTTTGTGAACTTGTTTTTGGAAAATTTACAACACTACAGTGGTAGTCACCCAATAGTCAGAGCTTCCACTAGAAATTCCATGGTTGATGTTGCAGCAAGCACAAAAAATCCAAATAATTAATTGATATTTTTTCTCAAGAATAATTAACATCATTCTTTTTCTTCTCTTAACAAATACTATACTTTTTTTTTTAATATGAATTATTTCCATATGCAAAAACAAAAGAGATTTTGTTAAATATATATCACCTAAATTCTCATTAGTTGATGTTGTTGAGGTCATAGAAGCAGGGGTTAAAAAATTAACTAATCATTGAATTAAAAAAAATTGGTGTAATTTCAAATGATATATGGCGAAGAAGCATTCTGCTTTATATATAATAAATTGAAGATAAAACAAATAAATATTGATAACTCAAGTTGCTAAAAAGTATTTTAAAACTTTGACAAAGTTTAGTACTTCATTTTAGTGCCAACCCCAACACATAAACATGCCTTTTAAAAATGGTAGCAATTATTTTATTCTATGTGAGGGAATCAGAGAATATGATTATCATTAAACACACGCTATGTATATCATATATGCTCTATTTGACTTATAAATTGGCCATCACTTGTTGACAAAATTTAGAATGTTGTCATGATAGTTATGTTAGTAAGCATGCTTTTTGCAAAGTTTACTCACAAGTATTATCCTAATAAAGTAATTATATTATTCTTAAAGTATTTTTTTTTAATACCAAATTCACTCTTTAACTGATACGATTACTAGTATTTTTTTTTTCAATCTTTTCAATTTGTGACCTTTATCAGTTTGATTGATTCCATTACTAGGATGAGTCATCAAAATAACTTATATATTACTTAGCAATCAAAATTACTTGCTTTTCAACTATCAAGCCATCTTATAGTTTGGGCAAAACCAATGTTGCATAGAATGCTCTAATCTATAATTTCTTTATCATATGCAAACCTTAATGTTTCTAACAATTAGGAAAAGCAATTTAAAAGAAAAAATTTTAGTGTTTAATGTCTCAAACAAAATGTTGTATGCGCATTTTTTAACAGAAAGCTCTAGGAATGTCAATGGTTAGTATATATTTCCTTCATGTTGCAAGAAAGAGTTAATAATGGAGAAGAGATTGGAGAAAAAATGATGGATGCATGATGAAATTAAAAATAGTATTATTGGAAAAAAAATTGAAATTGTGTTATGCTTAAATTTTCTTCATATACTATTGATTGATTTCTTTCAAGGGATACATTGAATTTGTGTTATGCTGGAATTGGGTTGTGTTGAAATTGTGTTGCGTTGAAATTTAATTCATTATTGTATATATTTACTTGCTATCTTGTTTTGTATTGCTTAAAACTTGATTTTTGTTTACCTTTAGAAAGCCTTGAAGGTGAAAAAAATGTTAGAACTTTGTTTCATGTTGGTAATAATTTCACTATAGATATATTAAGATGTTTTTTGCAATTTATTTTTTAATTGCAATTATATAATGAAGGACTTTAAAAATTATTAATTTTTGAAATATAAAGAACTTAAGTAAGAATGCTAATCTATTACATAATTAAGTCCTTTCTTTTCTTTGTCTTTTTCACTTTATCAAGTTGTGTGATTACTTTTTTTGTACTATAAAATGTGACATGTTTATGCATAGATAATTTGTTCCCTTAAGAATAGATAAGTCTTAAATTACTAAGCCTTGAAATACCTCTAAATATTTAAAGGGATTAAATAGGTTTTTAAACCTTGCAATGGCCAATAAAGATGTTAAAAGTAAAGTTAAATGTATATGTCCTTAGTGAAATTTTAAGAAATGGTAGTTTAAAGAATATATGTGTGACCATTTAATTATTAAATCATTTCCATAAGGGTATACTTTTTGGACTACACATAGAATAAACTTGTTAAAGAATAGCCTCTTTCAACTTCTTCATCAATGACATAGGTTAGAGAAGAAAGGGTTAGTTGGGATGACCCCATGTAGGACATGGTTTGTAACACATTTGAGATTCATCATAAAGTAAAAATTTTGGATGAAAATGAGGTCTAGCTCCACCCTATGACTAAATGATAAATGAAAAAGCTAAATAGTTTTACGAGTTAATTTGAGGTAGGCAATAATCTTTGTATGAAGGGTGCAAGAAGTATTCAAAGTTGTCTTTCTTAGTGAAGCTATATCATATTAAGTGTATGTGTGGACTAAGCAATAAGGTCATATCGATGATACTATAGTTATTGACAAATGCCTTTGAATATGCAGATATTTTATCATTTTTTTAATAAAGCCAAAAGAACTATAAAGAAGTTAAGGCTTAACTATATGAGTATTTATACATGTTTAAATGATTATAAGCTATATTAAGGGAAGGATGAGAACATAGACGTGTATAAAATGTATAACACATGTAGATGAAAATCGAAGAGCAAAGGTGATAAGCAAAATAAGAAGGTTGCAAAAACCCTAAAAAACTTCCCACTAAAATCACAATTGCAAAAGTTGCTTATGTCCTCTAAAACTGTTGAACACATGAGATGACATTATGCGGATGAGAGTAATGATGACATGATGAGGCATCCAAGAGACTCAAAGGCATAAAGGAGATTTGTGATAATGAATCCTCATTTTACTTCAGATCCTTAAAATGCATGCCTAGAGTTGGTTATAGATGGTTTTAATCCATTTAGCACCTTAAATATATGTTATAGCATCTAGCTAGTGATTCTTGTGCCTTACAATTTTCCTTTTCTAAATGTGTATGAAGCAGAGTTTATTCATTCTTTCAATGATAATTTTGGGAAAGTGAGCACCCGAAAATGATATAGATGTTTATCTTCAACTACTAAAAGTAGAGTTAATAAATTTGTGTGATATGGGAGTTGAGACCTATGTTTGTTACAGCAATGACATTTTCAATATGCGTGCAATTATGATATGGATAGTTAGTGATTTTTTAGATCCTAGAATATTATTTAGTTGGAACACACAAATTGGGTTAGCCAATCTATCTTGTAACTTTGGCTCAATTCCTTTTCACTTATCTCATAAATGGAAGTGGCGTTTTAAGGGACATTGTCTTTTTTTGAATTAATATATAAATTTAGATTGGCTTAAAGCCATTTGATGGAATGGGAGGAAAGATAAATCCACCAATTGTAATAACAGATACAAAAATCTTAAGACAGTTTAAAAATGTTGACGTTGTATTTGGAAAAGAGGTTGAAATTGAAGTCCGATGAAGAAGGCATTGAGAAACTGGTGATGTTGATAATGAGACATTAGAACATAATCGAAGTGATATAGGTTTACATTCTCAATGAATGCCGAAATGACTGCCCTAACATTTATTTCATCAGTGCAATAGCAAAAAAATAGTATATTTTTTAGACTTCCTTATTGGATGAACCATTTGCCATGTCATATTCTTGACGTCATGCACATTAAGAATTTGTGTGACAATGTGATATTTTACTTTAATTAATGAGTCTAGACAATTGAAAGACCATTTACATGCACGAAGAGACTTTGAAGAAATGGGTATTCTATCTTAGCTCTAGCCAAACAATAATGGTAAATATTCATTGACTTTGTTCATGTTGATAAAAACAAAGATATTTTTCTCAAGATATTGAAAAATATCTATGTATCTAATGGGTATTAAAATAAAATTTCTAAATACATTGATTTGAAAAAGAAAATGTAAGATTAGACGATTAAAAAGTCATGACTCAAAGTTCTAATGGAACAATTATTACCTTTGGCCATGAGAAATTCATTTTTCTAAGCAAGTGTTTGCAATACTAATTGACATGTATTCATTTTTCAAGAAATTGTGTAATAAAGAAGTACAAGTGAATGAACTTAACTAACTCCAAAGTAAAGTTATCCTCACACTCTATCATTTTAAAATGATTTTTGAGCCTTCATTTTTCATAGTCATAGTTCGTTTGATTGTACACTTAACTAAAGACCTTATCCAATATCGATAGATGTATCTTATAGAGAAATCAATATATATATTCACAATTTTATTACTTCCCATTGCAATCAAATATTTTTATTTGTATTAATGACTACTAATGGGTCTTTTCAATAGGTACCCTAGAAAGTTAAAGTCAATGTAAGAAACAAGGCTTAGCCAAAGGCTTAATAGTTAAAGGTTACTTAGCTACAAAGGTTTAGCCTTTTACTTGAGTTATTTAGATGGAACGAAGATAATATTCAATTGACCTATGTATTAATGACCAATCCAATAATGATTCGTCGATTGAAAGCACAATGTTTCCATCAATTGGAAAACTAATTGGTGGCTTGAATACTTCACTCTATCACTAAAGAGAAACTACAAACACATTGAGATATGCTAACTAATTGTAAGGAAGTCGATCCCCTTCTTTAGTAAGTATATTAAAGCTGTTACACTACAAGTTCTATAATCACTGCAATTAATATATTTTTTTATTGTTTTCATGTAAAGAATTCATCGCCATGGTTATGTAACAATTAAAAAATTGTACACAATTGAGTGCAAAGGTAGACAAAAAGATTCATAAAGAGCTTATTGACTAGTTTTCTCGTCATGTTGAGCGTATGTTCATCCTAATTTTATTGCTCCATGGACAAAGCCATTATATAAATGTACTGCCACTTTCTTTTCATTCATATAAGAAATTATGTCACTAGCTCGCATTTGGTAAACAAGAAGATTCTTGCCCTATGTCCAATTGATCAAGCAAGACATTGTATTGCATATAATGTTAACAAATTCAAATTTTGCACTATGCAACGAGACTATGGTTGAAAACTCAAAATAGTGGGACCTTTGAGACTCTTGAGACAAGAAATTATGTAAATAATAGTAATGAACATATACGTTTCAAAAATGTCTAACATTATAACGAATTGGTTGGCATAATCAAAATAAATTATCATATTTAATTTATGATAATCATGTCTAAATATATGTGAGTCAATACAGCCACTCTTGCAAAGATTATAACCAATGAGTTAAAGATCACATTTATTAATTTTTCTTGGTTGATACATATTGGTGATAATGAATATAACAAGTTATACATCTAAGTTTTAAAAGCTCGATAGGTATATTACATGGAGGACGAGTTAGATTAAAATTAGAGTATGGTCGTGCATCTAAAGTTATGAGACTTGTTTAACATAGGTGAAGAAGAAGATGATACTAACTATAAAGTGAACCATTACTGGCTCTACATTTGGAAATACTATTTCCCAATGGAGTAGCATATTGGAACATGTCTTTGATAAATATCTTGCATCTTTTACTTATGCTTATATTTAACGAATTGCATTTCTTTCTTATACTTAATTATATGTCTTTTATCTATACTAAAATACTTGTGCTAGTTTTATTTATATATAAGAATCCTGAAAATGAAGATGTTTTCCAAGAAGAGTAGTTTCAGTCCTATAAGTAAAAATAGTGGGTCTAACTCTATAGTACCACTTCCTAGTGTGGCTATTAGTGATGGTGGATAGCCGCAATATTTAGGTCCGCTAATTAGGGATCCCGATAAGGTTCCAGCCATCAATCTAAATATTAAGGATATTATAAGTTTCTTTAGAATGAAAATGAGGGATATTATGAACAACTTGGTGAATCCGCACATCAAAAATGAAGAAGAAGTTAGATAGTTAATATCAATAGTAAGTATAAGAATGTGAAATATAGTGCGTGGAATTGATGTAATGTAACTTTGTACACAAACTTTTTAATTATATACTCAAGCTTTTATTATGAACACAAAATTTAATTATATACTCAAAATTTAATTTTACTTATAAGCAATGAAATGATAGGCACAAACAATTAACATTGTAGAAGGTTTAGATCTTCCTTCCAAGGCAAAGAGTCGTTGTGGACTAGAATGACAAAAACTAACCAATTGGAGAAGGAGGTAGATTATTAGGTGTTTTCTTTGGAAACCCTGGCAAAAACTTTGATGTGTTTCCTATTAGCTACTTAAGTCGAAGGAAGGTTCCAAAAGACTATAAGAATGATACTTTTAAAATATTATATTGACAGGACATCAATTATTTAATTAATTTATATCTTGTTCACAATAATTTAACTTAATGAACAATGTTCACTTATTTTTTTGGTTGCAAATACATTTTGTCTTTAATGATCATGGGCATAAGAAAAACTATTTAAGTTCCATTAAATCCAAGTGGCCATGGGTGTGGAGAAATGTGTACAATAACGTACAGGGTGGTGCAAAAAGTAAAGAGCAATTATTAGACACTCTACCGAAGGGCATTCAAAGGAAAGAGTGGGCGTTGTACATCATTTACCATAAAAGACCCTAAGGTAATAACACTTTCTTATAATAGATATTATTAATATGCTTTTGTTGATCACCATGGGCTTGGGGTGAAGAATAAAGAAAATTGACAAAGGTAAACAATCTCTCACATTAGTGGATCGAATAGCCTTACTAGAAAGAAGGCTAAGATGATAACTTTATTTTAAAATATAGTACAATTGAACTTCCAGTGTATTTAGGATGTTGTTGTAATATTTGTTTTAAAATTTATAAAAAGTTGAACATGTGGGCCCAGTTAGCTAGGGAGATGTATGGATTGCCACATATATGACCAAGAATAGAAATTTAGTTAATGAATCAATTGGAGAAATCATTATATGTATATGAATTATATAAGAATAAAGTGTTGTCTTTTGGTTTTGTTAGATGCATTACTCAGGTGTTAGACTATTTTCTATAACATTCAAACTTGTAAGATAGGATATTAGTGATTTGAATTCAAGTATTTTTTTTTTAATATATTGAATTAGAATTAGTTTGTCACAGCTTTAGGTTGCCAAGAGCACCTTGGTTGGATTCGAGGATTGGAATTCAGTGCTTCTCTGTCTTAAGTGTTTGATCAATCTTGTCGCTTCCTTAAAGGGATTCTATCATCTAGACCTTTTTCCTTAGAGTTACAAAATGAGTTGAAAGACCTTAGAGCAGAAAGCAACATAAAAATAACTTAGAATAGAATGAGAATGAAGTAGATTACAAAAGCCACGAGTGAATGCATCTTTGACATTCCTTCTATAAAACTTCCAAGGCAAAGTACTGTTTGGCTTTGTTGGTATCAACATTCTAACGATAATATAACAAACTTTTATTTTCACATAAATTATATTAATAAACTAAACTTTTCTTTAGCCTTTTATTTGATACTAACATTGTTTTATTTTTATTTTCAGATGTTGAGTATTCAAGATGGTGACAATCCAGGCCTTGTAACTCAATCTTTACAATTTTCTAGTAGATATGATTAATACACTAGAATATAGTTGTAATAGAACTTGATTTTGCATATGAACTTGACTTTTAGTAGAAATTTCAATATAATTTTACTTATAATTAGATATATTTGAAGTTTATTGGTTGGTTAGTTATGGATTGAATTATTATGTGGGTATGTAATACTACTAATATAAGTAGGGAAAAAAATTTCAAATAGAACATAGGAAAAAAAAATATTAATTTTGGCAACGGTTACCACTATTAAAAGATCAAACCTGTCCTTGCAGTTTACAAAAAAACTGCAATTAGACCTATTCCCCTACATGGTTTCACTATGGTTGACCACAGCAAAACCACAAAATGACTACGGTTAAATTACTTTTTCTTTTTTGGTGGTGGCGGGTTGTTACCTTAATTAATTCAATATAATTATTTTAAATTAACCGTCAGGATGATTATATGGTTCAATTTTTTAAGAAGTGAAAGCCTATTGCTCATTAATGCATTTCAAAATTTTGGTTTGCAATATTTCATACAATATTTTGTGTGTGTGTGTATAATTGTGCACATATATTTAGTTGTGTTGAATAATTTCACTTTACTTTTTTCTGTTAAATATAGACAAAAGCAATATGTTGAAATTATGCACAGTTGCAATTATAATAATCATGTAAAAAAATGAATATTAGTCTACATTAAATTAAATTGCATAAAATTGCGTGCAATTATTTCTTCATTATTTATTGAGAATATTATGTGTATTTGTATATAGTATGAGAGCAATGGATAGAATTTGGTATATTTTTTATGTTTCCCTTCCGAAGCGAAGAAGCTTTAATAAAGTAAATCAGATAATTTTTATTTTCTTTTATTGAAATTATACAAATTTTTTATTTTTAAAATATACATTTCAGTTTAATTTTAATTTTGTTTACTAGAATGCCTTTCATAAAAAAGATGTAAAAGAATATCTTTATTTAAAAAATATTTATTTAAATTAATAGAGAATATTTTAATAAAAAAATAAAATTAGATTAAAATATATATTTTAAAAATAAAAAATATATATTTAATTTCAATAAAACTCAATAAAAATCTATATAATTTGCTCTTTATTATATTTATCTACAACGTGAAAACCTGTTTTCAAATGGAATACATAAGAAAGCAATTAATAAAAAAACAAGGTCGAAAAGCAGAAACAAATTCCTCTAGAAGGAGGAAAAGGGCATGAGAGGCAAATTAGAACAGAGATATTATTCTTTTCTAAACCTCCAAAATTAGTGTTACTCATATTCTTTCCTTTCATTTTCCAGCCTTTCAGTCGCGCAATGCTTTTCTTTGCGTCTTTCATTATTCATTCTTTCGAAAGAAAGATACAATTACACGCCACGGCCACTAAGAGTTGTCTACAGTGAATACAACCAATATATAATAATATCTCAAGACGCAATGGGGACCTTACTTCCCTCTCATAAGAAAAAGAAATATCTTAATGCCAGCCTCGATTGTTTAGGAATGAAGTAGAACATATAAAATGTTTATATTTAACGTGTTGTTATATATTTAAATTCCATTCCTGTTAGTCTTTTTAAAACCACATTTAAGGAAAAATCTCACCAGTAATATTAAAAAAGATGAATAAATTATTTTATTGGTGCTTGAAAAATATTTTAAATAATTTGTCATTCTAATTCTGACAATAACTCCGATAAAACTAAATTGATAATAATAAAATTTTAAATTATGTCTGAATTAGTGATAATAAATTTTTAATAGTTAATTACATGTTTATTCAAAAAAATATCTAACAATATCGCACGTGTATCATGAAGCTCTTATTGTCCCCAATTTCATCGTGAAAGTTCTCATCATCTCATCTTACCATCGTGCCATACAAGTCCAAAACCGGCTATTATGTTATCAACAAAGAGAAGATTTAATTACAATTTGCCGTGTGACTCTGTCATCCGAAAGGTAAAAAATACATAAAGCAAATCCTCACCACCACTCATCCTCATCTTCATACCTTCGTAGTCTTCAATCATTTCCCCATTCACAACCCACGAATCTCGAAAGGCAACGACGATTAATAACATAGCCCAAGTTAAACGCAACGCCGTTTGGTTTGTTGCCATCTTCTTAAGCACCATACACCCAGTTTACAGCATTATTCCACCTCATTTTTTTTGACTCCCTAATCCAATTTGAAAGAAAAAATATAAACTACAAGAAAATTGTCTTTTTCTTTTTTAATTTATGGGTTCCGCGTATGAGTTGAAAATGATCAAAGTTCTTGGGAGGTGTCTGGGGAAGAGAGAGGGAAACAAGTGTCTTCAGCACCAGTGCTCCAGAGGAAATGAGCGTAGTTAGCAGCATAGTAAGAGTTTGTGGGTTCAGCAGAAATGGCTTCCAAATAGGTTTCTTCTGCACCCCACAAGTCCTTCTTCACCTTCCATAGGAAGGTTGCGTATTTATTGTATGCTTCCGCGTCAGCACCCTCCACCCCTATCGCTCTCTTGAAGTACTCTTCCGCTCTGTTCAAAGTTCAAACACAATATTAATATTAATACCATCACAGTCAAACAAGCAACCTCTAGTTCCTTCACATGCAATGCAAGCAACTTTACACCCATAAAAATCAAGCCTTTTCCGTTAATTTTTCTATTTTACTCTAGACAAATCGTATACATACGTTGAAATCAAGGTCAACGGGATTAGTTCGAAGATCTTTCTTATCATGCACGTGGGCTTCACGTGAGGAAGATGATAGCTATTGTCCACGAACCAATGGTGAACAGAAACTACACCGCAAATTTCACTATCGAGATTCTAGTGCACAAATTGATTTTCCCATTTGGCCTGATTCTGAATGAATAGTAGCAAGATTTTGCATTGGAAAATGCCAGACATCTACCTTTATGTATTTTTTTGTATTTTTTTAACATATGTAAACTATTCTTTTTCACGATTACTTGCTATAATGATGGAATTCTGAGAAACTTAAATGCCATAGTGTGTAAGAAAATGGATGTGAAACGACGAACCTGTCATAGTCATGGGCAACAAGGCAGAGGAACTGAGCGTAGTTGGCTAGGAGAAGAGGGTTATTGGGTTCCTGGGACAACGCTGTTTGGTACAGAAGCTCCGTTCTCAGGTACTCTGCATAATCGTCGGATTCAATTCTTGCCGACACCGGCGAAATGAACCTTTTCATAGTCTCCTGGTCCAGAGCTTCACCCCTCGAACTTGCTTCCATGTTCCTAGCTTCGTCCACCAAGAAGTCCCACAGATGCACCTCCTCTTCATTTTCATTCTCTCTAGTCTCTTCGACTGACACCGACTCTGCTTCCCCCGTCGTCCCCACGGAGGAAAACTGAGAAGACGCGCCGCCATCGGGGAGGACCGTACGATGGTAGTGCTCCGACCTGTCAAACCCCCCATCGCCTCCATCTGTGTCACTGGCTATTGGCCGGAATTTCCCGCCGCCGCCATTGTTACCCCCGATAGAAGTTGTTTTCCCGCTTAAAGAGGAGACCGAGAATGTCTTGATTGCCGATGAATCAAACTTCTTATTCCGCTGGATTTCACTGGCGGGAGCAATATCCATCGTGGATGCAGGCGGCGGAGCCGGCGCAGCTATGGCGTTGTTGTGCCCCATTGAATAGACAGTGAAATTTGCAAAGAGGATCATCACGTAGACCATGAGAGTGGGTGTGTGAGAGAAAACTTGCTGAAATAGCCAAACGAACGACGCGTGCACTTCTTTTTGTACTCGAGCAAGAATCCCTTGTAGATCTTCGTAGAATAGAATTTCTCTCATTTGCAGTGTGTAGCTATGGAGCTCACGGATTATGAACACCATGGAAGAGAAAGCTTTCTTTACAGAACAACAAGCAGATTCACCTGCCTCTCTGAAGCCTTCCTTCCACTGCAATTTCTTCTTTAGGATTCTCAGAGAAAACGGAAGCTCCACGCTGTTTGCTTTTCTTTCGATAATTGACGGAATAATGTCGTCGCCGCCGCCGGCGCTCCAATCTGGCGGGTCTTTCTGTATTTCTAACCAGGGACGTTCGATACTGTCTAGCTTGGAAACCGGGCTTTGTGTTTGACCTTCACTGAAATTATCTGATTCTGAATCCGTGGCATTATTATTCTCATCCGAGAGCTGGAATCTCAGTGCCAAATCTTCAATTTCCTTGCAGAATTCTTCGTCCGAGAAGGATTCTAAGCTGGCACTGCAGGGCAATCTTATTTTTCTAGATGTAGAAAGCGGGTAATCACAAGATCGAGACCTGTAAAGCCGTGTCGATGGGCAACCGAACAGGCTCGACCTGTCCAATCTGTTCAAGAATCGGCACACTAGAGCCCCTCCTCCTCCATTGGTGCCACGACTTCCCCGTTTGGAGGAAGGAGATGAGATTGCAGAGGCTAGAGTTTGACAAGAGGATGGGGAACGAGGAAGAACTGGCTGCGACCACTGCAAACAGGTTGAAGCTACTTTCACTCCCATTTCTTAGCTTTCAGGGTTAAAATCGAAGGCAAAGGGTATTGAACTTTAAGGTTTATAAGCCGAGAAAATATGAGGAACAGCGAAAAAAGGTAAAGAAGTCAAGAAGATTCAGTGTCCTGGAAAGCTAGATCCAAAAAACGACTTTTAGGCCTTCAAAGAAGGAAAATTTGGGAACACTTCATAAAAATGCACCCAAAAATATAGAACTCTTCGCCTGTCTTCCTTCCAACCTGCAAATTCAAGAAAACAGAATCAGTTTAACAATTTCCAGTAAAAACAAACAAACCCCACTTCCATAGCTAATCACTACTCTTCCCCGGAAAATCGGATCGGAGAAAACGCAGCCCAAAACACCGCCGAAGCTGCACGATACTCTAGAATAACGAGATCCCAGAGAATTAAAAATGGAAAACCCACTTACTCTGATTTAGTTTAATCAAAACGGAGTTGACGAGCGATTCTGCCGTTAAACTCCGGCGAAGTACAGCCTCAACTTCGGTTTACAAGAGAGAGCAAGCGCGAATGGATCTGATATATATACAACCCCTCATCGCAAGCGCTGGGAAGGAGAAAATATCATAACGCGCTACCGGTTAGAACGGGGTTTGTGGCTCTACGGTTTCTATACTAGTCCCAGGTATGAAACAAGTGCATCAGGTTGCCGGTCAGTGCCACCACTCACTCCAATTAGTAATTCTAATATTGAGATATTTGTTTCAATAATTATTATTATTTTTTTTTTTATAGTATTTTTGTTAATTTATAACCAAGATTTTTTGGGTTTTGGCGGTTCGAAGGGAGAGAGAGAGGGCCATTTCAATACGACGCGGCTCGTTTCACGGGATACACAGATCTGATCTGGCCGTTCCTACGCTGCCACGTGTTGAAATGACAGTGCCTTTTTGGGAAAAATTTGCCATCCAGCCCGGAATTACCGTGATTCACCACCCACCTGCTCAACTATAGGGACACGTGTCCAAACTTGGGAACGCAAATATTTTTTTTCAGTAAAATAAAAAATACAGATGAAAAATTTAAAAGAGTTTTTCATACTTTCAATCATAGAAAAGAAAACAAAACACTTTGAGCTAATTATAAAACACAGCATGTCTTTCCCATTTTTCTTGTAAGAAAATGACTCTTGGATGTTAACTTGGTTAAAAATCATGAAGATCAACCAACAATTGGTGTAAACAATAACTTTACTTATCTCTTGATAAGTATTTTTGAGCATGTTAATCTATTTTCTATTTTTATTTGAGTATAAATATTTTTTTTTTACTTTTAATTATATATTAACATGGTAGTTATAATTATAACCAAGAGGGTGAACATGAGTCATGAAAAGTGGAAGGTGTTACAATAAGAAGCCTTGAAGTTATATTAGTATTAAAAAATTTAAAAAATTATTTTTAATTACATTTTTATTAATTACACGTACAATTGATTATTCAGAGAGATTTTGTAATTCGACTGTATTTTTAAAAATAAATAATTATATTAATATATTTTATACATTAGATTTATGTTAAATTTTCCCATGATGTATATGTAATGATTCGTCTCTATTGATTAAAATTATCATCACAAAGAAACTGTTTCTCTTTTTTTCTAGTTTAATAAAAAGATTTAGTTAAATTATATTTGATAAGACAAAATTTATATATATTTATTTATATATTTGTTATTAAGTTTTTTAATTCAAATATGACAAATATATGAATCTCTAATAATAATATAATAAATATATAATTTTTATAGAAAATTATATAATTTTTTAATGAAATCATAATCATTCGTTTGTTATATTATTATTAAAAAATTATATAATCATTATATTTCAATTGACAAAATTGATAATAAAGTTAATTAAAATATAAAGAATTACACCTAAATTTAATATTATTTAATATTGCTCTTATTTTATACTCTCAAGATATTTTAATATATATATATATATATATAAAAGTTTTTCATCAATATATACTTTTACAAAAAAAATAATTTTTTATATAACAAGATATTGTAATTTTATTTTTAATATAACAATAAAAATAATTAATTTGATATTAATTTACAATATAACATTATAATTTTATTCTTAATATAATAATAAAAATAGTTATACGACTTTATTTTTGAAAACAAAATATTATATAGAAATTAATTTCATTAAATAAAAATATAATATTGAAAACAAAATAATTAAATGTGATATCATTATATGTGTGTGTGTAAACAGTTACGATTTAAAAATAGTATTGCTCACTTTTACCTCGGCTTCTATGTCAATTTTTTTTTTTTAAATTATAGTATTCTATCATTAGTCTCATGCTTGAGCAAGATCTCCTAATTTAGTTAAAACAATGAGAGGTAAGTATAGTTTAGTTTAAGAAAAAGACATTTTACTTTTGAATAATTATTGCTGGTGGGGCCACCAAATGGGCAGAAAAAAATCAAGAAAGTAAAAATCTAACAGGAAGAAGGTGAGGAACCAACGGTCCGAAATGAGAGGCTCAGAAAATGGTGTGATAAAGAACTGTGAAGAAGAAAGTGGCCAACTTGCTCAAGCTGGCTCTCCATCATGAATGCGACAACCGTATCAAATCGACGGCTACAGTATCCATACTCAGATCCCATTCAACGGTCCAGATTAATTTGCCCCCACTGCCTATTTTCCTTTGGTTGATTATTACTTTTTCCTAATATTCCAATCAGCTGAGGCGTCAGAGACTGCGAAGCTACGGAGGAAAATCAGTTCGTACCTTGTCGTACTCGAAGGATAATCAATAAATTATATAAATATGATGGGATAATAAATATTATTTGTCTTTGTTTGCAAAGTGCGGCAATGTTTACATTAATTATTATCTTTTATGTCTTAATTTTTTAATTTTAAAAAACAATACACAAAGTTTTTTTAAATTTTGAATTACTTATAATTATTTTTAAACTTTTAAAATTGACAATTAAATTCTTCAACTTTCACATTCTCAAGTAAATTTTTATATGTTTTTTATATTTATATTAACTCAATTATTAGCCCAGACATTTTTATAATTAATATGGCAAGATTTCATTTACTTTCAATACTAATATAGTAATTATAAAGTCGTTTCAGGTGGTATATAAATTAATATTAATAAAAATTGATAAAAAGACTTATTTATTAGGTTGTGAAAAATTAAAAATTTAACTACCAATTTTAAAAGTTAAAAAAAAATGCTGTTTTGCAAATGATTCGACTTTTAGGTACTTTTTGCATCTTATTAACGATTAATATTATTAGATGAATGAGTATGCATATGTATTAAGCCATGAATGCGATCTTTATTCAACTTTTACTTTTTTGGGGGGGCTAAAAAACTATTTTCTGTATCTAGTTAAAAAAAATATATGTTAGATATATATTTTAGTGTTATTTATCTATTATAATATATTTATGTATAATTTATAGTTAATTTACTTTATCTTATAAACCTAGTTTTTCTTTTTTCGCCACTTATAGACGTAGTCCAGTTAAGAATTTTTTTTGTAAATTTAACATAGTGTTGGTATTCGTTATTTACGGTCATCGCAACCCATAAAAAGAAAAATCACAATCCAATGGGAATAAAATATTTATGTTCATATGCAAGGTGATAATATTGCCCAAAAATAAAAAAAAAAATACAATGACATAATTTTAACTACCACAGAATTCGAGTAAAGTTTTTGAGACGTTTTTATCAATTTTTTCCCCAAAAAAAAAGCACTTGAGTTTTCTTTTTTAAGTAATCATATAATGTTGAATTATTCAAAAAATACACTTGTCATTTTTTAATAAAAATATTAATAAATATCTAAATTATGACGACGACGACGACTACGAGGCAAGCTTTACTATTTTACCTATGCAAAATTTATTGATTTGATGGTTGAAAAGAATGGTCTCACTGTAACAATATGAGATTAATTCTTTTTGAGAGCAGTCTAAGAGTAGAATATTTAAATGCATTTATGTAATCCGTCGTTTGGGAACAATGAAAAGGGAGGAAGGAGAGTGAAAGGGTAAGGAAACCTATAAATAGCTTATTTAGTAGTAATAAAATAGAATTATATTATTGCATACTGAAAGAGAAAGAAAAATATTATTATTTTTAAATAATAATATTTTATTTTGTTTTAAAAATATTTATATTAAATGATCTTAAAATTTTAAATTATGCCCAAAAAAATTTTAGGAACAGTGATTTTTACTTGAGGTATTGCAATGCAATTTTCTTTTTACATTTAAAATCTTTAAAATTTAGATTTTTGAGAATAATTTTAAAATTTAAAACCCTTTTAATATAAATTATATTCAATTTGAAGTCCTTAATTGGAAATTTCTTATTTTATGTTAATTAACAAAAGTTATCTTTTTAATATTTTGTTGACACCAATAGTGTTTTGATTATTTATTTATCTTTCATTTATATTCTTATATTTTTTTCTACTCTACTAAGTATTAAAATAAAAAGATATTTTAATTATATTCCATGTCATACCAAGCAAAATTTTTAAGTTATCAGATTCTATTCTATTTTTTCCAAGAAGATTTCTACTCAACTAAATATAAGACTATGTACCTTTATAATCATTTGAAAAAAGAAAAAATTTGGGCCGTGTAAAATTTAAAAATATTTTTAAATGAAATTACATATATATAAAGCCGTCAATGGGTCAAACATGCGGGCCTAATGAGGGTGAGTCTGGGCCCAGGTATCTGAAAAAAGGTGGATCGTGGGGACATAGCTGGCATGGTGGAAGTGGGTTTAGTGTGAAAGTGGAGTAACTAGTAAAAGAAAGAGGCAATTATCGGTGCACGTTGTGGTTCCAGTTCATTGTTCCCAATAGCAAGGATTTTTAGCTTGTCACGCCAAGCACTTTCCTCTCATTGCTTCTATTTCCCCAGTGTCTAAATTCCTTGTCCCTTTCTATTTGTTATTATTCTTTTTTTGGGTCAAAACGATGGATAAACTCTTTTGACATTCACTCACTTTTCGTTCCAATTTTTTCAGCTATAAATTAAATGTGGACTTTTCTGTCTCATCTTTTCTGTACCACCGAGCATGTTAAGGGATATTTTGGACCGGGTAAAATTATCCTCTTTTTTTTTTTTCAAGTTGTTTAGATTTCACAACTTTTTTAGTATTATATTTTTTCTTAAAATTAAATAATGTGCTATATTTATTTCCTTTATAAAAAATATGTTATAATTATACTCTCATCTCTTAAAATAAAAAAAATATATTATACTTATTTTTCTGTAATAGAAGATAAATTATAATTATATTTATTTTAATAAAAATTTATTTATCACTTGTATAATATACTTAATATTTAAATGACATAAAATAATTGATATTTTAAATGTAGCTAAATTATAAATGATAATTAAATTTCAATAATCTTACATATTCTATATTCTCACGAGAAACTGTCATGCTTCTCATCCAAATCCTTCCCTAGTCATAACACGAAAATCGAGGAGTAACCCATACGTACGTCCGTCGTTTGAAAAAAATAAAACAATAAAAATGAGGATAAAGTTATTTTGACGGCTGCAATTAATGTATTTCCTTACTGTCATTTCACCGTTTATTCCGCAATGGTACTGCTGAATGGGGTGACCAAAAATTGATTAACGTATCAAATCGCAAATGATGTCTAGATACACTATAAATGTTAAAATATAAAAATAAAAACAAACAGTAAACAAAAATGAGTGAAGAACGATTTTTTCGTTTATCTCTCGCTAAATCACTTCAGCAAGAGATTAATCAGAGAAGAATGAAATTAATTAGAACTATAGATTAAAGTAGACAAAAGGAGGGTAGAAGAAGGAAGTGACTAAAAATTAATTAATGTACCGGACCGTAAATGAGGTCTACGTACACTATTCTGATATAAATGTCAAATTACAAAAATGAACACAAAGTCAACCGTTTTTTCAATAAACCCGGTAAATTTTGTGATGCGATCTACACTAGTGCTTTTTTCATGAATTTGTATTATCAATTGATCGATTTGTCAGGTTATTATAAAAATGAAAATAACGTGACAAATTTACAAATATATTTGTATAGGAACGTACTAGTATATATAGCACAAATTAATATGAGTTTTAAGATTAGTTTTCTTCTGTCAGCCAATCCCATTAATCAATTTATAGTCCATATATATATATATAGAGAGAGAGAGAGAGAGAGAGAGAGAGAGAGAGAGGCAACTAGGAATAGGAACTATACATAGCTTATAAAGAAACGAAAAAATAAACACAGGCAAACACAGAGTAAGGGGCAAAAGAGAAGATGGGCATTGTGACAGTTCACGTTATGTGTCGTGGAGAATGTATGATAAAACCAAAGAGAAGTTAGAAGAAGAAAGATCCAATTTATAGAACCATGTTTAGAGGAAGAAACCAAACAATATGCAAACAAACATGCATACCAAAACTTTGGGGGAGTGCAATAAGAAGTTCCTGGTAGCTTGCCCGCTATGCATATGAAGAGCATGTTCCAACAGCTTTTGTCGTAGAAATTAATTGATGGATGAATCATCATCGTTCTGAAAATGCACAATTCAACTACCGCATGCAACTTTGCAGGTAAAACCTATACAAAAATTAAACCATGCCATGTGCACTTTTGGCCCACATCGAACAATTTTCAGCAATGCACAAAAATTATATATCTTTCTCTGGCAGCGTGGTCACCCTCATGCATGGTCTCTGCTTGTTAACAGTGTCTCTTGTACAGGTCCCCCCCACTCCCTCTGCTGCTTTCACATTACGATTCCTTTATAAAGGAAATTGCATATTCTCCTTTCACCTCCTACTTTAAATGTAATGAATCATTCATTTATGTCCAATAATTCCTATGGAAGCACTCACTGAAATTTTACTCTTACCTAATAAATAATAATACTGCCAATAACTCTTAATGATATATCTGTCAGTAAATTGGTGTTATTGAATACACTTACTGTAATAATTTTTTATTATATTTTACATTCAAAGAATGTAGTTAAGATTTATCATTATTATTATTATTATTATTATTATTATTAGAGGGGGGGGGGGGAATAAGCATTAAGTAAGTTGTAAATCTTGTTCCTAATTAATGTAAGATGCTTTTGAGAGCTTCGACTTTTCAACCATCGCATGAACTTTCACAATCTAATGGCAGAGAATTTGGACTGTGAACACAATCCAAACCCCAATTAATTGGGCCTGGCCCTACCCAGTCAAATCGGGTTGGACATAAAAAAAATTTTTAAAAAAATTTAAGATTAGGGCGGGTCACAAAATTGAGCTGGGCCGGGTATCGGGCCAACATTTAGGGCTACATTGGCCCAGCCCGAAAAATAATGTTATTTTTTAAAAAAATATAAATGTTGGCCCGATACCCGGCTGGAAAAAAATTTTATTTTTTTAAAAAATATTTATTTATAAAGATTTATATCAAAACTTTAATCTTTTTTAAAGATAAAATATAATTTTATATAAATTTTTTTAAGTATTATTTTATAATTTTAATAATAAATTTAGATTGGTCATAAAAGATATATTAGTCTAATTAAATCTAAAAAAATAGAAAATATTTTTTTTTATAAAAATTTATATCAAAATTTTAATTTTTTAAAGATAAAATATAATTTTATATAAAATTTTTTTTAATGAATATTTTATAATTTTTATAATAAATAAAAAAATTATTGAGCCGTCCGATTTAACCCAATCCTACTTAGTATTAAATCGAGTCAAATATCAGATTTCAATTTTAAAACCTAAATAAAATTAGACAGGATATCGGACAAGACTAAAATCTTGCCCAACCCAACCAACCCCAACTCATGTATACCCTTAATGTGTGTGCGCGCGCGCGTGGAAGAGAGGGGGGGGAGTGGTATATCGCACATTTATGATGAAAAGTGAAAACCCAAGCTTGGTGGGGAAGGAGTATGGTATAGTATGGTGCCATAAAGATGACAGCAACAGGGTCTACGATCATTGGGTACTACAGTCCTAGTTTGGGTACTACAGTCCTAGTTTGGCGGAGAAGCTTTAAAAGAGTGGGGGACTACAGAAGCATTTTATTTAGAAAAAATTATAAATTAAGATCTTAGGTTAACAACTTTATATTGGATAATTTTGAATTTTGAAATCATTTAAACAAACTCTATAATTAAAAATTTAAACTATATAATATAATTACAGTTTAAGGCACTAAATTAAAATTATTGGCCCCAAAGTTTTTTAAAATGATTTTAAAATTTTAAAATGTTTAATATAGATATATTTAATTTTGATTTTTAAACTATATTTTTTTATGAATCATGCATGGGAGATTTTGAATTTTTGATCTGTTGAAATTTCTTATCATTATTATTTTTTAATTTATCTAATATTTTTAATATAATTTAATGATCTTAAACAAAATCTTTTATTTACTCATAGATCTGGCGGCTAGGGTAGAGACTAGAGAGAGAAAGAGTGAAGCTAGCATTAAAGTCTCAATTGCACTCCTGCAATGGATCCATCTGTGACATTATTATGGTATTTACGAAATGAAATCATACCGCAGAATCCTGGAAACGTGAATCACGCAGACTTACGTGGGCGGCTTATGTGGTCATTTAATGGAATCTCAATCCGAGGTTTGTGGCAACAAATGAATCTCCGTGTAACAGTGGCGTATAGGGCATGTGCCTAATTTAGATTTTACAATGTGAATCTTAACACATACCTATATCTTTTTCTTCTTTTTTTTAACCAATAAATTATATTAAATTTTTTTAATTTGATTAAATTATATTCAATTTTTCTTGTTGAAGTAAGATAAATTATTAATTTCTTAACTTTATTTTAAATTTTACTTATACATCTTAACTTTACTTTGTTTTAACTTTTTTTTAAACTTTATTAGTAGATTCTACTTTTATCAATTAATTTTATTTTATTGTAATATAATTTTTTCACATTCTTTTAAGTTTTTTTTTATCTTTTAATTTAATTTAATTTAATTTTTATCTCTTAACTTATACAAATCATTCAACCCTAATATTACCAAATGTATTAGATGGCTCATTAATGATTTAAATTTTATAATTTTTTACTAATTTGGATTCTATTTGTTATAATATCCTTCTTTATCATCACTTAAACGTTGCATTTTATAAATTGTGTGGGTTATCCTATATATTTTCTTAACTATTGTTATATTATTATTCTAGTCAAATTAAAGTTATCATTTTTTTCCCAATTTCTATAGGTATTGTCATTTGAGATATGAGAATCATTGCCCGTGTCTATAAATAATATGTTCACATTATCTCATATTTACAACATACAATGGAATGTGATGGAAAAGGATATCATAACAATTAAATCTAAGTTGGGAAAAGATTATTAGAGTTAAATCACAAATGAGTTGCACAAGATTTTTTTTATTAAGTATTTTAGTTTGATGATGTTAGAGGTAAGAAAATATTTAAGTAATTTTTGAATATTTGAATGAAATTAGGACAAAATAACATTAAGAGATAAAAGTGAAATCTAAAACTAAATAAAGTTAAAGAATAAAAGTAAAATTTCACATAAAATTAAAAAAACTAGAAGTGCATTTTTTGCTTTTTTTTTAAATTATACCAAACTCTTTTCTAATTTATTTGTCATCAATAAAAATAATTTTTTATGTAACATGTATTTCTTTTAAAAGTCAAATTATTTAAATGTATTTAATTTTAAGAATAAAATCACAATATTATATTATATAGACAGTTAATTTCTTTCATAATAAATTAAAAGAGAAGTTTTTTTAATACATATTAAAATATTAAGAGAATTGAGTATACTTTAAACAAAATTATAGACATAAAAATTAAACTTAAAAAAGTTAGCACAATTTATTCTTCTTTAGATATAAAAAGGTGTGTACGCTTACACGCTGCGTTGTACTATTGTTTGACTTTAGGTTTTGTAGCACAATTTAAGAGGAGAAAGCGTAAATGAGAAGAAATGCATGGCGGCTCTCTATTTGGAAGCTTCCAAATGGCAAGAAAATGTGTTTAAGAGTTAAATTAGTTCTTCAACTTTAAAACAACATGTTGTCACATGGGCTACGTCACTAGGTCGATCATACGGTAGAAATGAGGCAAAAATATGGATATTATCAAATATTTAAAGCCTTAAATGTACTTAAAATAAAAAACAAAGTCATGTGATTATTACCATATTAAAAATAAAACTATAATTTTATGTTGTATAATTTTTTTTCAAAAATAAATTAAAAGGAAACATTTTTTTTTTAATTTTCAGGACCTCGTGGAGAAGTTAATTAAATTAAAAGTTTGTTTTTCAATAATTATGTTCAAATAAATCTTTGAATAAAATCCCAAGCTAAAATATAAAATCACTGAGACGTGCTTCAGTAAAAGTGTACACAATAGTACACTAGATATATTTGGCGTAGTTGGGAAATGTCTCACTCACTTTTCTAACTTGAAAGGAGCTTCTTTTTCGCGTGCGTCCGTTGGTTTCTTGATGTGTGTATGTCTATATATATAACTTAAATAATCTGATCTCTTTGTTGTTCACAAATACTTCCAAGGTTGAGCATAGCACAGGACTGCATGCAATGCAAAGAGACAAGGAGATGTAGAAAGGCGATACCACTCCCATGTCAATCGTCTTATCTCCTCATCTATTCCCTCCTTTCCCCTTTCTCTCCCACCCATGCCAAACTCTTGAGATAGCCAGTCTTTTATCCTCACTCTCTCACTTGCTTCAATGGATGAGGCAAATGTGTGATGTGTAATTAAGTGTCTTATTGGTATGTTCCAACTTAAATTACTCTTGAACATCGAGATTAGGCTCTATTCTCACATGAATAACTCACTTTTTACTAAGTTAAAGAAAAATTTAATTAATTAAAATGTTAGTAACATATATATATATATATATATATATTTATCTACAATTCCAAAGCATAACATGAGCTAATTATGATATTTTATATTAATTAAATTTGATCACAAAGAAGGGCATGAATTAGCTTTTTTTTTTTTTCAAAAAAAAACACAAAAATTAAAATGCATGACTCTACTAAAAGTCAGCCTTAGAAAAATAGATTCCTTCACTTTTTTTCTAAAATTAACATTTAACAGAAGATAGATATAGAATGTAAAATATGTATTCAGATGAGTTATAAACATTCAATCAAGACTCATCACTTTGAAGAGTTTATATATTCTAGTTTATATCTTTTCTTATTGAAATTGATATTATTAATTTTTGAAAAAAATTGAGAGGATTCAAACTCCAGTTGTAAGCCCTTAGATAATTTGCAGTATTTCATTGTGTGTAATAAAAAAAAGTATAATGTAAAAAAATGAGAGAATATATATATATATAAGATTCACTCTTTTTTTATTTTTTTATTTTGTGGGTTACAGCGTGATTTCTCATCTTCTTTCACGCAAAAACAAACATGCCTAAAAGTGTCTCCTGTAGAGGTCCCCCCCAATCCCTCTGCTGCTTTCACATTACGATTCCTTTATAAAGGAAATTGCATATTGTAACACCATGAATTCTAGCTCATTCTAACTCATCAAGTGCCTTTACATAACTTAATATCATGAATCATGTGAGTTTTGCATGAAAAAGGTAAAGAAATAATGCTCATTTTGGCATTGTACTGGGTCTCAAAATTCCATTCGGTGTAACGTAGATCATGTAAGATCATCTTATGCATTCTCATATTTAATTTCATCTTTATAACTCATTTACATCACAAAAACATGTCTACAACTCATGGAAACCGAAAAGGAGCTCAAAATAAGCAAGCATATTTTCGGCCAGATTTACTCCATTTTCTGACCTAATTTTGGAAAATCATAACTAAATCTAGAAAATTCGAAATCATGTAATATTGGTCATTTTGGAAAGCTTAGGATGTCTACTTCACACTAAAAATATGCTCAGGTCACAATATTTATCACCTAGGACATTTGACATCCAAAAAATTGCAAACATCCGACTAAAATCTGGAACTGTCATAGAATTCTGTAGAAAACTTTGAAAATGTCCAATTAATTCCAAAAAAATCCAATCTATGCAAATGATACTAATTTGGAAAGCTGTGAATGTTAACTAGAGAGGAAAAATATCTCCAAATTAGTTCATCAAGCCCAGACTCTGGGATTCAATAGAATAGTACTTCTGGTCGGGCAATTTCACTGATACTGGACAGAAATTTCAAAAATTCATATCTCCCTCTCTAGACCTCCAAATGAGGTGCTTCTAATTGGCATGAGTCACTGTAATTGCCTAGTTTCTATGTATAAAATTTCGTGGCAATTGGACGTCACTGGGCCTCGTGTGATAGAAAACAATTTTGGACCAAATGAATAGTGCAGCAGACTAAATTCATAAAATTTGCCAATTTCGAAAAATCATCAAATATTCTGTAGACCTTCAAAAATTATGATCTTTAACTTTTCAAAAAGCTCTTAATGAGACCTAATTGCATGCCAAATTTTAGATCAAGACTAGCTCATTTGGCTAAAAAGTGGTATAGGATTCCATTATGGTCAATTTTAACTCTATATTGGGTACCAAAATTGCCAAATGGATTTCCCTTGGTCTTAGCACCTTTTGGGCAAGTTTAAAAGCTTATTTGAGACTTGTGTGAACTGTCCAAATGGTCCCAAACCTCATACATCTCATTTTGGCCATTCAACCCACACTTATGCATATTTTCATCAAACTTTAAACTTTCATACTATGGCATTACATACTCAAAACATGAGCTAGTGGTCATATATGAGAATCATACATCTCAACATCACATATTAGTATATTTACATATGTCTCAACATTCATAGTACATATACAACATCATATACATGATAAACCATCATTATGGTTCTAAAATGGCTAAAACCAAGGCATAAGTTTATCAATCTCCTTTCTTTAGGGTTGTTGGCTCCCATTAGCATATTCACTTGGTTCACCTATCATGTTAGATCATTGGAGAGGAGGAGATGAGATTCAAAGAATCTCAATAGCTCATCTCCCATTCAATCATACATAATATGTATAAAGCAAGCTTCGCAAATGCATGCATGGGGAAAATGGAAGACATGGATATTTTAAAAGTAAACTTAGTATGTGAATCAATCATACAAAACATTCAAGAACTCACTAAATGTTTGGATTGGTCTCACACTTCTCCTCATGGATTTTGGACTTACCTCACCCATTCTTTAAGAGCTTTGGATTTAACCATACTCTTGGGAGCCCATTTTGCTTTTGGGAGACTCTTTACTTTGTCTCAACTAAGCTCAAGGGTTTTTGGCTCATCCTCACCAAAGGGAAGAGTTCTTGGCCTTTCCACATTCAAGTACAAACTCATACAAACATCATGTATTTATTAGAAAACATAACATGGCATAAAAAATCATAGCATATAAAGGTATGCTAGCATACTTTTTAAAGCTTGAAAATACATATACACACATTCTAAAATAAGCTAAACACACATCCATGCATGAGAGAAGGTAGAGAGAGCTACATTGTATACAAGCACACACTTTTTCTTTAACTTTCAAGCCTCCTCTCTCAGCCACACACCTACAATTTGGTAGAGATAGTTTTTCTTGGCCTAGATACAAATTATGGGAGCCAATTAAGTTCATGAACCACACTCTAAAGCTACACAACTTAATGAAACACTAGATTGTTCTATAGGTTCCATTATGGTCCATATTGGCACCTAATGAAGCAATACCCCTCAAATGATTTTTAGGCCTCATTCTTTCTTTTCAAATATGATTATTGACTGCTTTTAAGCCTCTTGGAGTCATCACCTCATTAAAACAAATGGGCTAGCATCATGTTGCTTCTTTAGGTTATAATATGGAACCTAAGACACCAATTCACTTTTTATGAGTTCTGAATTTTTTTCAAGGCCTCCCCTCACTTTTATTCATCACATATGACTCAAGAATGGCTTTAGCAAGATTTAAAACTCTCCCTAGCTACCCCAACCTTGCTTGCTCGAGACTATGCCCCTTTTTGGCCTCCTTAGAATTCTCTTTGTTTTCTTGAATGAGGAAGCATGTGGGGAGCATCTTAGGGATCTTAGGAGCCCATTTAAACTCTTAATTAGGCATAGAAATTATCATACAAAATCAGATTTTACAAGGTGCAATTGAAACCCTAGAATTTGCATCTTGAAATCTAATGGCTTTTTGAAAATTCCCTTTGCATATTCTTAATTTTCACACCCTTTTTCCTTAGATTCATGCTTGGTTCTACCTAAAAATCATCTCCTCCTAGGGTTTTCTCAAGTGGGGCGAAATGGTGCAGAAGGGGACAAAAATGATAACCATAAGAAGAGAAATTATATTGTTTTCTTGCTTTTTCTCACTTGAATCTTGTGTTCTTTGAGCTCTTCTCTTCAAATCCGAACTTTCCCTTCAATTTCTCCCTTAAATCAGATTTATAAACCTCATTTTAATCATAGGAAACAAAAGGAGAATGGAGGAGAAGAGGTTTGGAAGAGAAATAGCATAAAAAACTACTAATTTTCATACCTTAAGCTTTTGATTTCTCCTCCTTTTCTTCCCCTTCTTGTGAGCTTTATCCCCTAGGGTTTTCTTCTGGTTTTAGGCAGAAGATGGTCGTACATAATGAAGGGAGGAGAAGGGTGCATCATATATATAGGTGGGAATAAGGTACACTTTTCAAAAACTCCCATTTTGTCCTTCAGACTTTGTATTTTCATTTCTCCTTCGTTTTAGCTCCTTTTTTAGAACCATCTTTTTCATTATAAAATTTAGGTTCCCAATCAAGTAAAATATCTTTGGAATCACTCAAATTGGAGTTAAAACCTTTCTGAACGAATCTATCAAAGTTCGAGCACACTGACGTTGAAAAACGTCTACTGGAGGGGCTTTAGCTTTTCCATAGTATTTAGAGCCTCTGAGAACCCCGAAGAACTCAAAACTTTCATTTAAAAAGCCCTCCTGTGTGTTTTTCAAAAAGTGCTCATATTTACGAAAATACCACTGGCCTTTTGACAAATTTTTTGAATCACTCTGGCCTTGATTTCTGGGCAACTCAAGGCTCAAATCCTCATTTTTTTAATATTTAAAATTTTACTATAATTTTAGTTACCCCCAATTCCTTATATTTTAGGGGCTTCCTTTTGTATCTAGCTCATTTTTGTCGTTTACGGAGAAATCGAACATTGCATTTCTCACATTTACGAAAGGATTGGATGTTACATAGATTCTCCTTTCACCTCCTACTTTAAATGTAATGAATCATTAATTTATGTCCAATAATTCCTATGGAAGCACTCACTGAAATTTTACTTTTACCTATTAAATAATAATACTACTAATAATTCTTAATGATATACGTGTCAATAAATTGGTGTTATTGAATACACTTATTGTAATAAATTTTTATTATATTTTACATTCAAAGAATGTAACTAAGATTTATCATTATTATTATTACTAGAGGGGGGGGGGGGGAATAAGTATTAAGTAAGTTGTAAATCTTGTTCCTAGTTAATGTAAGATGCTTTTGAGAGCTTGAATTTTTTACTATCACATGAACTTTGACAATCTAATGGCAGAGAATTTGGACTGTGAACACAATCCAAACCCCAATTAATTGCTCATGGTGTGATATAACAAAAATATATATATATATATATATATATATATGTGTGTGAGCGCGCGCCCGCGCGCGCGCACATACAGGGTGGTAGTGGTATATCGCACATCTATGATTGAAAAGTGAAAACCCAAGCTTGGTGGGGAAGGAACGTGTATGGTATAGTATGGTACCATAAAGATGACCGCAACAGGGCCCACGATCATTGGGTACTACAGTCCTAGTTTGGCGGAGAAGCTTTAAAAGAGTAGGGGACTACAGAAGCATTTTATTTAGAAAAAATTATAAATTAAGATTTTAGGTTAACAACTTTATATTGGATAATTTTGAATTTTGGAATCATTTAAACAAACTCTATAATTAAAAATTTAAACTATATAATATAATTACAGTTTAAGGCACTAAATTAAAATTATTGGCCCCAAAGTTTTTTAAAATAATTTTAAAATTTTAAAATGTTTAATATAGATATATTTAATTTTGATTTTTAAACTATATTTTTTTCTTTTACATGCATGGGAGATTTTGAATTTTTGATCTGTTGAAATTTCTTATCATTATTATTATTTAATTTATCTAATATTTTTTAATATAATTTAATGATCTTAAACAAAATCTTTTATTTACTCATAGATCTGGCGGCTAGGGTAGAGAGAAAGAGTGAAGCTAGCATTAAAGTCTCAATTGCACTCCTGCAATGGATCCAACTGTGGCATTGTTATGGTATTTACGAAATGAAATGATACCAAAATATCCTGGAAACGTGAATCACGCAGACTTACGTGGGCGGCTTATTTGGTCATTTAATGGAATCTCAATCTCAGGTTTGTGGCAACAAATGAATCTCCGTGTAACAGTAGCGTATAGGGCATGTGCCTAATTTAGATATCACAATGTGAATCTTAACACATACCTATATCTTTTTCTTCTTTTTTTTAACCAATAAATTATATTAAAATTTTTTTAATTTGATTAAATTATATTCAATTTTTCTTGTTAAAGTAAGATAAATTATTAATTTCTTAACTTTATTTTAAATTTTACTTGTACATCTTAACTTTACTTTATTTTAACTTTTTAAAACTTTATTAGTAGATTCTACTTTTATCAATTAATTTTATTTTATTGTAATATAATTTTTTCACATTCTTTTAAGTTTTGTTTTTATCTTTTAATTTAATTTTTTCCTCTTAACTTATACAAACCATTCAACCCTAATATTACCAAATTGTTTAATAAGAAAGTATTAGATGGCTCATTAACGATTTAACTTTTATAATTTTTTACTAATTTGGATTCTATTTGTTATAATATCCTTCTTTATCATCACTTAAACGTTGCATTTTATAAATTGTGTCGGTCATCCTATATATTTTCTTAACTATTGTTATATTATTATTCTAGTCAAATTAAAGTTATCATTTTTTTCCCAATTTCTATAGGTATTGTCATTTGAGATATGAGAATCATTGCCCGTGTCTATAAATAATATGTTCACATTATCTCATATTTACAACATACAATGGAATGTGATGGAAAAGGATATCATAACAAATAAATCTAAGTTGGGAAAAGATTATTAGAGTTAAATCACAAATGAGTTGCACAAGATTTTTTTATTAAGTATTTTAGTTTGATGATGTTAGAGGTAAGAAAATATTTAAGTAATTTTTGAATATTTGAATGAAATTAGGACAAAATAACATTAAGAGATAAAAGTGAAATCTAAAACTAAATAAAGTTAAAGAATAAAAGTAAAATTTCACATAAAATTAAAAAAACTAGAAGTGCATTTTTTGCTTTTTTTTTTTAAATTATACCAAACTCTTTTCTAATTTATTTGTCATCAATAAAAATAATTTTTTATGTAACATGTATTTCTTTTAAAAGTCAAATTATTTAAATGTATTTAATTTTAAGAATAAAATCACAATATTATATTATATAGACAGTTAATTTCTTTCATAATAAATTAAAAGAGAAGTTTTTTTAATACATATTAAAATATTAAGAGAATTGAGTATACTTTAAACAAAATTATAGACATAAAAATTAAACTTAAAAAAGTTAGCACAATTTATTCTTCTTTAGATATAGAAAATGCATTGTAGTATTGTTCGACTTTAGGTTTTGTAGCACAATTTAAGAGGAGAAAGCGTAAACGAGAAGAAATGAAAGACGGCTCTCCATTTGGAAGCTCAACAAAGAAGTCAAATCGATTTTCTAAACCTCATTATGTGTGTATTTGGATTGATGGTAAGTATAATTAATTTTGATTTTACAAAATTGATTTTGTATAAAAGTGAGTTTATTTGAACGTGACTTATGTTTAGAAACTTCGGTTAAAAAATAAATTTGTTAATACACTTTCAATGTAACTAGATTTCCATTTACAAAAAATAAATATAAGTTATTTTAACCCAACGTAATTTTTAGACATCTCAAAATTATGGTGCGGTATAATGAACACAGATCCAAATATGTTGTAAACAAGCTTTTTTCTTTACAAATCAAGGTTTGGAGCAAAACATGGTTAGATAAACGCTAAACCAAACACACACCAAGAATTCAGCACTTTTATAAATGGCAAGAAAATGTGTTTAAGAGTTAAATTAGTTCTTCTACTTTAAAACAAAATGTGGTCACATGGAGCTACGTCATTAGGACGATCAGAGGGTAGAAATGAGGCAAAAATATGGATAGTATCAAATATTTAAAGCCTGAAATGTACTTAAAATAAAAAACAAAGTCATGTGATTATTACCATATTAAAAAAAAAAAACTATAATTTTATGTTGTATAATTTTTTTTTCAAAAATAATTAAAAGGAAACATAAATTTTTTTAATTTTCAGGACCTCGTGGAGAAGTTAATTAAATTAAAAGTTTTTTTCAATAATTATGTTCAAATAAATCTTTGAATAAAATCCCAAGCTAAAATATAAAATCACTTAGACGTGCTTCAGTAAAAGTGTAGACAATAGTACACTTGATATATTTGGCGTAGTCGGGAAATGTCTCACTCACTTTTCTAACTTGAAAGGAGCTTCCTTTTCGCGTGCGTCCGTTGGTTTCTTGATGTGTGTATGTCTATATATATAACTTAAATAATCTGATCTCTTTGTTGTTCACAAATACTTCCAAAGGTTGAGCATAGCACAGGACTGCATGCAATGCAAAGAGACAAGGAGATGTAGAAAGGCGATACCACTCCCATGTCAATTCTTATCTCCTCGTCTATTCCCTCCCTCCTTCTTTCTCTCCCACCCATGCCAAACTCGAGATAGCTAGTCCTTTATCCTCACTCTCTCACTTGCTTCAATGGATGAGGCAAATGTGTGATGTGTAATTAAGTGTCTTATTGGTATGTTCCAATTTAAATTACTCTTGAATATTGAGATTAGGCTCTATTCTCACATGAATAGCTCACTTTTTACAAAGTTAAAGAAAAAATAAATTAATTAAAACGTTAGTAATATATATGTGTATACATATTTATCTACAATTCCAAAGCATAACATGAGCCAATTAAGATATTTTATATTAATTAAATTTGATCACAAAGAAGGGCATGAATTAGCTTTTTTTTTTTTTTTTCAAGAAAAAGCACAAAAATTAAATGCATGACTCTACTAAAAGTCAGCCTTAGGAAAATAAATTCCTTCACTTTTTTCTGGAATTCACATTTGAAAGAAGATAGATATAGAATGTGTAAAATCTTTATTCAAATGATTTATGCACCTTCGATCAAGACTCATCACTTTAAAGAGTTTATAAATTCTATGTTTATATCTTTTTTTTAATTATTAATTCTTGAAAAAAATTGAGAGGATTCAAACTCCAGTTATAAGCCCTTAGATACTTTGTAATATTTCACTGTGTAATAAAAAAAAAAAGTATAGTGTAAAGAAATGAGAGTATATATATAAGATTCACTCTTTTTTTATTTTTATTTTTCTCCAATTACACTTCATACATTTACTTATTAAATGTAAACAATTCTTAAACTAGTTGCAATTGATACGATTACCTTGTATTTACAAGACCTAATCCATTTGTATCATGAATTTGCCATGCCCTTTTGCCTTCCAAATTGTGGAATATCCAACAATCCCACAAGTTTTAACTCCTAGGAAAAGGTCCAAAAACAATTTGTATAGTCGAGAAACTAACAATTCCAACCATTTAAGCATCTAGGAGGATGCCCATCTCTACCAGAAATGACCAAAAGAGACCTTGTCATCAAAGACCCCATTATCATTCAATTATGAGAAAAATCCAAGTGATATATTGAAAATGGGTGGGGAAGAGGGAGAAAGGATATTTTCGTAAAACACACGCAGAGGAAAAATATCTATAGTGGGCCGAGTGAGTTTGGACATGGTCGTGGTCCATATGGCCCACTGTCACATTCTAGAGGGGGCCAGCTTTGGTTGTCCGAGCGTTCTTGAATTGATTCAATGCCATGGTTCACAGGGCCTTCTTGGCCCTTTATTCATGTTCCTTCACATACTTTCCGGGTACGTAATTTGTGTTTCTTCACTTTTTGGTTGCAGATTTTTGCAGTCCCTATATATACGTGTTGTACCTCTCCACCGACGAGGAAGGATCCTTAATTTATGAACTAGATTTTCAATTTTTTTTAATATATATGTGCTGTGTACAGCTATTTTTAATTTTTTTTAGTGTAACCACATTTCTATCTAAATAAGATTTGTAACATTATATATACATATATATATATATATATATTACTTAATTTAGTAGCATCTGTAATAGAAAATGATTTAAGAAAAACTATATATAGTGCACAATAATTTTTATTAGTAGTTTATCTTTATTTTTTGGGTAAATTTTACTTAATTAAACAATATACATATAAAATGTTATAAATTTTATTAATATGAGAATTTAACTACATTTTAAAAAAATTAAAAAAAGCTGTACACAGAATACATAGCATCGTGTTGGGCATACCAGAGGATCTTCATCCTCTACAAGCAATGATGTAGAAACGTCCAATTTCGTTTTCGTTCTGGTATGTCAAGAAGAGGATCTTATGTTGTGGCCACTCGCCAAATGCAGCTGAGAGTTGAAACCAAAACTATTCTTATAATTAACTAATCCAATATGGTGCGAGTGGATGATTGATCAAAACTGTAACTGGAATTGCATAAAAGATAACTTTATATTAAAAAAATTATATGTAGTTATTTAAATTTTTTAAATAAAATATAATAAATATATAAATTTTAAATAGGTGTTTATAATTTTTATAATTTAGTATTACATTAGTGGTTTTTAAAATTTTTTTTAATATATATTATAATTTTGTTGAAGAATATAATAATAAAAATATAAAGAATTAATACCTGAGTCCATTTGTGTATTATATATGGAATGACGAAAAATTCTTCTAATTAAGAAGAATTTTTTGATGATATCACTAGTCACAGAGATTTTAATTATTGTAAATAAAAATAATTCAATGTATGTATAGTTTGATTAAGGGTATTTTAATAAAAAAATGCATTAGTTCTTCAACCGCAAAAGAAAAAAGGAGAATAAAACAAATATCTTCAAAATTTACTAAAAAAATCGTAAATTTAAAATTTAGTTTAATAGTAAGGTCTATTTTTAGAGACATGTTAGTATATATATTTTTATAATAAAAATAAGAACTCAATGATTAAGTCATTTTAAGAAGAGAAAAAAACATTTCACAATGATGGGTATGCATATGCATAGTCATTAGTTGAAATTTTTTTTTTCTTTTGGGTTTCGAATTACTATACCGATTGATGTGTGGTTTGGTAGTTGGTGTGCTACAAAAATTGGTGGCCCAAATAAACCTGGAGTGATCTGCTAAAGTGAGGCTAGCCCAATAGGACATTGAAATTTTTGTGTGAGTTAAGAATCATTAATTGACCAATAATGTCCCCCCTAAAAAAAACTAAGGAATGATTAATAAAAAATTTATATGTAATTTTTTATATATTTATTATTTAATTTTTAATTAAAATATAATAAATATATAATTTTTTAATTGTAATATAATATATGACAGTTTTTGTAAATAGTATAAGATTCATGAATTATATTATGTATTTGTTATATTTTAATTAAAAATTTGAGAATAAAGATATATGAAATTGTATTTAAGTCTAATTTTAATTAATAAACTGATTGAGCTAAAGCATATTAATTTGAAACTTTTAAAATTAAATTTATCAAAAAAGAAACTCATACAATTAGTTTTATATTAAAAAATAATTAAATATTTAATAATTTTTTAAATGTTTGTATGTATATCTCAAACTAGATTAGATGTCTGATCATGTAAAAATTTGTCCTTTTTTCATAGATTTAGGAGTTTATAAAATTTCAATATGAAGATAAAAAAATATAATTAGAAACTCAAAAATTATGATTATAAAAAAAGCATATTTTAAAAAATTTTATTATCTTGAATTTTATAAACCCTTAAACCAAAAAAACAAATGTAAGAAGCCAATTTTTTAGTTTGATTACATTTCTACAGTTGCTCTCTACAGTTGCTTTGTATAAAGTTTTAAAAATGAATTAGCGCGGCTAATTTGTAAAATAAACTGAGCTTTTGTATTCCGATAAATTTCGCATTGAGCGAGAAACAACCGATGGTCCGAAACACCCGCCATCTGGCGGGAAACGAATTTGCCCCGGCAATGCTTTCCCGCTCCTCTTCGAATCATTTTAAGGATTCGCCATTCACAATTCCTTCAAACTCCAAACCTCATCCATCGTATTCATATACATTTCGATTCAATTCGTTCGCTCCCACATGCCAACCATCGCAGGCCGAAAGTTCGCCACCGAACTACTCTCGGAGACAATGGCCGTCTCGTCGGAGACGACCGCTTCCGATGCTCGATCTGACGCCAACTGCACTCCTCATAAGAGGAGATTGAGATCCGATGGGCCGCCGACCATGAACAGTCCGATCCCTTCGCCTGCCCAATGGAAATCGCCCCGCCGATGTAGCAGTGCGAGCCCAAATCGTGCTGTAACTGTAAGTGAAAACTGAGAAATGAGTATGTAATTCTGGAAGTTTGATCATCATCGGTTACTAAATAAGTTGGTTGCTTGTTCATTATTTGCAGGGGAATGAGTTGGTTACTAATAAAGACGAAGTCAAATCGCATAAATTGCCGGCCAAGCCGTTGCAGGATAGTTTTGCTGCTAAACCCAAATGGAATGCCAAGGGTAAGCTTCGTTTGTGTTGGTTGCAAAGCGGTTCTGTTATAAACCAATCGAAGGAACATACCAGACTGTAACATAGGAACAAATCTGAGAGACACCAAAGAGTAGGAGGAAGCAGGGGTGTCTTTTACCATCAGAAACATGGCAACCACACTTTTCGGTGTTGGCTTTTCTGGAACAAATATAACTCTCCAATTGCTGTTTAGATATTTATCACATTATTGAGAATTGTGGATATTGCAATATTTGTTTCTCCAACTGAAAAGAAAAATGCACCAGAACACATTAAAGTGTAAATAGGAGATGGATAAGGTAATTACCATGCTGAGAAGTGGGACAATAATTAGATCGTGCTGATACTTTTAATATATGTTTTAATTACTTTGAATTGTTTTATTGTTTATCTGGTATCTTTTGTGATACCTGTCTTTTATTGATTACTAGATGGGGAGCAGATAAGGATGGTGAAGGAGGCATTGCATGTGTCTACAGCACCATCTACAATTGTGTGCCGTGAAGATGAGCAGAATATGGTTTTCGAGTTCTGCAAGTCATCTATTGTGCATGAGAAGGCCGGGAGTATGTACATATGTGGGTGTCCTGGTACTGGAAAATCGTTATCCATGGAGAAAGTAAAAGAGCTTTTAGTCGATTGGGCTAGACAGGTATACTGTTTGGTTTTATTACTGTCTTTAATGCAATAGTGTGATTCAGGTTTATACCTGTGGGCCACTTTAAGTACTTGTATAGATATATCTTTTTTACATGCTTTCTTTTTACGTTGCACGTTCTTTCTCGCTAAATTCTATCTTGCTGTTAATCTATTTTCTACTAAGCGCTTCAGACATGAAATGTCAATTGAAATTCCTGGGAAAATTTTGTTTATGATTGACCTCTTTAACTTAAAAATGGTCTTTCTAATATGTATTATGGTTTTTATTCCTTACACTAAGCACTGCTTGTCTGATTTTTAGGCAGGCTTCCTGCAGCCTGATGTCTTATCTGTGAACTGTACTTCTCTTGCTAATACATCTGGCATTTTCAGCAAGGTAGAGACATGAAAGGAAAATTTTAGTAAAATCAAATGGTCGTCTACTGACCTGCTGTTTGTTCGAACAGATACTTGGGTTAAACCAACCGCGGGGAAAAAAGATTTCAGCTACTCCCTTACAACAACTTCAGAACATCTACTCTCAAAAGTCATCTAGCAAGAGGATGATGTAAGAAAAATATCCTTATCCTGGACTTTGCTACATATAAACACACTATAATTCTCACGTATTCTGACAGGCACTTTATTATCATTATTTAATAATACTTGTTTCCATACGTTGCAACATATAAACACACTAGAATTCTCGCGTATTCTGAGAGGCACCTTATTATCAGTACTTAATAATACTTGTTTCCATACTTGTTTCCATATTTGGGATGTCATCCAAAATTCAATGTATCTCCGTTATAACAGATTGATAGTGGCTGATGAATTAGATTATCTAATTACAAAAGACAGGGCTGTGCTTCACGATCTTTTCATGCTCACCACTTTCCCATTTTCTAGATGTATATTAATAGGTAAAATTATTGACTCATGACCTTTTCATTGTTGATCTTGACCTGTAATAGATTTTGGGCTATCAGAACTTAATCTGCTTATTTATACAGGGGTGGCAAATGCAATTGACCTTGCCGATCGTTTTCTTCCAAGGTTAAAATCATTAAACTGTAAGTAAATCAATTCCATAAATTTATGCAAAAAGAATTCCCCTGAGCATTGAATCTTTGAAAATGCTGCCTTAATGACCTCATTGATGAAGCTAGCCCTTTTCTACTTGGCAACATCATTAACGCTTCTTTTTTATTTTTTTATTTTTTAAATTATTATTACTTGTAGAATTCTTACGTTTGTTTTGTTCTAGGCAAGCCTATCATTGTAACTTTTCGGGCCTACTCTAAAGACCAGATCCTTAGGATTCTGCAAGAAAGGCTAAGTGTAAGATTATTGTTGAATTTATTTTTATCATAGTTATCCGAACATTGAATTACTAGTTTGATCTCTAGAGTTTGCCTCCTAATGACCCAGCCGAGGGAAAAAAATCCTCTACTGGCAATAAAAGTAACTGATATATACATTTCTCTGTATTGTTGATTATTGTTTATTAATAACTGTTTGTCTCCCTGTCAGGAACTTCCTTACACTGTCTTCCAACATCAAGCACTAGAGCTCTGTGCTAGGGTAAGTCCATACATCATTGTCTAGATAACTTTATCAGTGGCCTTGGTGGCGTTCTATCCAATGAGAATGAGATCATAGGATATGTAAATAAGCTATGGCCTGAAACGTGCTTAACGGATCTCGTGACACCTGACTAATATTGATCTCGAGTTTATGTGCATGCAAACATAAGGTCTTCTATGTAATAGCTCTCAAAACAGGTCCTTTTATCAAAGTGGAGGATACCCACTTAAAACCATTCCCTTTTGTGTAAGAGCGGTATTGAATTATACGGCGGGCCAGTGCTATTAAATAGTTTAAAAAATAATGCATGGTTTTGCTGCTTCATCTCTCAATTCTTATCTCTCTTTTGATTGCTTTATCCCATAGAAAGTGATGCAGGATGAAGAAGAAAAAGGGGGAAATGCATATAAAATTCAACTTACGGCGTTGTAGATGGTTGTGATTCCAAATTAGAGTCTTCGCAGAATTGCTTTAAATACATGATACTTTCACCATATGAGAGGAGGATCTTAGGAAAGTTATATTATAATTCATCTTGAAAGCATATATAGAGGCTAACTGATATTGTGCATTGCAGAAAGTTGCTGCAGCTTCCGGAGACATGCGGAAGGCTCTTTGTATTTGCAGGTTAGCCATTTTATCATAATAATTAGCTAGTAATTGTTTCTGGGCTTTTGTGCACACAATGAGTCAGTGCATTCAGATTTTGCTTTACTATATTAAAACTGTTGTCTATTAGTCTGTTCTTACGTGCAGCCTATATGTTGCTCGTGAGGCCTTTGGGCTATCAACTTGCAGGCGTGATCTTTGATTTCAGGATTCTTGTTTTCTTAATTAATCTTTTCAATTTATTTAATAATTAAAAAATAAAAATTATAAAGGAATTTGTCCATAGCTTTTGTTGATCTCAAACTGCAAGTTATAGGATTCGATCTTACATCTTAGATAACAAAAGCATTCTTGCAAGAGGTGATATGTCTGTTGATACATTATCTGCTTTGGCCATTCGGCCAGAGTAGAACCCTTCAAAAGAATGCTTGTAATAGTTTATTTGCTTTCCAGGAGTGCAATCGAGATGCTGGAGGCAGAAATTAGAGAATCTACTGGCGCTTTAGAAATTTCATCGGAAGAGAAAGCGTCCCCTGAGCAAAAGATTGCTTCTGCTCTTGATTACGTAAAAAAACAAGAATTTGATGTTGTAAGCGTGAACTATTTGCTTTAAATTTGCAGTAGTTACTCTTGGATGGATAATACGTTACTTTAGACTAAAACGGCAAATTCATATGGCATGCTCCCCGTTTTGACTAATACATAGAGTTTGGATTAATCTCTTCCATGTTAATAATGCAAAGTATCAAAATTAACCTAGTTCTTTGTAGAAGACATTGGCACATAATTTAAGTCTTTGCATTACTTATATTCTGACTGACTCATCAACGATGTAAGCAGCTTAGTTACATTATGAATATTGAGGTGCAAAGAATTTCTCTTCTGTTTTTTTTTTTTCCCCTCTGTCATTGTAATAAGCATCGTTATCAAGTCATTGTTAAATATATTCTCTTTTAAATTAACTTCTTAGCACAAATACATGTTGATTCCAGATATCAGAAAGATTAGGGAGTTTCCCTTCCTCTCTTTGTAGCTAAGATTCTCATAATGAATTGCAGGTAAGGATTGATCATATGGCTCTTGCCTTGTCCAAGACATATAGATCGCCTGTGGTGGATACAATACAATCTCTACCACATCATCAACAGGTAACCTTGAATTAAGAACATGTCAATGTGCCTATATGAAAAAAAATAAGAAAAGAACATGCTAATGTTGTGAGCTATGGGCTTAATAGAACTTTTCTTTCTAAGCTGGGTGTCGTGTTATTCAAGAAAGTAATGGACTGTGTGCTCTGTAATAGAAAATTATGTATTAATTATTATCATAAGAGTCCAATCAAATTTCAAAGTGACAAGAAAATGAAATGTTAAAAAAGGCGTTTAACTGTGACGGTAGTTGAAAGACGTTGAAGGGTAAAAAGTGAAGAAGCATTTTCAACTCTCTAGCTTCTACCATTTCTTAAAGTGCAATCAAGTGATGTCAATCTGCAACAATTGATGAAGGGGAAAAAAGAAAAAAGAAAAGATGATAAGCTATACAATAATCTCTGGTCACCCTTGTTTTTTTTCGGAGAATCTTCCACTAATTTATGGCTTTCATACTAAGGATGCCCTATTGCTACTATAAGATACATTAAGGGCCGGAATATTTGTTTTTATGGTATGCAACGAAAATACTCATCAATCACCAACCAAAGGGAGTTTTAATTAGGTACTAGACTGTCAGGTAATGCTTTTTATCTGTTGATCAGGCTACTTGATTATGCCATTCCAATCACAGCGCTACTCATTTTACTACTTGATTATATTTGTAAAATGCTAGTTATACTTTTCCGGACATGTACTGTTTGCAGATTGTACTTTGCTCTTCCATGAAACACTTCCGTGGGGCGAAGAAAGATACAATCCTTGGCGAGGTATGCTTTAAAGGCATTATACACCACTGAAACGTTGGTACCATCCTAGCACATTTATTGACTTCCATAATCGTAATACATATGCAGTTGTACAAATCTTACGTAGGCATATGCAAATCATCACTAATTCCTCCAGCTGGAATTTTGGAATTTTCAAATATGTGCAGAGTATTGAATGACCAGGTATCCGAGACAGTATTTAATGTAAATATGATTTTTTTAGACGCAGCTATATGCCACTGGATATGCTTCGGCATTCATGAACATTTTACCAACTTGGGAAAGTGGTAATGGGTGAATGATGAATTTGTACATGAAAATCGCAGGGGCTTATTAAACTAGGACCATCGCGAGAGGACAAATTGAAAAGGGTGACACTGAAAATAGATGAAGCTGATATTACCTTTGCATTGCAGGTTGGTTTCAGAAGTTTAAGCCTTTGTATATACGATTGGATTTTTCCCTTTTCAATTTCTATCTGCATTGTTTGCTCATCCTTAAAATAATTTTTTTGCCGTCATTTAATTTCATGACACAGGGAATCCGTTTTTTTCGAAACTGTCTTCAATGATTCTGCCTGGGGTAACAGATCGACATGTTTCATTCAGCTTGATGTTTGAGAATAGATTCTTCCATTTTCCAGATCTTCATTCCATACTTAAGGTTAGAACCTCTTGCTATTAAATGCGTGTTACAAATATTTTTTTCCCTTAAAAAATGTTTACTGGTTAACCTTTTTCAATTTCTTTCAATATAAAATTTACTGGATTAACATCTGTACGCCCATTTAAAAAAAGGGCGCAAACAAGTCATAACAGTGATAGATTACTAAAACGTGTATAATATTTGTGTTACCAGATACAAGTTTTCCTAATTTGAACGGCGTTCATAGTATTTATGAACTATAACCGTTGAAGTAGAGAATGCAGTATCGACCTATTTCAGGCTTCAATACTTCACATATTTTCCCCTACATCCTAATAGCTTTTCTTCCACTGTTCATATGCAGGTTATTACATTTTGCAATGATGATGAAAATCAAGTTTTCCTATAGTTCTTCACATTATTTATCAATGGATACACTCAATAAAACAAAGGTGAATCAACTTGGCAGGAGTTTCCAGCGAAGAAGTGAAAGCTTTCCTTAAATATAGAGATGTTCTCGAGTTTTCTCAATTAACATAATAGCAATAGAAGAAACATTGATTAAATGTGAGAGAGTTTGGTTCCTGTTCATTCCCTTGTCTATTGTACCATAAAATAAAAAATATAACTACTACATTGTTAAGAAGGTGAACCGGACTTCGCTACAATTATTAGTTAAGCACTTCTTTTGGCCAATAGGATGGGTTAGACATAGTCAAGCTTTTCTGTATGTTTGCTTTCTTAATAAAGAAAGAAATTCTATAATTTTCCTTTTTTTGTGGCTCAAAAAGGAAGTAATTTTTGTTTTCAATTCGTCTACCTTCCTATATGTAGCTGTGACGTCCTGTTACGAGTTTCAAGATCTAAGTTAATTTCTTTCAACTTTTATCAAATTATTTTTTCTTTTTATTTTTTGTTTTAAATTATTACAAGAAAATGTGAGTTTCAAACACTAATTTTTATGGGATAAATTGTTGAAAAAATTATATTTAAGGATTTATATCATATAAGTTTTATAATAAAAAATTTTAAAAATCAAAATTATTTTTAAAGATTATTATTATTATTAGATTTTAAAAAATTTATTACTAATTTCAAAAAGTTTATTATTGAGCATTTAGATGTTAATGGTAATTTTAATTTTTAAAATATTTTATTATACATTTTATATAATATAAATTTTTGATTGTAATTTTTTTCTAAATTATTAGTATCTACCTTAAAATTTAAAACTTTATAGATATTTTTCTTGTTTGAAAAATGTCAAAATTCCTCGGTCAATAACGTTTTGTAACAAAGTTTTGCCATAGAATTTAATTACATATCTACCTTTCCCTAACCTATAACCTGTCCTACTTGTTCCTTCTGAAACACATTTCTCTCCCTCTACCATTTTCACCTCTGCATGCTCTCTTTCTCCCTCTAATGGTAAGTGGCGATGGCAATGGGTTCAAAATCACTTACTAGACTCCCATTCTCAATCTCTTTGATCTTCCCTTATATAAATACTTGGCCAAAACCCAAAAGCTGGTTTCCAGTCGATTCCTCTATCTTCTCACTTTATAGAATTCCAACTTCCTCATGCTGCCATCAGCTCTCGAAATTGACTGCAGTGGCAACAGTATGAGACATAGAAATTGGAGATAAGAAAAGACGCCGTTAAAGAGAGAGATGGGGTCGAGAGGCTAGCTATACTGGTTCCACAGATGAGGGTAAAGTGGACAACTTATTTTCGGAGGAAATAAAATCTGTCAATGGGGCCCACTCTGTAGTAAGCTTAAGTTATGCAACAGCATACTAACGTAAGGGCTTGTACGAAAGCTTTGAGAAATCGGAGAAGCGGTGGTAATCTTCAAGAATAGGCGAAACAGGTGTTTGTGCGAAAAATGTAATTTTAAAATTATTTAAACAGATTTTGCAGTAAAACAGTCTTACTGAAACTCTTAATTTAAATATGCAACAACTTAAACTGATCAAGATGGTATGTAGGAGTTCACATCTTTAACATTTGTAAATTGACTGCTTATAATATAATAGATTTTAAAAGAAATAAAAGAAGAAAAAAACAAATGAATATTAAAAAAATATGAGTTTTATGTATATTTTCATTTTTTTTGCATTATTTTCTTTTTAAATATACAATGTAAAAGATATAATTTAAAATATGTAGTTGAGTTCTTGATAGAGATAACTAAAATTACAGTCAGTTTACTATATATAAATGCTAGTAGAAATTTGAACACAGTTTAGGTTATGCTTCTATAAGTAAAGCAATAACTTAAAAAGAGAACAGAACAGCCCAACAAATTATCCTCATTCCGACAACTTATCCTTTTGCTTTACAAGGAATTTTTTCAATCCAGTCACAAATGTTTTAAGTTTCTAATTCACGCACAACTTATATGTACATGTATGGATAAATTTTTTTATCATTTAAATCACGTTTTGTACAAAATAATTGCTTTTACATAATAATGATGGCCAAACATGATTTTAATTTCCTCAAACGCATATTCTATCACCCTATATGACACAAAAAGTTTTTTCCTATCTCGCCTCAAACAAGCTTTCACTGTACTTTACCCTCTAAAACAAATTTACAGTGCTTGGAGACCAAAAAACAATAAAGGAAACTTGTTTATTTGCTCCCACAGCATGTATATCTAAACATTGGGCTCAATTCTCAGCTCAAAGAAGTAGAAACAGAAGCACAATACATGATTTTCGTTTTCTATCAATTCTCTCCACTTGCTTCTGTATTGTAATTTCTTCTCTAGTGGAGCCCGTTGGAGAAGTCATCATAACACTTTGCCCCCTTTTCTCTCTCTCTTTAGTTGACTGACAATAGCTTTTTGGGGTTTGCAGCTTTATTTTCTCTGTTTGCTTGACTGATTGTAGCCTTTCTATAGGGACGCGGATTTGCTCAATTTCGAGCGCGAAAATGACAAGCTCATTTTGGAACCATCCTTACCGTTCAATTCATCCAACATCACCCAACGTGCCATGTCACCAGAGGATATATGAAACACAGCGTTTCACATTCAATTCATCAGAAAGCCATTCTTGCACGTCCGGCGACTACAAAGCTTGCCCTTTCCATACGATACACTGCAGGCATTTAGCGGGAAGTGTTTCTTCCTCCTTGACTGGTCCCTCTATGTTATTGGTGTGTTTATGGTGTTGTCCTTCCATCTTGCCAGTAAGCAGTTCCATTTATTCGCTCCACAGTTGCTTTTCTGCTTCTGTTAAGAGGCTTCAATGTGGAGTGCACTGTTCAGCTGATTTGGAAGGTAGAAGAGGTTGGTTTGATGTTAAATTTTTTTTTTTTTCTTGGAGTCTATATCTAACTAACTCAGTAGCACCGATACGGCAAATGAGGAGGCACACCCATACCGGATATGTATCAGAGACGCGTACCGTATGGATACAAAAGTACAAGGACATTTCTTTTTTATGTTCGTACATTTCGAAACGTTTTGTCTGTATAAAAAAAGGGCCGAAACGATTTCAAAATGGCGTCGAAACGTTCTTACAATAAATGACGCTGTTTTTTTCTCCTTTGACCTATCGTGCCCAGCCCCTTCTCCCTCGCGTTTGGTTTCTGGTCTCGCTATTTTTTCGTCTTGCCCTCTCCTTGCTTTGTGCTACTCATCTTCTCGTTCCGTTCTGCTTATCTCCTCCGGCAAGCAGTTCATTTCTCCATCATCTTCTCTGACTGTGGCAGGTGAGTCTTCTTTCTGGTGGCAAGTCGCTCACCTCAAATGTCTTCTTCTTCGTCGTTTATGTTGCTTGATTCAAGTTGCTTGAATGTCTTCTGTTTCGTTTTTTTCTTTTCAAAGCTTGAATGTTTTCTTCTCCAGCTGTGGCATGTTTTCATTTACAAAAGCTTTTGTTCATTTCGTTGAATGCAGTATTTTAGCTTAGTTGTTATTATGCTTTAGTGCTTTTGCTTCGTTATCTGCTTTTGTTATCTGCTTCAATGTTTTATGGACGTGCTTCAGAGATTTTTTCCCTCTAGAATCAGTTGTTGACACATTTCCAGATACACAATGTACATAACTGAAGCTAAAGAATCATGAAAATATTTATTGTTAACTGGTGCTTTAAGCTTAAACATCTAAAATTATGTTTTAATTTATCTGCACCAATGCCTTGTGCTTCAGAGGCTCTGAATCAGAGCTCATTCTTTGTGTTGTTAATTCATTACATTATTGTTGTTTCTATATAAGTTAGGATTAAAATAACACTAGGCTTTGTTATCTTTGTTGTTGTTCTATATGCGCTAGATTAATATATCTAAGTCTTTTTGTTGCTTCTCCATCATAGGCATCATGGCAATTGGAAGTTCTAATTTTGCTAGTAATCATAGGCCCACTGCATCTGCGGAATATTGTTCTAATAATATTCTCTATAAAGAAGGAACTCCTTTGTAGGCTTATGTAACTTTGATAGTTAGAAGTAAGAAGGAGATTCTGCTAATTCTAGTGGAAATAAACATTAGAAGTGTAATTATTGTAACCGTGAGTTTCAAGGATCTTATTCTAGAGTTAAGTGGCATTTGTTGAGAGTATTTGGTAAAGGGATTTCTATGTGTCCCAAAGTTGATGTTGATTGTTTAGCAGAAATAAAAAATTTACAAGAGGAGGCTGAGAATAGATCAAAACCAAAAGAAGTGTCATTACCACCACTAACTAAAGGCTTATCTCCTTTAGGTGTTCAAAGTGAGTACAATCAAGAAAAAAAATAGAGCAGTTGGTGCTTTGGAAAAAGCCTTCAACCAAACAGTTAGGGAAAACTTATGTGTAGAAATTGTTAGAATGTTCTATTCAGGTGACTTATCTTTTAATTTGACACACAATCCATATTATATTAGCTCTTATCAATATGCTATAAACAATGTGATTTCTGGTTTTAAACCTCCTGGTTATAATGCACTAAGAGGTCCTTTGTTGCAACAAGAAAGAGCAAATGTTGAAAGATTGCTTGAGCCAATAAAAGGAACTTTGAGTGAGAAGGGAGTGAGTATTGTAACAGATGGGTGGACTGAGTACAGCGGAGGCCATTAATTAATTTTATGGTTGTATCTGATGGGGGTCCTATTTTTTGAAAGCAATTGATGTGATTAAAGAATACAAGGATAAATTTTACATAGCTGAGTTGATGAAATAAGTAATTGAAGAGGTAAAACCTCAAAATGTGGTTCAAATTATTACTAACAATGCCCCTGTTTGTAAAGTTGCTGGTAAGATTATTGAAGTTGAATATCCTCACATTTTTTGGACACCATGTGTTGTCCACAAGCTTAATCTCGAGTTGAAAAATATATGTGCAGCTAAAAACAGTGAGGCAAATGAATTGGTATATGAAGAATGTCATTGGATCACTCAAATCAAGGATGATGTAATTTTTATTAGAACTTTCATCATAAATCATTTTATGAGATTAGCCATTTTCAATGAATTTGTGCCCTTGCAATTGCTTACCATTGCTGAGACTAGGTTTGTTTCAACCATTGTGATGCTAAAGAGGTTTAGACTCATAAACATGTTTCTTTGCACAATGGTAATTAGTGATGAATGGAGTACATATAAAGAGGATGACGTTGGAAAGACTAATACTATTAAAAAGTTAATTTTTGGTGGGATAAGATTAATTACATCCTCTCTTTCACAAACCCTATTTATGACATGCTTAGATTTTGTGATACAGATAAGCCTTCACTTCACTTGATTTATGATATATGGGATTTAATGATAGAACAAGTGAAAATATCAATATATAAGCATAAAAAAAAGGAACTTTCTGAGCATTCAAGATTTTTTGAAATTGTGTATGGAATTATAATTGATCGTTGGACAAAAAGTTGTACACCACTTTATTGCCTTACTCATTCATTAAATCCTAAGTAAGTTATACTAATATTCCATACTTATTTTATTAATGTTCTTTCTACATTTAATTTTGTATTAAACAAATCTAATTCTCATTATTTTTATTGCATACTATATAGGTATTACACTCGTCAATGGCTTGATGTGGCATCAAATAGAGTTCCTCCTTATTTAGATGCTGAAATTTCCACCGAGAGGACCAAATGCTTTAATATGTATTTTAAGGATCCTAGAGAGAGAAAATTGGTCCTTCAAGAGTTTTCAATGTTTTGTGGAGTTTCAGATGCATATTCATTATTTGATTCTTTACAAGATAGGTGGAATTTGGAGTTTAAAGATTGGTGGTTAAATTATAGTTCTTCAACCCCAATGCTCCAACAGCTTGTATTAAAGCTTCTTCATCAACCATGTTTATCATCTTGTTGTGAAAGGAATTGGAGCACCTACTCTTTCATTCACTCACTGAAACAGAACAAATTGAATCCAAAAAGGGCTGAAGACTTGGTTTATATTCATACTAATCTTCGCCTTTTATCAAGAAAGAGTGAAAAGTATTCTAGTAGAGTGACCAGGATGTGGGATATTAATGGAGATCATTGGGAGCCATTTGATGGGACATGAGGTCTTGAGGTTGTAAATTTATCTTTGGATGAACCAGATTTAGAACAAGAGCTCATAGGGAGTATTACTAATATAGATGTAAATGAAGATGAAGATTAATTTGGATTGAAATTTTTAATATTAATATTTGTATGAAATGTAACTTATTATGAACATCTTATTTATGCTTATAAATTGTGATATTATTTATGTTATTGTAGTTTATTTATAATTTACTTTAGTTTTTAGTGTGTTAAATTATTGAATATATATATATATAATTATATATATATAATTATTCTCGTACCCGTACCTTAAAATTTTAGAAATTATCGTATCCCACATATTATATCGTGTCGTACCTAATACCCGTACCCGTATCGGTGCTTCATTGCTAACTGATCTTCATTCATACTTCTACAGCGAATGTACCCTGAAGCTCGAATCTTGAAATTCACATTTTTTCCGCTCCATGGTTTCATTTCTTGGATGACTTTGTCTTATCAAATCCCCCTTCATAGTTTCATACCAAATCAAATGCCCAGTGATAGTTTCATGCCAAAATCAAACTCAAGTTATTTGGTTCTGCATTGCAATTTAAATGGTACTATTCTACATTGAGAAAATATCATTTGAGCTGTACCAAAATCATCAACAGTAGTACACACGAGGGCATGGATATACAAGGTAATTGAAGACCACAAAGAGTCACAAATCCTATCTGCTATGCTATAGACTCTTAAATCGCAGACCAAGCTACATAAATTCTAGCTAAAGCTACGTAAATCACAGACATAACTCTTGTTTCCCTTGTCCTCCACGATGGTTTACCAGTTCCTTATCCTCCCTGTCCTAGACATCAATCACAGATAAAAAAACATAATCATACGCTGGTTCAGCAAAATCAAAGGAAGGGGAACGAAGATTTGGAACCAATTCTCGTGCAAAAGGGAGGCCGGATTAAGCTATTAAGCTTTCGAAATTTTGATGGAGGCGACAAAATCTCCCAGCTATAGCGACAGGGAAGGAAGAAGCGTGCCACGATCGTGGGCGTCGAGGGCGTAAACGGCTAAGACTTCATTTGCAACATGAAAAAAAAAAAAAAACGCACACACAGCATGAAACGCTGTGTTTCATTAGCCAGCCACGACTGGATCACTCAACTTGAGCCACTCATGTTCGCGCCTGAACATGAGCAAATCCGCATCCCCTTTCTATATTTTCTCTTTTCTGCTTAGCTGATAGCGGCTTTTCTGTATTTTCTGTTTTCTGCTTGACTGATTTGCTTTTACGTGGTTTGTAGTTTCATTTCCAGGTGAAAGGTCTATCAATCCATCCATTTTGATCAATTTTTCTGTTTGGACAAAAGTGCCGTGGCCTAGCTACCTCGAGTTTGAATTTTGGAAACTCCGGACAGTTTGAAGCTTGTGCATTGTCATCTTTTCTGCTATTTTTCAAGTTGCAATTATAAGCAATTTTTTTTTATTACACAAATCAAACTTTAGTTATAGATAAATCATAGTACTCAGAAAGTTTTTTGATTTCTATCTATTATTTTAATTTATGAATAAGATGTTAGAATTTCATAAATTTTCACAAACAATATAAATTCAATAAAAACAATTTAGTAAATCACATACCTTAATTTCATTGTTCAATTATTCACAACTTGTATTAAATCTTTTTGATACATTTCTATATAAAAAAAATGTTTCTATTTCTTGACTTCTTTTACTTTCATATTTTTGTGTACTTAAAAGGGAGGGAGCGTAAAACTTTTATAGATAAAGACCAATTTCTTGAATAAATCCTAATTATAACTCTTATTACTCTCATCAAATGATCATTTATATCAAGAAACTATCTCTCAACTAATTAATAAAAAATTAGTATGTTTAATATTTATTTATTTATTTAATCAGTTAAATAATTGTTACTTAATCCATATTGCTTTGGTTCCCCCCCCCCCCCCAAAAAAAAAAAAGTGACTTGTATATCGTGTTGGAACAGTTGATAGATTTTTGCCTTCCACTGTCTCAAAAGATATCTAGTTGCACCCTTTTGCTTTCAGCTGCGTCGTTTCAATTTTGTATAGAGTAGACATTTGAATCAGTTGAAAATAATGGCAAGTATTAGATTTCAAATAAACAGTTGCTTTTGAATAAATTTGATTATAAATCGAGTTTTTTTAAAAATAAGTTGGATTTAAAAGTAATATAAAAAAATAGACCTGAGTCCAATATTATTCACCAAATTTAAACTTAGACTCAATTCAATTTATAAAAGTTAAAAATTAAAAAAATTGTGTATGTCTATACACACACACACACACACACACAATTTTCATTAGTTGTTGAATTTGGCCAACAGTGTCCTAATGCCACACTCTTCCTCTTCTTTTTTTTTTTTTCCTTGCTTCCATTTATCATGTGTGTATAAATATATATGTATATATATATATATATATATTATAATATGGATTAAACTCAAATTGAATTTTAAAAAATTAACATTATATTTGAACTTTTTTAAAATAAATTTATTTAGTAGAGTCATCTCATTCTTTAATTCTCCAAATTCCCTTAATACTCTTTAAAATTCTTCCCTAAGAGTAGCATTCTCATTTTTAAGAAAAGTAAGTTTATTAAGAAAGGAGTTATGCATGGATTCACTTGACTATGTAAGTTGGTCTATCACTTCGTTCAAGTCTCCTTGCATTTGTTCATGAAGCTCTTCATTCCCCTTCTCAAGCTCCTCGATATAAGAATCATGCTCTTCCATTCAAGCATCGATCTCCTTGAACTTATCTTGACTTTCAGCAACCACAGTCTTTATCCTCATGAACCTTGTGTCAAAATCCCCTAGATCCTCCAACCTAGATGGTTCCCCAGACCTTGACTTGCTTCCTTTTTTCTCTAAGACCTCCTCTTGTTTTATACTATGAACATGAGTAATTTTGCTTACTATCTCCACTTTAGCAAAAACTTTTTCTAATGAAATGGACCAGGATCTGATATCAATTGTCACGGATTTAACTTTTCCAATGACCGTGTAGCATTTAGATATTCTTAGCTAGTAATCAAATCGGCCTTTCTCTCATTCAATACTCCAATACGAGGTTTTAGAACATAAGAGGAAGCTTGTCAAGAAGTTATACAGGAGAGAAACTAGACAAAAGAGCTTGGAGAATGTTTATATATTGCAAGAATGAGAGTACAAATTGAAATATCATCCCCTTAGCACCTTGGAGGTATTTATACGTTTTCACCTCTTCAATGGACGGTGGAGATCAATTCAATCCAACGCCCCATAATCAATCTCTAAAAACATTTAGGATATTTATAAGGAGCATAGATATTTACAGAAATCCTTAGAATATTCTAGAATTCTCCTTAAAAATATTTAAAATTTTACATGGATATTTATATAAAGAATTGTGTGAAGGATTCCAAAAACTTTCAGGATCATCTTTCATAGCACGCTCCTGTCATGTTACACGTGCTGCTACACTCTTCCTCCTCATTTTTTTTTTGTTTCCTTGCTTCCATTTATTATATATATATATATATATATATATATATATATATATATATTATAATATGGATCAAACTTAAATTGAATTTTAAAAAATTGACATTATATTTGAACTTTTTAAAAATAAACTTACTTTTTATTAAATTTTTTTTTATATCATACCTATTTCTTTAGTTAAATTTATAAGGTCTTATAAATTTTTGACTCATGATCAAATTTATCCTCAAATCAGTTTTTTTTTGTTTAATTTTAGTCTAACCAAAATTTTCACCTTCTACGTGATCAAATTTACTTATCAAGCATGATATTGTAAAGTGCTAAATGTATTTGAGGCCATTATTAATTTTTAAAATTGTCATTTGTTTTAATGGTTTTATGATTATCAACATACTTCAGTTAAATGTGAAAATGTTCAAAATTATGATATTTTAGTATACTAAAATATCTCATTTAAACTTATTCTCTTTGAATATTTACACTGCGAGAAATAATTGAAAATTTGAGCTAAATATATTATCTTACACCGTTCTAAATTGTTTATTTGGGGCAAAAAGATTACGATGGGCACAAAATTCCAAACTAATAATTAAAAAAGGTACTTTTTTAAGAGATAGTTTAATAATCGTCTATTATAAAAATATATATATATATAAAATTTCCTTCACCAAACCTATTATACCATTTATCAAAAATAAAAAAGAGAGAAAAATCCATTTTACTTGAAAACTAAAATTGATTTCTTTTAAAAAATTTAATTTATTAAAAATTTATTTCTTAATTTTTTATTTCAATATTTTTTTAGATTTCTTAAAAATATAAATCTTAATTCATTTTTAATATTTTATTAGAATTTTGACATAATATATATATATATAATACATTAAAAATTGCACAAATTAAATATCATTAGCTATTATTTTTTTATTATTTGAATTTTTTAAAAAATATTTTGTGAAATTTTATTTTATAAAAACATTTTAAAATATTTAAAATTTTAAAAAAGTAATATTTTACATTATATACATAATTAATATAAATATATTTTTAATAAAAATGGATGCAGTTATAAGTTACTTTTTTAATTTTAAGAGGTAATAAAAAATGGATTAAATTTAAGTATAGTTACTTATATATTTGCTATAGATTTATTAATTAAAATATGACAATTATATAATTCTTCAATAATACAATAATAAGTATATAATTTAATTAAAAATTATTTATAAAAATATACATTTGTCATATTAATAGAGAATTATATATTTATTATATTTTAATTAAAAATTTTAATAATAAAAATAGAATAAATTACATATAAATTTTACTCTAAAAAGATTATAATTAAATTGTTTATCCTGTGTATTTTATTCTAAAATAAGTGATTTATTCATCCCAACAAAAATGTTAAAGTCCGGAATAAAGGAAAAAAAACTCAAAATATTGTAGTTCACCATTACCAACTGTTTCAGTTGCAGAAATCGGTGAACATTTGCAATACCCACAAAATAAGATAAAAAAAAAGGCACAAATCTTGTGTCGTGTGTTGAGAGAGAGAGAGAGAGAGAGAGAGTGTGAGACGGTGAATGGAGAATCTATGGCGTGCAGCGACGGATCAAGACCCGAACCCAGAAGACTGCGGTGGGGTCGAGTTCTAGTCGAACCCAGAGCGAGCCGGTTGGCTCACCAAGCAAGGCGACTACATCAAGACCTGGCGCCGCCGCTGGTTCGTCCTTAAGCAAGGGAAGCTTTTCTGGTTCAAGGACTCCTATAGCGTCTCGCGCTCTTCCATCTCTCGCGGCGTGATTCCCGTCGGCTCTTGCCTGACTGTTAAGGGCGCCGAGGACGTCGTCCACAAGCCCTGCGCCTTCGAGCTCTCCACCGCCCACAGCACCATGTACTTCATCGCCGACACCGACAAGGAGAAGGAGGAGTGGATCAACTCCATCGGCCGCGCCATAGTTCAGCACTCGCGCTCTGTCACGGACTCCGAAGTCGTCGATTGCGACAGCAGACGGTAATTTTGTGACACATAGTTTCGGAGCTGCCGTCGATTTCGATAACTGTTTCTGTATAATCTGTCTTGCAAGTTGTAAATTTTGTGGATTTGTTTCTTGTATGAATCATTATTAGTTGGTTTCATAGATCAAATTATTCTTTTTTCTGTATTTGAGATTTTTGTTTCTAGAGTTATGGGAGATAACTAATCCCTTTGACCCAATGCGAGTGCTTTTTGGGATGGGTGAAATCTTATGATAATTGTTGTGGGTTTCTTTACATCATCTGCTGTAGTAGGAGTGTAGGACAATCTTCTAATATTTCTTTACCACGCCTCATTTAATCCTTCTCCATTCTCCATCATCTGCAGTCCGCACATTAGGAGATCGTTTTCGTATCTAATAAAATGCGATGCTGCAACTTACTTTAATTTATGAGCTTGGATTTCAGTCTTTGCTGCAAATTAGCTTCTCTCACCCCTTTCTCCAGTTCCCCCCTGAAAGGCATTTCATCTTTAAAATATGACTGCGAGCAACCAGTTTTTTTTCTTAGCTGATTAGTTACAAGTGTCCACTAGTTAGTGGTTCTCTTTTCTGTCTTCATTGTGTCACTGGAAATGGCTATCTAATCTCCGGTGTTAAAGTTTCTTAATGCCCTATTCTCTTAATGATAACAATGCTTAACTTTGTGCTACATACCTCTTATGTTATGCTCCTCCAGTTGGATACACCAAATTAATTATGCTTAAAACCCAGAATTTGACTCATTGATCTCTCTGTATTTCCACTGAACCTAGGTCATGGAAGATACCAATGTGTTCCTTTCTGTTTCTCTTCTTTGAAAGTATCATGTCTCTACCAAGGAAAATCTGATTATCCCGTTCTAGTTGGGGTTTTTTGTCAGTACAGAATCAGTTCACTCACACCGTGTGCAGGATCCTATCTTCCCAATTTCCAAATCCATGGATGGAAATTTTAACTCAGACCCCAGATTCTTTCTGCTTGTCGCACATGTTCAACTCATTTGCTTTAAATAGATTGCTTTTGGCTGTGATTTCTAAATATGGCAGATGCCAAGTTTATATGACGCTTCATTTATGTTTGAGCATAGCAAGGGGTTTATAGTAAGAACTTTGGGAGTTGGAACTATGTGATGTTTTATTTCTGGTGACCAAACCTTGAGGCCATTGTTGACCATCATAGCTAGCCCCTTGTAAGGCCTTGTTTGGAAGAAGGGGGAAAGAGAAGAATGGAGGGGAATAGAGAGAAGGCTTTCCTATTTTAGAAACATCCCACAAGCGAACAATTGCAGAGTATCAACTTGCTTGTTTTTGACTATGAATAGGAACTTGTAGTCCCTCTGTTATCACCCATAGGCAATTCGGAGGTCTTCTTTGTATGAATGTGAGTTTGGCTGCATGAAGAGCAACGGTACATATGTTTCTGTTGGTGGAGGGACCTGGGTTATAACAATTCGGACATGATATTTCTCTTTCCCTAAAAAATTGTCTATTGGATCCTGAAACAGTTTTCAGTGTGTATAGCAATAATCCTGTATGAGTAAATTTCTCTGTCCTTATAAGTGAAGGGGCTTCATTACCATTTTGACGTGAAATGGTATAACATGCTAGCTATTATGCATGAAGTATGGTGAGGGAATTAGGACTGCTGCTGTTGGAGTTGAGGAAAGTGATAATATAGCTTGTGTGTAGAGTTTATTATATCATTCTTATCATTATTTAACACTTTTTTATTACTTATTTAAAGTATGGGCACGAAGGTTATTTCTATCTTTAAAATCACTTTTTTTCATTCCTTTTGCAATCGCATGGTTTTTATATTCTATATACCAAATGAGCCCTATAGTGTAGGTGTAATGAAAGCTTGGGTTTGGACAGCTTAGGATTGTTATTTCAAATTTTTTTTTTTTTGGGTGGGTCTTTTTGATAGTATGATGGAGACTAAGGGGGCCTTTGGTTTTGTGCTAGATAGAGGGGTTCATTTTATATAATTATGTATAATATTTATTATACTTTTATAATCATTACTTCTTATTATTTAAGAATATTTATCTCTTTCTGAATTCAAATTAAAGTAGGGGCACAAAAGTCTTTTTTATCTACAAAATTATTTTTTTCAAAATTATTTTTTTCCCCTTTATATTCTCTTTTTTATTTTGTGTACCAATTGTTAAAATTAAATGCTAAAGTCTCATATTGAGTAGTATAGATTGATCAATGGGTTATTTAAATAGAATAATTCTCCCAGCTAACTTTTGAGAGGGGGTTCTTTATCTCACTTGGGTGCCCATCAATTAATATCAGTCAAGTAAAGTGCTATAAAATGTAGCCACGAGAACATCGACTTTTCAAGGGCAGCCAATTGATAAAAACTGAGGTAGCATAGGATGCCAAGGTTTCACATCGAGTACTATGAACGCTTAATGGAAAGCTTAAGTAGGCTGGTTCTTTCACTTTAACAGCTGGTTTTTTACTTTTGAGGGAATTTTTTACTTTACTTAGGTGCCCATTATAATATATTATTTGCACCAATGTATTTTGAATGATATAAGCCCTTTTTTCAACGTATGCTTGAAAAATGCTTCTGAAGACACTAAGATGGAAGGGAATTATAAGACAAGTTAACTGATTAAATTCCATGTCATCATGGGCAAGAAGTTGTCAGGTTGGCATATTTTACTTCCTGCACATAAAAGTAGATAACAAAATGTTTTCTGTCAAGGTGTGATTTGGAGAACACATCTGATTTTTTGAAAAATCTTGTCAGAACTGAACTGAGGGTTTTGTACTTAATGCAGTGATTTGTACCGAACTAGTATGCTTCGTTTCAAGTGGTATTGAACTGATTGAATAAAATCTAGTTCTCGTTATTTGGTTGTGTTATGTTAGAGGTGATTTGCTCCTTTCCTCTTGTCCTGAAGACCCAGAATTTCGTCACTTGCTGGTTTTGTTTGCACTAAAGATTTCTTGTTTGTGTACAGCACAATTTCAATATTCTGGAGATTCTGTAATGCTATGTGTAATGTCTATTTGATTCGATTCCTCTCAAAAGAAGAAAAAGGATAAAACCAATCTAATGTTTAACTTCTAATTGTCATAATTTTTATGGGGAGCATCGTGTTGAGACTGCACCCCTTTTTCTGGGTATCACTTTTTGCATTATCTTTTAAGCTACTCTGTGCACACAGAAGTGGTAATGTTTGACAATTGACATGGTGTTCAAATTGGTAAATTGGTGATGGAGAATTAGTTGTACTTTTTACCGGTTAATTAGCTGCAAGAGATGTTCAGGACTAACATAATTTGTAGTTTGCAAGAAACTACAGAGCAATCAAGGTGTACAATCTGGTAATAATATCGCGGTCTGTTCTTTTAAAACTTCCTTATATTGGTGCCATATTGTAGAGATATTGAGATTGAACTGAAGCTTGAAGCGTTTTTCATGCTAGCAATTTGCTTGTTATTATTTCATGGATGTATGTGTGTGTGTGATGGTAATGTGATCATCTATTTTAATTTGTTTGGAAAAATTCCACAATGGTAGGACAAAAGCTTGTGGAGCGATTGGCCAATGGGAATCTTGGTAGTTCTCTGTGTGTGAAAGACAGGCAAGAGGGCGGTGTTACTGATGGATGAAGGGAAGACTGGAAGAAAGAAAAAAGGCAGAGTGAAACGATGAATTTCATGAGTTAATGCACATATTTATACCTCAATTTTGATTTAGTCTTTCATGTTTTATTATTGTTAATTGACAACTAAATATTTGGTCTCATATTTTCTTGACTGTGTTACTCCAATTACTCAAAGTGGGGATCATATATAACTATGATAGCACTAACACTTGATGTGTTGCCACATTAGGTCTCTTCTGTAATGCATCATATGAAGCCAATAAACTTACACTGTGTTCAACTATTTGTAGCTATCCAACTTTATTGGCTACCGAAGCACTCTCGGGGACAATGGCCGTGGCGCCAGAGACGACTGCTTCCGATGCTCAATCTGATGCCAACTCCACTCCTCGTAAGCGGAGATTGAGATCCGATGGGCTGCTGACCATGGACAGTCCGATCCCTTCACTGGCACAATGGAAATCGCCCCGCCAATGGAGCAGTGCGAGCCCAAATCGTCCTGTAACTGTGAGTGAAAACTGAGAAATATGTAATTCTGGAAGGTTGATCATCATCAGTTAGTAAATAAGTTGGTTGCTTGTTCATTATTTGCAGGCGAATGAGATGGTTACTAATGAAGATGAAGTCAAATCGCATAAATTGCTGTTGCAGGATAATTTTGCTGCTAAACCGCAATGGAATCCCAAGGGTAAGCTTCATTTGTGTTGATTGCAAAGTGGTTCTGTTATAAACCACTCGAAGGAACATACCACACTGTAACACAGGAACAAATTTGAGAGAAACACCAAAGAGTAGGAGGAAGCTGGAGTGTCTTTTATCATCAGAAACATGGCAACCACACTTTTCGGTGTTGGCTTTTCTGGGACAAATATAACTCTCCAATTGCTGTTTTGATATTTATCACATTCTTGAGAATTGTTGATATTGCAATATTTATATTCCTCAAACTGAAAAGAAAAATGCACCAGAACACATTAAAGTGTAAATAGGAGATGGATAAGGTAATTCCTTTGAATTGTTTTTGTTTGTCTGGTATCTTTTGTGATACCTGTGTTTTGTTGATTAGTAGATGGGGAGCAGATAAGGATGGTGAAGGAAGCATTGCACGTGTCTACAGTACCATCTACAATTGTGTGCCGTGAAGATGAGCAGAATATGGTTTTCGAGTTCTGCAAGTCATGCATCGAGCATGAGAAGGGTGGGAGTATGTGCATATGTGGGTGTCCTGGAACTGGAAAATCGTTATCCATGGAGAAAGTAAAAGAACTTTTAGTTGATTGGGCCAGACAGGTATACTATTTGGTTTATTACTGTCTTTAATGCAATAGTATGATTCAGGTGTTATGCCTATGAGCCATGTTAAGTACTTATATCTTTTTACATACTTTCTTTGTACGTTGCATGTTCTTTCTCGCTAAATTCTATCATGCTGTTCATGTATTTCCTACTAAGCGCTTCAGACATGAAATGTCAATTGAAATTCCTGGGAGAATTTTGTTTATGACTGGCCCCTTTAACTTAAACATGGTCTTTCTATTATGTATAACAACTGCTTGTCTGATTTTTAGGCAGGCTTCCTGCAGCCCGATTTCTTATCTGTGAACTGTACTTCCCTTGCTAATACATCTGGCATTTTCAGCAAGGTAGGGACATGAAAGGCAAATTTTAGTAAAATCAACAAGGTCATATACTGACCTGATGTTTGTTCTAACAGATACTTGGGTTAAACCAACCGCGGGGAAAAAAGATTTCATCTACTCCCTTACAACAACTTCAGAACATCTACTCTCAAAAGTCATCTAGTAAGAACATGATGTAAGAAAAATGTCCTTATCCTGGACTTTGCTACATATAAACACACTAGAATTCTCGTGTATTCTGACAGACCCTTATTATCAGTGTTTAATAATACTTGTTTCCATATTTGGGATGTCATCCAAAGTTCAATGTATCTCTGTTATAACAGATTGATAGTGCCTGATGAATTAGATTATCTAATTACAAAAGACAGGATTGTGCTTCACGATCTTTTCATGCTCACCACTTTCCCATTTTCTAGATGTATATTAGTAGGTAAAATTGTTGACTTGTGACTTTTTCATTGTTGCTCTTGACCTGCAATCGAGTTTGGGCTATCAGAACTTAAACTGCTTATTACACAGGGGTGGCAAATGCAATTGACCTTGCTGATCGTTTTCTTCCAAGGTTAAAATCATTAAACTGTCAGTAAATCAATTCCATAAATTTATGCAAAAAGAATTCCCCCGAGCTTTGAATCTTTGAATATGCTGCCTTAACGACCTCACTGACGAAGCTAGCCCTTTTCTACTTGGCAATATCTTTAATGCTTCTTTTTTATTTTTTATTTTAAATTATTACTACTTATAGAATTTTTACGTTTGCTCTGTTCTAGGCAACCCTATCATTGTAACTTTTTGGGCCTACTCTAAAGACCAGATCCCTAGGATTCTGCAAGAAAGGCTAAAGGTAAGATTATTGTTGAATTTATTCCTATCATAGTTATCCGAACATTGAATTACTAGTTTGATCTCTAGAGTTTGCCTCCTTTTGACCCAGCCGAGGAAAAAAATTCCTCTACTAGCAATAAAAGTAACTGATATATACATTTCTATTGTCTATTAATAGCTGTTCATCTCACTGTCAGGAACTTCCTTACACTGTCTTCCAACACCAAGCGCTAGAGCTCTGTGCTAGGGTAAGTTCATACATCACTGTCTAGATAAGTTTATATTTATTAGTGGTCTTGGTTGCGTTTTATCCAATAAGAATGAGATCATAGGATATGTAAATAAGCCATGGCCTGAAACGTGCTTAACGGATCTCCTGGCACCTGACTTAATATTGATATTGAGTTTCAGGGGAATGCAAACACAGGGTCTTCTATGTAATAGCTCTCGAAACAGGTCCTTTTTTCAAAGTGAAGGATACCCACTTAAAACCATTCCTTTTTGTGTAAGAGCAGTATTCACTTATAAGGCTGCCCGGTGCTATTAAATATTTTAATAAGTAATGCATGGCTTTGCTGCTTCATCTCTTATCCCTTTTTTTTTTTGACTGCTTTATCCCGTAGAAAGTGATGCAGGATGAACAAGAAAAAGGGGGAAATGCATATAAAATTTAACTTACGGCAGTTGTAGATGGTTGTGATTCCTAATTATAGTCTTTGCATAATTGCTTTAAGTACATGATACTATCACTATATGAGAGGAGGATCTTAGGAAAGTTATATCATAATTCATCTTGAAAGCATATATAGAGGCCAACTGACATTGCGCATTGCAGAAAGTTGCTGCAGCTTCTGGAGAAATGCGGAAAGCCCTTTGTATCTGCAGGTTAGCCATTTTATCATAATAATTAGCTAGTAATTGTTTCTAGGCTTCTGTGCACACAATGAGTTAGTGCATTCAGACTTTGCTTTAGTATATTAAAACTGTTGTCTATTAGTCTCTTCTTACGTGCAACCTATATGTTGCTCACGAGGCCTTTGGGTTATCACCTTTCCCTCTGAAATTCTGAACCGCAGGCGTGATCTTTGATTTTAACATTCTTGTTTTCTAATTAATTTTTTTCAATTTATTTAATAATTAAAAAATAAAAATTGTAAAGGAATTTGTCCATGGCTTTTGTTGATCTTAAACTGCAAGTTACAGGATTCGAACTTACATCTTGGATAACAATAGCATTCTTGCAAGACGTGATATGACTGTTGACATATGATCTGCTTTGGCCATTCGGCCAGAGTAGAAGCCTTCAAAAGAATGCTTGTAATAGTTTATTTGCTTTCCAGGAGTGCAATCGAGATGCTGGAGGCAGAAATTAGAGAATCTACTGGCGTTTTGGAAATTTTGTCGGAAAAGAAAGCGTCTCCCGGACAAAAGATAGCTTCTGCTCTTGATTACGTAAAAAAACAAGAATTTGTTGTAAGCGTTCATTATTTGCTTTAAATTTGCTGTACTAACCATTGGATGGATAATACGTTACTTTAGACTAAAACAGCAAATTGATGACAGCTAAAGAAAGGATGAAATAGAATGAGTGTAAATTTGCTTATGGCATGCATCCCGTTTTGACTAATACAGTGTTTGGATTAATCTCTTCTATGTTTATATAATGCTAAGTATCAAAAGTTTTTCCCCCTTCCTGTCATTGTAGTAAGCATCGTCATCAAGTCATTGTTAAATATATTCTCTTTTAAATTAATTTCTTAGCACAGATATATGTTACTTCCAAATATCAGAAAGATTAGGGAGTTTCCGTGCCTCTCTTTGTAGCTAAGATTCTCATAATGAATTGCAGGTAAGGATTGATCATATGGCTCTTGCCTTGTCCAAGACATATAGATCGCCTGTGGTGGATACAATACAATCTCTACCGCATCATCAACAGGTAACTTTGAATTAAGAACATGTCAATGTGCATATATGAAAAAAAAAAGAAAAAAAGAAAAACATGCTAATGTTGTGAGCTAATGGCTTGATAGACCTTTTCTTTTTAAGCTGGATGCCGTGTTATTCAAGAAAATATTGGACTGTGCTCTGCAATAGAAAATTATATATTAATTGTTATCATAAGAGTCCAATCACATTTCAAAGTGACAAGAAAATGAAATGGAAAAAATGATGTTTAACTGTGACGATAGTTGAAAGCTATCAAAGGATAAAAAGTGAAGAAGCATTTTTAACTTTCTAGCTTCTACCATTTCTTAGAGGGCAATCAAGTGATGTCACTGCAACAATTGATGGGAGAAAAAAAAAGAATGATAAGCCATACAATAATCTCTGGTTACCCTTTTTTTGTTCGGAGAATCTTCTACTAATTTATGGCTTTCATACTAAGGATGCCCTATCGCAACTATAAGATACATTAAGGGTCGGAATATTTGTTTTTACGGTATGCAACGAAAATACTCACCATTCACCAATCAAAGGGAGTTTTGATTAGGTACTAGACAGACAGTTAATACTTTCTGTTTGTTGACCAGGCGACTAGATTATGCCATCCCAATCGGAGCGCTATTCATTTTGCTACTTGATTGCATTTGTAAAATTCTATAGTTAATATACTTTTCTGGACATGTACTGTTCGCAGATTATACTTTGCTCTTCCATGAAACATTTCCGTCGAGCAAAGAAAGATACAATCCTTGGTGAGGTATGCTTTACAGGCATTATACATCATTGAAATGGTTGGTACCATCCTTACATTGATTGATTTCTGTAATCGTAATACATATGCAGTTGTACAAATCCTACATGGGCATATGCAAATCATCAATAATTCCTCCAGCTGGAATTTTCAAATATGTGCAGAGTATTGAATGACCAGGTATCCAAGACAGTATTTAATGTAAATATGATTTCTGTAGATGTAGCTATATGCCACTGCATATGCTTCGGCATTCATGAGCATTTTACCAACTTGGGAAAATGGTAATAGGCGAATGATGAATTTATACATGAAAATCGCAGGGCTTTATTAAACTAGGGCCATCGCGAGAGGACAAATTGAAAAGGGTGACGCTGAAAATAGATGAAGCTGATATTACCTTTGCATTGCAGGTTGTTTGCAGAAGTTTAAGCCTTTGTATATACGACTGGATTTTTCTCCTCTTCAATTTCTATCTGTATTGTTTGCTTTTCATTGAAATAATTCTTTGCCGTCATTTAATTTCATGACACAGGGACTCCGTTTTTTTCGAAACTGTCTTCAGTGATTCTGCTTGGCGTAACAGATTTGACATGTTTCATTCAGCTTGATATTTTGAGAATAGATTCTTCCATTTTCGAGATCTTCATTCCATACTTAAGGTTTGAACCTCTTGCTATTAAATGCGTCTTACAAATATATATATATTTTTCTTTCCTTAAAAAATTGTTTACTGGTTAACCTTTTTCAGTCTCTTCCAATATAAAATTTACTGGATTAACATCTGTACGCCCATTAAAAAAAAGGGCGCCAACAATTCTAGTCACAACAGTAATAGATTAGTAAAACATGTATAATATTTATGTGTTAACAGGTACCAGTTTTCCTAATTTGAAAGGCGTCCATAGTATTTATAAACTACAACCGATTGAAGTAGATAATGCAGTATCGACCTATTTCAGGCTTCACTACTTCACATTTTTCCCTTACATCCTAACAGCTTTTCTTCCAGTGTTCATATGCAGGTTATTACATCCAGCAATGTAAAATCAAGTTTTCCTGTAGTTCTTCACATTATTTATCAATGGATACACTGAATAAAACAAAGGTGAATCAACTTGGCAGGAGTTTCCAGCGAAGAAGTGAAAGCTTTCCTTAAATATAGAGATGTTCTCGAGTTTTCTCAATAACATAATAGCAATAGAAGAAACATTGATTATATGTAAGAGAGCTTGGTTCTTGTTCATTCCCTTGTCTATTGTACCATAAAATAAAAAATAAAACTACGTACATTGTTAAGAAGGTGAATCGGACTTCGCTTCAAATATTAATCTAGCATTTTTTTTGGGCCAATAGTAGGGTTTAAACATAGTCAAGCTTTTGTGTGTGTGTTTTCTTTCTTAATAAAGAAAGAAATTCTTTCAATGTTTTTGTGGCTCAAAAAGGAAGTAATTTTTATTCTCAACTCGTCTACATTTCTATATGTAGTTGTGACCCCGTCATGAGTTTCAAGATCTAAGGTTTTTTTTTAAATCAAATTATTTTGTTATTTTATTTTTAGTTTTAAATTAATACAAGAAAATATGTGAATTTCAAACACCAATTTTTATGGGGTAAATTGTCAGTGTCTTCCTTAAAATTTAAAACTTTATCAGTTGATATCTTTCTTGTTTGAAAAATGTCAAAATTCCTCAATCAATTACATTTTGTAACGAAGTTTAACTCCAGAATTTAATTATATTTTTACCTTTCCCTAACCTATAACCTGTCCTACTTGTTCCTTCTGAAACACATTTCTCTCTCCCCTAGCCACTTTCACCTCTAGATGCTCTCTCTCCCCGTCGGTCCGTCCTATTTGACTCTTTCTCTCCCTCTAATGATAAGGGACAGTGGCAATGGGTTCAAAATCAATTACTAGACTCCCTCCCATTGTCAATCTCTCTGATCTTCCTTTATATAAATAATTAGCCAAAATCCAAAAGATGGTTTCTAGTCAATTCCTCTATCTTCTCACCTTATAGAATTCCAACTTGCTCATGCTGCCATCAGCTCTCGGAATAGACTGCAGTGGCAACAGTATGGGACATATAGAAATTGTTGAGAAGAAAAGACGCCGTTAAAGAGAGATGGAGTCAAGAATTTGTGAGGCTAGCTGTACTGGTTCCATGGATGAGGGTGAAGAGGACAACTTATTTTCGGAGGAAATAAAATCTGTCAATGGGGCCCACTCTGTAGTAAGCTTCTGTTAACTCATACAACAGCATACTAACGTTAAGGGCCTGTACGAAGGCTGTGAGAAACCGGGGAAGTGATGGTAATCTTCAAGAGTAGGTGAAACAGGTGTTTGAGCGAAAAATGTAAATTTAAAATTATTTAAACAGATTTTGCAGTGAAATAGTCTGAAACTCTTAATGCAACAGTTAAATATCCAACAACTTAAACTGAGCAAGATGGTATGTAGGAGTTTGGATATTTAACGTTTATAAATGAATGCATATAATATAATATATTTGAAAAGAGATTAAAAAAATTTAAAAATAAATTTCATATATATTTGTATTCTTTTGTATTATTCTTTTTATATATATATATATATATATATATATATACACATATAAATATAGAAGATCTAATTTAAAAAATGTAAGTGAATTCTTGATAGAGATAACTAAAATTACACTGACAGTTTATTATAAATAAATGCTAGTAGAAATTTGAACACAGTTTAAGTTACGCTTCAATATGTAAAGCAATAAATCAAAGAAAAGAGAACAACCCCAACAAATTAACCTCATTCTGACAACTTATCTTTTTTGCTCTACAGGGAATTTTTTCAATCCAGTCACAATTGTTTTTAGTTTCTAATTCACCTACAACTTACATACCACAAAAAGTTCTCCTCTATCTTACCTCAAACTAGCTTTCACTGTACTTTACCCTCTAGAACAAATTTACAATGAATATAAAAAAGTTTGGAGACCAAAAAACAGTAAAGGAAACTTGTTTATTTGCTCCCACAGCATGTATATCTAAACATTGGGCTCAATTCTCAGCTCAAAGAAGTAGAAACAGAAGCACAATACATGATTTTCGTTTTCTATCAATTCTCTCCACTTGCTTCTGTTTTGTAATTTCTTCTCTAGTGGAGCCCGTTGGAGAAGTCATCATGACACTTTGCCCCCTTTTCTCTCTCTCTTTAGTTGACTGACAATGGCTTTTTGTGGTTTGCAGCTTTATTTTCTCTGTTTGCTTGACTGATTGTAGCTTTTCTATATTTTCTGTTTTCTGCTTAGACTGATAGTGGCTTTTCTGTATTTTCTGTTTTCTGCTTGACTGACAATAGCTTTTATGTGGTTTGTAGTTTCATTTCCAGGTGAAAGGGTCTAGCAATCCCATCCATTTTGATCAATTTGTCTATGGGACAAAAGTGCCGTGGTCCAGCTACCCTCTTGTTCGAATTTTGGAAACACCTGACAGTTTGAAGCTTGTGCATTGTCATCTTTTCTGCTATTTTTCAATTTGCAATCATAAGCCATTTTTTTGATTACACAAATCAAACTTTAGTTTTAGATAAATCATAATACTCAGAAAGTTTTCTAAGATGTTGGAATTTCATAAATTTTCACCAACAATATAAATTCAATAAAAACAATTTACTGAATCACATACCGTGAGTCATTGTTCAATTATTCAAAACCTGTATCAAATCTTTTTGATACGTTTCTATTTAAAAAAAATATTATGTTTCTATTTCTTGACTTCCTTCACTCTCATATTTTTTGTGTACTCAATATAGAGAGAGAGAGCATAAAACTTTTATATAGACAAAGACCAATTTCTTGAATAAATTCTAATTATAACTCTTATTACTCTCACCAAATGATCAATTATATCAAGAAACTATCTCTCAACTAGATAATACAAAATCAGTATGTTTAATATTCATTTAATCAATTAAATAATAGTTACTTAATCCACATTACTTGGCCCAATTAAGAGTTAACAGCAATCCGTTTGAGACAGAAACGAAGCGCCCTCAGGCCAACAAGAAAAGGAAAAAGGAGGCTTCAAGAGACTTCTGCTGAAAATCATGCTTCAGCCGACTTGCATTGCTTTGGCCCCAAGAAGAACAAAAGAAAAATTACGTTTAAGGATAAAAAAAAATTATTTTTAAATACCATTATCATTAAGTTTAACACTTGTTAAATTCAATAATAATAATTTTAAAATAAATAATAATAGATTTTTAAAAATAAATATTTTTATTTTTTAATTCTTTATTATAATTTTTCCAAAAATTAAAGAGTAAAAAAACTGACTTGTATGGCATGATGTAACAGTTGATAGATTTTTGCCCTCAACTGTCCAAAAGGACTTATTGTTGCACCTTTTGCTTTCAGCTGCGTCATTTCAATTTTATTTGAATCAGTGGAAAATAATAGTAATTATTAGATTTTAAATAAACAGTTGCTTTTTGAATATATTTAATTATAAATTGAGTTTATTTAAAAATAAGTTGGATTTAAAACAATATAAAAAAATTTAGACCGGAGTCCAGTATTATTCACCAAATTTAAACCCAAGCTCAATTCAATTTAATGCGGATGAAACCTAGTCCCACCTATTTTGTAAAAGTTAAAAATTACAAAAACAAGAACTGGTATTTTTATATACGCACAATTTTTATACTCTAGTTTTTGCACTTGGGAAGCAGTGCTGTAATGGCCTCACTTCATTACACGTGCTGCTGTAGTGTTCCTCCTTTTTTATCTTTGCTTGCGTACTACGCGGACGCGCGCTATACACACGTGCAATAATACGAACCAGACTCAAATCAATTTTTTTAAAATAAATTGAACTGACCCATATTATATTTAAATTTTTTTAAAATAAACTCACTTTTTAATAAATATTTTTTGAGATCATATCTAATTTTTTAGTTAAGTTTATAAAATTAAATAAATTTTTAACTCATAATTACATTTGCTCTCAAAATTTCCTTGACCAAACCTATTTTACCATTTATCAAAAATTAAAAAAAGAGAAAAAAATCTTCTTGACCAAACCTATTATACCATTTATCAAAAATAAAAAAGAGAAAAAAATCCATTATACTTGAAAACTAAAATTGATTTATTTTACAATTTTAATTTATTAAAATGTATTTCTTAATTTTTATTTTAATATTTTTTATTTTTTAAAAATATAAATCTTAATTTATTTTAATGTTTTATTAGAATTTTGACAATGTAATATATAAATAATATACATTAAAAATTGTACGAATTAAATATTATTAGTTATTATTTTTTTATTATTTAAAATTTTTTAGACAATATATTGTCAACTGTTTATTTTATAAAAATATTTTAAAATATTTAAAATTTTAAAAAATTAATATTTTACATTATATAATTAGTTAGTATAAATATATTTTAATAAAAATGGATGCAATTATAACTTACTTTTTAATTTTAAGAGGTGACGAACAAAAAAACATAGATATAATTAGTCATATATTTGCTACCACTTTGCTAATTAAAATGTGATAAATATATAATTATTTAATGATAATATAATAAATGTATAATTTAATTAAAAATTATTTGTAAAAATAAACATTTTTCATATTATTAGAGATATATATATTATTTTAATTAAAAAATTTAATAAATTATGTATAAGTTTTGTTCTAAAAGGATTATAATTAAATCATTTCTCAACTGTATTTTATTTTAAAATTAATGATTTATTCACCAAAAAGAAAAAAATGTTAAAGTTAGGAGTAAAGTTAAAAAAAAAAAAAACTCATAAGGTTCCACTGGCAGAAATCAGTGACCGTATACCAACACCCGAAAAAAAAAAAGAGGCACAAATATTGTGTCGCGTGTTGGGGGGACGCACAGAGAGAGAGAGAGAGACGGTGAATGGAGAATCTATGGCGTGCAGCGACGGGTCAAGACCCGAACCCGGAAGACTACAGTGGGATCGAGTTCTGGTCGAACCCGGAGCGAGCCGGTTGGCTTACCAAGCAAGGCGACTACATCAAGACCTGGCGCCGCCGCTGGTTCGTCCTGAAGCAAGGGAAGCTTTTCTGGTTCAAGGACTCCTATAGCGTCTCGCGCTCCTCCACCCCTCGTGGCGTCATCCCCGTCGGCTCTTGCCTCACCGTCAAGGGCGCCGAGGACGTCGTCCACAAGCCCTGCGCCTTCGAGCTCTCCACCGCCCACAGCACCATGTACTTCATCGCCGACACCGACAAGGAGAAGGAGGAGTGGATCAACTCCATCGGCCGCGCCATAGTTCAGCACTCGCGCTCGGTCACGGACTCCGAAGTCGTCGATTACGACAGCAGACGGTAATTTTGTGATACGTAGTTTCCGAGCTACCGTCGATTTCGATTACTGTTTCTGTATAATCCGTCTTGCAAGTTGTAAAATTTCTCATAATCTTATGGATTTTGTAATAATTTCAACAATAAGTTTCGTGCTGGGTGTCTTGGATTTTGATTGATGTATAATATTTTGGAGTTGATCTGACAAATCTCCTTTTTTTTTGGGGGGGGGGGGGGGTCTTGTTGTTCTGCTGCTGGAGTCGGGAGACATCATCCTTCGCTGCTTCTTGAAGCAAATTTCGTTGAGCGCTAATTCAATTTCCATCTGGAAAATTATTGACATCCAATTCTTATCCTTTTATTTGATTGTTGCTGCTTGATTTACTGCCCAGCCTTGATTCTTCTCTAAATTTTGTGGATTTGTTTCTTGTATGAATCATTATTAGTTGGCTTCATAGATCAAATTATTCCTTTCTCTGTATTTGAGATTTTTATTTCTAGAGCTATGGGAGATAACTAATCCCTTTGACCCAGTCTGAGTGTTTTTTGGGATGGGTGAAATCTTATGATAATTGTTGTGGATTTCTTTACATCACCTGCTGTAGTAGGAGTGTGGGACAATCTTCTAATATTTCTTTACCACGCCTCATTAATCCTACTCCATTCTCCATCATCTGCAGTCCGCACATTAGGAGATTGTTTTCGTATCTAATAAAATGTGATGCTGCAGTTTACTTTAATCTATTAGCTTGGAATTCAGTCTTTGCTGCAAATTAGCTTCTCTCAGCCCTTTCTCCAGTTCCCCCCGAAAGGCATTTCATTTTTTAGAGATAACCGCAAGCAACCTGTTTTTTTTTTTTTCCCCTTAGCTGGTTAGTTACAAGTGTCCACTAGTTAGTGGTTCTCTTTTCTGTCTTCATTGTGTCACTGGAAATGGCTGTCTAATCTCCGGTGTTAAAGTTTCTTAATGCCCTATTCTCTTAATGATAACAATGCTTAACTTTGTGCTACATACCTCTTATGTTATGCTCCTCCAGTTGGATACACCAAATTAATTATGCTTAAAACCCAGAATTTGACTCATTGATCTCTCTGTATTTCCACTGAACCTAGGTCATGGAAGATACCAATGTGTTCCTGTCTGTTTCTCTTCTTTGAAAGTTTCATGTCTCTACCAAGGAAAATCTGATTATCCCATTGTAGTTGGGGTTTTTTTTCAGTACAGAATCAGTTCACTCACACCCTATGCAGGATCCTATCTTCCCGATTTCCAAATCCATGGATGGAAATTTTAACTCAGATCTCAGATTCTTTCTGCTTGTCTCACATGTTCAACTCATTTGCTTTAAATATATTCCATTTGGCTGTAATTTCTAAGTATGGCAGATGCCAAGTTTATATGACGCTTCATTTATGTTTGAGCATAACATGGGGTTATAGTAAGAACTTTGGGAGCTGGAACTATGTGATATTTTATTTCTCGTGACCGAACCCTGAGGCCATTGTTGACCATCATAGCTAGCCCTTTGTAAGGCCTTGTTTGGAAGAAGGGGGAAAGAGAAGAAATGGAGGGGAATAGAGAGAAAGCTTTCCTATTTTAAACACATCCCACAAGTGAACAATTGCAGAGTATCAACTTGCTTGTCTTTGACTATGAATAGGAACTCGTAGTCCCGCTGTTGTCACCCATAGGCAATTCTGAGGTCTACTTTGTATGAATGTGAGTTTGGCTGCATGAAGAGCAATGGTACACGTGTTTCTGTTGGTGGAGGGACCTGGGTTATAACAATTCGGACATGGTATTTCTCTTTCCCTCAAAAATTGTCTATTGGCTTCTGAAACAGTTTTCAGTGTGTATAGCAATAATCCTGTACGAGTAAATTCTGTCCTTAACTCCTTATAAGTGAAGGGGCTTCATTACCATTTTGATGTGAAATGGTATAACATTCTAGCTATTATGCATGAAGTATGGTGAGGGAATTAGGACTGCTGCAGTTGGAGTTGAGGAAAGTGATAGCATAGCTTGTATGTAATATCTATTATATCATTCTTCTCATTATTTAACACTTTTTTATTACTTATTTAAAATAAGGAAACGAAAGTTATATCTTTAAAATTACTTTTTTCATTCTTTTTGCGATCGCATACCTTTTATATTCTACCTACCTGGTGTAATTGTAATGAAGGCTTGGGTTTGGACAGCTTAGGATTGTTATTTCAATTTATTTTTTTTTCCGTGTTTTTGATGGTATGATGAAGACTAAGGGGGCATTTGCTTTTGTGCTAGATAGAGGGTTCTTTCTATATAATTATGTATAATATTTATTATACTTTTATAATCATTATTTATTATTATTTAACAATATTTATGTTTTTTTGAATTCAAATTAAAGGTACAAAAGTTTTTTTTGCATCCACAAAATCATTATTTTGCCTTTAATTTTTTTTTATTTTTTGTATCAAATAATAATATTAAATGCTAAAGTCCTGAATAGTATGGATTAATTAATAAAGTATTTAAATAGGATAATTTTTTTATTTTAATAGTTAACTTTTGAATTTTTTTTTGTTTTGTTTGAGTACCTATTAATTGGTATCAGTAGATTTAAATAGGATAATTTCTTTCATTTTAATAGTTAACTTTTGAAAAAAAGCTTTTTATTTTGTTTGAGTACCCATCAATTGTTATCAGTCGAGTAATTTGGATTGTTTAATGGAAAACTTAAAAGTAGGTTGGTTCTTTCATTTTAACAGCCAACCTTTTACTCTGGAGGGAAGATTTTTTATTTTGCTTAGATGCCCATTATAATAAATTATTTGCACCAATGTATTTGAATGATATAAGCCCTTTTTTGAACGAATGCCTGAAAATGCTTCTGAAGACAATAAGATGGAAGGGAATTATAGGACTAGTTAACTGATTAAATTCCATGTCATCATGGGCAAGAAATTGTCACGTTGGCATATTTTATTTCCTGCGCATAAAAGTAGATAACAAAATGTTTTCTGTCAATGGATGATTTGGAAAACACACATCTGATTTTTTGAAAAATCTTGTTAGAACTGAGCTGAAGGTTTTGTTCTTAATGCAGTGATTTGTTCCAAACCAGTATGCTTCGTTTCAAGCGGTATTGAACTGATTGAATAAAATCTAGTTCTCGTTATTTGGTTATGTCATGTTAGAGGTGATTTGCTCCTTTCCTCTTGTCCTGAAGACCCAGAATGTCGTTCACTTGCTGATTTTGTTTGCACTACAGCATTTCTTATTTGTTTGCAGCACAATTTCAATATTCTGGAGATTCTTTAATGCTATGTCTAATATCTATTTGATTTGATTCCTCTCAAAAGAAGAAAAAGGATAAAAACAATATAATGTTTAACTTCTAAATGTCATAATTTTTATGGGGAAGCATCGCGTTGAGACTGCGTCACTGTTTGCGGGTAGCACTTTTAGCATTATCTTTTAAGCTACTCTGTGCACACACAAGTGGTAACGTTCGACAATTGATATGGTGTTCAAATTGGCAAATTGGTGATGGAGAATCAGTTGTACTTTTTACCGGTTAATTAGCTGCAAGAGTTGTTCGGGACTAACATAATTTGTAGTTTGCAAGAAACCACAGAGCAATCAAGGTGTCCAATCTAGTAATAATATCGCGGTCTTTTCTTATAAAACTTCCTTATATTGGTGCCATACCGTAGAGATATTGAGATTTAATTGAAGCTTCAAGCGTTTTTCATGCTAACGATTTGCTTGTTATTATTTCATGGATATATATGTGTGTGTGTGATGGTACTGTGGTCATCTATTTTAATTTGTTTGGAAAAATTCCACAATGGGAGGACTGAAGCTTGTGGAGCGATTGGCCAATGGCAATCCTGGTAGTTCTTTGTGTGTGAAAGACAGGCAAGAGGGCGTGTTACTGATGGACGAAGAGAAGACCGGAAGAAAGAAAAAAGGCAGAGTGAAACGATGAATTTCATGAGTTAATGCACATATTTATACCTCAATTTTGATTTAGTCTTTCATGTTTTATTATCGTTAATTGACAACTAAATATTTGGTCTCATATTTTCTTGACTGTGTTACAGCAATTACTCAAAGTGGGGATCATGTATAACTATGATAGCGCAAACACTTGATGTGTTGCCACATTAGGTTTCTTCTGTAATGCATTTTATGAAGCCAATAAACTTACACTATGTGTTCTACTATTTGTAGCTATCCAACTTTATTGGCTAATTGAATATTTAGGTGTTATCCTACAACACTTATGTGAAAATGATATTAAAATATGAAGAATTAAATTAGAAATTAGATGAAAGCATACAAATCGAGAGCAATAAAAGTGTGTGGGTGTATATGAACTAAATATATAGCTTAACCGAAAAAATAGTTTCTCTTACCTACCCCTGATGAGTTTTTTTAAGAAGGGAAACATTCATTTGTCAAAGAAAAATTTACTTAAAACTGAGACGAGGAATTGAGAATGCAAATGGAACTCCTTTTCAGAGAGCTCAGCAAAATGTCTTGTTTGTATCTAAATGATTATCCACCAAAAACAAAGGAATATGGGATTCGATCATATAAAATGCTCCAAAGCCACATTTTTATTTGTATATGTCAAGTTTAACATGTAATTTGATATTGCATTACATTGAGGAATTTATTACAAAGCCCATCTCAATAAATTAGTTAGCATGAAACTATGGACACATCTGTATAGAGAAACTGCTGAACAACCACAACTAATAAGAGTGTTACACAACTTTGAAGAAGGGAACAGAATCAAGCTTTTGAAATAGAGTTTAGTTTACAAAGAAATTGGGCTTGGAGATTAATTATAAAATTTAAATCATACTGGGTTACTAACGGATGTTGGTAGGCAGGCAGAAAAAAGAATGCTTGAATGCTTAAAGGAAGCAAACTGCTCTAAAACTTTATCAGAAAAATAATTATTTCTCTTTGTACTTGCAAAGGATAAAATTCTAATTTTCAGTACTTATTCATATGAATATGATATAAGTACAACAATCAAAATACAATAGTAAAATAACAATGAATAACTATGTAGTTAAGATTTTGATTCCTTAATAACCTGAACAAACTCTCCTATTGTTATTATAAGGCCAGAATTTGGAATAATTTTGTTTTGGCATATTTTAAATGGGAAACAACTTCTAAAGATTAAATTAACAAAGTTTATTTTCAAAGGTTAAGTTAAGAGAGAAGTTACTTAAAATTAAATTAAAAGATTTTATTTTTAAAAGATTAAATTAAGAGCGGAATAATTTTTTGAGGATTAAATTATCAATTTACTCTAAAATTTTATAAAAGATCCGATTATATAATATTAAGCAATAAAAATTTTTTAATCTATTTTTTATTAAAAAACTAATTACACTTTAGTTTTTTTCTCACAAAAATGGCAATTGATAATCACATAAAAAAATACGGCTGATTTTGAAAAAAAATTCATTTCTTCTACTAAAAAAATTTCTTGATTCTTATAAAATTGTAACAAATTTGCATTTCAAAAAAAACAGAATATAGCGAAAGAGTCAAAGACAATCACTGGCTGGTGACACAGACAAAAAGAATCCTTAATCAGAGAGCAAATACCGTATTTCTCATCGCTTAACCAAGTCTAATTCTGATTTTCGTTCATACTTTTCGTTCGCTTCAAAGAGTAACCTTGGTTGCCGCTTCTCCTTATGTCTACATAAGTTTTCCGCTTTCCTCAAGCTTCAACCATAAGAAAGGTCTTCCTCCAAACAGCCACAAAATTTCCTACATTCCAGTCACCGGAGATGTCTCTCCGGCCAGTACCCTTGGCATTTTTCTTCTTTCTCTACCTCTTGGTCTCCTCCCAAGCCACTGACTTCAATGGCATACGCAAGAAGCACAAAATCGATGGACCCATCAAAACTCTGGTCGTCCTGGTGATGGAGAACCGATCCTTTGATCACGTTCTTGGGTGGCTCAAATCGACCCGACCTGAAATTGACGGGTTAACGGGCAAGGAGTTAAACCGAATCTCGGTTTCTGACCCGAACTCGCCGGAGGTTTCCGTCTCTGACGACGCTATGTTCGTTGACTCTGATCCGGGGCACTCGTTCCAGGCTATAAGGGAACAAATATTCGGATCAAACGATAGCTCCACGAACCCGGCTCCGATGAACGGGTTCGCTCAGCAGGCCGAGAAGATGGTTCACGGAATGTCGAAAACCGTTATGAGCGGGTTCAAACCGGAGGTTTTGCCGGTCTACACTGAGTTGGCGAACGAGTTCGGCGTGTTCGACAAATGGTTCGCCTCGGTGCCCGCGTCGACTCAGCCGAACCGGTTCTACGTTCACTCGGCGACATCCCACGGTGCGATGAGCAACGTTCGTAAGGATCTGATCCACGGGTTTCCTCAGCGAACAATCTTCGATTCTCTGGACGAAAATGGCCTCACATTTGGGATCTATTATCAGAACATCCCCGCGACATTGTTTTTCAAGAGCTTGAGGAAGCTCAAGCACGCCACGAAATTCCATAGCTACTCTATGAAGTTCAAATTGCACGCGAAGTTGGGGAGGCTTCCGAATTACGTGGTGGTGGAGCAGCGTTACTTCGATGTGGACCTTTTTCCGGCCAATGATGATCACCCGTCGCATGACGTGGCGCTGGGGCAGAAGTTCGTGAAGGAGGTGTACGAGACGCTGAGGGCTAGCCCTCAGTGGAAAGAGATGGCCTTGTTGATTACATACGATGAACATGGTGGGTTCTATGACCATGTACCTACCCCTGTTTCTGGTGTCCCCAACCCGGATGGGATTATTGGACCCGATCCGTATTACTTTCGGTTTGACCGCTTGGGTGTTCGGGTCCCCACGATTCTGGTTTCGCCGTGGATTGAGAAGGGTGCCGGTGAGTGTTGTTGTAGCTTCTGTATTTTTTGTTCCGATGTGTTTTTTCAAAGTGTTCATGCTTTAGGTATGCTTGAACTTTGTTGAGGCTAAATTCCCTCCAGGACAATCTTAAAGATGTTCGCAATTAGGATTAGTCTCATAAAGTGTTCCTCAGAGCATTTGAATTCAGGTTGATAAGGCAGGATATTGCCTTGTATGTGTGTGCCTAAGAAGCGTGAATACTGTCTGTCTGCAAATTGAAGTTTTGTGTCTGTCTCGTACTTAGTATTATAAACTGATCGCTCTGCTATTATTGCCTTCTTAATCTCTGTTTTGGTGGCTCTGTGAGTTGTGGAAGTATTAAGGATCTACGGAGTGATTATGTTCCTAGTTACTTGATCCTAACTTTTGCCTTTCTGTATTTAGCTTTGTTGAAATCCTTTGGCTGTGTTGGTACGTTGCTGTAAATTTGAGCTTTTGGCTTGCTGCTGAGCATTTGTTATTGTTTATATTTGGTGGTATTGTACTTGTATCTCTAGACTTAGTTAAAACATGCTTCTGCACAAAGTTGTACCAATACATGGGTTTATCTGGTTGCACAAATACGATGATGGTCACTTGAAGACATAACTGATTAATTATTTTTTGTTAAATTTATCTTTGGTATTAACGCAGCCTTAATAGGGCTTCTGTGTTCTCTCAGCAGATACAAAAGTTTTGGCATGTAGGTTTTTATACTGTTATAAGTAGTCACTTTTTCTCTTACTGGGGATTCTTGTACCATTTTCCCTTTTTATTGGAAAATTATTGCATTCTAACTTTTAGAATACTATACTGAGAAGTAGATTTAGTTTGGTCATCTTTGTCTATACTGTTGTTATCACTTATCAAATTATCTGTGACTTATGTTTGAGTAAGCGTGAGCCATAAGAAACTGTTTCCAGCATTTTATACAATTAATGGGCAGAAAGCAAATAGCTTAATATCTGAGAGTGGTAGTCATTATAGCATATATATGATAGAGTAAGAGATATATTTCTATTCCATTGAAACGTTTAAAAATTATAAACAAGGGCTAATCTTTAAAGTTAACTCCTTTGAGTCTTGTTGACTGTCCTACTCCTATGAAAACACTCTAATTCGATGGCTTCCGGTGCTAACCCATCTAAAGTTAGGTTCTTTGTTCAAAAAGAGTGAAATATAGCTCTCTATAGACCCAGGGTAGAGGAGAGATTAATCCATCATAATTTCAGCCCAATGAACTTGTAATATCTGATCTGGATGAAAAGATTATCATCTTATCCTATGAATGTGATATGCAAAGGGCATTTAGAGTTGTTTGGGCAGTGACCTTACAGGAGGTGAGGCCATGGATAGCACCAACTAGTTTTTCTGTCGTCAAAGGAGGTTTTTCAGTTTTGATTTCATATTGGTTGTTCTTCATGGCCCATCAAAATTTCTATACATTGTTCAGCAATCCTCTATGATATTTTCATTCTCAATCCACTGGAGCTAACCTGCAAGGTTTTAAGTTCAAATAAATGGGACTTGAATAGACATAAGTTGTGCCTTATTACCCAGATTTAAGTTTCTGTTTATTCAGTTGCTGTACCTTTTTTTGGGGTCTTGCTTTTGTCGCCTTTTGCAGTATGAGGTGACTCTTGATTTTTTTGTTGCAGTGATTCATGAACCAGAGGGACCAAAACCATATTCACAGTTTGAACATTCTTCTATTCCTGCCACGGTAAAGAAGCTATTCAATTTAAAATCCAATTTCTTGACGAAGAGAGATGCATGGGCCGGTACCTTTGAGAAATACTTCTACTTTCGTGCTACTCCTCGTAATGATTGTCCAGGTTTGCATCTACTTTGATTATCACACTCCTTGTATTCTTAGTTTTCATTCATCTTGTGCTCATGCTCTTGGGTCTAGGAGGTAGGGCTGTACATATTGATTTGGTCAACTCTGTTTTTCCAGTATCTATCAGATCTGGTTAACAACGTTGCAACACATGGAAAATTAGGAAAATTATTAGATAGACTAAGTCAATTATAAATAAATATGCAAGTTTGTCAAATACATTTTTTAATGGGACCCATATCTGATAATTTGGTAAACCGAGACTATAGGAATCTTTCTGCAAACTGCCTTTCATGGTTATAACTTAGTAGAGATACCAGTGTAGTGCGGAGCTGGGCATGCCTAAGTGCATAATCACCGAAATTTCCTTTCTCTTTCACTCGGTGCAATAGAGCACGAGTAAGTTTCCACCTTTGTCTACTTCCTGAAAGTGGGTTTTGCATGGATAGTGAAAATGCCAAATGGTACAATTGTACGTTACAAAAATCCAAGACACAGAACCCAAAGCTTCTTGTCCTTTTCATTTTCTGATTAGAACATGGCCAACATCTCTTTACAGAGAGGCTTCCGGAGGTGAAGATATCGCTAAGGCCATGGGGACCCAGAGAAGACACAAGCCTTTCAGAGTTCCAAGTTGAACTGATCCAGCTTGCGTCTCAGCTCAACGGTGATTACATGCTCAAAACCTATCCGAATATCGGAAAAAGTATGACAGTGGGAGAAGCAAACCGATATGCAGAAGATGCAGTGAAGAGGTTTCTGGAAGCTGGAAAGGCAGCTCTTAAAGCTGGAGCTAATGACTCTGCCATTGTCACAATGAGGCCTTCCCTCACTAGCAGGGTTTCCATGGGAGAATACAGCACTAATCTTAGAACACAGTAATAGTTTCATATATATATATATATATATATATAGCATTTTCTGTATATATCTATAGTGCCCTGTAGACCTAGTGATTTTTGAAAAACACGATTTCTATCAGTGTAATATGTCTTGTACTTTTGGTTCTGAAGGAAAATTTGGGTATGTTTGGTTTCCTGTTTTCAAAATAATTTTTTGTTTTTAAGAAAAAAAAAATAAAAAAAACTTGTTTAATAATGTGTTTTTAATAAAGTGTTTCGTAAAACAAAAAAAACAGAATTTTGTTTTTGGAAATAAAAAAATCAGAATATTTTTTTGATGTTTTGTAATTTTTGTTCTGCAAAATAAAAAAAAAACAAAAAACAGTTACTTTTTAAAATAATGATTCAAATAGATTTTTTAATTTTTTTTTTTAAAATTTGTTTTAAAAAATATATGTTTTGAGAATATTAAAACAAAAACAATTTCAAACAAGCCTTAGAACTTTTTTGTTTTTTGGGTTTAGTGTCTTTATATCTCTCTGTAGCACGAACTTTTAACATGGAGATATAAGATAAATACGGAATGTAGTAGTGTTGAACACGTGGAGATAAATACGGAATGTAGTAGTGTTGAACACTTTTATTTATATAAAAAAAGCAGATTTAACATTTAACATTTATAATATAAGATAATGTGAGAACAAGTTGTTAAACTAGATTAAAAAGATTCTGCGTGATAAACATAGCGTGCCATTTGAATATTTGAATAATTACTCGTTATTTAATTACTAAAATAACTTCAGGTCAATAAAACTAAAATTATGTAGCACTATTTTTCTGCCTCTTATTTTTAGGTTCTCATTCCAAACGCCAAATCTTCTCAAAACCAGAAGTATTAATATAAATATAAATGATTTAAAACAGAAGTCTTTAAATATTTGAGAAATAATAATTTAATATTGATTAATGGGAGGATGCAAGAAAATAAATCTTATGACGCCGAACTATTGTCAAACCCTAGACATGGTAATGCAAAACAAGATTTTAAAATTCAGACACATTGACAAAGCTAAACAGTCTAAGTCAATGTTTAAAATGTTTGGCTCCATTATAACTAACAAAAAATTGATAAAACATGAGACAACTTGGTAGGGCTGTACATTAGTAGGGTCGGGCCAGACATCTAGTCGGTCTGATACCTTGCTGGATTAAGATATCAGACTTATTTTTATACCCATGACTCGGCCCAACCCGAACAAACTCGATTCTAGGGCGGTTTAGGGTTGATTAGAGCGGCTCGAGCTTTTTTTTAATGAATTAATACTTGTAATATAAAAATATCATTTTATAGACTTATAGATATATATTTCAAAATAATAAATCTTTAGAACTCTTATATTTTTATCAATAATAAAAAAATAATATAGTATTATCAAATAAAATATAAGCTATACTAACATAATTAACCTTAAGTAAATATATGTATTTTCATTATTTAACAAAAAAAGAAATACCAATAAGTATACACATTAATTATGAAAACAATTAAGAAGTAGGAAAAATTTGCATAGGTAATAAAAACTGCAATATGTAGAGAAAATCAGATGAAATAAGAATTATATATATATATATATATATATATATATATATATATATATATATATATATATATATATATATATATAAGATGACAAAATGTTAATAATTAAAAAAAATAACTATTAGGGCAGGTTGGACAGAATATGCTTCACCTGTGACCCGGTCCGACTTAATATAATTTTGTTTAAAGTTCTACCCATTTGTATTTTTGGCTCAGCTCGATTAGATTGGATTAGGGCAGGCTCCTAGGGCGTATTAGACCAATGAACACCCCTACAACTTTGGATCCAATCTAGGTTTTACAAAATCGGTTGGGTGAAATTTTTCAAAATTATAAGCCTACCAAAAATTTTTGATAAAATTATACTAACATTTCTTAAATTTTATTAAAATTACATAAAATTTTCTTTTATTTTTAAAATGTACATAAAATTTTTTGAAACAAAAAGTAATTTTATACTTTAATCTAATTTTAAAATTTTTAATCAAAATACCCTCTATTTAAATTTTTTATTAATTAAAAAAATATGTATTTAAATATAAGGAAAGGTATCTTAGTTAAAAAAAATTTTTAATTAAATTAAAATATAAAGTAACTTTTTTATTTCAAGAAAAATCTATGTATATTTTAAAAATAAAAGGGAAATGTGTGTAATTTTAATAAAACTTATGGAAGGACTGTGTAATTTACTCAATTTTTTTTTCTTTTGCTTTCACAAATATTTCCTTTTTCCCATAATAGGGTTAGAATACTTATGTTAATATGATTGTTCATTTAACTTGTCAATAAATTTCTCCCCGCTAAATAAAAACCTTTGTTTTTTTTTTTTTTCTTGTTCTACATCACTTTGGCCTTTTCATATAAATAATAATGGAATATTTTAGTAATTTGCTAAGTTTGTTTTAGATTGTTCCAACTAGAGAGTAATCAGGGATGTTATAAGCAGCTTGAATCGTTTGATTGTTACAGCTACTAGGCATTTTCTCTTGGATGTTTGAATAGCACTGAAATGAACTCCTGGGAGAACGATATTCTAAAAGTTAGTTCATGAAATCATAAAACTTAAAAAATTTGTATAAATTTTATCTTAAAATTTTATAATTTTAATGTGAAATCCAAATCTCATACTTTTCCCCTTCTGTGAATGTAGTTGCAATGAAAGCTGGTGTTGTGTTAACTTTCTACGCGAAGTTTCGAATTTTTATTTTCATTTTGGTATGTAGGTATTATTTATTTATTTTACTATTTAAACGTATTGAAATAATTATAAATTTATAACTAATTGATTGAGATATTTAAAAGTAATTAGGAGTTGTGTATGTGTGTGTTTTGTTTTGATACCATCACTATGCTTGAAATTAAAATTTTCCTTCAAACAATTTCGGATTAAAGGATTTTACATGCTAAGTATTACCTTTTATTTTTTGTTATAAAGGTCACGTTTAATTTTAAGTGAATCAAATTCAAATTATTAAAGAGAGATTTTTTTTTATTAATTGAACTAACCCCTCAGTATGTCAGATACTATGTAAGATATTTGTTTTGAATTAGATTTAAATACAATTCTTTATAAAATTTTACTAAAATTTTTAATTATAATATAACAATTGTATAATTTTTTTAATTAAAATATGATAAATCATAATTTAATAAAAAATAATATATTTATTTACAAAAATTATATACTTATTATATTATTATTAGAAAATTATATAATTTTTATATTTTAATTAAAAATTTAACCATAAAAATATAATATATTATATAATAATTTTTTGATTTATTTTAAATTTATTACTATCTAAAATGCTAATATCATTCAAATATTTTATACAACAAAAAATATATTATATTACTATTACCTCTATATAGAGAGAGAGAGAGAGAGAGAGAGAGAGAGAGAGAGAGAGAGAGAGAGAGAGAGAGAGAGAGACGATGGTACAGAAATAGATATTAAAATTTTCCTTCAAACAGTTTCGGATTACATATTAAATATTTCCTTTTGTATTTTGTTATGAAGGTCAGGTTTAATTCTAAGTGAATCAAATTCAAATTTTTAAGGAGAGATATTATTTTTTTCTTATTAATTGAACTAACGCTTCGGCATGTCAGATACCATGGAAGATATTTGTTTTGAATTATATTTAAATACAGTTTTTTATAATTTTGTTATCAAGCTTCTTAATTATAATATAATAAGGGTATGATTTTTTAACTAAAACACGATAAATTATAATTTAATTAAAAAAGTATACATTTATTTACAAAAAATATTTATTATATTATTATTAAAAAATCATATATTTTTATATGTTAATTAAAAAGTTTAATAGTAAAAAAAATATTTTTTTCATTTATTTTTAGTATATTAATATCTAAAATGCTTATACTATTCAAATATTTCATACACCAAAAAATATTTTACATTGCTATTAGCTCTCTATATAGATATATATATATATATATATATATATATATATATATATATATATATATATATATATATATATATATATATATATATATATATATATATATATATATGGCAGAAGGCTGGTGTACGTAAATGGGAGACTCTTGAGAGCGGGACTACAGAACTTAGTGCTGTTTGGTACTCGAAAATCAGGACCTCTCCTCGCAAGGTCTCTATCGTGCCTTGGCCCAAAGTCTGAAAGTCGAACCTACCATTCTGCCATCTTCGTCTCCCACTGTCAAGGCATCTCATTCAAGTTCCATCCCGGCCGAATGAGCAACCAAGCGAAGGCAATATCTTTAGTTAATTTCTATGAAATGTCGACTTTCAATTGTCACATCTAATGTCAAAATTTTAAATATTCTACAATATTTTATTTGGATGACATGGAATGAAAAGCCAAAGGGATATTAAACCGCTTCTAATATCTAATAACTTTCTCGAGATGCTCGTGCTTCTTACACTTTAAGGAAGAGAAGTACATATACAACTTATTAGAAAATTCTTGCAATGCATTTTTGAACCTTCTAATCTTATAAAAATTTCTAATTTAATCCTTCTAATTTAAGAATAGTTTAATTTTTTTTAAATTGATTCAAATATCACTTGAGTGCTTGCATGATAAATGATCAACTAGAATTTGTCCTTTTTCTTGGAATATCCATTCCAGGAATTTGGGCCGCAGATTTTATTATAAAAAAAAGCCTATCTGTTGCCTTGAAAACCATTGAAGCAGAATGCACAACCTGTCAACATGAACCCAACCCCCACTTGTTCAAAGTGCAAACAGCTAGCGGCTTACAGCACCTAACTACCCTTCAAACTCACCCCACTTTCACACACACATTCATCATCATCCATCATCATAAAATCATATAATCCTCAATCTTCCTATCTGTGTTCCTCATTCTCTCTCTTTTTCTCTCTCACATTCATGGAGGCTTCGTGGGAACAAAGTGTCACATTCTCCATCAACACGATCTACCTCCTCTTCTCTGCCTACCTAGTTTTCGTAATGCAAATTGGCTTCGCCATGCTATGTGCAGGCTCCGTTAGAGCTAAGAACGCCATGAACATTATGCTCACCAATGTCGTCGACGCCGTCGTCGGAAGCATCTCCTTCTACCTCTTCGGCTTCGCATTTGCTTACGGCGACGGCTCCCATTCTAACCCTTTCATTGGTACCGATCTCTTTGCTATTGTTAGTATTCCAAATGGTACTTATGATTATAGCTTCTTTCTTTACCAATGGGCTTTTGCCATAGCCGTGGCAGGCATCACAAGTGGGTCCATAGCCGAGAGAACCCAGTTTAGTTCCTATCTTGTTTTTAGTTTTTTCCTTAGTGGGTTTGTATACCCAGTTGTGGCCCATTGGGTCTGGTCCTCCAATGGTTGGCTCAGTCCTTTGTCGAGCCAGTTGTTTCTGGGCTCAGGTGCGATTGACTTTGCTGGAAGTGGAGTGGTGCATTTGGTTGGTGCAATTGCCGGGCTTTGGGGATCTCTCATAGAAGGGCCACGGGTTGGCCGGTTCGATGCATTTGGCAAGCCCGTGCCACTCCGAGGACACAATGCGAGTCTAGTGGTACTTGGAACGTTTCTTTTGTGGTTTGGATGGTTTGGGTTTAATCCGGGCTCTTTTGATAAGATTCTTGTGTCGTATCCTGACACGTCTGATCAGGGTAATTGGACTTCCATCGGTCGAACCGCGGTTGTGACTACATTAGCTGGTTCAACTGCTGGAATCATCACCTTGTTCGGCCGGCGATTATTAATCGGCCATTGGAATGCAATAGATGTCTGCAATGGCTTGCTTGGTGGGTTTGTTGCCATTACCTCTGGATGCTCGGTTGTTGAGCCGTGGGCCGCCATTATTTGCGGGTTTGTCTCGGCGTGGGTCTTGATTGGGCTCAACATCTTGGCACTGAAATTGAACTATGATGACCCATTAGAGGCAGCCCAACTGCATGGTGGGTGCGGGGCTTGGGGTTTAATATTCACAGGGTTGTTTGCCAAAAAGGAGTTTGTGATTCAAGCCTATGACTCAGGTGCGAAAGGGGTAGCCAGGCCCTATGGGCTTCTATTAGGAGGTGGATGGGGCTTGATTGGAGCCCAAATTGTTGAATTGTTAGTTATATTGGGCTGGGTTAGTGTGACAATGGGCCCTCTGTTCTATGCCTTAGACAAGCTTAAGCTACTGAGAATCTCCAGAGACGAAGAAGTTACAGGCCTTGATATCTCAAGCCATGGTGGATATGCTTATGCTCCTCAAGAGGAAAATTATCCTCAATCTTATGCAGATTATATGCGCATAAGAGATGGTGAAGCATAATTTCATTTCATGATTTCATTTCATTTCAATAACGGTTCAAAATTCATATTTTTTTTTTAGCATTGTATTGTTCAAAAAAATTGGTAGGGTTAAAATTTGAATATCTTATCGCATGCCATTCTACACATCAAAATATTTGCCTCCACTACTAGATCAGTTCCTTGAGTTGTAACAGCTTAATATTTAGTAAGACGTAGACATTACTCAAACTTGTACACAACTTCAATGACGCTCCATTCATTTGATCCATCCCCTTAAATAAGCACAATAAGTGAGGATTGAAATGACTCGACATAGGGCATAACAAGAGATTGTAAAGTCACTTTCTCATATTTTGCTTGTATTGTGCCAAAATGAAATGCAAGGATGAATCAACTAGTTGAAGCAACTATTGTGCCTTCCCATTCTGTTGGAAGGCTATTACATTACAATCAATCTAATCCCCTTCAAGCATGAAGACCACACTACACCAATTGGAACCATAAGATCATCAACTTTAAACCACTAGGAAAATATATTCATAAAAAATGACAATCACATTACTGTCTAAAATGGCATGTACAATGAAATAGTAGCATATACAGAGTTCCCAAGGCTGCAAATATAGCCCTCACCTCCTACACGGTTCATAGGACACATACATAGGGTCCGGATCAACAATAGGCAACTTCTCTATGTACAAAAGCAGCCTCTTACGATTTTCTTTGAAAATCGTCCCAACATCCACAATATCACAATTATCTATGTAATTCCAAAGGTCACCCGAGTTGATCCTCTTAAGATTATGCCGGCAAAAGGGGCAAGACTCGGATCTCGCACGCCTGAAGTAGAAAAGCAACAAGCACATAATCATCACCTAGTCCTATCACTCGTAAATTATACACAGTGAAAGATCCTCTAAAGTGCATTAAATAGTGATGTGCAGGGTGGAACAACCTATAGATTTATGAGAACCCAACTCCTTGAATTTTTCTTTGCCAGTTATCCACCTGCACCTCACTCTTATATGACAAAATTTCATAAGACTAAACTTGTAAAGCAGAGGATCCTGATTAAAAAAATAAAAAAGTTGATAAGAAATTCATGAAATAGATCACATCCCTTGATTCCCATCTCGGGAGTGTGACATCCTTTTACTATTTCTTATCTGACATGTTACTAATGTTGAATAACAGACTATAAAAAGCATATTGCTGGTATAACAACTCCAATTAGCAAAACGACATATCAGAAAACAAAAAAAAGGCCAATTGAAACTTCAATAGAGGTCATAATACGAAAAGAAATATATAGATATCTGGAAGGAATCTAAGACGGAGAGGAAGAAGAAAGAAAGATAAAGGAATTTTTACCAATCCCTGAAGCATTTCAAACACATACAATGCCAGCAATTAGGCAGCACAACTTTTGGCTTCACCTCCATGCAAATTCCACATTCCCCTTCTCTTTCCATGTCAATTTTAGATTGCTTTTCCTTCCTTTTATACCTAACAGCATATACTTCTTTCTGTTTCCTTTCCTCCAAATCTGTGATGCCTTTCTGAAGTTGCAATAAAGCAGGAAATATCACCGCTGTTTATGAGGAAAAAGAAGCCACAGCAAAAGGGAAAAGAAGTAAAAATGTATGTATATGTGCATGTGTTCAATACCAAGAACTAAAAAAAATGGAGGTATTTCCGCCCAAAAAGAGCAATAGGCGTACAGTTGTGACTTGTGAGTACATATTCATCCTTTACCAAATATGACTTACAGTTAAATTCTTTAATGCTTGCTTTCCTTTCATATATTGACATGGTGTCCTTCCCATCTCCATAGGTCTGCATAAATCCATCATATTACTGCACTTACTAGAAAAATGTGGTCAAATAAAATCCACAAACAGACACTGACAATTTAAATGGAAGTTTTCATTAGAACAAGGTCAGGCCGGGATGTGCTTTAGGCCAGCCTTCTAACCCGGTCTAGCCTGGCCTGACTTGAATGTGTGTGTGTGAGAGTAAAGATAGGGACTAAACTGAAAAAGAGTCTTTTTTTAAGTGAAAAGGAATCTTTTTTTAAGGGTTTTTTTTTTTAATTTTAGCCAAAAATTTTTAAACATATTTTACAAATTATAAATAATCAAAGGGGTCAAAACTCCTTCTACGTATGATTATCTTGTTCAGATAAGAGAAAACAAGATAAAAAATGCATATTTTTTTAATACAGAATTGAAAAACTAAGATAGTAAACAACTCTTTTTAGGAAAAATAACAAGGCAACTCACTTACATAGGTTGCCATTGCCTTCATCTCGAAATAATATCCAAAATTAAAAAAATTACCTAAATCAAACAACCAAACTCCAAATTATCGCATTTTGAAGTTTTAGCCACTATATTTGTGTTTTTTTCCCCTTATTTTGTCCTTTTGATCCATGTTTTTTAACGTCTATTGTGTAGATATCAAAACGGGTGGCCATATGTCCAAGATAGTTGAGTGAACATAAAGATATGAGTTTTCAAAGTTTCAAAATTTTCGCTCCCCCTCCCTCCCCAAAAAAAAAAAAAAAACTTCTACCCTAATCTAACCCATCTGCCCTATACTTAGCCTGATAGTGACTAGGCCAAGTTCGGACTAGGCCGAGCTAGGCCTCAAGCAACAATTTTGTCCTGAGCTCAAATTGGGCCAGGACGTAGGTTGAGATAATTCCTGGCCTATCTCGGCCCATGCACCCCCTAATTTTGACAGACATAAACAAAGCAAATAAAATTCAACTGCACAAATCCATGCATTGGATAGGTGTAATCCATGAAGGACATGTACCATATAAATTAGAATTCTCAGCAAACCCAGAGCACCAGCCAGGTGGCAATCTGTCCATTGAACAAGAAAAAGAAAAAAGGTGGCTCCTGGACTGTATGATAGTCTCATCTGAAAGCATGCTCCATCCTTATCCCTCGGATATCCTAATAGCCTACAAAAACAAGAGGAAAAAGAGAAACATGCACATTAAATATAATTTTGCATGACAAAAGTGCTTGAAAAATGCTAATATCATTGTTAAAGTTTTTTTTCGGGTGCTCCAACTTAGCCATGTACCATCCCAATTCCAGCTATATTTTTCTATGGGGCTTGTTGTCTCTTTACAGCTACATACAACAAGAATTGAAACATAAGCATGCAAATGGAATCCTCTAACAATTACCAATCCGCTCATTAGGAAATAAGATTCCAGTGCACTTTTATATTTATTCTAGCTAGATTTAATTCTACAACGCACACCTCTCTTCGTGAAAAATTATTCACAATTATATATAGAGTACATACAGTTGTTAGGGGCAGAATCAAGGGAAAAAAGATGATGACATCGGAAGATATGGAAGTCAAGGATCTTTGCTACTTGACTACTCCGTCCAGATATTATGAATTTTACAAAATTCTAGTGATTCATTCATCACTTAAGTGGAAAAAAAGCCACAACTAGAGCATAAATCTCATAAGAAATGACAATAAGAAGGTGATTACAACTTACAACCCATTCATGCTAATCCGTAGAACCAAAAGAAAAGGACTTTTGTTTTATATTTCTAAAGAATCCATCACTGAATGGTTGAGGACAGGACAGTCTGCCCAAAACAAGTCCATCTATTTTACCACATAATCTGACTTAGCAAAGAAATTTAAGATAACAAACTAAATCTGACTTTGAAAGGCTTCTTAAAATCCTCATTCATTGCCTACAAAATTATTTTTGTAGCAATTTCCATAGAATTATGCAAAATGCATAGGAACATTTGCGACAGAGCAGGGTAAATTTACCCCATTAACATATGGGGTGAAATATAATAGGTAATCTTCAAAGTGAATAATAACTACTAAATAAATCTTCTGCCCTTGCATAACACATAGAATCATACTGATCTGTTAATTTGTTCCAAATCACAAAATCCAAAATGTCAGTCAACTAGAATGTAGCATGCACCTTGTTTCTATCTTCCCAATAAAATTTTCAGATAATTGAAAATTTATATGGCCGTCTTATATTTGCATTCACAAGGCACCAGGCTCAATCTTTAAGATCGGAGTGATTGATGTGTATGGGTTCAATCCCCATCCCTTCTCCAATTCCCATTCCCACTGTAATGAGGACCTCGTTAGTTTGTTCAATAGCAATGTCAGGGGGAAAAAGTTTTATTATGAATAAAAAGTAAAAGGAATTATAGACTTTCAGATTTACTCTACTTGTGCAAGTACTTAATAGGTAAATTTTTATTATTTTTCATCTTTAAATAACTTATCTCCATAAGAATTTCCCGCTTCAAGCTCCATTATATCTCTTGTGAAAACCCACTATTGTTTGGTTCCGAATTACAAAACATGCAAGCAAATATACAGAAAACTACATTTACATAAATAAAAGTAATTTAAGGCTACAGCGTGCAATTCACAAGCGTCAGACCAAAATAAATATATTTAAAAAATCAAGTGAACAATTCCACTGATGGGAAATTGGGAAATAAAACAGTTTATGGCTAGGCTTCATATTTCAAAAATTTTATAACAACACAGACACTCAATTATACGATTGAACAAAAAAAAAAAAGGACAATTCCTAAACTACATTATCTGCTTCTAAAGCTAACTAAATACTATCCAGAAAAAGAATTCATAACAATTTTAAACAGCGAGACTTACAGAGTATTGGCATGCTGAATATCAACTTCCAGAGCTTTGAGAGATTCATGGAACGCTATTTTTCCCATTACTCGGAAAGTAATTTCCGCCCAACAGAGAATTCTAAAGATATGAAACGAAGAAAGCCCCAGAATCCAATACGCACAGAAATAAAGAAGAAGAAGATCGTGAAGATTCCTTTTCCCTTACCACTTGACGAACGAAGAACTACAATCAACGCACTAAAGTGTCAACTGGGGAACACTAGCTCCGGTTTTGCCTCCCCAGCAGGAATACCAAGTTGGAGATAAATATTTGCATGGACGATTTTGCCCTTATCAGATTGAATTTGTTTTCAAAAGGATTTGAGTGTCGGGATTCTCTGCCGTGAAGTGTAATTGTGTTCGAAAGGTAGCCAATGATGTTCAGCAGCATGGCACCTATGGGTACTACGTGTGAAAATGTGATTGGTCTATTCCGCTAATTAATGTGGACGAGCATGTATAGGAATGCCGAAACCGAGTGGCGCGGCCCCAAGTTTTGCGAGTATAACAGTCAGCTAATGAAAAGACAATACTGCCCAGCGGCACCTCCATCTTATCCTATCACTCTGGATAAATTTGATATTTTATTAAAAGGAAGACGCCAGACTCATCCTTATCCGATTCGTCCTTAAACTTATGATTGCTTTGATAATGGAAAGCATTCGTCTTATGATTAGTTTGATATTCTAAAAGAAAAGAGAAGGTAATAAATGTGTAGATAAAATAAAAAATAATTTTTATATTTTTATATTTTTAAAATAATAATTTAATAATTAAAATAATAATTATAAAAATATAATATATAGTATATAAATTATATAAAAAATTATGTTTTTGTTGTGGGTTTTTCGATTTTTTTAATACTGTTATTCAGATAAAAATTTTTCACAAATTAATATGTTGTTCTATTTAAGTTCATTATCCTGGGATGATTTCACTTTTAATAATTTGTACAAAATTTGCAAATAAAAGTTTAAGTAACTGTGTTATATTAATATTTTTAATATGTCGTGCCTTTTTTTTTGTTTAAATATGAGGATAAGAATTTGATAACTGATTCACAGATTAAAAAAATAAAATTAATGGTTTGTTTGGTATGTATAATGAATAAATAAATAAATAAAAGAATAGTTTTTTAAATAAAATAATTTTTTATTTTTTATTTAAAAAAAACAATAAAAAATAGTGAGATGCCACTAAATAATAATCAAAAGATATAATAAATATTGTGTAAGAGTTACGTAAAGATAGTACCTCCAAATCAGCCCAATTTACAGATCCGCCCAATTACTTTTCCATATTTCAAATGTGTAAGAATAATGATCAATCTTATTACCAAGATGATATTATACTATTTCATGAATATTTATTTGATAGTTTAAGAGTTCAAGAGAAATAAATTTTAATATAGTATTTGAGTCATTGACAACAGTTAAATATCACTATTTTTTAGATTAAAAATTTTAAAAAAATAAAATTTTGACACAAGGTATGATGTCCTCTAAATTTTTGATATTTCTCAGTATACTTAAAAATTTATTTATCGTTTTAATATTTTGTTATTATTTTATTTAAAACTAAAAAATGATGTATCCTAAAGAATTCAAGTAATAAAACCAACTAAAACAAATAAGATTAAACAACAAGCTTTAATCAAGACAGTTCAAGTTCAATATCCTTGTTAAAAAAAAAAAAACTGTCTTTTTACTTTACCCTAAAAAAAAAACTCATCTTTTAATAATCTACATATCTTTGTTAAATAATTGTACGTACATATGCATAGTAGATATACAAGAAGAGTTATTTATAATATTTCTTTTTGGATAAAACATAACAGTAATTACTCTTTATTCAACTAGCATGAAGCTAGTCTTCTCAATTCTATGTAATTTGGCACGAACCTTTCCATTCTTGCCCAAAACTAAGTTTTAAGCCAACACAATGGTGTTTGGGAAATATACATAATGCTTATGAATGTCGTCCACCAAATCGTCGCTGCCTCTTCTGAAACGAAGCCAATGCGTCCACAAACTGCTCCTTCCCATAATCAGGCCACAGTTCTGGCTCGAAGAAGAGTTCTGCGTAGGCCAGTTGCCACAACAAGAAGTTGCTCACTCTAACTTCGCCACTGGTTCGAATCATGAGGTCTGGGTTTGGGAACTCGGTGCAGTTGGTTTCCAGTTCTTGTTCGATGAGGCTTTCGTCGATGTCTTCTAACTGGACGACTCCGTCTTTGACCTTGCTGGCTATGGTTTTGCAGGCTTGGACGACGTCGTATTTGCCGCTGTAGCTCACTGCTACTATCAGTTGGAATCTGGAGTTTTGCTTCGTGCTCTCCTCTGCGTTGTTCACCATTCCCTGCAGAGAGGTTGGGAGTTTTGCTGTGTCTCCTATCACGGATATTCGGACGCCTTCCCTGTAATACACCAAAAGCGGGATTTTAGAAATATTTGTTACTTGAAAAAGAAATTGGATCCCTAAAGTGACTGATGATAATTGGTTACTGCACCTTTATAACAAATTTGAATAGTGCAGATTTTTTTTTTATTTGCTTCAATTTTAATTATTTATTTTTATTTTACGTTTTTTTTTTAATTTTAAAGGAAGTAAACACAAGATAAAAAATAAAAAATTATTTTCGTCTGATATTTATTTCTTTTAAAATTAAAAAAAAGGATAGTTGAAAAAAAAAGAATAAAATCTAAACCATCTAAATCTACTTTAAGGGAATAGCACAGCAGATGATCCTAATTCTTCCAACAAGAAAGATAAAGAGACGAAAAGAGAAGACTTTATATCCTATTAATTTAAAAGTAAATTCAGACTCTTAATTTAGAAGAAAGAAGAGAGGAATGGGTAGAAAGATAGAGAGAACTCTATACAGGTGGGAATTCACATCTTGTGAAATAAAGAGATAAAAAGAAGAAAAAAATACCAAGTAAAAATAAATAAAGTGAATTCTATATGCACTCTTATCTCTACATCACTCTTTTTTTACTTCAAAAATATTTTACTAATATCATACTTCAAAAGATCCAATATACTCTGTACACATTTTTATTTTTCGTATTACTCTCTCCTTTACTGTCATTTACTCTCCCCCTCTCATAAATTGATCTCCCCATTTTATTTATCCAAACTGTTTAAAAAGCATATTCCAAAACTTGATATAACAAAAAAGGAAGATCAGTTTATGATTACAACACAAGCGAACGAATTTATACCATTGGTTTAACTTTTATTTGAAAGTGCTCAAAAATTTAAATTTAAATGTATTAAATCAATATATGAAAATGTACCCGTACTATCATTTCTTTATTAAACTTAAACTAAGTAAAAAATTCAAATAGTGAAAAATTCTTGAATACATTCCTTCAGTTGTCTGGTGCCAAGAGTAACGACTGTGTTAGTGAATTTTATCACTTAAAACGCTTCAATAAATTTTCATTCTCTTTTTATGGAACAAACTAATTTCCCTCCTTGCACTAGTTAGTTAACTTGTGTAAAGAATCGATAGAAATTTATTTATTTACCACTTAAAATATTCATTTTAATAAATTTTTATTTAGTCCTTATACAATCAAATATTTCCTCATTTGCATCTATCTAATTAACATGTTCCTTCTTACTATACTATGGTATAATGAATAGATTCCCAAACAGATGATTGCATTCATTGTGATATGAAGTTAAGAAAGCAAATGCAGTAGCCCTGATATGGAGTTAGGCCAAAGGAATCGGAGAAGTCGAAATTAAAATGTGAGTAAATATTTTAGCAAGGGTCCGGGACTTCTATGTTTTTCCCACGAGTGTTTATAGCAAGGGTTATGTACAGGTTGAGTTGAAAATAATCAATATTTAAAAAGGGTTCAAACAATTTTTTTCTTTTATAATTTCACAGCAAGATTTTTGAAATAGCTGAATTAAGAAATCCCTACTTCTCTACAAAAGAAAAAAGGATTTCAAAATAAGAAAAAATAATGTTATATATATATATATATATATATGTGCGTGCGAAAGACTTAATTCTACAAGTAAATAAAACCTTCCCCAAAAATTAGGGAACAGTTGCCTACAAATTTTAAAATAGAATAAAAATTATGCTAAATCTAACTTAAAACTAAAAATCATTTTAAAGTTTTCTTGACCCATGCATACATAGTATGAGAAGTCTTTGAGATGCAGAAAAATATCACTCACACAATTGGAACTAACTCGGTAAAACTTTACTTTCATCATTCAAAAGATAATTTTAATATTAATTAATTCCTTGAAATATTTATAGTATCATTTCAATACTCACAAGTGTGATTTCGTTTCAATCCTAAGGATCCTTTAGTAGCACTTTCACAAGTACTAAAATATTTTAATATTTCTGAATGGATAAAATTATAATAATTTTAGCTTTTTAGTATTAAAATGATAATATTGAAAAAATTATTGATAGGAACTAATAAACTAAACTGATTATTCCTAAAAACCTTATATTGCCAATTTATTGTGAACAACTAAAGGATTAAAAATGTAACATATTTTTATCAAAATACTCATAATGAGAAACTTACTAATTTATCTTTTTAGTATCACTTGTCAAATTTAAATATATTACCACGCAATTTTAACTATTTTAATGACTTGGACTAATTGAAATACTTTTCTCAACAAGTTAAAATCATTAAGACTTGATAATAATATACCTAAACTTAATAAATAATACCAAGATGATATGTTAGTAAGTTTTCTATTTATGAAAATAACTTTAAAAAAAAATTTATAAATAAAATTTTCAATTTATGAGAATGAATAGTAATTATTAGAAGTCTAATAACTCTTTGAAGCATAGAATATAGCTATAAAAATTTTAACAATATCTCATTATAACTATTAAAAAAAAGTTACAAGTATATAGCAACAAAGTTAAAATCATTAAAACTAGATAGTAATAAACCTTAACTCAATAAGTAATACGCATAATTAGTTATTAAGTTTCTTATTAAGAAAATTTTGGCAAAAACATGTTTCATTTTAGATTCTTTAGTTATTAACAATAAATTAAAAATATAAAGTTTTTAGAAATATTGATTTAGTTTCTTGTTTCATATCAATAATTTTCTTTAAAAAAATTTTAAAAATCAATTGATATTAAGATGAAGTAATCAAAAAGCTTGGTTAGGAGGTTTAAAGCAGGTAGATTAGCTACCTCTTAAAAGTTTCAATTTCCGTGTTTATTGTTCTTTCAAAGAGGCTCATCAAAAACTCAACCTCCACCTGCACCACAATCATATCTTAACATGAGAAAGCCACTCACATCATAACGTAGCACAATGAAGAAGAAAAATAAAAGATGAAGGCCCAAAAAAGAAAAGAAAAAAAAAAAAGAAAGAAAGAAGAAGAAAACGAAGAGGAGAAAGAGTAAGAGACTGACTCTTTCAAAACTAAAAATTTCATCCTCAAATTCTCACATCACCTTAGTGCACCTGTTTTTAAAATCATAAATTTGTTATATCTAGTAATTCTGTCATTTTTGAACAACTAGAAAGGATTTTGTTTGCAATAAATTTATTAATTTTTTTAAAAAAATATTTTTTATTTAAATTTTAAAATATAATAAAATATTTCCAAATTTTGAATTAAAATAAAAAAATAAATCTTAAACTAAATTAACTACAAGAAGTGATATGATTTTTTTATATTAATATTTTTATCTCAATTAAGTACCAATCCAAATTGTTGAAATGAAAAATAAAAAATCTTTTTCACTTTCAAAAATTGAGGATGAACTCTCTAAACTTTTAAATTTATGTAAATAATTCCCTAATCATTAATTAATTCATTATTTTACTAATGTAGCATGACACATTATGAGAATATATACACATGATTTAAAGTTTAAGAAAATTATCTATATATATCCTAAAGTTCAAGTAAATTATCTACACAAAAAATAAAGTTTAAAGAGATTCATTATAATTGATATATCATAATTTATTAATAAAATAATAAATTAACTAATGGCAGCAGATTACCTGTACAAATTAAAAATTTTTTAAAAATTTATTGTTAAAGTTTAAAAGTTAGGAGAATTACTTGTACATCATTCAAAATTCAAAAAAATTCTACACAATTTAGTATTAATTTAAATTAAAATTTAATGTTTGATTGAGTCTAAATTTCAATAAGTATTTCATTATCTTTTTAAAATTTTAAAATTCACATAAAAATTTTATAATTACACAAGCCGTTACCCTTTTCAAAACTTGTGCAAGAAAAAATTTAAGGAAAAAAAATTATTGACTTCAATACATATTTTAATTGTTTGATCCCTTAAATTTAATAATATATGAATGAGTTATTAAAAGCTTTGAACCAAAAACTTGAAAATTTTGAATCATATATTTTTTAAATTAAAAAATCAAATAATTCCGACATCTATCTTTTGAAGAATCTATATTATATTTTAATATTTAGATATCAAATAATAGAGGCATATATATTTTAAAAAATAAACATTATATTTTCTAAATTTAAATAATACAATTTACTATTTTTTGACATCAAAACGGATCCCTTGTATTAAACATGCTGTAGACATTAAAAAGTAACAATAGCGAGTAAATAAAATAGGACCACCCTTGTCTGGAAAAGGAGCACCGCGCAGCAAGATCCCCGTGCTGCAAGGTGTACGATTGCCATTCGAAGCACAGGAAAAGAAAAAACGTTCCCAATACTATCAAAGCTAAATACATATACAGGTAGCTGCCGACGAAGATGAAGATGAAAACGGAGACGAAACTAACCTTTGGGCGAACCCAATTATCATAAGAAAACGCGAAAACTGTCAGAACTTTAATCCCCCAACTACAACACAGCTCGATAATCTTCCTCAGCGACCGCACGCCGGCTTCGTGACCCGCCGACGGCGGCAATCCCCGCATCTTAGCCCACCTCCCGTTTCCATCCATAATCACTGCCACGTGCTTCGGCATCAGATCAGGTCGCAGCTCCGGAGGCATCGGCTCCGGCGAGGCTACGACGGCTTCGTCGTTCGGCTCGCCCTGAACCTCAACCGCCACATTTGGCGAAGGGATTGCTGTACTGCGACTTCGAAGATTGGGATCAAGAGGAAGGGAAGGGAATCGGTGTGTTTGGGGACGAGGAGAAGAAGACGGAGTGTGAGGCTTAGGAAGAGGAGTTAGAGTATTCTCGACGGAAATAGGAAGCCTCAGCGAGAACATGGTATTCCTGGTTCGGGATACGATTGTGTGTGTTGGCGCCACCAGAACCAAGGGACGTTGAGGTTTGGATTCGTTTCAGGGGGCGCCTTTATTTGTAAACCAATCGTTGCGGGGAGATATCATGATAGCCGCCGGGACGCCGATTTCAAACGTCGTCGTGTTTGGCAATATGGAGGTGGACAAATCAGAGGCAATGGGTGGTCCACGATATTCTTAATTCTCAATTACATAATTTGGTTCAAATTTTAAGTTTTATTTTTTTATTTTTTTAAATCTCGTATATTATTATTTTTTAAGTTTATAGTTAAATTATTATTTTTATTCTGTATTATATTTTTGAATTTTTTTTTAAATCAAATTGGGCCGATGTGCAATTGAAAAGCAATTAAGGAGATCCGAGGTCTCGGTCCAGTCCGCCTCTTGAGGAGGGACTATTTGCTAGAATAGTCTCCAAATAAATGATTGCAGTTAGTTTTGTCAGTGACTTTAAAGCGTCATTGTCAATTTTTTCGCTTCACGTATATTAAAATATAAAAAAATTAAAAATAAACTTAGATAACTAATGCTATATTTTTATATTTATTATTTTATTTATTAAATTATTTTTTAAAAAATAAAAATAAAATAATTATTTTTTATCTTGCTTATTTTATTTATTTACATTTTACATTTTCTTTTATATTATATTCTCTAATTAAACAACACATAAGTACTCATATCTTCTTGTATAAATGTAATTTATAAAAAATGAATAAGTTAATTTATTAAAAAAAGAAATAAATTAAAGTAATTATAATTATTAAAAAGAAATTTCATTAAAACATATTTATGATATTAACTTGATTTGTTTATCTTTTATCGATTAAGCTTTATTTTAATCTATCAAAAATAAATAAATTAAGACAGTTATAAACTAAAATACAAACATATGTTAAGCATCATTTTGCTACTTTTCATATAGTTTATACTATTTAATCAAAACTTAACGAATCAAGTCTACCTAATAAAAATGTTTGTAAGTTTATTGTTTTAATTGATTAGTAATGCGAATTATCTTGTATTTTGGCATTCTATAACACGATTTATAATATATCAATGATTTTTGAATTTGTCTAAGAATAAACTATGCTAATATTTGTTTTAGAATTGATTAAATTGTATATGATATCTATTTTATTTTATAAAGTACACTCAGTTCTCTTAAAAATTTAATATATATTATGGAAATATTCTCTCGAATTTTATTATACTAAAAAGTTAATTTTTCACATAATGCAATAAAGTAATTTTATTATCAATATGACAATAAATAAAGCTAAATTAAAGATGTCCATAGGTAGATACTGTAGTCTCCATTCCCAAACTCATATCTAGCAGATAAAAAAATTTTCTATCTTCATTGAATCCCTCAAACTCCATTCTCAAACCTAAACCAACTTACTTAAAAAAAAATTAAATAAAAAAATTTTTTTTTTTACGTTGAAACTTATTTTTATCAAATCTGTTTATATAAAATCATCCAAAGAATCAAATCGCTCAAATAATTATTAATATAATTCAAAATCTATATTTGGATAGTATTTTGTTCACATTTTTTATTATATCGATTAATGTGTGTGTGTGTTTTACGGTCCATTTGGTTCAACGGAAAGGAGGAGAGGGGATTTAATGAGTTTTGTTTGGTTGAAAGAAAGAGGAGGGGAAATTATTGTTTGGTTCAGAAAGAGAGGAAAGGGGAGAGAAAGTAATTATATTTAGACAAATTTACCCTTTATATTATTTTAATTTTATTTTTTATAAAAAATTATTTATATCAATAATTTTTTAAAAAATTTATAAATTTTAATATTTTTTTATTTTTAATTTTTTATAAAAAAATTATCTTATTTTTTATTAAATATTAAAAAATTAAAAAAAAAACAAAAAAAATAAATTAAAACTAAAAAAATATCCCACCACACCTCTCCCCTCCCCCCCTCCTCCACTCCAAAACCCCCCCAATTTGGAGAGGAGACAAATTTGCTTACTTTCCCTCCCCTCCAATTTTATTCAACCAAACACCTTATCCTCCTCTCCTCTCCTCCAAAATACCCCAACCAAACACACCCTTATATTAGGATTGGACATCATACAATACCAAGCCGGCTTCCTGAAACACCTATTAAAATTCCTATATGCAGACACACAGTGTCTGGATATTTACTCATTCCTAAGCTAAATTCATGATAAGCTTATAAGATTGTGATTATATTCTTAATTATAAATAAAATTTAATGCTGTTAAAATGAATTATATTTTCAATTATTAAAATAACACAAAAATTTATAATGTTTCAAATTAATAGTAATAATAATGATAATACTTTTTGAGAATTAAAATAGAATTTTTATCGTACACATAATTAGTATATGCCCATTGACGATAAATTACCAACCGCAATAAAATCCAAAACTTTTTAAATCAACCAGAACCCCATCTTCCTTATATGTGTATGACAAGTCATTGCTTCCAGCCCATCACAAGACAAATTGGCCAGATTTATATTTTGGAAGACGAGGGGTATACGCAAGCTGCAATGGCAAGGTAACCAACCTTACATCACAAATAGAGCTTTCTTAGAAAAAGCCATTATTTGCAGACTTTTTAGTCCATATTCAAATCTGCACCGCAAAAATTTGTGTACTTAACTTGTTAACACTAGGTCCCAAAACCTTTTATAAGTCTCTAAAAAGAAAAGAAAAAAAAGTCCTCTTTTTTCTTTGCTTGTTTTTAAATGGGAAGTAGACCATTTAGCAGAAGCTAAGGCCCTATTCTGCTCGTGGGGTTAACACTAAGAGAGACAAGTCATGAGTGGATGACAAATTCACTAATTTCAACGATGAATTAACTGCAAACAAAATTACATAATAATCTCATATACTTAGTTGAGATTATATACAACCGAAATATAAAAGTTGTAAATATCTTCGATCATGTTAGATGAATTTGGACCAGAAATCCAAAACTTGACTTTATAATCATAAGACTAAAAATCACGAATAAAAGAAAAGATGAATATCATTGTGTTAGATTTTTTTTTTTGGGGCATAAATTTAGGAGACTGTAGTAATACTAATTTTTTAAAGGATCTTTTTTGTTAGAAAAACTCTTTAAAAACTCAGAATGGTAAGTTGTAAAAAATATGCTCTAGTCTTCTCATAAAAATAATATAATATATTTAGTTATTTAAAATTAATCAATCACTAACCCACTGACTATGGCAACCTCCAAAATTTAGGAGTTAATGAAGATAAGATCTATTTTAAAATTATAATAAATGAAATATTATCAAATATTCAAATAATAAAATAATTAAAATATTTCTTTTTTCAATTACAATTTTAAAATATATTCTAATAAGCCTATTTGTTTATTTATTCATTCATTCATTTATTTGTTGGGCTTAGCTCCGAGCTTCTGGAGACTTCTCCAAATCTCCAATTTGTCTTTTTCATAGTTTCAATAATCTCCACATGTTTGTATGCATTTTTTCATATTATTGTAAGCTGGTATTCTACTTATTCAGTATCTAAAATATAATCGTATAGAATATTAATTTATAAGTTATTCTGGTACTCAATAATTTTGTATTGATATGATATTAGAAATGATAAAAAATTATAATTTATAATTAAATCTTAACAAAACTCAAAATTCAAAAATATAGTTTTTAGATGATATCTATTGTCTCATTTAAAATGATGATATCTTAATTCTAGCCATCTTAAGTGTAACAAAATATCTTAAAATATTAATATATTTTTATGGTAGATTAATGGGACTTAAAACCCAGAGAAAGAAACTTCAAATTAACGAAAACCATGGGAATGATACGTTTTCGTAAGGTCCAAAATAAAGAACAAACTAGGGAAAAAAGGTACACTATCCCAAACTTGCATGCCGAAGGCCAGAGTCAAGCTGTGGTTTGCAAGTAAGATAAGAGCAATGTTTTTAAAATCAGACCGGTTATTGAACCGATGAAGTCATGGGTTCACGGTTCATTGGTCGAATCGTGGTCGAATTGGTATTAATTAAATATATATTTTTAAATTTTATATATTAAAATTTTAATATAACAAATAAATATAAGTAAATTTTAAATATCTAATTATTAACTCAATATTTTTTAAAATATTTGAGAGATTATTTTTTAATTGAAAAATAAAAACTACTTATAATTAAAAGTTAATAGTATTTAATATTAAATTTTTAGATTTTTAAATTGTATTAAAATTCTATTTATCATCAAACAATAATAATTTTAGCCAAACATTTTTATATTTAAGAGAAATACTACTAGAAGATGAGATATATTGAAAAGAAAATATAAAAAATAATCAAGTATATGTTTTTTATTTATTTTATATTATAAATTTTTTAATTTTTTTATATTTCAATCTCCTCTTCTTTTTAGTATTTTCTACTTTTAATTTGTCAAATTTCTTTAATATAAAATATCCTATTATATAAGAAAATTTAAAAAAAGAAAAAAGAAAAATGGGACTGACCGGTTCAAACCGATTTTGAACTGGTTCGATTTGACCGGTTCAATCGATTTTTGATCGGTTTGACTGATTTTTGATCGGTTCTCTGCTTGACCGATTTTTTTGGGTTAACTGGATCGGACAAGGGATCAGTTCCAGGTTGATCCAGTCGAACCGGCCGATCGGTCCAATTTTTTGAACAATGGATAAGAGAGCCTAGTTCTATGTGAACTTTGTGAAAGCCCTTTCTCCAAGCAAGTTGAAGCCCAGACAATGCACCCCAAATTTCTGCATTTAAAATATTAGTATATTTAATATATACAATGTAAATAAGTTTGATATTTAATATATTAAAAGGAATAAGAAAAAAATAGTTATTATGCTTCTGTAATATTGAAAATTTGAATACTATTATTTTTATTTTGAAGAATAAATAATCTTTGTTTAAATTTTGGATTATTTTTATTCTTTAATATCATATATTATTACTTTTTTAAGTATATAGTACAACTATTATTCTTATTTTGTATTATATCTTTTGAAAAAAATTCTTATTCTATAATAACTTTAAAGTCTTGTTTGGTTCAAAGGAGGGGAGGGGAGGGGAGGGAAGGAATTTTAATGAAGAGGAGGGGAGGGGAGATATATTGTTTGGTTCAGGAGGAGAGGGGAGGGGAAATAATAATATATAGACTATTTTACCTTTATATATTTTAAAAGTAATGAAAATATAATTAATTATTCTTTTATTTTTAAAAATTTAATATTTTTACCACAAAATTAAACAAATGTCAAAAATTATTTATAATTATAATTATTTAAAAAATTGTAAATAAATAAAATTAACTAAATAATTATTTCAACAAATAAATAATTTAATATATTTTATTTCATGAAATTAGAATGTATCTGAGTTGGGAACATTGACATGTTTATTTTTTCCTCAATATAGCAATATACCCGTGTTAATTGGTACGTTAAAATTTCTCCTCAATCATATTTATAAAAATTTTATGAAATATAAAATTAATAATCAAAATAAAAACATTTTAGTCTTTTTTTCAACTTTCCCCTCTAATCTCCCCAAATTGGAGGGAGAGGAGAGGAGGGGAGGGGAGGAGAGGGAAAATTTCATTAAACTTTCCCTCCCCTCCCCTCCCCTCCCCTCCCCTCAAACCAAACAAGGGGTAAAGTTTAAAGCGCCATTGTCAATTTTTTTCGTTTCACATATATTAAGATATGAAAAAATTATAAATAAACTTCGATAACTAGATACTCTTATCTTCCTATATATATGTAGCTTATAAAAAATGAATAAATTAAAGTAATTACAAATAAATATATAAAATTATTAAAAAGAACTTTCACTGACACATATTTATGATATTAACTTGATTTGTTTATCTTTTACCGATTAAGATTATTTAAAAATTATTTTAATCTTTCAAAAATAAATAAACTAAGACAGTTATAAACTAAAATATAAACATATGTTAAGCATTATTTTTCTACTTTTCATATACTTTATATATTATTTAATCAAAACTTAACGAATCAATGTTGATAAGTTTATTGTTTTAATTGATTAGTAATGCGAACTATCTTATACTTTGGCATTCTATAACATAATTTATAATATATCCATGAATTTTGAATGTGCCTAAGAATAAACTACGCTAATATTTTTCTTGAGAATTGATTAAATGGTATATGATATTTATTTTATTTTAAAAAGTATACTCAGTTCTCCTAATAGTTTGATATATATTATAAAAATATTCTCTCAAATTTTATTCTATTAAAAAGTTAATTTTTTACATAATATAATAAAAATAATTTTATTATTAATATAAAATAAATATAGCTAAATTAAAAATGTTCATAGGTAGATAGTATAGTCTCTATTTCCAAACTCATATCTAGCAGATAAAAAATTTTCCATCTTCATTGAATCCCTAAAACTCCACTCTCAAACCTAAACCAATTTACCAAAAAGAAAAATTTAAAGTAAACAAGTTTTTTTTAAGGTTAAACCTTATTTTTATAAAATCTGTTTATATAAAATCATACAAAAGAATCAAATGTCTCAAATAATTATTAATATAATTCAAAACCTATATCTTGATAGTATTTTTTTTTTCACATTTTTATTATATTGATTCCTTAAACACCTATAAAAATTCCTACATGCAGACACATAGTGTTTGGATATCTACTCATTCCTAAGCTAAATTTATGTTAAGCTTATAAGATTGTGATTATATTTTTAATTATAAGTAAATATTTAATGTTGTTAAAATGAAATATATTTTCAATTATTAAAATAACACAAAAATTTATAATGTATTAAATTAATAATAATAATACTTTTTGAGAATTAAAATAGAATTTTTATCGTACACATCATTAGTATATGCCCATTGACAATAAATCACCAACCGCAATAAAATCCAAAACTTTTTAAATCAACAATAACTCCATCTTTCTTATGTGTGTATAACAAGTCATTGCTTCACATCCATCACGAGACAAATTGGCCAGATTTATATTTTGGAAGACGAGGGGTATACGCAAGCTGCAATGGCAAGGTAACCTTACATCACAAATAGAGCTTTCTTAGAAGAAGCCATTATCTGCAGACTTTTTAGTCCATATTCAAGTCTGCACCACAAAAATTTGTGTACTTAACTTGTTAACACTAAGTCCCAAAACTTTTATAAGTCAAAAAAAAAAAAAAAGTCCTCATTTTTCTTTGCTTGTTTTTAAAAGTGAAGTAGACCAGGCATTAATTTAGCAGGAGCTAAGGCCTATATTGCTTGTGGGGTTAGCACTAAGGGAGATAAATCATAGGTGGATGACAAATTCACTAATCTCAATGTTGAATTAGCTGCAAACAAAATTACATAATAATCTCAAATATTTAGTTGAGATTATATACACCAGGAATATAAAAGTTGAAAATATCTCCGATCATATTAGATGAATTTGGGGCAGAAATCCAGAACTTGACTTTACAATCATAAGACTAAAAATCACAAATAAAAGAAAAGAAGAGTTGGATAAATTTAGGAGACTTCAGTATTAGTAATTTTTCAAAGGATCTTTTCTGTTGGGAAAACTCTTAAAACTCAGAATGATAAGCCGTAAAAAATATGTTACAGGCTTCCCATAAAAAAAATATATATATATATATTTAGTTGTTTAAAATTAATCAATTACTAACCCACTAACTATGGCAATCTAAAATTTAGGAGATAATGAAGATAAGATATATTTTAAAATTATAATAAATGAAATATTATCAAATATTCAAATAATAAAATAATTAAAATATTTCTTTTTTCCAATTACAATTTTAAAATATATTCCAATAAGCCTCTTTGTTTGTTTATTTATTTGTTCGGTTTACCTTCGAGCTTCTGGAGACTACTCCAAGTCTCCAATTTGTCTTCTTCATAGTTTCAATAATCTCCACATGTTTGTATGCCTTTTCATATTATTGTAAGCTGGTGTTCTACTATTCATTATCTAAACTATAATGGTATAGAATATTAATTTATAAGTTATTCTGGTACTCAATAATTTTGTATTGATATGATATTAAATTATAAAAAATTATAATTTATAATTAAATATTAAGAAAACTCAAAATTCAAAAATATATTTTTTAAAAAATAATTTTTAGATGATATCTTAATTCTAGCCATATTAAGCATAAAAAAATATCTTAAAATATTAATATTTTTTTTGGGTAGACTAATGGGACTTAAAGCCCAAAGAAAGAGACTACAAATTAACGAAAACCATTCCTAAGGTCCAAAATGAAGAACAAACTAAGAAAAAAAGGTAGACTATCCCCAACATGCATGCCTAAGGCCAAAGTCAAGCTGTGGTTTGCAAGAACATTCGTGCATCTGTTGGCTTCCCCTAAGATAAGAGAGTACAGCTCAATGTGAACTTTGCGAAAGCCCCTTCTCCAAGCAAGATGAAGCCCAGACAATGCACCCCAAATTTTTGCATTTAAAATATTAATATATTTAATATCAATAATGTAAATAAGTTTGATATTTAATATATTGAAAGGAATAAGGAAAAATATTTATTATGCTTTTGTAATATTGAAAATTTGAATACTATCATCTTTACTTTGAAAAATAAATAATCTTTGTTTAAAATTTGGAATTTCACTTGATTGTAAATGAACTAGTTAGTGAAGTATTCTTGTGCAGGGAATATATAAATTAAGCATAAATTTGATAAATTTATCATATTAAAATTTATAACTTTTTATGGTTAAGTTTTATTTATTTATGAATCTACAAATACATACTAAATTAAGTAAAAAGAAATGATTCTCTATTTGACTTTTAAAGCTATTGAGCCCCACCTTTTAGAACCTAACTCGTTAGAAAATTTATTACATTTGATACAATAATGCCAAAAGTGGCATTTTTTTAATATTTAAATTTAAGATTTAATGAGATATATAAAAATTATAATTAAAAATATAAAAAATTAAATTGTAAGAGAAAATTATATTTTTAACTTCCAAATTATAATTTTCAGACACCTCATTATATTCTAAACCTAAATAACAAAAAAAAAAAACGTTATTTTGACGTGTTACTATATAGATTCCGTTACCGAAGGATCTACTGCCACCTTTTAGTTGTATAAAGCAGCTTAACAATCTAAGGTGGTTCAACCAGTCAACCTCACTCACCGTTTTGACTATGAGATCGCCCTTCTATTAGGGAGATTATGGAGAGGAGTGGTCCTATCCTATGCTGAACTACTAGTTATGGCGATTTCCTAAAGCTACCTAAATAAATACGAGTTAAATGCAATGTTACCAAACTCAACTAAATTAGCTCATTCTTCTTCAATTAATTATGACGTTAATATGCCACTAGAGGAAGTTCAAACTTTGCCTTTTATGATGGGTGATGATATTATAAACTTTGAATATATATTATATATTTTAGTTATGATAAAATAACTATTAAATATACAATAGTATTTTTTATTAAATGTTTAATGTTTAATTACTTAAAACATTGACTATTTTAATAATTAATAATTCTTAATAGGGTTATTTTGATTTTTTATAATTATATAATAACAAACTTAATAAAATGAACAAAATGTTATTTTATATTTTGTAATATTTAATAACGACTATGTCATAATTAATTAGAATACATAGCGTATCTGAGTTCATAATATCATTTATTTCTTACGATAAGAAGAAATATTTAAAGTTTAGGGAAAAAAATCTTTCTTCTTCAATACTTTTGCCTTTAAATACTCAATCATTTTGCAAACAGACATTAGTTAAAGGCATTTTTCTTTTGATGCAGTTTTTTTTAATGGCTTAAAAGAGCTATGTAAGTGCCTGAGACTTTGGAGCTTCCTCAACAATTTTTCTTTTTCTCTTTTCATAAGTACTGAGGCTTCGACTTCAGTTTTTCTCTCTCTTCAAAGGTGAATCAAGGTAGGGCAAAGTGAGAGAGGCTTGTTTAACGTTTTGATTTTCCCTCCATTCTTGTTTCTCTGAAAGCTTTCGGCCTAAATGCTTTGATTCTCTGAAAATACCTTGTGGCCCAAACATATGAAAGCCTGATTACTTTTTAAAACACATTTGGCCTAAATACTTTTCCCACTAAATATATTTTGATTTTCTGCCAAATATTATTTGACATAATTAATATTCATTTGTAGATTTATATATCAACAACACTTTAGCCTTGAAATTTTCATAAAATTATTATTACTATGTAGTGGAGCTTGGAGGCACTTGAAAATGTTAGGTGTTAAAAACAAAAGTGTTTACTTTCGTAATGATTGTTTATGTCATACAAATTTGACAAAAAAATGTATTTGCCTAATGTGTTTCCAGTTTTTAGTTTTTCTAAAACAATTCTCTTTTTAACAGGTGAACCTGTTTTCCAAAATTCTTCTTGTTATATGACAAATATTAATTTAAAAAAAATTAAAATAGAAAACATCTTTTCGTATTAAGGACACTCTATTGTTTAAATGATTGTGAACCTAATTTTTAAGAGGCTTGTTAGCTCAGTTTTCATTTTTCTTCATATCTTCTCCGAATGTATAGCATCGAAGATACTGTTCGTATGAGTTTTTGTTCACAGCCATCACCTAAAGTATCTGGTGCTATACAACTCAATTCATCTAAAAATCCATGCATCATTGATACATACAAGAGACCTTGTGGTAGCTTTGAACATGCGGGCGTTCAGAGTCCTTAACTCTACTTTTGTCCGTACACAATCCTTAAATGAGGTCGTGTTCGCATTCTAAGCCCTAGTTCGTCACCCACGCATAATTTGTAATCCCCTCACTTATTCATCAAGGCTAAACCTTATAATACAAACTCTGCAACCTAAAGCTCGCCATACCTTTGTGGACATAAAACAAAAGTAGTGCTAATAGTATTTTTTTAAAAGTAAATTACACAAAATTTTTTTAAATTTTATTAAAATTATATATATCTCTTATTTATTTTTAAAGTATATACAAATATTTCTTGAAACAAAAAGTTACTTTACATTTAAATCTAATTTTAAACTTTTTAACTAAAATATTTTTTTTAATTTAATATATATTTTTTAAAACTATTTTTTTAAATAGACTGTAATCAAGAAATTTAAAATTGAACTAAAATATAGAATAATTTTTGTTTGAAACAAAAATTGTGTATATTTTAAAAATAGAAGAGAAATTGGTGTAATTTTAGCAAAATTTAAGGAATGTTTTTGTAATTTGCTTTTTTTAAAAATTAGTATTCCCACCTTAGTTTTAGCTCAACTCATTTTTTTTCTGTAAGGGTTGTTTTTCTGGATACTTTCATACTTAATCATTTTATTGGTGTCCTTTTTCATTTTTTTTTTTAAAGGCAAAGGGTTCTCATTTTATATCTTGGTGTATATATGTATCCCCTTGACTGTTTTTCTGTAGTTTTTTGTTATTGGAAATTAATCAATCAATCTCAGCATGATACCATGCTAGTTTTATCATATTTTCGGCGCATTTATTATATCTTAATTTTCTAAATGGATTGCATTCGTTTGTCACAGGTTGCAATGGCGATGGCTGCCAAATCAAAACTGCTTCTTGGGGAGTTGAAGACCGTCAAAGCTGAGTTGGCTTTTGCTAGGGAACGATGTGCTCAGCCAGAGAAAGAGGAGGCAATCCTGAAGATGATAATTTGGTATACCTTCTTCTTTGGTCTCATTTTAATGCTATTTTTTCATAGGCTTCTTAATCCTTTTTTGGTAACAATACAATTAGCAATTGTTTGTGTTACTGCTAAATCTTGTACCAAGTATTGGGTCTTAGCATGCGGTTGCGTTAGGCAGAAACTTTGCAGGGAGGGATGATGGGTGAACTGACTAGGTTGTGTAAGAAAATCATCTTGTACAGTTATCAATGGATTTGATTTTTACCTTTCATTGAGGGACTTCCTTTAAAATGCTGGCCTAGTTTGATCTTTTTTCCATTTGCTCTGCTTCTCCTGCTATGGCCTTAAAAAAATGGGGACCTAGAAGCATTAGTAAAATTTTGAATGATTTGATCGCAATTGAGTTATCTCCAACTGAAATTTGCACTTAATTCTATTCTAAATTTAATTATTCAAATATGAATCTCAAGTTGCACCCTACGGAAAATGTGCTGAATATAATCTCATTTCACCCAAAAAAAAAATCAATATTTTGATGATAGCATTTCCATTACAGGCGCGGCTTCAACTTGAAACTATTTTAATAGAAGAAAATTATTAAACTAATGAAAATTCAATTTATGATCGTAAGAATCGCTTTTTAAGAAAAATTGTTAAATATCACTAGCTTATCATGCAAGATTGTTAATCTTAAAGAACATAAAAAGTAGGTTAAAATATACACTTTGAAATATCATTGGTTTTTCAAAATTACTTCCTAAAACTTGTTTGAATATTAGGTCTTTTAAAAATGAGTAAGAAAAGATTCTTAAACAAAATACTTGATTTGTAATATTCTCTTTAGCAATATATGAAGTATAAAACCAATGCAAAAGATAGTGAAAGCAAGGAAGATCACACATAGGATTTATAGTAGTTCATATTAGGAAGATAATTTTATTATGATTCGGTAATCATAATGCAACAAGCTAATATTTTTTAGAAGCTTAACTATTCAATTTTTCCTTCATAATCATCAAAGAAACTTCTAGAATTTACATAAGAGTTGTATAGCCAATAACGAAACAACTTATATTTAAGTTCAGCTAATTAAACCTTTTACAGTTTAATTGTCAAATTAACCCAATATACAACATCTATTTTAGAACTTTTATAATTTCACCTAACTACAAAATTTTTATAAGTTTCTAGTAATTCAAATCAAATAAAATCAGAGAAGATAATACAGATGAAGAATGAGCTCGTTAAGAGCACTTAGATTACTAGTTCAATTCTTATTAAGAGTATTAATGACAATACAAGCTTAGGAAGAGAAAAAATAAATGCTTGTGATGTTTCTTTCTTCACGTAGATTGTTGTCTCTTTTTTCTTGGATAAGCTTCTTAAATACTAACTATTCAGAGCTAGTAATTTCTTACAACTTCAAGCCTTTCACTTTGCATATCTTCACTAACGACTAGAAGAAAGAATGTCTGTAATAAATACTTCTCAAATGAAAGCCATTGTCATGTTTGTTTTTAATAAATGCAATAGCTTTCTTCGATGGCTTAGTGTTTTCTCTTTCTTCGAATGTGGCTTCTTTGCGAAAAGTTTGGAATAAAAGGAGACTTTTATTATATTTCTTCCGATCTCTAATATAAGTCAAAGTTAACTACCTCACACATATTAACACATATTAAGAAAATCTATTAATGATAGTTTAGGTTTTTAAATCTATCCTTACTAACAATTATATTCCACATTTGCCCTTATTAAATGGTTTACCTTCAACAACATAAATTTAATTATCCTTAATTTCTACTCCCAAATTTTTCTCTCACTAGGTTTTGACTCCCAAATTTTAAATTTTGAATAGTGAATAAATTAATCAGAACTCTAATTTCCCACCATATTTAAGGAAAAAAAGGCGGGTCTAATGGAATGTGTTAAAATTTTTAAAACATCTATAAAACCCATTAGCATCTAATGTCCAGCTTATAACCATTCAAAGAACTTGTTTGAAGCTTTCACCCTAAACTTTTTCAAACGAAAACCCATTTTGTACAGGAACTTCTTCGGCCAGCTTTCGTGGCAGTCATAAACAAAGACCCATTCCTAATAGCCATCAATAGGGACCCTGAAGGAAGACCCATTCGTGGCAGACATCAACAAAAAACCTTAGATTCATTTCCATTCTGTGTTGTTTCCTTACAGGTTGTAGCCAAAGACCAAAACTGCCACTTGACATAGACTTGAATGTCTCTTTACTACATTTGAATATTGATGATGGTGAAGCTCCGTTGTGCGACATCACCATGGGTTCCAATTTTCAATTGCATGAGAACGCCACACCCCATATTCAGTTCAACTTAAATCACCCCCATACTTTGAAGACGAAAAATACACAGGTAAAACTGACCAATGGTATGAGGAGGATAATGATGAGTTTGAAACAGAGGTTGGTTTCAAAGAAACAGAGCCTAGCATCAATGTTAATGGTACTCCACTTCTCCTAACGTAAATGACCTCATATGATAGTGTACCGATTGAAGTCATGACGTTTAAACAATAGAATGATTAAACAGAGCCCAGAATTATTTTCTCAAATAACAAAATTATGCATTTGACCAGCCCGGGAACTCTATTTTCATTTAAAAAGAAAGAAAAAATTCCTAAATGTTTAAAAAAGTGCCCTTCTATTTGCATGTTGGGTTATGTATGACTAGACTCAAGTCAAAGTGACCTTCAGTTTGTATTTTTTTTTCAGGAGATATAAGTGAAGGTCAAATGGATCTAACTTGCAAGCAACGTGTGTTTTTAACGAATGAATAGCGAAGGGCCATATCTCATTTGTTGTTGCACTCAAGTTGTGATGGAAAACTAAAGCCCAGGACATGAAGAAGGGTTGCTTTCTTATATTTTGTTTCCATAAGAGTTGTTCAACGCATTTGGCGGCAAACAAAGGAAACCGGAGATGGGTGTCATAGAAAAACAAAAAATTATGGAAGGAAGAAAGTTCTGTTGGACCTAGAGCGAGTTTGTGAAATCCCTTTATCAAAGTGGACAACTCTTCGATCACTAGCTTGTGCGTTGAACATTAGCAAGACAACACTAATCAGACTCCAAAAAGAGGGAGCTATACGATGCCATTCAAATGCAATTAAGCCACATTTGAAATATGAGAACATGATAGCTTATTTAAGGTTTTGCTTGTCCATGCTTGAAGATGGTAGCATTCCTCATGATCCAACATTCACATCTATGCATAACGTTGTCCACATTGATGAAAAATGGTTCTACATGACAAAGAAATCCATGAACTATTACTTACTAGCGGACGAAGAAGTGCCACACCGCACATGCAAAAGCAAAAACTTTATCGGGAAGGTTATGTTCTTAGTTACTATGGCTTGACCTAGATTTGATAATCAAGGGAATGAGACTTTCTCTAAAAAGATTGGGGTGTTTCCATTTGTCACCAAAGAGCCAGCAAGAAGGAAAAGTGTAAATAGAGCTGCAGGGACGCTCGAAACGAAACCAATTACTTCAAACACCAAAGAGGTGAGTAGAATGTTTCTAATTCATAAAGTCTTACAATGGCCAAGAGAAGAAGTAGGGGAGACTATTTTCATACAATAAGATAATGCAAGATGTCACGTTGATCAAGAAGACGAAGAATTTTGTCGAGTGGCTTGTGAAGGTAGGTTTGACATTCACTTGAAATGTCAACCTCCAAATTCTCCAAATTTAAATGTGTTGGACCTAGGTTTTTTCAATGCCATTCAGTCATTACAGCATAAAGAAGCACCTAAAACAATTGATGAGCTTATTGAGGCTGTGATCAAATCATTTAAAGCTTTTTCCTTTACAAAATCAAACAAAATATTCCTTACGCTACAGGCATGCATGGTTGAAATCATGAGGGCCAAAGGATCAAACAAGTACAAAATTCCTCATAGCAAGAAAGATGTGATGCATAAGGAAGGTGGACTCCTAACTGAAGTTAAATGCGATCCCCTACTAGTGCAGGAAGTTTTGGATTACTTAAAAAGTGTTGTTACTTGATAAGCATGACAAGGTTTCCGTGTTTTTTGACAAGGATCATAATGGGTTCATTTCCATAATTGAACAAATTCCTCTTATATTTCTTTCTTTGTTTGGTCATATGTAGCTTCCTAAAAAATACAGTAAATATAGCGTAAGTTTTTATATGTGGATTTAATTATCTTTTCGTTTCATTGCCTCGTAGGTGCTTAAAACGTGTGGTGAATACTTCTTCATTACCTTCTCTCTGTGTTTCTGATCAAAGCTTAGTATCAGTGCATTCTTCTTGCATGGGTTACATATATATATAGTCATGCTGGTAATAAACAAATCATCTTTTATATATCATCTAGTTAACTTCTTCATCTGTCAGCTTCTCAATAAGGCATAGAACAAATAACAAGGGTCTGCATCATTATTGTTCAGCATGTTAAGGTTCCACTAAAATCACAAACATCAAATGCTTAAAAAAAACTTATCAAGGAAAATCTTCAACATACTCAAAACAACTTTTTTTAACTCCTCCTCCTTCTAACCAAAATCATCACCGTCCTTAGGGTACTTGTTCAAGTCGAATAGTTGCTTGCCATTGCTACCAGATGATGTCGTAGGAGCACTCTGAATTGAGTTTTCGATTTTCATTTGTGCCAACTCGCCCTCCTCCTGCAATTTGCTTGACTTCGCGCAGCATGAGATTGCTGCTTCACCGTCGTCGGACTGTTCTTCATTCTCCGGTGAATCCTCAACGATCTCCATTGAATCATCAACAACCTGCTCTGAATCTTCACGCATGTCCATCAAAAGTCTATTGTCGTTGCAAGCAAATGAACGTCCACTAAGTTCATTCAATATTCTGCAGCAAATAGTGATATAAGAGGTTCTTTTAAAGAGGCACGTATGGGAGGTGAAGTGGTACTTTGTTTTTGCCAAGAAAAGTCAATGCACATCATTCCAATACATAACTTCAGGCTTTCCACGTGGTCACTGCAACTCTCTCACTCCTCCTCCATCAGGATACCAAAAGGCTGCATCGTTTTTGTTTAACATAGTTAATGAGGGGTATTTTTGGAAAAAATTATTTAATAATCCAAACATTTTATAGTATGTCTTATATTTTGGACCGTAAAAACTCTCCACTAAATGACTTATATTGGAGACGGAGCGAGTAGTAATTGATTTGTTTTACTCATTGAAGATTTATTTGAATGGTAACTTATTCAAAGGCATAATTACCTTGTCATAGACACCAACGCTTCCTTCATTTTTGCTGAAGCTCATGTGAAAGTGTACTTAGTTGACAATTTAAGAAAGAATACTCTGACATTCCCATAAATTCTCTCTATTGTCTGTGTAGACTTTTTGTTTCTTGGATAATGCTTTTTGGATCACCGCACAAGGGATAATTTAAAAGTTAAACAATTGTATTAAAATACTTTGGGCATGGACTAGTTTTCTTTTTGCTTGACCAATCGGGCCATTTAAATCTTTCTTGTTTGAATAAAAGAGTTGGCCTTCTTCAAATGTTCAATCTTAAACAAAATACGGGCTTCATGTAGGTTGCATTTCAGAATGGCCCATAATATCATTTTACATAAAAATTGGCTAGAACCTTCAGATAAAGTTCAGGCGTTTAGCTTTATCAAATGCAACGTGGCCCATTAACCATGCAAAATTCCGATTATGCCCCATTTTAGTAAATTCTACTTTTCAAAATAATTTTTTTTCCAAAAAAATATTTTTTAATTTTGATATAATTAAAACATTTTTTTGCCAAAAATCTTTTTGGAGCTTTTGATTCAATAAGGATGTTGTCTACTTTGAGGAAAGCAATGAAGAAGTTGAGACTGCAGGCTTTTGCGGTGAGGGAACAGCATCATCTACTATATTCTTCAAATAGAGAGTCGTTCCTTTTTTAAATATACATCTTTTATTGTAACAACACAGTGTTATCATAATAGAATATATATATTTTCTTTCAAATAAGTTACAGAAGTTAGGCCTTTCAACTTGCTTCCAGTTCCTAATATGCCTCCTGATTCCGTAACTTTTCTGCAACATCTCAATCACTGCCTGCAGGCACTGCCCTTGGCATAGATCAGAAGCGACAAGAAACATTTATTCTATCCCCAGAAAGGATGCTAAGAGTTACAAAGGGACAAGAAGCACCTCTTCTATCACAGGAAAAGCTACAAACTGACATGAGATACTTCTGTTTGAATGGCTATGCACTCCATTTAATGCTTCTTTGATTTCGTCATTATTTTTGTAACTCTTTCACGTGTCCTGGGTGATATTGCCTATGGTGTTACTCTGTCATTATAACCTAAGCTTTTTTGTTATTATTTTATCATAGCATATATTCTAAATCAGCTAGTTTCTGTATAGAAGCATCAGCCAAAGAAAAAAAATAAAGAAAGGGGAAGGAGGTAGTTTTAAGTTTGAAAAGAAAATTTGTTAAAAGAAGAAAAAAAATATGAGGTGGAGTCCAGTGGAATCCATCCATGTGGACTTTACCTTTTATGTCTTTTTTTATTTTCTACAAAATTCTCTATAGAGAGGATCCGTGCATTTTTTATATAGCAAATTGTTGTTTTTGAATGTTCAAATTCATCACTGTCATGTTTCTACAATTGATTCAAAAAATTATCTTCTCAAGTGCTATAAATATTTATTTCAGAATAAAAAGTTGCTGGTAGATAAACAATCAAGAGAGCGATGATCATATAAATTGTCTCCCTTATGTGAAATAAGGATTCTGAAGTGAGGATTAAAGTGAAGCTTCTCCCTTCACTACTACCCTTTTTTTTTTTTCAAAGAAAAGATCAATAAGTGATGATGTGAGCCACTCTATAGGATACCCATTTCCTTTTGTCTAGTTACATTTTTTATGGGTCAATTCTCGTCATTAAACAGGTTTACTGGCCTAAGTTACCACTACATTGCACCAGCTAACGGAAGCTCATTAGCTGGAGATGCTCTGTATTTTCATTTTACCCTCAACTGGAATGGGACTTCTATTTGTTCTTCTTTCCACTTTTCATCAGAAGATTCTTCCTTTTACTATTCAAATAATTTTTGTCCTTTTTTTTTTTCTAATTTTAACTTGTATAAATTATTATTTTCTTTCTTTAAAGATGTTCAAATTATGCAATCATTTCCCATATTATATAAATATACATTAATTTATTTCAGCATTAAAAGATGTTCAAAATATTCTCAAATATAATATTTTTTATTAAAAATGTAACTTAATAAAAATTATATTTTAATATTATTTATTTTGTATTAAAATTATATGTTTAATTTATTTTAAAATTTAAAAAATAATAATTTTATATTGATCAAATATATATTTAATACATGTTATATTATATAAATAATAAATATAAAAATGTTTTAATCAAAATAAATATAATTGCAATGTTGCACATAGTTACGTTGCTGCAATCAACTCCATACAACATAAAGCAATGTCCATGCATTACAGTGAGTCTTCTGTGCCCAAACTCATACGCGAAACCAACGCTCTTCTGAAGCATCAATCATATTTCCCTTCTTGAATTTAACATTCTAAATGGAGACTAATCCAACTAAAGTTCTTGGATAATGTTAAGGAGAGCCCAAGTTTTTTACCATGTGTTCACTCGAAGTTTTTTTTTTTCGTGTGTTTGTCATAGGTTTTCAATAGAATTATCTCACGTGAAGAAATCATTTATATATATATATATATATATATAAACTTTATAAAATGTTTCACAATATATAAGTCATGAATAGTGCAATATCTTGCCTCAGGCTCCCCGTGTTTCCCCTTTATGTGTACTTTTTTTGTTTTTAAAGTACCATCTGTTATTGTTGCTTTTACCCATAATACACGACATGTTCTAATTTTTTTTTTAATGAAAAGCTGTGAAAAGTCTTCCCTTCTCATAGTAAAAACTTGTAAAGGGTTTTCTAGCAATTATTGTTACCATTATTAGCATTTGCTGCATAGAATAGCGAAGACCTTGGATATATGATATGGAATTTTTTAGGTGGGAAAGGGTAAATGATAACAGTGAAATCTTGCAAGTGACAACTTTCCAAACACAAAAGCTCATTAGATTTGAAGCAGGCTCACTTTTACCCTACGTTGAAATTTTATTTTAATTAAAAGAATTAGAGATAATAAAAATGGAACTTTTAACATTTTGGCCGCAAAAATTCTGAATTTACGTCAAATATCATTTTAATTTAAAAACTTAATCTTTTAATTAAAGACGAAAGAACAAATTTGTTATAATATCTAACAATAGTCATTGGGGTCCGAGAGCATCTTTGTATGGACTCAAATAAGAACGAAACTAGAAAATGAGTACATTTCCTAGATTTAAGTCATTCATCATCACCATTTTTTTCTGTTTTTTTTAACGTACAATTTTTTTTTAATTGATGCCACAATTTTTCTCTTCATAATTAATGAGTTCAAAAGCTCAGTTCTGGCCCCCCAGCCCTGCCTTTCTTGAATTGGGATTCTTTCTTGTGCCCCCCTTTTTTTTTTTTTTGGATAAAAAGAAAAAAGACAAAAAAGAAATTAAGGAGCGTTTGTCATAGGATTACCAATAACCATAGACTCTTCGCTCATAACCAACAGAATCTCATTAAGGAGGTTAGTAAACACATGAAACTCCATAGGTTTGTCATAACTCAAGTTGACAATCTTATCAGCAATATTTTAAATTATTCAGATTTAATTTAAACATTTTAAATTATAATTTTTTTAAATGAAAAATAAAATAAAAATAATTTTTTAATTACAAAATTAAAAGATGATAATTAATGTAAACAGATAAAAAAATTTAAAATTTAAAATGTCAAAATCAAATTTAGATAAGCTAAATTCGCTTCCAACAGATAAAAAAGAGGGTGCACGAGACAAGACCCGATTCCCCTCGCCAACAAAATCCAACCCACATTTCTTATGCAATAGCAATTTGTGGCTGTGCTCTTTGACTTGCTAACCTCCTTGACAAGATTGAAGATTTAGAAAGTTATGCTGATATTTAGACTAGATGGAACAACAATTTTAGTTTAACATCTCTTGATAATTATTTACAATCTTATAATAGCTTTATGTTCCACTTTTGATTGACTTATTTTTGTCATAATCCTTCATTAAATGTAGAAAGGTGTAACTATTTTGTTTAAAATTATATACCAATGAGTTTTGACTAGGTGATAATAGGATTGTTTCTAGAATTAAAGAATTCAAATTTTAATTTTAATAAAAATTTGAAAAAAATTGCTATAACTCACCCTAAATCATGATTAGTAATGAGGGATCCATCCCTTATTTATAATAGGCATAGTTTGTCTAAGTATATAAATACAGATAAAAAAATTACCTTTGGTATGAAAACTTAGATCAAATTGTTTGCGCTCAAGAAATTCTCAAATTTCCATTCCGTTATGACACGTGTAGGTAGTAGACTATCGTGGACATCAGAAGAACAGGACAAACACTAACTGAATTTGAAAAAACAGATGGTAAATTCCTATCCTAACCAATACAACGACAATAGAGGAGGATACCTCTGTGCCGCCAAACGCGAGCGCTTTTTCGTCATTTCAATATGCTTCAAAATTAGCCCGGCACGAACCAAAGCGTTCGTTCTTCTACATCCGTCCCTCTTCCCTCCTCACACACACTTTCGTTCTTCTTCACACCTTGAAGGGGAGTGAGAGAGAGAGAGAGAGACAGAGAGAGAATGGCAGCTACCGACGGAAGCGAGTATTTCGACGTGGGATCAGTGGGGAGCGAGAGCTTCGCGAGGCCGTCTAACGCGGAGACGTTGGCGGAGGACGAAGAGGAGCTCCGGTGGGCGGCGATCGCCAGGCTGCCGTCGCAGAAGCAGAACAACTTCGCCCTTGTCAGGCAATCGTCTCTGCAAGCCTGTGAGGCAGAGGATGGGAGCGGAACGGAGAAAATAGTCGATGTGAGGAAGTTGAATCGCGCTCACCGTGAACTCGTCGTCAAGCAGGCCTTAGCTACCAATGATCAAGACAATTACAGGCTCCTTTCTGCCATCAAAGAACGGCTCGATAGGTGTCTGTATCTTGCGATTTTGAAATGTTGTTCATGAAGAATCATATCTTGCTAGGAAGCAGAAATTATCTAAATTTAAAAACAGAGTCGTATGGTCCCATACGTATCCAATTCTAGCATCAAATATGACATGTTACTTCAAATTTTATTTGAACAGTGTTATTTTAGCGTAGGTATCTGTATCGTGTTGACAAGTATCCATGTATATATGCACGTACATGAAATGGATTTGTCTTTGTTTGATTTTGAGCTAACTGTTTTGTTTTTACCATTGTTTTTTTTCTGAGACAGAGTTCAATTGGAGGTGCCCAAGATTGAAGTGAGGTACAGGAACTTGAATGTAAGGGCCGATGTTCAAATTGGTTCAAGAGCTCTGCCAACTCTGATCAATTGCACACGAGACGTCCTGGAGGTTCATTTTGGATTTCTTTCTGTAATTTTAATTCCTGATAATCAACTAATTGTATTCGTCTTCATCCTCTCTGATCCATATTCGTTGCGGTTGCGCCCAGAATATTCTGACGAAATTGAGGATATTTCGACCTAAAAGGCATTCGCTAACCATCCTAAATAATATCAGTGGCGTCATCAAACCTAAAAGGTTATGTTTCTTCTTGGATCATTTACTACTTGTGGCATTTGTCAATAAAATTCTTTCATTAGATTAATCTAATGATATGATTTAGAGAGAAATTAATAATTTACTAAACAAAATTTTGCTACATATACAGTAACACGTCTCAAGTCAAACCATAAAATTGTAATTGTTTCCCCCTACTGTTTTTTCGGTATGTTTTGCGGAATGAAGTCATCTCTTAATAATATATGATGAATGAATAAAGTTTTTGTTCAGTAAAGTGTGGTTCAATTATGCTACTTCTTCAATTGCATACAAACAAGCACATGGCTTTATATAAATTTGATGACCTCACATAAACGTGTCGGGTAATTTCGGCTGAATCAAGCATGTAAACTAATATGATGAATGTGAATGAAGAAAGTCATAGTTAGTTGGGACTTGGGATATGGGACGTACGTGGGGTGATATTAAAGCGGTGAAGCATCACCAGCGATTGTTCTTTATCTGAGAAGTTCAGGACTTTCATGTGTGCTGTTTTCTTTTTGGTAAAAGTCATGGGTGTGATTTGTAATCAGTACTCGACATTTCTTGTGTAGGATGACTTTGCTACTGGGACCCCCAGGATCGGGCAAAACTTCCCTGCTTTTAGCTCTTGCGGGAAAGCTTGATAGCAAACTAAAGGTAATTAGAACGTATTTTTATTGATTAACAAACACATGTACTTTTTTCTTTGTTAAAGAATATCTATCTATTAATATAGACAAATACCTTTAAGGAACCGACTTAAAATAAATTGTTCAAAATTGTAGTAGGCTACATTTTATCATTCGAATGATTAATAACAATGACTAGATGAGAGGTGGACGGGGTGATCATCATCGGATTATGTAGCAAGGGCTTTTGGAATTGGGTGTTGGCATGTTGTCTAGGTGGAATGATTCGGTTTTCGGATTTAACACTTGAAAGCATTAGGCTTGAGCATTTCTATCTCGGTTCAACTGTTGAGGAGTCCAGCTCTTATAGCATGAACTTGAGCGATGATAATCTGAGATCCTTACATTCCTAATAAACCTGTTTGAATTTTTTCAAATTTTTTTTTTTTTACTACCCTATTCTTTCCTCTGCAGAAAAGCGGTACTATAACATATAATGGACATGATCTAGATGAGTTCTGTGTTCAAAGGACTTCTGCATACATTAGCCAAACAGATAATCACATAGCAGAACTGACAGTAAGAGAAACTTTTGATTTTGCTGCAAGATGTCAAGGTGCAAGCGAAGGTTTTGCAGGTATATTAAACTTCATTATGTTAAGGGTGTTATACTCAATTAAAAATTTATGTAACTTTATAACCTTGTTTTTCTTCCCCCCCTTAACAATCTTTTAACAATTTTTTTTTTAAAACTCTTTATCCCTCTTCCGCCACCCCTTTCATCTTTTCCTTTCAGGATATACAAAAGATCTGAGCCGCCTAGAGAAGGAAAGGAACATACGACCAAGTCCAGAAATTGACGCCTTTATGAAGGTTGCCATCTAAAATGTGTAGTATTTCATAAAAAATAATGCACGCGTGCACGTGCCTATTCAGGGCTGTCCTAATGTCTAGCCTTTGAAATTGTTACACTCCACAGGCATCATCCATTGGAGGTAAAAAGCACAGTGTGGCCACAGACTATGTTTTGAAAGTACTTGGTCTCGATATATGTTCAGAGACGATAGTTGGGAACGATATGCTTAGGGGAGTGTCAGGTGGCCAAAGAAAAAGAGTGACGACAGGTTTATTTCTCCCCTTTTCAGGAATTAGCTATAATTGCTTTGTGCTAAACATTTGGTACTCGTCATAGTCACTTCTGAAGTTAATGATATTACTAGTTTCAATTAGATCCATATGCAGTTTCTAGAATCTAGATAATCCATAAACTACGAATTTCATAAATGCTGTGACTGTGTCTGAACTAGGTGAGTTAAAATATTGAGATGACACTGATTTTAGTTTCGCAGTTCCGGCAATCAATGACATTTTGGTGCATCACATTTTTTTCAGGAGAAATGATTGTTGGACCAAGAAAAACTCTATTTATGGATGAAATATCAACTGGCCTTGATAGCTCTACTACATACCAGATAGTTAAATGCATAAAGAATTTTGTTCATCTGATGGAAGCTACTGTACTCATGGCCCTCCTTCAGCCTGCGCCCGAGACATTTGAGCTGTTTGATGATCTGGTGCTGCTGTCAGAAGGGCATGTGGTATATCACGGCCCTCGAGAAGATGTACTTGAGTTTTTTGAGTCATTAGGTTTCAGACTTCCACCCCGTAAGGGGATTGCAGACTTTCTTCAGGAGGTTTGTATCTTCTGAAACATACTTTTTATGGTCTACTGCTTCCTAAATGTTTGCTCACTCTTTTTTTTTTCTTTTTGGGCAGGTGACCTCCAAAAAGGATCAAGCTCAATACTGGGCTGATCCTTCTAAACCATATGAGTTTCTCTCAGTTCGTGAGATTGCAGAAGCCTTTAGAAATTCCAAATTTGGAAGGTCTATGGAATCCATGCTTACTGTTCCATACGATAAATCAAGGTGCCATCCTTCAGCTTTGGCCAGAACTAAATTTGCGGTGTCAAAGTGGGAGCTCTCTAAAGCTTGCTTTGCACGAGAAGTGCTCTTGATCAAAAGGCATAGCTTCCTTTATATTTTTAGAACCTGCCAGGTATGCTTCATAAAATCATGTTCCTTAAACTTGTTTTCTAATTTTATTTTCTATTTTCCACTTTGGCACTGAAAAAATTTCCCTTGTTAGTTAACAATTGAAGTGTGTGTTTGGACGAGCTTTTGAAGGAACAAACCATAGTTTGCAAGGAGCAAACCATGGTTTACAAAAAGTAATAACATGTTTAGATGAGCTTTTGGAAAAAGCAAACTATGATTTGTAAGAAGCAAACTATGGTTTGCAAGAAACAAAAAATAGTTGCTTCTATACAACATGGTTTGCCAATCGGGTTTCCAAACACACCAGAAGTTCGCGATTAAGCGTAACTGTCTCCACCACGTTCCACTTGCCTTGTGAATACACATCAGAATCTATATTCTCTTACCTAGAGTTTAACGCACAAATCGTCAAACTTAAAACGTCGAAGGATTTTCTGTTGAAAATCTTGTAGGAAAATTTAATGTTACCAAGGAACAAGGTGGCTAACCCTCACTGTCCTTCTTATATAGACTGACTGATTTCAGTCCTTTGTTCTACCATTATATATAATATTTATTATGTTATTGTAATTATTATTTAATAATGTATTTTTTTTATTATTTTCTTAAAATAAGGATATAATAATTATTTTCTATTCATAAAATTATTTTTTATTCTTATTTTTATTTTTAACAATTTTATGTAGAAGGACATTTGTGCTCTCTTATTGTTAGTTTTTCCTCATGAATCGAGACATCTTGATAAAGTTATTTAAAATTATCTTGGAAATTAGGAGAAAGGCTCAAACACTATGCATTTCAAATGGTTGTAGATTTTTGCTTAGATTAAAATTTTATTTTTGTCTCTCACAAATAAAATATTTTTTAATTTAATTTTTCATAAAATTACCTTCCTAGTTTGATCATTGATGGATGAAATATTTTTCAATTTAGTCCTTTATAAAATTATCTTTTCAATTTCATACATAGGTATTTTTCAATTTAATTCCTCACAACCAAAATTATTATCAGTATCATTCTTCTAATAATTTGCTGTTAATGAATTTATCAATCAATCTGCATATTATATAATAGTAACTACGTGACAACTTATTAACAAATATTTTATGTGTCATTATATAAATTAATTTCATATATAATAAATTGACACAGAGACATTATTGATTATAATTATATTTTTGAGAGATCAAATCGAAAAATGCTTATGTATGAGAAATTAAATTAAAAAGATAATTTTATGAAAGATTAAATTAAAAAATACATCAAATTAAGAAAGCAATTTCATCAGGGACTAAATTGAAAAAATCTTTTATCTATAGAAGAACAAAATGAGGTTTTAATCTTTTTTCTTTTTTTAATAAAAAAATACGGTTTCTTTCTAAATAGAGTTTTAGAAGAAATGTTATGAGGAAGAAGCAATTTGTGTTTAGCAAAATCATTTAATAAATAGTTTTATCAATATTTGAGAAGCAGTTTATAATTTATAAATCTTTTAAAAAATGCTTTTAATTATTAATTTATGAAAAGGGGCATGTGCATGTTTGACTTTGTAGCAGAGGTTTTGTATAAATAACTTAGGGAAGACTTGGTAAATAACAACTTTGAGTCGAGATATGATTGTATTTAAAAAAATTGCGTGCTTCTCCAATTTTTTACTTCCTTCTTATAGTAGGAAAATTGTCTCTACTATTACCCAGAAGCCTTCTTTTATTTTTTGGGCAGAGGCTTGGATAAACGCCTCGAAATCTCTAAATAAGTACTGTTTTAAAAAATAAGCAACTTTTTCTCGAGAAGCAAGGTCAAAGAGGCTAGCATAAATATGTTAAAAATAGAATATACAGAGCAAAATATAGTCTGGCTTTTAGTTTGCCTGTGTCTCATGGGCTAAGGGGCCACGACCCAAATACACCAAATATATGTCACAATATTTTTCTCACCACCGTCCCCACTCACCCTGCACTTCACAGAGCACCTCTCACTCGTTCACTCCCTCACACGTTGCTCTCCTTTCTCTGCATACAAAAAATTTTCTGCATTTTCAAAGACTTGCAATTCATGCCTAATTATAACAAGAAAAGCAAATGCCATTCAGTGCCAGATGGTAGGCCGGTGGGAGGCAATCAGATTGGATTGGAGGTTCATTATATCTTCTTTAAGCAATTCCATGTTTTGGATTGGTTCCTGTGGCTGTGACTATTACATTTGACCAGCTTACATATATCTGTTGTTTTGATACTTAATGATTTTCTGGTATCTCCCCTGTTGATGGTGATTTGAGCTTTGAGGATGAAATAAGCTCATATTAAGGATGTAATTCCTGAGAAATATTTTGAGTAAAGTGAAATCCTATAGCGATGGTAGATACTGTTATGACTTATGATGCTTAGCAATAAGGACTTCTAATTCTTTACATCGTTTGGATGATAGAAGTACATACTCTAAGAGGATATACCATATTATGACAACTTGTGACTTAAACATCAATCATTAAGTTTCGATTCCTGTAATTCGTTTTGTGAGTATTGCATAAGTACATATTAAGTACTGACTTCCAGGGGGAAATGTATGCTATCTCTATGTTCTCAGTTTTCTGTTATAATTTAATTTGACTGTTTTTTCTCAGTAATCTTACATATTTATGTATTCTCATGTTGTTAGGTTGTTTTCGTTGGATTTGTCACATGTACTATATTCCTTCGAACAAGATTACATCCAACGGATGAGAATAATGGAAACCTTTATCTCTCGGCTCTGTTTTTTGGGCTAGTTCACATGATGTTTAATGGATTTTCTGAGTTACCTCTCATGATATCTCGGCTTCCAGTTTTTTATAAGCAAAGAGATAATTTTTTCTACACTGCATGGGCTTGGTCTTCTTCCAGTTGGCTTCTTCGTGTGCCTTACTCCGTTGTCGAAGCTGTTGTATGGACTTTAGTAGTATACTATTGTGTTGGATTTGCTCCTGGTGCTGGAAGGTGTCTTAATTTTATTACTTCTTTGTTGCGATTTTTTCCCCCTTATACGAATACTCATTGCATTCTGTTAAATATTTCAGGTTTTTTCGCTACATGTTTTTGCTTTTTATATTGCACCAAATGGCGTTAGGTCTCTTTCGGATGATGGCTTCTATTGCTCGGGATATGGTTCTTGCCAATACATTTGGATCAGCTGCGCTGCTGATTATATTCTTGCTGGGAGGATTCATTGTCCCCAAAGGTACGCTATGCACAATCTATTGGGTAAAGTTCAATAGACTGCTGTTAGTGATTTGGCTGTTATCCTTTCAGAAATGATTAAACCATGGTGGGTTTGGGGTTACTGGTTGTCACCGCTTACCTATGGACAACGCGCAATCTCAGTTAACGAATTTACTGCCACAAGGTGGACGCAGGTATTTAATTGAGACTTAGCTTTTGTCAAGTTTTTCTGTCAATTAATACTAATTTTCATTAAAATATCAAATGGACCTTTTAATGGATGGCTGTAGATTATATATTAATTCCATAATGGTCTGTTTGTAGAAATCATCAAGCGGGGACAACACGCTTGGTTTTAATGTCCTCCAGTCGCACAGTTTACCAACCGACGATTACTGGTATTGGGCTAGTGTTGGAATTTTAATCCTCTATGCAATCTTTTTCAACAACATGGTCACTTTGGCCTTGGCCTATTTGAATCGTAAGTATAGAGTTTTTCTTTTCCTTACTTTTTTTTTAATTTTCATTGCATGCATTTTTTTTTCAATATAATATCCATTCCCCTTGGACAGCGGATTTCTCTATTCATTGATATTTGTTCTATGTTCTTTTACTATTCCTCTTTAATTTCCTCCTTTGTCTCCTTTTAATTTTTATGATTTCACACCGCAGCACTCCGAAAAGCGCAGATGGTTGTTCCTCTTGATGACTCGGAAAAGAATTCTTCTGGAGATGGTAATGGGCCAATTAAAATTTGCATGGGTACCAGATAGATTAAAGCTGATCATGTATCCACAAAACGTCTCACGATTCATCACTTGGTTATGCAGTCGGTGTCACGGCGTATACAGGTAATCAGGTAAACGAAATGAGTACCATGTCTACCGGAAAAGGCAGTAAAACGAAGGGAATGATTCTTCCATTTCAACAATTGACAATGACATTTCACGATGTCAATTATTTTGTTGATATGCCAAAGGTGGGTTTTCTTGCTTCTGTCGATTCTGTTACGATGTTAGATGTGTAACTAGGCAAACACCAGAAACCTATATTCTGTTTTTCATCAACTGGTTAGCTTGTTTTATCAGGAGTTACGTAGGCAAGGTATACCAGAAACTAGGTTGCAGCTCTTGTCAAATGTGAGTGGAGTTTTCTCGCCCGGCGTCCTTACAGCATTAGTGGGGTCAAGTGGTGCAGGAAAGACCACTTTAATGGATGTCCTAGCCGGGAGGAAAACTGGAGGATACATAGAGGGGGACATTAGAATATCTGGTTACCCAAAAGTGCAACAGACGTTTGCCAGAATATCAGGATATGTTGAACAAAATGATATTCACTCTCCTCAAGTGACAGTAGAAGAGTCCCTATGGTTTTCTTCATCTCTTCGCCTTACAAAGGAAGTCAGCAAAGATTCAAGACGTGTAAGCTGCTTCATGAGACATTTCTTTATACCTGGTTGCGGTGAATTATTTTCCTAAGTATTTCACTGAAATATTATGTAGGAATTTGTTGAAGAAGTAATGAGACTAGTTGAGCTAGATACTTTGAAACATGCTTTGGTTGGCTTGCCAGGTAGTTCTGGCTTATCAACAGAGCAGAGAAAGCGATTAACAATTGCAGTAGAGCTTGTTGCGAACCCTTCCATTATTTTTATGGATGAACCTACATCTGGACTTGATGCACGAGCAGCTGCCATTGTAATGCGAACTGTTCGTAATACAGTTGATACTGGAAGAACAGTAGTTTGCACCATACATCAACCAAGTATTGATATATTTGAAGCATTTGACGAAGTTAGTTCAACTACTATATTCTAGTCAGTTGACTGCTCTGATAACTTACATGACGCACTGGCTTGGCTTGAAGAGTCTAAACTTCGGTTTTTTTCCTTTCAGTTACTTCTAATGAAGCGCGGGGGACGAGTGATATATGGGGGAAAACTTGGTTCGCAGTCACAGATAATGATAAACTATTTTCAGGTGACATTACAATTTATTTATTCCGCAAAGCTCTGTATTCTGGAATCTACAAGAATTAATGAGACGTTGTAGATTTATATATGTATCCGTGGCAGCTGCTTAGGCAAATGGAAAAACGTCCTGCTCTGCCATCAAATTGTGAGATTTTGCTAATATGTGTGTGCTTAGCTCCAACTTGGAAGCTTACATATTGTCAAATCCATTTCTTCTCACTTGACTCTTTACATAAAGGGGAACTATGAACAGAGTAGACAAGACGTATATTTCATGGAAGTTTAGGTCCTTTTTTTCTTTGTTGATTAGGTTTATTCTTTTCCAATGATTAAAACAAACGCATCTTTATTTTATATGCTGGATGTCCTCATTCTTTATCCAAATTAGTTGTCCTAACCTGATCTTATATGGCATCCCTTATTATCTGACTCATCCATGAGTGTGAGTATGATATAAAAATGGTTATGCATAATTTGTTTTTGTTTCTATCATTCTATGTTCTTTAATTTTTGTGGTTTTCTTTACCGAAACGAAATCCACGATGTTGTTTCGGATGTGATTATTTTTCTATTTTCTCTGCAGGATATAAGTGGAATATCCCCTATTCCAAGTTGCTACAATCCAGCTACTTGGGTGCTTGAGGTAACTACACCTGCTGCTGAAGAGAAACTTGGTGTAGATCTTGCGGATATTTACAGGAATTCTGAACAATACAGGTGATTTTGACCATACGATAGTTGTTTTTTTAAGGTGCTATTAGAGAAGTCTCTCTTTTTTATTCCAATTTTGGCGGGGAAGGTGGGGAAAGATGATCGAAAAAGTTCGTTGTTTTCAAAGAATATTCGAATTTGGTGCATTATGCTACTTGTAATAAAGGTTGTCCAAATTTAATTCAAATAGTCTAATTTTTTTATATTTTATATTTTAAAATTTGAATTATTATTTTTTAAAATTAATAGTTAACAAATTATTTTTATTTTATACTTTACATCTTATAAAATTAAAAATATTAAAATACAAAAAAAATAAATTTTAATTCATCCAAATTAAGTCTAGATAATATTTATTCCAAGTAGCATAAGGCTACCCCCATCTCCTCTTACAAGCGGCATCAAATCTGAACGCACGAACATACATAGTAAGCTTGTTTTCCTTATGGACGAATGAATAAAATATTTTCTTATAAATATTTACCTCAGGAGCGTGGAACATAGCATTATGGAATTCGAACATCCTCCTCCTAACTCAGAACCCCTGAAGTTTGACTCCATGTATTCACAAAACCTGATGACCCAACTTCAGTTGAACTTACGGAAACAAAATCTCGTGTACTGGAGAAGCCCACAATATAATGCCATGAGGTTATTCTTCACCGCAATCAGTGCTTTGATATTTGGTTCCGTCTTTTGGGACGTTGGTTCAAAAAGGTGAACACCGATACAATCTCATTTTCATATTCTCATCTCTCATAAAGAAAATATCTATACAAATATATAAAAAAAAAAAACAGAAAAAAAAATACACTTTATAATAGAGGCCAAAGGGTGAATTGTCCCTACTGCCCATGAATGCACTAGATGAGGCAGTGTTGACCAGATGGAAGCTTCTGGTTATGCAAGGTCAGGTCTGAACTGTACTATGAAAAGTTGGATTGTTTTAAATATTAAAAATTCCTTTTTCCATCCAAAATAAATAAAAATAGAAATTCTTAGCTTTGATAAAAAAAGTTTAATAAAAGTAATTTCTGGAAGCAGTTTTCAATATCTGGTAATGAAACTGTCATTAAAAATATTTTATAGGGCATCAGCTCAAGAGTTAATGGTTGCTATGGGAGCTCTTTATTCCGCGTGCTTGTTTCTTGGGGTCAACAATGCTTCTTCCGTACAGCCAATCGTTTCAATAGAACGGACAGTCTTTTATAGAGAGAAAGCAGCTGGAATGTACTCTCCAATTGCATATGCGGCAGCCCAGGTAGGTTTTACGGTACTGGAATTAATAAAGAAAATTGATTTCAATTATTGGTATATGGAGAGACAATGTTTTTAAATAATGTTGTACGAGACACAATTTTTTTTTAATGTTTTGATAATTTTAAAATAATTTGGAAAAATATTAAATTTTATAACCGTTAGTATGGTATCTCTAAAACCACTAGGGACAAATTTTCTCAAAATGATGTCCAAGGTTGAACTTCTTACACAAATATCATACATGCTTAACTTGATCGACAGGGGCTCGTGGAGGTCCCATACATTTTTGTTCAGACAATTCTATTTGGCGTAATCACATATTTCATGGTCAATTTTGAATTAACAGCTGGTAAGATTTCAGCTTTCTATATTTAAATATCTATATTGCTATTAATAGAGTTTTTTTTACTTTAGAGTTAAATTACTTCCAGTTCAATATTTTATTCTGAATATTATCTTTCTGGTAAGTCAGTTCAATATTTTAGTATCCCCTAGGATATATTACAAGGTTCTTTTGTGGTGTTAATATCTGAATCGATTATTGACAACAATCGTTTATAGAATTTATGGAATAACTTTTTCTGTCCATATTGTGATATCATGTGAATATTGGGATCGGTCATATTAAGGAAGAAAAATGAAAACCGTTATTATATGCTTTTAAATAAACAAAATAATAATAATAATCTACCTGGAAGAATTAGCCGATCAACTTTTGAAGTTTTTCCTTGCTGTTTCCGTGATATAAACTGTTCCTATCAACAATTGACTGATGCTATATTCAAATGTTTTTTTATGGCTGAAAAGAAAGATTCAATTGATTAATTACTTGCAATTTTGCTTTGCACAGTTGCACACTGTATGAGAATTTATAATACAGAAGGGTTTGCCTGTTCAAATATTTGTTTGTTTAAAATTTTCTGAATCTACGTTCATGTATAATTATTGAACTAAATGTGAGTTGCATGCAATTGCATGAGATCCATGACAATTTGAAAAAAAAATAAAATTAAATAAATAAAATTAAAAAAGGTAAGACCCATTAATAATTTAATAATAATCATTTACGGTGCAATTTGTTCTTTATATACATACATATATATATATATATATATATGAGATACAATTAAAGAAGCATGCCGGTTTTGTTTTCCTTAACTTCACTTTAGAAATGACATTTCACATTTGCAACAGTTGCAAATTCTGAATGTTTATTTGTTATTAAGTTTTCTTTTCAAATAAAAAGAAATGAAACGATACAAATGGTTGTAGATTTTCCTTGTTTATTAAACATACGTACTCTCAACTGTTTAAATGGTTGTGTATCTCTTCTTATTCTTGGCCATTGAAGCTTATCTATTATGTTGCAGGAAAATTTTTTCTCTATCTTCTCTTTATGTTCTTGACATTCACCTACTTCACCTTTTACGGCATGATGGCTGTTGGTCTTACACCTTCCCAACACTTGGCAGCTGTTATTTCTTCCGCATTTTACTCTTTATGGAATCTTCTCTCAGGTTTTCTCATTCCAAAATCGGTAATATGCCATACTTCTGGCTCAACATTTCCTTAGTTTTAGTTTGAGAAATACTTTATTCTTTTCTGACCTGGGCTTCTAAAATCAAAAATTAAATAATTAATCATTTATGAATTAGGCATAATTACACTTCTAGTGATTTTGATTAATCAATTGAAGCAAAAGGGACTAACTTCTTGTTTGCTAGACTAGAGTAGGGGATGAAAAGCACAATTAAGTTTAAAATAGCGAAGAACTTTAAGGAAAAATATATTTTTAATTATAAAAAATGATATATTATAATCATATATCAAATTTAAATATAAAAAATATACAGCTATAGTATACGTGTTATAAATTAAGAATTTTAGATATTTGAACTAAAATAAAATAGTAGTGAAAGTTGTCAAAATTGGTTGAATTTGTTGAGTTGGCCAAAACGAACTCGCCGATTCTCTCTATTAAGGGTCTCAACCTGACCATAAATCCATCAAAATAACAGACCAAATAGGATTGATACATTTTTTACTTCTCTAATATAATACTGCGTACAAATTAAGAACAAGAGAATTCATGTTATGATACAAATTTCCAATCTCACAACTTGAATAAACATCGTAACTGTGACTTTCAGGGATAAGTTTTGCTTATGTAGTTTAGAACCTATGGCCAAACATTTTCCTTCTATCTATTTCTAAGATCTCTTCTTTTTGTGGTTCTAATATAGCCAATGTCTTGCATGTTACAGAGTATTCCGGGGTGGTGGATTTGGTTCTATTATATCTGCCCAGTTGCATGGACGCTTCGTGGTATTATCACGTCTCAGCTTGGTGATGTTGAAAGCAAAATAGTGGGACCTGGATTCGAGGGAACTGTGAAAGAGTACTTAGCTTCAAGCCTTGGATATGATTCTCAAATTAATGGAGTTTCAGCAGTGTCGGTATCTGCGTTAGTGCTTATTGGCTTTATTCTTCTCTTCTTCGGTTCCTTCGCTGTATCCGTCAAATTCTTGAATTTCCAAAGGAGATGATTGGATGACACAGTTCGAAAGGATTAGAGAATTAGCTGCTGTAACAATGTATAGATGATACTATAGGTTGAATAATGCTTGAGGGAAGCAATATTGTCCCTTTCAAATTATGTTGAAGCAAAATAAATGTATTGCAGTTTTCTAGGTACCGTAGTGTTACTCTAGCACTTTAACCTGAGAGTTAGCAGATAAATAATTGTAACTTTATTCCTTTCTTTTTTTTTTCTTGTCAATAAAAAGAGGTAAGTGGTTCGCATATATATAGCTTTGTAATCTTTTCCAAGAACAATTTTTGGAAGAGTGAGGATGTTTATATATATGTATATATATATTTCTTTGAGTGTAGATATAGATGCATTGAGGTTGTTTAGTAATTCTACACATATAGACGCATACATTTAGCCAAGGATAATTTATATATAAAACAAATATGTTCCATGATATTGGAAGAGTGTTGGTTGGTTCACTGTTAGTTGATGATCACGTCAATATATATATGCAAAGATGAATGCTTTCTTGTATTCGGAAATTTTGAAACAATCGTATGAAGGAAAAATTTGAAAACATGCACACATTGTAGAAAATTATTGACGTATGTTTCTATGGCATCAGGGATGCGTCTCCGGTTTGGGTTGCAACTTCACCCTACAGCTGCTCCCATCAGCGTCAGCATCTGAGTCAATTCCCTCTCAGCCCACTGCACAAATCCAAGCTCAAGTGGATGATTCATTAGGTGTGGTCTAGCAGATGCATATACACAGCTTCTTGGTTAACAACTTGCTCCCATCGCTCACTGCTGGACTTCCTGACTCTCAAGTGGACCCTGCTACGAAAGAACTAACACGGCAACACTCGCGGCCCTTATCCCCACCACGTGTTGGATCATCATGGGATACCACAGGATAATCAGGGAGAGTATTTTTTTTTTTTTTAAAAGCCAGTGTGGAAAAAGTGAAGGATCAAGAAAGCAATAATGAGGAAACGCTGATCGGTGATTTGGTATAGAGAATTTAGATAGATAAACAAAAATAAAAAAGTAATGGAATAAAAAAAATCATTGTGTTTCTATTTTAAAAAATAATTAAACAAACAGATATTATTGAATAATTATAGCAAAGATATCACAAATATTCTATAAAATTTTCTAATTTCTTCTCCATTTCTGCTTCGCTACAAATATGCCATAAGAGAATATCAAAGAATAGCAAGGGAATGGAGCGGGATTAGAGAGAAAATAGTGGAGGAAAAAAAAAAGGAGGGATTAAGTAGGACTTAGTAAGAAAATATCTACCAACACTTTGACATTTTAAAAATTTTCACAAGAGATTTTCACAAATGGTGAGGGAATTCCAAGCCAATCTGCAAGGGATTTTTTGCAAAGTCTTTTTTTTTCTTTTTTAACGCAAACCTTGATTAATTTGAATTTTAACATATTAAAATTAACTAGGATGACCTGCTGACCAAATCCAGTGAACAACTTATTAGGGGCCGCGAAAATAGGCAAATAATAACATTAACAAAGCATGCTGAGAAACACTATCCTAATGATCTGTCGCATGGAGAAGATACCCAAACCCAACTCAGGTTTTATTATTCCATAATTCTAAACCATTCCCAATTTAAACTTACTAGTTGTGATGATGAAGAGGGTGGATAGTTCATCATATATTTTTAACAGTGTTTGGTATAATGACATTTTGTATATATAATATTTTGCATGTAATCGTATCACGATATAAAATATTGTCTTGTGTGTGTGTGTGTGTGTATTTGGTGTAGCAATTGATGTTATAAGATATTTATGCTTGATTTGACATATTGTTCGATGTTATTTTTTCACTGAATTTTTAAATATACCTTTTTTAAGTTTAAGTAACTTATATCCCATAATTTCATATTATTTTTATCATATAAAAATAGAAATATAATTCAAAAAATTTTAAAATTCATGAGTAATTTATTCTCTCTTCGTCCATATGAAAAAAAATAATACAAGGCAGTTTTTTCAAATTTTTTATATTTACATACTTCTTATAATTTTTTTTTTTTATAAAGAAGATTTGTCGGGGAGTTAATTAATATAGAAAGACAAGAACAATATTAGTAACATTAAAAAAAAACATACTTTATCTTGTGAGGTGAGATGACAAAATATTTTAGCAATTATTAATGGGCAACCATTTTGTTGTCCTTTAAAATCAGGGTGTTATTTCATATATCACCATGTTATCATGTAACAAAATATCAATCACATTGCGATCCTATTCAAAGGTACCATAATATGTAAGATAACATAATCAAGATTATAGTATGGAAGTGTTTGGTATATATAATATGATCTTCACCTTATCTTACATGCCATAGTATTTTAATTAGATATTAAGATTGAATGACAATATTTGGTATCATGTTATGTAATAATAAGCACTAAATTGTATAGAGTCGGTAATATATAATAGAGAAAATTTATATATAATTTTTTATACTTTTGTTATTATATTTTTAAATTAAAATATAATAAATATATAATTTTTTAATAATACTGTGATAAATGTATAATTTTTATAAATAATTATATAATTTCTCAATTAAATTTATATATATATATCATAATATTATCAAAAAGTTATAAATTTGTTATATTTTAATTAAAGAAATGTTAAAAGTCTAATTCATATACAATTTGATCTAATATAAAGATTAAATTATAATAAGTTGCAAATTAATTTATATAAAAAAAAATTTAAGAATTAAAGTATTATGAGATATATGTTTTATAATCAAATTATGTATTTATTCAAATATAAAACTACAAGAATCTTCTTATGACAACTTCCCGTGGAATCTTCTTTCTAAAAATGAAATGCAATAACAAGTGTCATGACATATAACTGTAAAATATCGTGTTTCAACGTAGACGGAGATGACTTCCAATAGAAGCCAAAAATAGCAAGCGAGGCGCCAAATGCGTCTATCTACGCTCAGCTCCATGTATAAAATTAAGACTTGAACTTCTCTCTCTCCATCTTCGTCTTTCACCTTCTCTAATTATAACATGGCTACCTCTGATGGGAAAGAGTTCGTGTACGACATCACTTCAAATTCGAGGCGTGAATCCTTCGCGAGGGCGTCGAATGCGGAATTCGTGGAGGAGGACGAGGAGGAGCTGCAATGGGCGTCGCTCGCTCGGTTGCCCTCGCAGGACCAGAAGAATATCGCCCTCCTCCGTCGCCGTTCCTCCGCCAGATCGCCGGGAATGGAGCAGATCGACGTTCGGAAGATGGATCGGAGAGATCGCAAACTCGTCGTCAAGAAAGCTCTCGCCACGAGCGACCAGGATAACCTCAACCTCCTCACCGGCGTCAAGGATCGCCTCAATAAGGTCGGATTGGAGATGTCGAACATCGAAGTGAGGTTTGAGAACTTGAATATTGAGGCGCAGGTTCAAATTGGTTCCAGAGCTCTTCCCACTCTCATCAATTATTCCCGAGACGCCATTGAAGTTCGTTTCTATCTCTAACTTCAATTTCTTTTTCCGTAAGGATTTTGTTATTTCATCGTCATCGAAATTTAGTAATAAAATATTGTTTTACATATATTTCAGGGAATTTAATGATAAAGAATTCAACACATCTGTAAGATAAGCCGTTTTGTAATCAATTTTGATAAAATTGTAATGGTATCATTTTGTTACACTAAGATGGCGAAAACTTAATCATATTTTTGGATGCTGATTATGATGAAGAGTACAGAAAAATAAAAAGAAAGGTAATTTTAAATTTAGTTTTTTACTTACATCTAAAAAAATTTTTATTCAATTTTTAATTTTAATATTTTAAAATAAAATATTAAATTAAAATTAAAAAAATTAGTTTAAAATTTTCTTTCTTTCTGCATCCTAATTGAATCATGCGCAAAGGTAATTTAAAGATAGATGCGCATATTTTATTTATTTGATTTTTGAAAATTTTTTATTCATTATTTATTAATTTTTAAATATAGATATTTTTGTGTTTTTTATTAATAAAAATCAATGAATAATGAATAAAAAAATTAAATCACATGTATTTTAAAATTTTATAAATCAAATAGTTAACACTTGCATATATTATAATCGTTAGTATTGTTAGCTGCTGTATCCATATTTCCATTGCTCTGTGCAGAGAATCCTAAACGGGTTGAGGATATCTCGAGCTAAAAAGCATTCTTTAACTATCTTGAACAATATCAGTGGTGTTATCAAACCTGGAAGGTAATTTTTGTTTTTGTTTTCTTTAAACTCTACTTTCCCTCGTGCATGCATGTGCTTATATAAAGCAGGGAAAAAGTCTATAAAACTTGGTTGAATTATAATCTAATTATCATTTTGATATATAAATTTATTTCTTAAAGTATCACAAAAAATAAAAATATTAGGTATCAATTAAAATTAACATATAAAAACATTATATTATTGTCACCTGATATGTTGTGTCTCCACCAATTTTCTATCTGGATGATTTAAGACATGCATTATTTATGCCAAATTTTCTATTTTTTAAGTAATATTTTTAATTGATATGTATTATTTTTACTTTTTATTATAGTTTAGGGATAAACTATTACGTTTTAAAAGTTGTATATAAAAATTTTGATTAAACTATAGTTGAAGGGAAATTTTATGTAGTTTCCCTTATGATAAAAATATATATTCAAAACTTTATGATAATCATAATGTATCAATGTCCTAATTAGTTAGTTAACAATGATAAAACCATATGCCTAGTTTAAAATAATAATTAAAAAAAAAGGTTTGGGTACAATTTTTAAGTGCTTACAATTAAGTTTTCTGAATAAAATATAACAGATTGACTTTTTTACAACTTAGTATTGTATGTTTAGATATTGAATCTTCATTCTCTTAACCTCCACCCATTAAGTTGATTCTTAAAAATTTTAGTGTTATTTTCATTGTCTCATTTTCATAATCAAGATCAGATTTTCTGGCTTCAGGTTCTACAAGTCTGATGTTAGTAGGTATTAAGTTGTCATTTTAATCGCTGTATAACCTCCTATATGTTTGTGCAGGAATTTTTGTTTATTTTACATTCTATGCATAGCTTTAATGATGTATTATTTACTGTACTCAGTCCAAATATTAATTTTTAATACATCTATATATATATATATATATATTAATAAATAATTTGACTGAAGAAAAAAAATGTAAACATCCTGAGTGCGCACAAGGGTCACATACTAATTATAGTAAACACTAATTTATTAAATCTTGTCCATTAAATATTCGTGCTACTCCAAAAGATGCTTAATTAATATTATGATATTATTTGTAATTATTTGGTGCAGTGGTAACCTGGCATCACTTAATTTGGATACTTTTGTTAGAAGACGTTAGAATTTAGGATAACAAGATATCTACAATTTTTTTGTTTGATATAAAAATTAATAATTATTAAATTAAAAATGATACAGTCATCATTTTTTAAAAAATGGAGAAATTTTATTTGTATGAGATATTTATAAAATGATAATATTTGGCATACCCAATCATCAATTTTCTATGTTTGATACAAAAATTAATAACTATTGAATTAGAAGTGATACAATCAATTTTTTTTTAATAAAAATGGATAAATTTTGTTTATATGATATATTTATAAAATGATAATGCCTGACATCTCCCCTAAATATAAGAATCAGAGTCTTTAATTAATGGGGGTTCGATGTAGACTTCCCACTAAGGTCTCCTTACCAAATATGATTGCTGTGTAGGATGACCTTGTTGTTGGGACCTCCAGGATCGGGCAAATCTACCTTGCTTTTGGCCCTTGCTGGGAAACTTGATGCCGAACTAAAGGTTTGTACGTTTGTTTCACCACATTTATAAACATATAAACAGATTCAATTAATGGTTAGAGATATAAATACTATCATTCACCAGTTATATGGAAAAAAAATCTATATCGTCAATCCAAAACTTTTGTTACTGTTGTAAATTCGTATTCCACTATTTTGATGGTTTAAATAATTAAGCTCAGTATCATATATATTTTCAAATTCATTCATCAACCTATCTGAATATGAGATTTCACTAGAGTTTAAAGCAATCGGAAAAAAAACCCAATTATTTAGTAATAAAATGAACATTAATCTGTAATTAATTATATCAATGTAATTCTCAAATTGCTGTTCTCACATTTTTTAAGAGAATGGGAAAATTAAAAATCTTATTTTTAAGACTAAGATGGCAATTATTTTCTTTCTATCTGGGGGACATTAGACTAGGATTGAGGGATAACTTCAAGTATTATGGTTTTATTACCCAAAAAATGCTATTTTGGCATATTTTTCGCTAGATATTTACAACGTTGTTCAATCTAAAAAAAATGGAGATTTATTATATTTCTGATGATGAGGTGAGAGATTTATTATATTTCTACCAGCGGTTTCATATAAACTAAAATATTAATTCATTTATATTTTAATTAAAAATAATTAAATAATTTTAAATATTTGTTTACATATTTAATAATTATTTCACCTTTTTATTATTTTAACTATTTAAAAATAACAGATATTTTTTACATTTTATGTAATTATTCATTAATTTCAAATAAGCGCTTATTAACTATGATTATCTACTCATAACTTCAATTAATGTTTTGGATAGGTTTTTTTTATGTCTTTTGCTATTAAATCTACTAATTAAAATATAACAAATATATAATTCTTCAATAATAATATGATAAATGTACGGTTTAATTAAAAAATTATAAATTATTTACAAAAATTATATATTTATCATATTTTAATTAGAGAACTTGATATTAAAAATACATAAAATTGCATAGAAGTTTTCTCTTACTTTTTATTGGTAATTATGCATAAATTTTACCCATATATTATACTCATAATTTTAAATCATGCAAATGAGAGATACCAAAAAATGTCATACCATTCAAAACATATATTAACAATTTTTCAATCTGTGTATCTTAGTTTTTCTAGAATAATCATTTTTTATTTTCTATGTGATTTAACTCCTAAAGATAAAAAATAAAAAAATCATGTATCTTTATTTTTTTTTGAAGACTTGTATTTACCCACTTTCATCTTTGTTTCTAATTATCAAGTTTTCCTAATTTATAAAAGTTGGCAATTGCCCTTGCAATAAACACTAATTTTAAATTTAATTTTAACTCTACAAATATAAAATTACAAAGATATCCTTCTCATTGTTCAGTGCTCATTTAACCTCCTCTTCATATTCATCACCCATTTTCAATGGCACCAATTTTGTAAGATTAATGCATACATTTTGAACCATCTTCCTCCTTAATCTGGGTTTGAGTTGAGAAGACCCACACCTCTTTCAGTATGTCAAATTTAGCTTTTCCAGCAATGCATGGAGTGTTCCATATACAGTTAGTTATAGCGTCCGAAGAATGAGAGATAGGATAGGCAAACTCATTTGCTTCTTCCTCTGCATGTAAATTAGGGGTGTTCATTGGCCCGGTTGGCCTTAGGGGCCCGCCCTAACCCTGCCTAATCGGGGCAGGCCGGACCGGCCTAAAAATATAAATGGATAAAACTTTAAACAAAACTATATCGGATCGGGTCGGGTCACGGGCAAAGACATTCTGCCCAACTTGCCCTAATATTTTTTTTTAGTTATTAATATCTTGTCATCTTATATATATATATATATATTTATATATTTATGTTTATTTTATCTAATTCTCTTTATATACTGTAACTTTCATTATTTATTTAAATTTTTCTTATTTTTTAATTATTTTTATTATTGTTGTACATGCTTACTGACATTTCTTTTATTGAATAATAAAAATACACGTATTTATCTAAAGCTAATTATGTTAGTACAGCTTATATTTTGTTTGATAATACTATGCTATTTTTTTATTATTGATAAAAATATGAAAGTTCCAAAAATCTATTGTTTTGAAGTATATGCCTATGAGTCTACAAAAAATATTTTTATATTAAGTATCAATTTATAAAAAAAAAATTTCTGGCGGCCCTAACCTACCCTAAAATCGAACTTGTTTCGGGCCGGGCCGACTCACAAGTATAAAAACAAGCCTGATGTCTTAATCTAACCGAGCATCGGGCATACTAGATGTCCGACTCGATCCTACCCATGAACACCCCTAGTGTAAATTATTGCCTGAGATATGCACAATCTTCTTTAATTTCTCTTTTGATAACGAGATGAAGGCACAGGTGAAAGTGAGTTGATCCATCATGGTTTACAGGTGATTAGAATGGGTTAGTAAGATGAAGAGAAGATGATATGAGCAATAAAGTGGTATTTTAATAATTTTACAGAGTTAAACTCAACCGAGGGTCGGGGGTTTAATTATTGCGATTTGATTAACAAATCAAATAGTCAATTGTGAGCTTTTAATGATTATGAGAAACATTGTAATTGAATGATCATGAGTAAGTGCAATTCCTCCATATTTATTTAAAAGAAAATGAGAAATCAACGAAAAAATGTGCCTAGGTTGATAAGGTGCTGTGCTTATAGATAATTAGAAAACGATATTGTGCCTGCAAAAAAAATCCCGGAAATAATGTGATACGGCAATTTTCTTCGATAATTCACTTTCAATCTTGTAACTGCTCTCATTATTATTTCCTTTTCAGAAAACTGGTAGCATAACATACAATGGCCATGACCTAAACGAGTTCTTTGTTCAAAGGACTTCGGCATACATTAGCCAGACTGATAATCATTTAGCAGAGTTGACAGTACGAGAAACTTTTGATTTTGCTGCTAGATGTCAAGGTGCAAGCGGAACGTTTGCGGGTAATATTAACGTTTTGAATTGTGTTATTATCTTACCACTAGATTCATATTATTATTCCACCAGAAAACAAAATAATATATTATTAATTTAAACACCTCATATTTGTCATACACTCATACTTTATTACCAAAAATTTAAGTACATTATTTGTTATTATATTAAACCAGTGATAGAAAAAGATGGATAAAAATGATAAGGTAAAAATATTATTTGTCTTTTTCTTTTGGGGTGATTGGGAATCAAACTACTCCAGCCTAAGAACTAGATTCATCTACCCAAAATACATATGAGCTAAACCTAGGCGGCAGTATATTTATTTATTAAGATAGGTAGAAAATAATAATTCAGTACTCATTGTTCACGCACTGCATAAGAGTGAAATTAATATTGTTCAGCCTTATGCAATATGTATAGCAGTAGTTCCTCACACCCCTATTTTTACCCCTGTTCATTTATAATTTATTTAATATAACACAATGAATGATGCAAAGAATTTTAAACAAAATATTGCATGTGAGAGAAAGTAAAAAGCCGTGTGAATTTAGTAGTATGAATGCTGCTTCTAATGATATTTAGTCTATATAGACATATTGTGTATGAAGGGTTGTGTCGATGTATGCAATCATTTTCTTTTTGTTTTTACGTCAGAGTATCATTAATAACACTTACTGTCAACTTCTCGTAGTTACAATTACCGATATCCCTATCAACTATTGTCATTAATGTTACCACCATCACTTGCGTTGATTTAATATTATTTTGATATATAAAAATATTTTTATTCAAGTAGCTCAATAGTTTGTATTATTTCTAATTATGTAAGATTGAGTTTGACTGTTCTAAAATAATTTCAGTAAAAATTGTCGATATTAGATGCAAAATATTAGTATTATAAATTTTTATTTCTTCATATATATATTCCTTCTAGTATAATATATAAGAGACTTTTTTTATATTTGATTTGATCTTATATATAAAAAATAAGTTACCAATTCTAATTATATCTTTTATTAAATAAATTATTTAAATTATGAGTAGTGATGGTCATTAATTTTAAGAAGAAAGTATACATATTAAATAAAAATATTCTTAAAAAATAATTTTTATTTAAAATAAGATTAATTATTTTTAATTAATTTTTTTAATATTCATATATTAATTATTTATTTTTCATATATGAAACCAGATGAAATATAACACAACATTTTTATTAAATGTATATACTGATATTTTGTGTTAAATATCAATAATTTCACCTAAACTTAGGTATTCACCTAGGATGTCCTTTTTCTTTTAGCATCTAGGATTAGATAGATAACTAGCTTGCTCTCTTTCGTCTCTCACTTGCAGCGTATCTGAACGATTTGAGCCGCTTAGAGAAAGAAAAAAACATTCGCCCCAGTCCCGAAATCGACGCATTTATGAAGGTTGTCAACTGAATTGTCTTATAATATATGAAGATAAAGCATGCTTGCACGTGGTTAATGATACTAATGTATTTATATATCTTTGAAATTAAATTAACTCCACAGGCATCATCTGTTGGCGGCAAACAGCACAGTGTGATGACTGACTATGTTTTAAAAGTGCTTGGTCTTGATGTTTGTTCAGAGACAATAGTTGGCAACGATATGCTGAGGGGGGTCTCAGGTGGCCAAAGAAGGAGAGTTACAACAGGTTTCTCACTCCCCGCTACCTGCAATTTCTTACATCTTCTTTGCAAGGCCCTTGTATATGCCACTTCTGAAATTAATGAATTTGACTGGATTGTTTATGAGAACTCTGAAATCACTCATACACACTCTCTTATTCGTGAAAGAGGGAAAACTCCTCCACAAAGTGCTATTTCATTCAAATTCATCGACATATCTCATTACAATTCCTTACATTCTACTTATACAATCACACAACCTAACAGACCATTACTAACTACTATAACAACCTCAACAAGCCCCTTTTCTATCTTGACCCAAGTACCTATCAGTTTCTTATGTTGCAGATAAAGTGGTTTTATTTTTCATCCTTCCTTCTGATTTTCTCCACTTTATACGGTGTTATTAATTTCAGCTTCTATATGTGTAATTGATGCAGCCTTGATGTAATTAAAAGGAGATTTAAGATGTATTTCTGTTGTTGACATCAGGTAAACGGATAAGAATACCATTTAGTCATGGAAGTTACATAATTCTTCCGTTTATGCAACAAATTATCATATTATTGTTGTTCGTGCTGATGAGGATTCTATGGATAATGATCATGGCATGTTAGTATATTAATTCAAGATCCATTGGTAGTTTCTGGAGAAGACGACAAAATTAAAAGATATCAGAAATCTTGTGGCTTTGTCTAAAGCACATATTACACGAATATAAATATTATGAGTTGTGACTAATGTTGAACATTTAAATCCAGCAATCAATGACATGGTGTTATATTTCACTTTTTAAGGAGAGATGACCGTTGGGCCAAGAAAAACTCTATTTATGGATGAAATATCAACTGGACTTGATAGCGCAACTACATACCAGATAGTAAAATGCATAAAAAATTTTGTCCATCAGATGGAGGCTACCGTACTCATGGCTCTCCTTCAGCCTGCCCCTGAGACTTTTGATCTATTTGATGATGTGGTGCTTCTATCAGAAGGTTATGTGGTATATCAAGGCCCTCGAGAAGAGGTGCTTGAGTTTTTCAATACATTAGGTTTCAAACTTCCACCGCGTAAAGGGATTGCAGATTTTCTTCAGGAGGTACTTTTCAAACGTATGTACTATTTATGGTCCAAGTCCAGTAATCCTTCCTGAAACTCTTGCTTAACCTGTTTTTCTCTTTCTCAGGTGACATCTGAAAAGGATCAAGCTCAATACTGGGCTGATTCTTCAAAGCCATATAAATTTCTTTCAGTTCCAGAGATTGCAGAAACCTTCAGAAATTCCAGATTGGGGAAGTCTGTGGAGTCTGCCATTGCCGTTCCGTATGATAAGTCAAAGTGCCATCCTTCAGCTTTGCCAAAAACCAAGTTCGCTGCTCCAAAGTTGGAGCTCTTTAAAACCTGTTTTTATAGAGAAATGCTCTTGACTAAAAGACATAGCTTTCTGTATATTTTTAAGACCGTGCAGGCTGCCATTGTTGGAATTGTCACATGCACAATATTTCTACGGACAAGATTACATCCCACAGATGAGGTTAATGGAAAACTTTATCTTTCTGCGCTATTTTTTGGGCTGATTCACATGATGTTCAATGGTTTGTCCCAGCTTCCTCTCACAATCGCTTGGCTTCCAGTTTTTTATAAGCAAAGAGATAGTTCCTTCTATCCTGCATGGGCTTGGTCAATCTCCAGTTGGATTCTCTCATTGCCTTACTCCATTGTTGAAGCTGTCATATGGACTGTCGTAGTATACTACTCTATTGGATTTGCTCCTGCTGCTGGAAGGTATTTTTCTTTACATTTGTCCTCATATCTTTCTTTTAGCCTCATACTCAGTATTCTGGTTAAATCTTTCAGGTTTTTCCGCTACATGTTTTTACTTTTCATAATACACCAAATGGCATTAGGTCTCTTTCGGACGATGGCTTCTATTGCACGTGATATGGTGATTGCCAATACATTTGGATCAGCTGCATTGCTGCTTGTATTCTTGCTGGGCGGATTCATTCTCCCTAAAGGTAGGCTACGCCACTCAGATGTATAAGTATTAAGTATATTTCTGTTACTAATTTGGCTGTTATTCTTTCAGCAATGGTTCACCCATGGTGGATTTGGTGTTACTGGTTATCACCATTAACATATGGACAAAATGCAATTTCAGTCAATGAATTTACTGCCACGAGGTGGAAGCAGGTAGTTTCCGTTGGCTAATGTACCTTTTCTATATTTTTCACTAGCTTAATACAATTTAATGTTTGTGACAACATCATTAAAACATTTCGAGTGTCCATATTGCAAAATGGCTTTATAGTATGGAAGATCAATGAATAACGAGAACTGTCTGCCTGTAGAAATCAGCTTTTGGGCAAGACACAGTTGGTGCTAATGTCCTACGTCTTTTCAGCATACCAAATGATGATTACTGGTATTGGATTGGAGTTGGAGTTTTAATACTCTATGCATTTATTTTCAACAATATTTTCACCTTGGCCTTGGCCTATCTCAATCGTAAGTTTAAAATGACTTTTGCCTTTCTCTTTTTTTCCCAGTTTATTGAATATAATTTCTTTTAATATAATTAATATGATTGTTACCCTTGGGTGGTGAATTTATCCATTAATGTATTTTACGACAGCACTCAAAACAGCACAGACAATTATTCCTCTTGATGCTTCAGAAGAGAACTCCGCTGAAGAGAGTAATAAGCCATCCGACTTAATTTTCTTTGTCCACATGGTTGAGTTGTCAATATATTTGAAGAAATAGCTCACCATTTAGCACTTGATTAAAACAGGGAGCATTCAGGTGGATGAATTGACTCCTGGATCTGCTGGCGAAGGGAGTAAAAGGAAGGGAATGACTCTTTCATTTCAACCATTGACAATGACATTCCTTAATGTCAATTATTTTGTGGATATGCCACAGGTTGGAGATTTGTAATTTCACTTCAACCAAACAACACGAGAAAATTATGGGAGTTGGCTTTTCCCTCTACTGTTTCTAAATGAACTTGTTTTACCAGGAGATACGCAAAGCAGGCATATCAGAACCTAGGTTGCAGCTGCTGTCAAATGTGAGTGGAGCCTTCTCACCGGGTGTGCTTACAGCATTGGTGGGATCAAGTGGAGCTGGAAAGACCACTTTAATGGATGTTCTTGCAGGCAGGAAGACCGGAGGATACATAGAGGGTGATATAAAAATAGCTGGTTACCCAAAAGAGCAACGCACATTTGCCAGAATATCAGGATATGTTGAACAAAATGATATACATTCTCCTCAAACCACGGTTGAGGAGGCTCTATGGTTTTCCGCTTCTCTTCGCCTTCCAAAGGAAGTCAGCAAAGAAAAAAAACGTGTAAGCTCTCTCAGCCTTCGCGAGACGTTGTTTATCTCATTTTCCACAGTAATTCACTGAAAAATGACATATTCTATAGGAATTTGTTGAAGAAGTAATGAGACTAGTAGAGCTTGATTGTTTGAGACAAGCTTTGGTTGGTATGCCAGGCCATTCTGGCTTATCAACAGAGCAGAGAAAGCGATTGACAATTGCAGTGGAGCTTGTAGCAAACCCTTCCATAATTTTTATGGATGAACCTACTTCTGGACTTGATGCACGTGCAGCTGCCATTGTTATGCGAACTGTTCGCAGTACTGTTGATACTGGAAGAACAGTGGTTTGTACAATACATCAACCAAGCATTGATATATTTGAAGCATTTGATGAAGTGAGTTCGATTAGCCAATTGGATAATCAGATTACTAATATAATTCATTAGTTTATTTGAGAGGGTCTAACTTGGCTCTTATTCACAGTTACTTCTTATGAAACGCGGGGGTCGAGTTATATATGGGGGAAAGCTTGGTATGCAATCACAAAAAATGATAAACTATTTTCAGGTGATGCTTCATTTTAAGCGTTTCTTCTACATTTTATGGTTTCTACTCCTTAATATTGAGCCACCAGTATGCTATGGTAGAAACTTCGTGAAGAATTCAAGATGACACCCTTTAGTGTGATCGTTTTTGAAAATCTTCCACCCTATGGGCATTCCTCCTTCAAGTTCTTTCTTTGCTGCAAACGGATAATATTTAGAACTATGGTTGTTTGACAGCTTCTCGAGCAAATGTAACCTCTTACTCTGCCTTAGTGTATCTAAATTTTGAGGTTTCTCTAATACGAATATGTTAACCCCTTGTAGGAGGCTTATATTTTAATTTTGATCATTATTCCCAACTCCGAAGGTTTTTTTTTTTCTTCTAGCTTTCCAGGTAAAGAGGAACTATGAACATAGTAGTGCATACTGCATCTGTAATCAGACTATAGTTCATCAAATTATGTCCTAGTCGCTCATTGTTAAGCAGGATTATTCTTTTATCTCATATTACCTAACCTATCCATGAGTATGAAATAAGAACTTTTATGCATAATTTCTGAAACACTGAAACAAATAGCAGGCCATGAGTATTTCCTGCTTTGTGTTGCTTAAATATTAATATTTTGCAATTGCTATCCTACATTTTCTGCAGCGTATCAATGGAATCTCCCCCATTCCTAGTGGTTATAATCCTGCTACTTGGGTACTCGAGGTTACCACACCTGCTAATGAAGAGAGACTTGGTACAGATTTTGCAGATGTTTACAGAAATTCTGAGCTATACAAGTGAGTCAGATATTTGTTTACTTATGTGCTACTATCAAGGTTGGGAGTTATTTAGAGAGGGTTAAGGAAAAATGACCAAAAAACATCATCTGTTTTGAACCAAGAAAACAAAAATCATCAGCTTACAACCCTAGAGGTAGAAATATGACTTTTCTTGTGAGATAAATGTGTAACATGTTTTTCACATTTTTACCTCAGGGAGGTGGAAACTTACATTAAGAAATTTGGACAGCCACCCGCTGGCTCAGAACCACTGAAGTTTAATACTACATATTCACAGAACACGTTCTCCCAATTTTTGTTGTGCTTATGGAAACAAAGACTTGTGTACTGGAGAAGTCCACAGTACAATGTCATGAGATTACTTTTTACCGCAATCAGTGCTTTGCTAATTGGTTCCGTATTTTGGAATTACGGTTCAAGGAGGTAAGTGCTATTCTCTTATCTCATCTGTTATGAGCCTGAATTTTGGAATGGCGGTGTTTAGTAAATAAGAAGGATAAAATAATCGTTTAAAGCATTATGAATTTCTCTTCTAAGTTCTATCCCTGGATATGAAATATTTGTTATTTTGGCATTTAGTAACATTGTTCTAGAGGTTTTCCTTCTCTACCATTTGATGAATTCAGAAGAATGTCTTTTTCTTTTTCTTCATTTCATGTTTTGGTAAATTTTGTTTGCCCTTTATTGGATGCTTTGTCTATCACAGTTTCTTCTCAGAACAATCATAATTTTCTCCATATCAATATTCTCTAGGTCATCAACTCAAGAATTGTTTGTAGTTATGGGAGCTCTTTATACTTCATGCTTGTTTCTTGGTATCAACAATTCTTCTTCGGTACAACCGATTGTTTCAATAGAAAGGACAGTCTTTTATAGAGAGAAAGCAGCTGGAATGTACTCCCCAATCGCATATGCAGCAGCCCAGGTAGCTGTCACAGTACCAAAAGTGATTTCTAAGGTTAAATTTCTGAGACAAGTAACAAATTAATGGTTATTTGGTCTCTGACTGACAGGGGCTTGTGGAGATCCCATATGTTGCTGTTCAGACAATATTATTCGGTTTGATCACATATTTCATGATCGATTTTGAAAAGACAATTGGTAAGAATTCAGCTTTCCATATTAAGATGCTTTTTGCTACACGGCTTTGATATCCACGTAAAATTTACAGCAATAAAAACAAGGAATTCCTCAGCATTTTTCCCTCTTATTGTGTTTTGAACTTCAGAGTTAAATTACTTACATGGGTGTGTGTGACATTACATTGTAGTAATTAATGGTTAGGTTTATAACCTTTTTGTCAGTACCATTAAAGAGAACTTTTGTGATCTAAACTTCTGTGGGCCTCGTGAAATTTCTACTAATGTTAATAGACAAAATTTGTGAACTATACAGGAAAACCAATTTGGTTTTTATTTGTTTGGTAAATTTTCCATATTTAGTTTCAATTACACTAATCACAGCTAGTGTGGTTTGAATTAAATTTTGGTTGAAATGTTTCATATGAATGTAATTTATGTAGTTCCAATTGCTTAAACAGATATTTTTTATGGCAGGAAAGTTTATACTCTATATTCTGTTCATGTTCCTAACATTCACCTACTTCACCTTCTACGGCATGATGACTGTTGGCCTTACACCTTCCCCACACCTGGCAGCTGTGATTGCTTCTGCATTTTACTCTCTATGGAATCTTCTCTCAGGTTTTCTCATTCCAAAAGCGGTTAGTAATCAGCCCTAGATCTGAAATTTTGTATGGAATCATGCCCTTAATAGTAACAATGAACTAAAGGTGCAGCCAGAAATGGTCATTTGTAAACATCATTGTTCTAGCACTTCTTTTAATCCTAGTTGTCAATGAAAAAGTGCAAGTTATTAAGTGAAGTTCTATGAATAGTTTTATAATAATGTTTAACATACTTCCTTACACAAAAGTTTTTTGACTTTGAAGTCTGGATAAAACATAGGTCTATATTTTCCCTCATAAGAGAGGCAAAGATCAAACTCTTAACCACTTCAATTATTGAAGCTCTGATTCCATATCAATGACTATTTTAATTCAAAAGTCTAAACTGTTAAATGAATGTCCATAAATAGATTTATTATAATCTTCAACACTAACGCTAACAAACTCTTGCAATTTTCAGCAAATTCCTGTATGGTGGATATGGTTCTATTATATCTGCCCAGTTGCATGGACAATCCGAGGTGTTATCACGTCTCAACTAGGCGATGTGGAGACCCCAATTGTGGGACCTGGGTTTGAGGGCACCGTGAAAGAGTTCATAGCTGCGTATCTTGGATTTGAAACGGAAATTTTGGGGGTTTCAGCAGTAGTTGTCTGCATCATAGTGCTTATTTGCTTCATTATCCTCTTCTTTGGTTCATTTGCTTTATCAGTCAAAGTTTTGAATTTCCAAAGAAGATAAATCAGATCGGAGGAAGAAAGGAAGCTATTGCTAAACAGCATGACAATTAATTGATGATTCTTTTATATATATAGTAGTAGTTGTTGTTGTTGTTCGTATTCCCTTTTCTACTGATTTCTAGTTTGTTATGTCAATGGACTATATTATGAGCAAAGATAAAAGTCCCGAACACGAGTCTATCTTTTTTCATTGTTACATGATGGCTTTGGTTACAGATTAATCAATTCAATCTTCATTCTTCTAATTTTTTTATTGTTAAATCATTATACTGTAAGATGGAAGGAACTAAACTTTTGTCAAGCTTTAAAACACTCCAATTCAGAACTCAATAATTTTTTAAAATAAAATAAAATATAAAATTCTGCTCACAAATTAAACTCACTGCATAATAATGCACTGCAGAACCTAGATTCTTTTTTATACACAAGTACGCATGATTCTTCATGATTCTTTATTCACTGATTATTTTTACATCCAATGTGACAAGGGATTTCTTATTCTTTGGTAAATCAAGTGTTGGGATCAAATATGCATGGAAGTAGGAAGAAATCTATAATTGAATAAAATTTTACTAAAGGAAAACTATATAAATAGAAAGGATTCATAAATTTAATGTACTAAAATTTTGAGTCTAGTGTCAAGTTTATTTATATAGATTCTTTTAAAGTTGAGAGTTTGTAATCTTAGTTGTTCAAAAATTATAAGAGTTTTATTTTAGTGAAATTATCTTTTTCAAGATTATAAATATAGGCTTATTTAAGAATCGAACCACCTTAAACTTTTGTATTATTTTTCTCTTTTTTTTTTCTTCTGTTTATGTTTTTGCCTTTGGTCCCAATAGTGGTATCAGAATTAATGGTCTGACAGAAATAAGTATAGAGATAGTGACACAAATAGATGGAAACCCCATTTACGTCCACTTAAAGCAAAGGACTCAACGGTTAGATGTAGCTATGTGGAGATTGGAAGGCGCACATCTAAAGCAAAGGATTTAATGGCAAGATGTGGATCCAATGAATTCTCGTAAGTAGAATAACATATCAACGTGAACGTGTGATGGATTCACACTTTATGAAAAGATTGTTAAGGTCAAATATAAATAGAAATGTAAGTAACCCTCACAATAGATAAAGTTGAACTTAAAAAAAAGGTATGTGACTAAAAAGAACTTAAAAACCTAATACTTTATTATTTTGCATCAAAAGATAATATCAAATCTATTTATATAGTTCTTTTCAAAATTTAATATGAAAATCCAATAGATCTCCCTAATATTTGAAACTCTCTCAAACCTTGACATATTAAGTATATGAAAAATGATAGCCTCAAAAAATTAAATAGGAAAAGAACGTACAAGTGTTATTTTGAACCCCAAGGGTCAAGGGTGAAACCTTATTACGAAGAAAGCAATATACAAAGCCTCTCAATCCTACTTAACATTTTTATGGCTTGTGATGGAGCTCAAAGCCTGAGTTCGAAAAGGTTACAACTTGCAGCATAAAGGGGCACCCAAACTCTCCATTCCAAGTGAAAAGAGGTTGATATTATCTTTCATTTTCATGGATCCATAAAACAGTGACTGTGGTTTTGTAAGCTTTGGGAAACATAGCCCAGAAGTGAAGCCATTGATCAAGTCAAGTGGCCATGGTGCCCAGGGATGGTTGAGCTCTCACTTTGTCCCCTGGAATTTGATCTGCAACCAAAGAAAAAGGTCAAATGAAAATAATTGTTATTCAGACAATAAAAGCCCTAAAATATTATTTAGGTAATTAACTTTGCAGGAGGATATCTGAGTTCATAATATATCTAGTGCATCCAACATGTCTCGCCTTTTACCTTGAAAGTATGTTTGGAAGTAGGGAAGAGAAAAACGGAAAAGAAAGGAAAATTGATGGTTGAATGATAATTTTCCTTTCCCTAATTTAAGAAAACTTTCTCTTTAAAAATCTTTCAGATTAGAAGAACTTAAAAATATAAATAGGGGATTTTGCAAGATTAGCTGAAAATCCTCCATTATCTTCCTCCTCCATTAGTCTCCATCCAAACAAAATTGCAAAAATTGAACTCCTTATCACTTCGTGAGTCTGATGCTTTAGAAGAAGGCTTAGATGTGATTTTGAAATATATTGTTAACATGAACAGATAGAAATTTTTAGTGATTTGAGAGTTTAGAATTGAGAAAGGCACTTACTGGCGAGTGGAGCTTCGTGAACAAAAAAGCATGCAGCAATGACAATGTAACACAGGGAAAGGACCACTCCTTTCATATAGTGTGAGGTTCCATCCTAAATGAAATACAAAAAAATCATATTGGTCATATAAAATATTTTATGCATAATAATAATAATAAATATCCAAATAAGAAATTGTGCAAAATCAAATTACCTGCAAAGTGAAAGCTGTAACTATTATTGTGAAAGCAAGACACCCAGTTTCTAGGAGATTAAAATCTAGATCCATTTTTATACCCATTGTCCATGCAACAACCACACTTAATGGAACCTGAGACATTGATCATTAGATAATAAGAATTTATTGGCAAACTAAAATTAGATTAATTAATGACTTTGTCTATAATGATAATCATAATCTTAGTTGTTCAGTGTTACCACAAACATAGAAATTTGAGTTGCAGATCCCATAGCAACACCAAGGGATAGATCCTACAAAATAATCACAGCGTTATATGTATAAATATATTTTAAAGCATAGTATCTCAAGTTTATGAAGTGATGAAATCTTCTCCACATTATGAAAAACCATACCAACTTGTTCTTAAAAGCGAATATGACTGAACCAGCATGTTCTGCAGCATTACCCACAATTGGTAGCAAAATTATGCTAATGAAGCTTACAGAAATGCCCCACGAATCTGAAGCAGCCTGGTTAATAATAATTAAAGAGATCAATACTTCCAAATAAACAAGAATGAGTCAAATTACATATGAAGTTAATTATGTGAATATATACCTCAATAGTTCCCACAACATATTCAGAAAGCAAAGATATCATGAGTGTCATACCCACCAACCAGGTAAATGCACCCCAAAATCCTATCACAGCCTTCTCTTCATCTTCATCTTCCTGGTCATCATTCCACTTAAACTATTCAGTTCTGGGCATTCTTTCTGCATTTGCCATAATTTTTTTAAAATTGTACTCCCCCATCCTCAAGAAACACTCACCCTTAAAAATCACCATGACCTCCATATTTAAAAATTAACAAGTAATTATTTACTTAGAAATAAAATAAAAAATCAGTTATTAATTTTAGAAACACAGTTACGAGAATAATCTTATCTCAAGAATTTCCTAACCCACTTCTCTATTTTTTAGAGTATGCTTGACTCGAGATGAAAAAAGAAGAAAGGATTAAAAAAAAAAAAAGGGAAATTGATTTAGATCTAAATTAAAGCTTTGTCTCTTTTCCTTTCTGTTATTTGCAATCTAAGCACAGGGTCTATGGCAGTTGTTTTAACACTTATCTATAGAATGAGAATTAAGGGGGGCAAAGGCTGGTCCATTATATTTCTCCTTAATTTCTTAGCATATCAAGTTATGTATTATAAATATTCAACAAAAGTTATTATAAATATTCAACAAAAGTAAGTGATTTTTCTTTTTGTAAAGGAAAAACAGAGTTGTTTTCTAAAATTTTAATTAAAAAAAAAAAACTTTGGGGTTCATCTTAATTACCTCTTGTGAATCAAACAACTCTCTGTGAGTTTTCAATTGGAAGAAGATATATGCAACATATGCTAGAAGCATAACGATACTGCTTGCTCTTGACAATTTAAGAGTACAAGCGGCTATTGGGTAATAGCCCCCTGCTAGGGCATATTTGAAGATCAAGGGCAGCAAATGGCAAAGCAGCCCCAAAAGCAAAAGTAGTGAGTTTACATCTGCCTGTTTCTGTTCAATCAAACAAAATAACAAAATTAAACAAATAGATTCAACATGTACTTTTGATCAATTAGTATTGATGAAAAAATAGTGAGTAAAATTGCTGCAAGTAAAATAACAGAAAGAAGCCATACTCTGTCATATCTCTGTTCTTTCTTAAGGTTGGCTAGGCCTCCACAGAGAAGTGAAGTCCCAAGAACCAAGAGAAGGTTAGAGAGAATGGAACCCAGTAGTGAGAATTTCACAACATTCACTTTGTTCTTGTGAAGTGCCAATAATGCTATGATCATTTCAGTTGCATTACCACAGGTTGCATTCAGAAGCCCTCCAACTGTCTCACATTATATGTAGAGTTTATTAGTGCTGCGTTCTAGTTCAATATAACCATCTATTATTTGCCCAGTTGACACTTATTATTATTTTCATATTCTTAAGCTCTGGCCTGATATATGTCTCTTTCATATTACGGTTAGGTATTTTTAAGCGTTGTTCGACTTCGATACTCATTAATTTGAGAAAAATATCATGCTGGTTCTTGAAAGATTTTAACACATTAATTTAGTTTTTAAAAGTTTATTGTCATCAATTCAGTTATAATCACATTCATTTAGTGTTGATAAGAGGTTAACTGTCATTAATTTAGTTCTTGAAAAGTTTTAATAATGTCAATCTAATCTTTAGTTCATGACTAAAATAATACGTTATTTAAAACATTAAAACTAAATTGATATAAATAAATTTTCAAAGACTGAAATAATAACAACAGTATCTTGTAAAAATTAAAGTGATAGATATTCTATTTTTATTTTATATCACAGACAAAGTGTTCCTTGACTTAATTAATTTGTCATGCATAATATATTTAGAATTTTATTTGAAAGTGCTCTTAGATGGACAAAAACTTATTATATTATTCTTTACAAACTGGATTCATTCTTTTAGATTGACAATAATTAACTGAATTTGTTCACGAAGATACCCAAGAGATGATTAAAATAATAATGGTATACCTGTTGGGCCAGTGTAATATGCAATTTGCCTTGAATTCCAAAAGAGAAATAGTTATGAACAAGTCAAGAACAAAAATGTTAGAAAATGTAATATGTCAAATTATAATATAGACACAGACATACATTATAGTGTCCAAATTGAGTTTGGGGGCATGATGCAAACTTACTCAGTGAGGAAGCTGACACGTTCAGCTAGTGGGGCGAGTCCAAGTAAGCTCAAAGCAAATATCCACGGCTACGTGGCACGAAGTACAGTTCAAGTCATGAAAAGATCAATTCAGATTTAATTTAGAGTCTCGCTTCTCCAAAATTTTTTTTATAAGAAGCTTAAAATTAAAAAAAAAAATAGAGAGAGAAAAAGAAAGAATGTCTCATTTAATATATAAAAAAGAATAAAAATAAAAAATATATATGATTTTAAAAATAAAAAAAATATTATACTCATACTTTTAAAAAATAATAAAAAAGATAAAAATTATTGAATAATAATTATAAAAGAATAATAAATATTCCAAAAAAGAAAAAGAATGAAATTCCATTCGTTTCCCTCGACCAAACAGGGCAAGAGTGAAAAAAAAGTCTCAAATTTATTTTTACTTTCTTACCTTCATTCTTTGTATCACCTTTTTTTTTTTGTTAATTTTACAAAAAGCTTACAACCATAAATTTTAAACATCCTTACTCTTTAGCTTATCATAATTAAAAGACACATGCAGGCAGAGGGAGGAAGTAAAAATTGTGACGTAAATTCTATTTATAAAAAAATATATAAATATATCAAACATGAAGCATTATATCTAATACGTTATTTGTGTGATACATTCATAAATGAAAGTCTCATAAAATTCAATGAACTCCACTATATTAAATATTTGTGAATGTAATTAATATATAACGTCATATAACATGTGCTTAAGAAAAGTTCCTGAGGTAAAATTTTGAGTGAAATCTGACGTAATAAAGTAATATAATATATAAAAAATGAAATAGATACTTTGCAGAATTGTTTGAAGTGCAGTTGAAAAACAAAAAAACCAAGATTAATTTTTTGGTATTTGCTTTCTAATATCAGCCTTACTCCCTCAATCTATCATTCTATAACTACGTAGCATTAATTTTATCAAAACTGCAGAGTATTTAGACGCAGAAATGAAATGCTTCATACTGCTTACTCTTTCAAAGCGATAGAAATCAGCAGCAACAGCTAAAGGGATGGCCGGAAAAAGCACAGCAAGCTTAGTGCCGAAGATGACCTCTTGCAAGTTGCTCATGAAATTCCTAACCATTTGGAATCGGACCACATTATGCTCTGTCGTCACCAGAATTGAATCTGACTTCTTTCTCACCGTCGAAGACGAAACCATCGTGTTCTGGGCCTTCTTTCCACTACCTTCTCTATTCTTCTCCAAGTCCTCTTCCATGGCAATACGAAATCAAACAAACAAATAAACAGATAGATTAAACGAAGGGATATATATATATATATATATTCTGATGGATAATATTCTCCCTCTAGTTAATGAGGGTGGTGTAGAAGTGAATGAGCTTAAATATGTGACACTGAGAAGCTTATTAAATATGTATTTTGAAACTTCGGGGAACTTTCGTAGCATATGGTTGCATGAGCCACGTACTTGCATTTCCTTCGTATGAGTGAGAGGTGGTGTTTTACCGTTGCACAAAGTTGGCAGGGAGAGGCAACCACTCAGCTTTTTGTTTGTTTCAGTCATCAGAAACAACCAACGAAAAAACAAGAAGCTACGAGATAAATATTAATTATGGGTTTACCTCTTTCTTATTTGGCTTGAAATTTTTTCTATTTAAAATGTTTCCTTTTACTTGTTTAATTAGTTTAGTTTTAATATTTTCGATATTAAAGTTGACATTAATCACGTTAATATTAAGTTTTTGTTTAAAATTACTTTTATTTACACTTTTAATAATTTTACTGTCTTTTATAGTTATTACTAAAATTAAGCTAATATTATAACATTAAAATTTCCTATTTAATTTCAAAATGTTTTAAAACAATATAAAAATGTTAAAGATATAAATGAAATTCATATTTATAAATAAAGCAATTCATTATTTTAAATATTCATTACAAAATATTATATAAAATGAAAACTGAACAAATCATAAAAGTATTTTACAACTTTTACAAGAAAGTACACTAATTTTGTGTTAACCAGGAAAGTAGATTATAGTTTATCTATTAAAAGAAAATGAAAATACTATAAAAAAAAGATTTTGTAATTTTTGGAATTATCGCAAGTAATTAATTTAAGTTTATTTAGAAGTTTAAAATTTTTGAATTTGATCAATTAAACTGAAATTTAACCGCAGATTGTGAACATTTTTAATTGTGTAAATATTAAGCAATTAGTGTATTAAAGAATATATAATAGACGAAACTTGTGTTGTGGCACGAAAAAGTATAATATATACGTCCACAAGAAATTATACTGTATTGGGAATAGCTTCATTTCCCATAGCTAAACATTGGGAATTGAAGAGTTGTAACTAGTGCTCTCCTCGCTATGTCCAAATTTATAATTTCTAAATATACCCAGGTAAAAATTGAAACTGCAGTATATATACTATATTTGTATCGGATAATATATTAAATAGCTAGAGATGATAACAACGATATTTTTGTCGGACTTATTATGATCGCTTCCTTAATTTTTTGAGTTAAACATTATATTTGTTTTTTGAGGGGAAAAAAATGTTACAGTCAAGAATTTTATTTAGATATTTTATTCATTAAATTCTAATTTTAATACATTATTTTAAAAAATAACAAAAAAAATTCTTTGTTCTCTTTTAATATGAGAATATTTTGTGATTTTTATTATCATAAAAAGTATTTTATTATATTTTAAAATTAATGCACTAAATGTAATGTTGTAATATTAGATTTACATATATATACTTTTTTCGTATAGTAGCATGGGTGCATTTGTGACTTTTAAGCTTAATTAAGGCTCCATCTAAAAATATTCTTCTAATGTTGCTATTTTTGAATTTGTGTTTTGTAAAATTGATTCAAGGATGTTTCCTCTAATATTTTTTCAAATATTTTCATTAATCTAAAACTGGATTACTTTTTTCTGTTTGGCCCAAAAACCACTGGATTATTTTAATATCTAATTTTCATATATTAACAACAACATATTATATATAGTGATTTAAATTTTTTAAAGTCATAATATATACCTCCTATAAGTAATAAAGTGTCTTTATCAACATAATATAATCTAATATTAATTAATTTTTTATTTTTTAAAAAATACTTAAATTATATAATTTTTTATTTTAAAAATTACACTCCCTTCTGTGAAATTAAGAAAAAAAAACTACATTAACGTAGCCTCCACTAAAAAAAATAATATACAAATATACCTATTTAAATTTAGCCAAATAGTCTTTATTTATTATTTATATCATATAACAAGTATTTAATATATATTTAACTAATAGAAAAATAGTCACATTTCTAAATTTAGAATAAACAAAAGTCTAGAATCTCAACACAAGATAAATAAATTAAAATATTTTTTAATAAGATATATTTTAATAAAAAAATCAATATTAGCCTTAATGATATTTTGATTATATTTTAACTTTAAAAAATTTGTATTTGTTTTCATAATAGAGAGAAAATTTGCAGAATTTAAACGTCTTTCTAAAGGAAAAAAAATTTAATTTATCCTATAATTTGTTAGATGAGAGATTAAGCATAAAACAATGAGAGAAAATTAAAAATTGGGCATTTCTTAACTCGAATAATCCTAATAAGTCTATTATTAATTATATGCATATCAATATACATTTTACGATATATTAATCTTTAAATATAATGTACTTTCTATCCCCCAAAAAAAATTATATAATAGATGTACAAATTTAGTAACTTCTAATTAAATTGAACTAATAGTAACTTCCATAAATATGTATATTTTTAATTTGGTGCCTCAAAATTTATTAATCTCATTAATTTCATTCATGTAAAGAGTAGTTTATATATAGTATCCTTTTCACGTTAAACTGAAATAAGTAACGTGATCTGATATAAAGATAATGCAATTATAAGTATCTTATACTACTTAAAATAGCTACAGTATTGTATTTTTTTAATACTTTATCATAATATATGTTTTAATGGCAATAACACTTGCTGTTCACATTAGTTTCACGTCATATTTTTGTCAAACTATATGTGTTAACGATCTTAATATAAAAATATATATAAAATATCTTTAAAAGGAATAAAATAATACATTTAAAAATATGAAAAACTAAATTAAAATAAAATATAACAAGACTAATATGTCAAATTCCGTCTAAACTTTTTATCCCCACTTTAGGTTGGCAAAATAGCAAATATCTTTCTTTTTTTTTTCTTGTGGCCAACAAAATTGCAAAACCTTAAAATAGAGCACGTTGCCCCTTTAAGCTGAAGAAAAATTAATATGAAAGCATTCCTTTGAGAAGTAAATTTCTGGGAATTTTCGAGAGAGAATCAAACGGTAGTGGGTGAGCGTCGTTTTTCCCTCTAAGCTGCGGTACATATTCCAAGCTTTTTGCCACCCTAGGATGATCAACGTCAAACGAAATTTCCAACCACACTGTCGTATTTACCATCCATGAACCTTACTTGAATTGTACTGGCCAGCCCGTTACGTTTTTGAGACTCCAAATTTCCTTACTTCCAAATCTAGTATCCGTGTGTAAATTGTTAATTAAGTTAACCAAGTCTATTAAGAAAAAGAAAAATTGGCTCAGATGAGACCCAATTTAGTGCTTCTTCCCGCTCCTCCTCTTTGTCCCTCACATGCTAAATTTTGTACCATATTGTCCAAAGTTTGATTAATTTCTCTTTAAACTGAAGTTATCCTTTGTTTAAAAGTAGCAATAATCCTTTAAATTTGGGAATTCTTGCAAGGACTGTTTCAATTGGAGACTTGAATTAGGAATTCTTTTCTTGTGGAAGCAGTGATTTAGGAGAAAATTTCTTCAGAACGTAGTTTCTGGGATTTAAAAAAAAGGGGGGGATCGTACTCCTTATTTCGTAAGGTTATTATTCCTGTCACTTTTATATAAATGTCTTTAAAGTTTTTTTATTTACATGTATTATTAATTTTTATCTTTTTTTAATTATTTTACTCGTATTTATATTTATATTAAGTTAAAATAAAATATAATCTAACCTAAGAATTAACTCTCAGTCTCCCACTTCCTCTCCACGACAGAGATCCCCAATGAAGATCTATGGAGACTCGAGGAATGGAGATAGGAGAAATTCCCTCTATTATAAGGCTTGATAACAAGGATGAAAAAACATTAGGTAACAAGGACGTAAAGCAGAGAAACACTTCTCCCTTTCAGATTGTTATCCCTAGCTCAATTGGAGTGATACTTGAATTATAAATTAATAGTTAAAATTAATATAAAAATCATTATAAACTGTAATAAAATATTTTTTTATTTTGCATTAAATTAGTTTTTTTACTTAATACGGTTATATATATACACACACACACACACACTCGTGAAAATCTTGACATTTTAGCTATCAGGGTCTCCCTATCTCTTGCACCGAACAGCCGTCCTCCTCAGCGGCTTGGCTCTTTTGCATCAACACTGTCTGAAGACAACCGCACCGATTGCATTTGATAAAAACAAAAAACAAAAATTGCAGGAACACAGAAAAGAACTGCAGGATGTAAGATCCATCATATTAAAACTAATGGGGGGCCCACTTACGATTCCATAAATCCTTTTCTAGTAATCTTGATCCTTTTGAAGCATGAATTAAATAAAATATTTTTAAATAAAAATATATATAAAGAGAGAAAATATATATATATATATATATATATATATATATATATATATATATATATATATATATATATATATATTTTTTTTCATTTTCACCCTTTTTTTACCCTTTTTATTTCACTCTACCACAAAGTTACTTTACAGCCTTTATATATTTTAAAGTATCTGGATTCCTATTCCAAAGCTGAATATAGGCCACGTCTCACGATCAACGAATCAGCATTGAGTATATTAACATTTCTTTTTTTTTTTAATATTATAAAATTTTAATTTCATATATTTTTGCTTGTTTTTAACCTAAGCATGAGATATATAATTGTAAAATCAAATTAAATTATTTTTGTCTTATCTTCATCTATGTGTTGATTAGGATAGATCCCCACAATTATTTGTATAACTGTAGAGGTGCATTCAATAATTTTTTAAGAAATTAAAAAATTATAATTATAATTATAATTATATGATCAAAAATTTTAATTTTCAGTCACTTAAGATTAAAAATAAAACATTAGAAAACATTGAATGTTCCCCCACAACTGTCCATAGGACAATTGCAAGAATTCCTTCCTCGTGTTGATTACGATACAATTAACTCCATTGGTGTCCTATTTAACAAATTATGAAATGAAATTATGCTTAAAGCATGTGACCTCTGTTTTTCATCTCATCATTCCGACCACCATCAAGTTGTAACCTATCATCCAACTAGTTCAATGTTTTAAACGTAATTTCACTTCATAACCGATCATTTACCCAATCCATGATGATTAAATCATGAGCTCATGGATGAGTTAGTTGTAATGACACCAACTTTTATTACAACGTGAAAGGAAGGGTTTAATTACATCATTGGAAAAATAAAATCATCAGAGGCAACATTGATTCATTTAAAAATGAAAAATACTACACTGAAACTTTCAGAATACTAAATGAATAAAAAACATGCTTAAACAATTGTTAAGATGTTCAACTAACTGAGTATATAGACTCGTTATACCAATAGTTACGGTACATTTAACCACACTATACAATCATTTTCATTTTTTTTCTTTTGGTCTTGAATAATTATTGTTTCTAAAGTATATTACACTTTTTTAATTTTTATTTGACTTTTTTTCTTAATATAAACTTAACACCTTACAGTGTTTAAAAAAAAAAGAGATAAAAATGTACCCTTTTCATCCTTTATATCTCAAGTCAATTTAAATTCCATTTTAAATGTCTTTTCTAATCAATTTTATCCTAGATCTTTATAAAAAATTTTAATATTTTCTTAATGGCTAATAACATTAGAATTATTAACGAGTTAAGTTGACGTATCTGTGAGCTAACACATCTTACATCGTAGCCACGTCATCTCTTATTTCCTCTATCACCTCATCTCTTCCTCCTCCTCCTTCTTCCATTGTTCGAAAATGGGGACACCAGAGTTTTCATATTGCCAATGCACAGAAAACCACAACACTAATCTGAAAATAGGAACACTAAACTTTACATATTGCCAATTTACACGAAACCATATTGCTCTTACATAATCTTAAAAGAGGAATGTTGATGGAAAAATTTCCAAAGAAATTTTTGTTAAGTTTTAATTATCTCAAACAATATAATATGTTTTTAAAAGAATATTTTGGAACCCAAATACTTTAAAGTAATGTGTTTTACAAGGAATTCGAATATGTTTGGGCCAAATGTGGTTTATTAATGCAAATCTATAATATGCCAAAAGTGTTCTTAAAAAAATTGGATTTGGGCCATAGATATTTTAAGAAAAAACTGTTTCTAATCATCTTAGGCCGAATGCGTTTTGAGAAAATCAGGTTTAAACTCAGAGATGATTTACATGGGCTAAGATATTATGGGCCCATAAGGATTTTAAGAAGGAATTAACCTTTTGCTTCATTGATGTAAATCTTAAATCTAGGCTATTTTAAGGAAAATCAGATTCATGTGTCTTGGCCAAAAGTTTTCTTGATAAAAATCCTCATGGAGTTAAACAAGTTTTAAGAAATTTTTTTTTTTATGAATTTGAGCCAAATTGTTTCCATCCCATATTCGCTTGATTATTAAAGTGTAGGGCTATCATTTGCATTTGCTATCATGAGCCCAAAATGTTTTTAACAAATGGTTGCTTTATTGATGATGGGCCAACAGAAACATCAAAGAAGACAGAATGCTGCAAGCGCATAAAAGCTTCATAAAAAGAAATTGAGTTTCACTCTTTCGTCTAATATTTACAGTGAAGAAATGGACCGATAAACAGAGACCAGAAGACAAAATGTGACTGTGCAATAAAACAGAAGCTGCCGAAGAATTGTCAGAAACTAATTTTCCTAAACATGAAAGTATAGTAAGACAGCACAAAAGAAGAAATCAGCTGAAAAGTTGCTGCGCAAGTTGTCTTGTCCAACGTAATGCTATTCAATGCACTACAACAGAAGAGGGAGAATCAAGTTAACCTCTACCTTCCTTATTAGCTTAGGTTGTTCGATTAGTGCCTTGGAGGATTCCTAACTTCTTCTTGATAAACCAAGAAACCTTATCTTTAGACCACTAGAAGCCTTTCTTTCGTCTTACTACCTAGGATGTTAGATGAAATTCTTGCAACCTCTGTCCTAATCACTCCAAATATTCTCGACACAATCACTTGGAAACCTTCCTTAAAGGGTACATTCTTTATAAAAACAGCCCATCACCTCTTCATCCCTCTAAATGATTCCTTGCCCCTTCCTGGATATGGAAAATCCCATCATATCCTCATGAACAATTCTTCCTTTGGGGATCGTTTCACAATGGCCTTCCCACAACTTAAAGCTTGCACATTAGAAATTGCATCCCCTCTACTTTTTGCACATTTTGCATTTCCCAAATTGAATCAAATGCTTATATCCTTCAATGCTGTCGAATATCTTCACGAGTTTGGAAATTTTATGAAATTTCTTTTAACTTCTTCAAACCCTCCTTCTACTCCTGGCTTTTCAAATTGATGGAACCTCAAATCACCTTTATTCCAACATCCATTGGGAAACCATCTTTGCTTTTTACCTACAAAATTATTCAACTAGATAGATATAATCATATATTTAACCAAGCACCTTTTAGCCCCAGAACTTCATTCATCGAAAACAAAGGTAAAGCTGCATAATTCTTTTTCATCATTGGCCCAAAAATGTCTCTTAAAAAGAAACTTGATCATCAATATTCATATCAAGCCCCTTACCCCTTGGTTCAAACTAAATGTAGGTGTTTCTGGCTATTAAGACAAACACCTCAACATTGACCAATTTCACCTCAGCAAATAACTTAGCCTCAGGACAAACTATATCCAAATAAGTAATTCTAGCAATAGGTCATTCTAGAATAATTTTTTGTTTTTCCTTTGTATACATGTGTCTACATCTGAACAATTATTGTCTCTATATATAGACACGTTTTGTATTATTCCTGGTATGTTGAAAGATGAATACAAAGTTTTATTTTGTGATATCTTTTCTCTAGCTTAATATGGTATCAGAGCCTCTAACATTTGTCAGTAATGGCCGACCCACCACAACCTAAAACACCCTCCTTCTCCTCTCTTTCTCATTTCGATGCTTCCTTTTTATCTTCTTCTCCAACTATACCCTCTAATGTGTCGCATTTTGTTTCTATTAAATGTATTTTACGTTATTTATGTGGGACTTCTGATTTGGGTTTACATATTTCCAATTGTTCTTCCTCCGCTTTAGTTAACTTTCCTGATGCTGCCTCCTTTCCCACTTCTTTAGTTGCTTTCTCTTATGCTGATTGGGGTGGATGTTCTATTGATTCTCGGTCTACTGCTGGCTTCAACATTTATTTTAGTTCTAATCTTGTTGCTTGGAGTTCTAAAAAGCAACCAACTGTTTCATGTTCTAACATTGAAGCTAAATATCGATCTATAGCTACAACCATGTGTGAACTTATTTGGATTTAGAATTTGCTTCAAGAACTTGGCATCTTTCTACCACATTCACTTATTTTGTATTGTGACAACCTGGGAGCTACTTATCTTGCTGCTAATCCTGTCTTTCACTCAAGAGCTAAACATATTGCACTTGACTATCATTTTTTTTTAGAAAGAGTTGCTTTGCAGTCTTTGCGAATTATGATTGTTTCTTCTAAGGATCAACTAGCTGATATCATGACTAATCCTTTGATTTCACATTGTTTTTCTCTTCTTCGTTCGAGTCTCAATGTCTGTTCTATATCATTGGACTCGCAGGGGCATATTAAGACAAACACCTCAACATTGACCAGCTTGACCAATTTCACCTCAGCAAATAGCTTAGCCCCAGGACAGACTATATCCAAATAAGTAATTCTAGCAATAGGTTATTCTAGAATAATTTTCTGTTTTCCCATTGCATACATGTGTCTACATCCTAACAATTACTGTCTCTATATATAGACACGTTTTGTATTATGCCTGGTATGTTGAAAGATGAATACAAAAGTTTTATTTTATGATATCTTTTCTTTGGCTTAATACCAGCTGTAAAAAGTTTGTCAATGCAAATGGTACTTTTTTGGAAATTGGATAGCAAGTTTTGCAAAATTCCTTGGAACAAGTGACGTCCTGCTTGCAAAATCGTAGGTAGTCTTACTTGGAGAAGAGCTTTCCATCTCTCTCAACATCAACAAGCTCAAAATTGAATCAAACTTGTCTTCAGCTATTTTCATGATCACTAGAATGAACTCCATTTGGATTTTTTATTAGAATACATTTTTTATTTAATTTTTTAGTCAAATCCATATTTGTAAAAAATATCATACATAAATCCTATACAAGTCAAAGTTGGATCCAATGAAGCCAACCTTGGTGTGGCAAGGGTTTTAAGGGAATAACTTTGATTTGTAAGAAGTAATGAAGAGGTAATAATTGATGTATAATAAGTTAATACTTAATACATAATTAAGTAATGATTGTTGTACAATAAAATAGTTAAAAGTAGTTATGGTTATTTATTATGGTATAAGTAGTAAATAATGATTAATTAGTTAAAATTAGTTAGTTTTAATTCATTTGATAAGTATGTGATATAATTAAATAATAATAATAATGATTGTATGATTAGTTGGTTAAAATTAGTGATTAATTTGTATGATTAATTAATTAAAATTAATAATTAATATTAATTATGTAATAATTGATTAATACATTTAGTTAAATAGTAAATACTAATAATTATTAAAGAAGTAGTAATAAGAAAATAATTATTAAGGAATTAAATAAAATAAAACAAATTAAAATAGAAAAAGTAGAGAAAATTGCATAAGGATATAAATAAAATTACAAATTATTGTTTAAAAATTAATAAAAATATAATATGCTCTTAAGTATGGGATAAACTAGATTAATACTACCAATGTTATTTTTTAACAATATACAAAATAATAATTTATTCAATCATATATATATATATATTAAAAGTAATGGTTGCCAGTACTACAACAAACTTTTCGCCTTTCATGTTGTGATCTCTCTTGACTTACAAGTTCTTCATATTCTTCATGTTGTTGATCTGGTGGATTGTTAATATGAGTAAGCAATGAAGAATTTAAATCAAACGTAGTAGAATGCACAAAGAGAATCGGATGTTGAGGAGTCACAAACCCATAATGTCACGATTCTTCAATTTCAAAAAATTGATCACCATAATCATTAGGTCATCAAATAATGATGTGAATGACTCAAATTGAGAGGGATCGGGAGATTCAAATTGAGACAATGGTGAAGGAGGCACATGATAAGAGGGACTGGCTTCTCCAAAATCTATATATTGGCTAGTCAACATAAAAAAAGACGAGTCGACTGTACCAATGTGATGCTATGTCATAGCACCTCCATTTAGCATAGATAATACTGAAGCACTGATACCATGACAATTTTATTCATCGAGATCAATAATAGGCAATCAGGCTTACATGTAACCTTCACGTCTCTTATCTGGTATACCTTCTGGAATTTCTGATTATGGTAAATTAGGTGCAAGTGGAGCAGGCTGAGAGACCATTGTGAAATGCTATTCCACAAGAGCTAATAAGATATTCATTTGATTCTGATTTACCTTCTCTCAATGGTTATGATAGTCTATTTGTGAAGGGATCCTGAATGCTTAACCTATAGAGGTCATTAACAATATCGGCATAAAAAAAATTATAATAGTAAAACAAAGATATATGATATATTAAGAAAATAAAAATAATAAGACAAGTAAAAAATGTACTACAAAACCAACAACACCACTAGCGTGGTGGATCCACTAACGAATATAAGTCCAATATCATGAATTTGAAAGTACGATCCATGGGTGCTGAAGCTATGAGCGCCTAAAATAAGGCATTTTGCCATGCATTTTATACCTCAACAAAGTTTATATGCTCTTCTTGCTAATTCATTGAAGTTTTTTCTTGTAGTTATAATGTATGGCAAGCCCTTAAATTGATTTGAGAAGCAGGGGTTGGCTGTTGGCTACCAAACTAGCGGAGCACATGATTTGGACTTAATGATATGAAAACAAATAAAGGGCACTGAAGCTAGCCATATGTCTTAAAACGCCAAGCAATATCATAGGATAAATTCTCACACATTGTCTGATTCATAAGGCTGCTAAATGATCTATGTACAAAATATAAAAATAGTATAATAAATACATCATAGACAATAATTGATTTAATAAAGATCAATTCATGCGAAGTGAATAAACGTCATTATCTCACCTTGCATCCAATAAAATTTGATCTTGCTGTAAGACCATGACCCTAAGATGAGGAGGTCGTCCCACGTTTTTCTATTTGTGGTTTGAAATGAATATGTCACAATATATTGATAAAGAAATAAATAATATTTTGAATTTATATAATAAGTATACATTATTTATCATATCTTACCTGAACCCTAAATGAGGTAATGCCAGATAGATATTTATCTAGAGATCTGGTTGTAAAGGTTTTTATGGTGCTAACATCAGGAATCTAACCTATGCTCATAGATGAAGTAAGGTTAGACAACCATCTATACCTTGTTCCTCAAGGTTAGTTGCATTATAAAACTCTCTATATAAGAAAGTTAATAGTGCAGATCCCTAATTATATTCACCTACCTATTCGAAATCCCAAAATAATAGAAGGTACATTAAGTACACCTTGTGACTAGATTTATTCGACATAAGAAAATCACCAATCAACCTTAATATATATACACGTGTAAATCATCGCACATCTTCATCATTTACATCATATGGCATTTCATTGAAATGCTCAGTAGATAAGTCTCTAAATTATCATATTTTTATTAACATTTTAAGGGACTTATCATATGAATGCAAAAATTATTTTATGTTTTTAGTATATAAAATTAATAAATTTTAATAAGTTAGTATTTAGTAAATTTTGGTTTTATTTCTTTATTTTTTATCCTTTTTTGTTTCAGTTAAGTTGTTTTTTGTGTTTTTATTTATATTTCTATCTTGCTAAATTATTTAATTTTTATTAGTAGGTTATAAATAGTAATTAGATGAATTTTAGGTTTTTATATGGTTAAAATTATAAAGAAAAGTTTAGAAGTCTTGAAATACAAAATAACAAGAGTTGAGAAAATTTGCTGAAAAATGATTAAACAACAAAAAAAGAAGAAAAATAAAAGGAGAAAAATATGGCTCTTAAAACTGATGCTAACAAAAATGCAACTCTGCAGCTCACAGAGAAATAAAAGTAAAATAAGTCGTGATGTGAAATTTCGCACCACGGCGCTTTTGACCATTGCAAATGAAAATTTATCTGCGCCTTGGCATTTTTGAGTGCTATGACGGTGCAATTCAGGAAAAATGCAAAACATACCATTTTTAGTTGCGTTTCATAAGGGTTTCAGCATCTCTTTAAATTGAGGCTGCCATTTTGAAGGTTTTAGAAAAGTATAAGAAGGGTTTGGAACTTCATTTGCCATGGGAGAAGATTGGATTTAAGAAATATTCACCAATTAAATAAGTTTTTCTCTTTTTTTCTTTACTTTTCCTTGTGCCCATTTGGTTTATGATCTATTCTTAATGTTGCTATTTCTTGTAATTATGAGATAAATTTGTTGATTTTGGATTATAAAAACTATTAAATGATTTGGGTAACCTAAATAAATTTGGAAAAAAGATTTTAGAATTTGACCATGAATTGGATAGTATAGGTTCATAAAATTTACAATGTTGAGTGAATTGATTTATTTGTAAGATTAAAATATTCCTATCAACCTCATATAGCCATATAAGAACTTATTATTGATTAAACTTCTAAATCAACTATATAAGGAATTTTGAATTAGTTAAGGAAATACCTATATGTAATTTGGAAGATGCTTATAGGTCAATTAAAGTCTTAGGTTATTAATGGCATTAAGAGAATGATAAGAAGAGGTAATTAGTTTATATAAAATGCTAGGGGAAATCATAATCCCAAATCATTTTGCTTTTCAGTTTTATCTAGAATGATGTCTTTCTTTTATTTTATTTTTATTCTTTACTTTTATGTATTTAGTTTAGTTTAATTTCATATCATCTTTTTATTGTTGACTTGATTTATATTAAGGTGCACAATTTTAGTACTTAATAATTATCTTAGTGACAAATTCTTGTGGAAACAATACTCTATTCATCACTTTATTACTGTTGTGATATGTATACTTGTGTGTATGCTTTAAAAAAAAACAATATTAGCCAAGCAACTAATGAAAACTTTTTGTCCAGTTATTTTGTCATCTGATTGTGTAATTTCAAGTAGTCACTCACATGTTTGTAGCCATATGAAATTTGTACAACCAATAACAGGCCTTTTTGTGCACTGGAGGTTTAACTGTACAACAACATCCTTCAAAGTGATCATACATTCTTTACAAATAGTGTAAAAAGTATAGGTCTCAAGCTGCCATCTTTCACAAGTGCTAACACAAGTAATAGATCATATTCAAATTAGCCTAATTAGGTAGTACCATAGAATCCAGCCTATCAAAAATAGTCAAAAATAGCGAGAGAAGGTAGGGGTAACCGATCACCGTACATGACATGTCATAGTTGAAGCACTCAATCATCCTACAAGAAAATATAAAACATTATACGTACATTATTACAATTGAATCAAATAAAATATAAAATATTATAAATGTGAGATTATCTTATGTGACCAAGTCACATGGCTTGTGACACGTGTCGCGTCTAGAAGTACAAAAAGGAATCATCCTCCTCATTATGTTATAGATAATACAAAATATGATAAATCTTAATTATCAAAAATAACAATAATTGGTTATTATACACAAAGATGTGATTTATCCAAAAGTAAAGTCTCAACCCATATACATTCAGGCTAAGTTTCTATACATATACATGTTCATAAATAATAAGATATATTCAAAAGTAAAGTCCTAACTTATATACATTACAACCAATATTTTATACATATACATGAAAAAGCTTGATCTTACTATTGTCTAGTGAGATGATGGTGTAGATAAATGGAATAATTATAACTAACTTCTTTGTATAACCCGTACTTATTTGGTTGACCCGGTTGTATCTAATTTATTTTGCTATGTATGCATGTTGAATGAGAATGGCCTTTTGCTCGAATCATCAATAGATCAGAAATCAACTTTGGCAAATCTATTTGTGGCCAATGAACTTTACTCCCAATAGGTTGAAACTCATTGTTATATGCATTGTGCATCATTTCCAACCAATAAACATGGTTCACAAATCACAAATACCCAAGGCCAACATTACTACAAGCCACAATAACATACTGACATGGGTACTTTCAACTAAGTTCATCTTGCAACACCTACTAAATTGATGATTTTGGACATCGTATGTCTCCTTAACTTTAAAAGATGTCGCTCTTCTATCAAATACATAGAAAACACATGCAGAGGTAGCTTGCATCATTGGAGCCAACTTCTTTATAAGCATCTAACAAAATACTTGGCCGACCACTATCTGTGCAAGCATCTATTGACCATTCAATGATTCAAGCGCACACACAAGATGCACAAATAACTGTACATGGTTGCTTTCGCAAAACCAGTTATAGGCAAACTCTTGATGCCCTTAAAGACACCATTCATTGTCTCGGCTAGATTTGTTATCATGTGACTATAGTGTTGACCCTCTATGTTGTAGGCATATGACCATTGCTCCTTGGGAATGTTAGTTATCCAAATAGCCACAAGGCCATGTAAAATTACCAACTCGGCCAAATGTGCATAAATAATATGATGCTCATATACATATATAATATTTATGAATTTTTCTTCAGCCAATTCGTCTCATGTGCTTTATGCAAGTTGCAAGCTACATGCTGAAGACAAAAGATATAATGCCCATATGGTAGCTGTCACCCTACTTTCAAATTAGAGATGACAAATAAAATTGAATGATGTCTATTTGATATTAAGCAAATCCTTCTTCTACTATTGACAACACTTTTAAGAATATTGAAAAGGAATCATGCCAAAACTCCTCATATCTCTCCTTCCACAATAACAAATGCAAGGGACATGATCTTCTTATCACCATCTTGAGATACAATTATAAGTAGTGTGCCCTTATATTTTTCATATAAAATGTCTCATTGACTTAGACAATCAGATTGAGGTATTGAAATGCATCAATGCATAGCTTAAATGCTTAGAATACTCAACAAAACATCTTCATAGGTTGCCCATTTAGAAATACTAAACAACAACTGCCTAGGCAATACTGCATATAAGCTTCCTCAATTTCCAAATTGCAATGGCAAAAGCGCCGTGTTTTGCCTTCCATACCTTTCTATAAGAGATAATATGGCTAAATAAATTTTGCATTCTCTCAATGATTTGAGAAATTTTAACCTCTAGTTGGTCCGTTGCCATTGCTACGATACATGGTGATATAACATCAGAATCCAACTTTGAATGGTATTGAGACAATGTCAAAGATAAATATGTATGTGGTCTCCCATATTTTGTAATATCTCAATGTGTCCTTTTTGGTTTTTTACATGCTCTGACTCTCTAACTGCAATTGTGATCATAATCAATACACTGATATTATTCATTTTTTTTACAAAAGAATGATACACATGAAATGTATGGTGCACTCGTATAAAGTAAAGCTTAATTACACGACATAATGCCTTTATATCTACATATTGCATACCAACATTTAACTTTCAATTGTCATTAAGATTCATAAGCTCTCCCCTTCAAAGAAAATCGAACCACTTGCTACCTTTGCATTAACCAGTGCTAAAAAGGTAAATGTTGGGTCATTATATTCACTTGTAATTTCATTCATTGTAAGCTCCCTTAGACCATCCCTACCATTGTTGGTCTCCACTTTGGACTCATTATCATCATCATTATCATCATTATAATCATCAAAGATGATAAAGTTATATTCATCCTCATATTCATCCTCAAATTCATCTATTACAAATTTTTTTAAGCTCGGACCCAAGCCTCGCCTAGTATTGTTTGAATAGTACTGGACGGGGCTTAGTCTATTTTTAAAAAAATAATTTTTTTTTTAAAATTTTATCTTTTTTAATTTTAAATTTTAAATACATTTATTTTATTACTTATTAGGCTTACTTTTTTCTTATTTTAAATATTAAATAGATCAAAAAATATTATAAAAAAATTAAATAACTTGATATATATACACATATAAGATAGTAAAATTTCTCAAAATAATAATTTTTAAATAATATTATTAATTAATAATTTATTTTATTTGAATTATAATTTATTCCTAATAATATATTATGTAATAAGTAAGAGTAAAAAAATATAATAATCATATATGTTATATAATTCTTTTTTATTTTTATTTATAGTTATAAATACATTTTCTAATAATATTATTTATTAATAATATATAAAAAAATAATTATAATATGGTGGACTCGAGCTCAGGCCAGGCTTTAAAAAAAGCCCAAACTCGAACCATTTTATATTCGAGTTTTTTAAAAGCAGGCTCGTTTTTTATTGGACTTTTTTTTAGGCTCATATCCATTTTTTTGGGCCAAGCTTTTTAGGCTGGGCAAGTTTTTCTGGCCCAGGATCAGGTCTATCCATTAAGTCTTCTATTATAATCATAGGAGATTAAGATAAAGTATTGCCAAATACTTGATAGAATAAACTTGACTGAGACATGTGGTCAATAGAGAGAATGTTATATTGTCCACTATAGCTGGCTTATGGAACAAATTGGTGAACATCTCTGAAATATACACTGAATGGGGATGCCTGTTCTACTACTTCATTCATATTACTAGTAGACGACTAAGACATGTGATCTATAAAGATAATGTTATATTATCCACTATAGCTGGCCTATGGAATAAATAGGTGAACATCTCTAAAATATATGTTGAATGGGGATGCCTTTTCTACTGCCTCATTCATATTACTAGTAGATAGGAGTGTTAATACAACATGATCCTCCTCTGGTTGCCATTTGAGGTTCAAATCTATTTCATTATTTAAGATACTTGTAACAACTTTGCATTAGTCAATTGAGATGAGAAACATGAGTTTACTTGCCACATCTGCTATATATTAGCTCAAATACGAATTGATTTGGGCAAAGTTGTAACATTTGTCCAACCATCTACTTCAATCTCTCCAAAATGATGTTTGAATCAATCGTTATTATTTTCACTTTGACATACTCAAATGTCATACCATTTGAATTATCAAAAATTCATCCATTTGCAAATATATATACAATCTCATTTCTAGTGGTCATTATTTTTTCCTATAATAATATTTGCAAATAAAAAAATATAAGAAAAAATTAATTCTAACAAAATAACTATAATCACACAAAAATTTTGCAAAAGAAATAAACATATCAAAGACAATAAAAACAAACTAAATAAATATAATAATAAAAATAATTGCAATGTACATAAATATAGCACAAAATAGATATAGGAACAAAATCTAAAGCAATGTAAACAAAATAGATATTACTACAAAATTTAACCCAGTCATAATTAATATAACCAAAGAAAATAAATAGACAAAATTAAATATACCACAAATAATAAATTCAAACATAATAAATTTAGACAAAAAATAAATGTTCCTAAAATAAGTATTAAAAAATGAATAGTAACATGCCAAATATAGCAAAAAAGCAAATGTTACCAAAATAAATACATAAAAAAATTAATGCAAGCAAACTAAATAAATATAACATAAACATTTAATGGACACAAAATAAATATAACAATAAAAAGTAAATAAAATAGATATAACAACAAGATAAATGTAAATAGTATAAATATAAGACACAAAAAAAAATTCAAACATAATAAATATAACAAAAAATAGATATAAATAAAATAAATATAATGTAGAAAATAAATGTAAACAAAAAAAAAATCATACCCTAAAAAATGTAACCAAACTTAAAATAGAAAAAATAAATGGAAATATAACAAACATAGCCAAAAAATTAAATTTCTTCTAAATAAATGCAAAAATTAAATAAATTTAACACAAAATCAAATATAATCAAAGTATATATAAACAAAAATTAAATACCCACTAAATATGTATAACAAAAACATTAATTTCAACAAATTAAATAAATAATACAACAACAATGAATGTAATAAAAAAATAATTAATGCAAACATAATTACTATAATAAAAAAATAAATATAAACTAAGTATATATATGCAAAAATTAAATGCTACTAAAGAAATATAACAATAAATAAATTACAACCAAAATAAATATATTATTAATAATTTATGCAAACAAACTTATTATAACAACAAAATAAATATAGTCCCAAAAATAATTGCAATTAAAATAAATATAACAATATATTAAATATAGGTATATAATTTAACAATCTATAAAAAAATTAAAAAAATTTACTAACCTTATTAAGTCAGATGAAGAAAATTGAACGAAAGAAATGAATCTTTTAATAATTAAAATAAATCCAAGGCAGAAAATTAAAATATTAATATATGTAAAAAAAATAATGTAAGAACTTGAAAAATCAAATTTGGCTGAAGGAGAAGAAGAGGGACGTGTGATATTGATGAAGAAAAAGAAGAATAAGCACTTACAAGAATTAAGGCTGTTCATGGGTAGGGTCGGGACATCTAGTATATCTGATGCTCGACTCGATTAAGATATTGGGTTTGTTTTTATGCCAATGACCCGACCAACTTAAATAAGTATGATTTTATGTCGAGGTTAGAATGGGCTAGGGCAACCTGGGCTTTTTTTATTTATTTATAAACTAATACTTGTAATATAAAAATATATTTTTGTAAACTTATAGGTATATATTTCAAAAATGGGTTTTTAGAACTCTTATATTTTTATCAGTAATAAAAAAATAACCTAATATTATCAAGTAAAATAAAGTTATACTAGTATAATTAGTGTTAAGTAAATATGTGTATTTTTATTATTCAACAAAAAAAATATCAGCATATGCATCAATGATAAAAACAACTAAAAAGTAGAAAGGGTTTGAGTAGATAACGAAAGTTACAGTATGCAGAGAGAATTAAATGAAATAATATATATATATATATATAAGATAACAAGATATTGATAATTAAAAAAAAAGTAACTATTAAGGCGGGTTGGACAGAACATATCTTCACTTGTGACTAGGTCCAAATTAATATAATTTTGTTTAAAGTCTTATCAATTTATAATTTTGGCCAGTCCATCCCAATCCAATTAGGCTTGGTTAGAGCGAGCCTTTAGAACCAATAAATACCCTAACAAAAATAAAGGATTATATTTAAATAGAGAAAGCGAAAGATGCAGCAAAAGAAAGCCATTGGGATGGACTATGCGAAGGGGGGCGTTGGTCCATCCCATATTGTTAAGTTAAGATCTACAAAACAATGTTGTAGGCTCGGCCTGTCACATAGGCCTTACCCACAATTTCGTAGATGTAGGCTAACTTATTGTGTTGCAAGACAATTTAAAAAATTGTAATTAATTTAAAAAATTAAAAAAAGATAGGTTCCAATATCTAAATATATATATTTTAAAAAATAATTATAAACTTTGTGAAAGTTGGAATCAATTATTTTAACTTTTACTAAATTTATTTAAAAATTAGAATAATTAGTTTTGACTTCCACATCTTTTATAAGATATTGATTAATATTTTGTATGACAATAAATTTTAAAGTTTTTTTTTTCAATTAATGGGATCCTGCTCAAAATTTCGCTGCTTAAAATTCCACTCTCTTCTTTGTTATTCCCATCATAACTTCAAACAATTATAAAACATTCTTACCTCCCTCGAAGATTGGTCTATACGTCACATCTACATAGAGAAAAACACTTGTGCCTAGTTGCTTTCAAAACACAGAAGAATTACAACCTTCCCCTTTACCTGTTTCACTTCTATTTCACCTTTTGCCTCCTAGGCATTTCTCTCCAACAAACGAAGGCTTCGTTTGGTTCAACGGAGGAGAGAGAAGAGGAGATTAATGGATGGGAGGGGAGGGGAGGGGAGGGGAGGGGATTTAATGAGTTTTGTTTAGTTGGAAGGAAGAGAAAGGAAGAGAAGGGGAGATTATTGTTTGGTTCAGAAGAGGAGGGGAGGAGAGGAAAGATAATTATATTTGGATAAATTTACCCTTTATATTATTTTAATTTTATTTTTTTAAAAAAAGTTATTTATATCAATAATTTTTTTAAAAATTATAAGTTCTAATTTTTTTATTTTTAATTTCTAATAAAAAATTATCTTAATTTTTATTAAATATTAATATATTAAAATATTAAAAAGAACAAAAAAATTAAAACTTAAAAAATACCCCACTTCTCCCCTCCCCTCTCCTCCAAAACCCCCCAATTTGGAGGAGAGTCAAATTTGGCTCCCTTCCCTCCTCTCCAATTTTATTTAATCAAACACCTTATTCTTCCTTCCCTTCCCTCCAAAAACACCCTAAAGGTTCATCTTGTAGTAAAAGCACCCTTTAGGAGACAGCTTCGGCCCTTTTAATTGCCCTGTGTATCAAAGAAATAAAAAAGGAAAAGAAAAAAAATAATCAAAAAGCATGTTTGGTAGCCATAAAAAGGGGAGAAGGGAAAGTGAGAGAGAAAGGAAAATCATGAAAGAACCTATTTCATAGTAACGAAAAGGAATTAAGGATAGATTCATTCTTTTTTTTTTTTAAGACATACTATTCACTTCTTTGTTTTTGATTTAGAATAATATTGTTGTTTATTTAAGAAAAAAATATTATTTTGTCTTGATTAAGTAATGTTTTATTTCTATTTGAATATATTTATATTGAAAGATATTAAATATTAAATTATTTTAAAAAAATTTAAAATTAACTTTTTTTGCATTTAAAATGTTTAATCATTGATTTTCTTAAAACAATTTTAAGATTTAAAATATTTTAATATAAATATCTTTAATTCAAAATTATTAATTATAATTATTTTATTTTATGTTAACAAACGAAATTAATTTTTTGATTTTTTTAATACTAAGAATATTTTTGTTATTTATTTATTTATTTATTTTTATTTTTATATTATTTTTTCTACTAATGATAAAAATAAAAAATTTATTTTTTAATATTATATCAAAAATTATTTTCAATTATAGAATTATATTCTATTTTTATTTTTATTCTCATCAATAACCAAAATTTCTAGCTTTTGTTTTTTGGGGCCATAATGGAAGTTTCAAGACCAAACTAACTAAAATAGAAAGAAAAAAAAACACACACACACACACGGCGCGAGCCGGAAAGCAGGAAAAGAACCCAGGGGGAAGCTTAGCGCATCAAACCCGAGAAGATGGCGGAGAAATTGGCCCCTGAAAAGCGTCACAGTTTCATCCACAACGGTATAGTTCGTCTCTCAGTTTCTGGATTTTTTTGTGTTATTCTTTATGATCACCGAATGAAGCTATCTGCGATTAGGTAACAAGGTGTTCGAGTGGGATCAAACCCTAGATGAGGTGAATATTTACATAAACCTACCTCCTAATGTCAGTACGAAGCAATTCTATTGCAAGATTCTGTCGAAGCACGTCGAAGTTGGCATCAAAGGCAGTTCTCCATATCTAAATGTAAGCTAAGATCCCCATCTCATGTTTCCTCGCGGTTCGTAAGTTTTTTATTTTTTGGTTATACTTTCGCCTCTTTCCTTTTCATATAGGATCTTATTTTCTCATTCTTTGGTTGGGCTTTGTTATTTTGGTATGCTGTTTCAGCACGATCTTACTTGCCCTGTGAAGACAGATTCTTCTTTCTGGACAATAGGTAAAGGTTTAAAATTTCCCTACTTGCTGTTGGGCACTTATCGATTTGTGTTTTTTTTTTCCCCGCTCAAATATGTTAATATAAATGATTTTCTATGTTGTCATGTTCCTCTGATTCTAGTAACTTGGTCTTGGGAATCATTTTAGGTAGCTTGTATTCAAGGTCTCGGATGAGAAAATATGTTTATTTGACATTGATACTGTTTATGCTGTTTTTGGGTTTTGATGTGCAGAGGATGACATAATGCACATAACACTGCAAAAGAGAGATAAAGGTCAGACTTGGGCTTCTCCAATAGTAGGTCAGGGTCAGTTGGACCCTTACTCTACTGATCTTGAACAGAAGCGCCTCATGCTTCAGAGATTTCAAGAAGAGGTAAATTTCAACTTCATCGCCGTTCTTTTTCAGAACTGTGGTTTAAAACTTCAAAAGTAATTGCTATCAACTATGATGCATGGACACTTAAGGAAAAAAGTAGTTCTTGTCAAACACATTTCGAACGTTTGTATTAGAGACACAACACTGTAAATTATATATGGACATTTAATACTTTTTTCGTGTTGCATTGTTCATCTGCATCATTCCTTCTTATCATCAAAAGCTTATTTTAAATAAGGATGTACATCTGAAAAGAAGATTTTGCCTTCTCCTTTGTTGTTATGATCTGCAAACTTTATATTAGAGTCGCTCATTTTTTACCTCCAACTTGATATTATTTCTTTTCACCACTTTATTTTTTACCAGTTCATTTTTCTTTTTGTGTGTTTTAAGAAATGTTCATTCTTTCATGCTGTGAATAAATATGCGCTGTTGCTTTTGTTCCATAGTAGTGGTTTAGTCATTTAAAGCCATGCAACTCTTTAATGCTCGCATGAGAGCATTTTAACAAGGATGCCTTCAGAAATGGAACACTAAATGTACATACCAGTTTCCACTTCATGCAGATGTGGATTAATTGCTTAGTAATTGGGTCCCAGATTGACATGGATGAATTCTGATTATTTTTTTAATTATATAATGGACGGATTAGTATATAATTGTATGTTGGTCATGGATCATTCAAGCTCTGTTTCTTCCATCTGATCTTCACTTGGCTTGCTTTTGAATTTTGTGTGGTGGAATAGGTAAGATGGAAATATTGTTAGGATCTTAGGGATATGACATTCATCTTGAAACTGTTGCAAAATTTCCTTCCATGCACATTCTTTTGATGGATTGCAGATTTCTTGAATTTCTTACCAAAAACGTAATTGCTCTTATGTACTTTTAACAAGGAAAAGAAAAAGTGTTTTTTTGTCAGAGTTTACTGTTGCTTTTGTACTGTTTGTGTATTTCTTGTTGGCATTTAAGGCTTAATATCTATTGCCTAGAATTTTGGAATTGCTCAAAGTTCACATGTTTTCTGTCATAGAACTTTCCTTCAAATATTACCTAAATTTTTATAAAGCTACAATTACTGGTAAGTGTATGTTTTTTAGGGAATAAAGTTTTTGAGTAATCTACACATGGATGGAAAAATAATGTATTTTTATTGAGCGTTTCTTGTCCTACTACTCATCTTGCTATTGCATTGGCCTTGGCAGAGCCATGTCTTTGGTCTGGGTGTTAGACAGTGCTCCTCTCAAGAGTGGTTATTTAGGAGCAGATAATATGTCTTTGAATGTAGTGTGTTTGATGCATTTGGAAGTTTGGTTTTTTAAAATTAAGAACGGGCATGGCTTCTATTAGAATATCAAATTTTTTCACCCACTTTTTTTTTTTTTGGCTGACAAGTGTGTATGTGTGTGTGTGTATATATATATTATTAGGAGTGGCCGTGTGTGGAAGGGGAATTATTTTGGATGGTTGATATTGGTAGATTCAATTTATGTTGAGATGGTAATTCTGCTTAATAAGACAAACTAATCAATTTTGGTGGATATTATCCCCCAAACTCTCTGCTGTATGGTAAGTTCATATACTCCTGCATTCATGATATTAGATGATTCTGGAGTTCCCTGGCATTGGGAACTCTGAATTGTGATTATTATCATTCTGATAATCTGTTTTGGCCACTAAAATTAACTTCATTCAGCAGATAAAAATGGAATAATAAAGTTCGCGAATATCTGAAGGAACAGAAAAGATTGTAATTATATTGAAACGATCATGTTTCAGTGGAATGAATTTGCCGCCCTTCTTATGAATATGATTTTCATTTTGCAGAATCCGGGTTTTGATTTCTCACAAGCTCAGTTTACTGGAAGCTGTCCTGATCCGAGGACCTTCATGGGTGGGATACGATCTGATTGATGGTCTTCGCTGCATTAATTATTTGTATTTGCCTGCTTCGAGAGATCATCAGATGGTAAATAATCTATGTAATTCCATTTGTCTTTACTTGTTAAGACTCCTGGTAGCTTAATGCAACCTTTCTAATGAATGACAGGATGACATCCTTTTTAATTTATTATTCTTTGCTCTTCTATTGGCCATTGGTTTTGAATATCCATAAATTTGAAACTTTTTAAGTAGATAGTGTGTAAAAGTTAACCAAGAGAACCGTGAATAAACTCCTAAGTATTATCAGATATATTTGTCAATGAGATTCAATTTTGATATTCTTGTATATTTATTTATGATTAAATTAATTTATTTAATGTGCAAGCTGAGTTTATCTGGTAATCACTCTATGCAATTATAAAGGAAGAAAACAAAATGAAGAATTCGAAGCCATCAAATTGGAACTAGAATCGGATTCTCGGTATAATACGCCGACAAGCGACCGGGTACCTTTTCTTAGCGTCCAGATATAGTAGAATCATATTCCAAGCGCATTAGTGTGTCCGCCAGTGCATCATAACTCAACGAATTAAGAACAAAGTGAAACATGAACGATGACTAACATTATTGAAAGCATCCTTTCAATTGATTGCTTAAGACATATACCTTAGAGCAATGATATTTCCTTTACTTTTTATAGTAATACTTATTGTCCAAAGTTTATTACAAAAAAGAAAAATTTCTTCCTATTAAATTCAAGCCTATTGATTGCCCGATCTGACCTCTACACTAAAGCTAGAGCCCTGTGGTGTTCCAGTTACAAAATATAATTAAATTAATAGAGAAAAATCTACATTTATATTAGAGAATTTAGAGAATGTCTAATTCTCGTTTCTGGTATGAAACTCCAAGAATCCCTTGCTCTATTAAGAGTGATATATTATTGAGTAAATTAATAATTTAACTTTTAAAAAAAATTTCTGTTTTCAATTTAGTCATTTTAAAACAAAACTTTTTAATTTAGTTCCAAATTTATTTTTTCTCAATTAGAATGGTATAGCGTGTTAAGGCAAAGTTACAATGACATTATTATGACCGTTGGTTAATAATTTAGAATTAATTATGTGTCATTTTCTCAAATGACATTATTATGCTTAATTTCTCAATACATGGTCTAGTAAAATAATAAAACCAGGCAATACTATGCTGCTTGGAGGAAAATAATATTTGGGTAAGCGTAGTTCGTTAGTTAATAGTCATATAGGCTACTGTATATGTCATGTTAGCTAGTTTATTAAGTAATGTAAGAGACTATTTTGATTAAAGAAATATGATTGAGGTGGTTAAATTAAAAATATTTATCTTTAAAAAACTAAATTAATATTTTCTATAGATCATTTTATAGAACCCTATTCACACATACTATGCTACCTCATTTTTGTTTGTTTATTTATTTATTTATTTTAAGAGTAAATTACACATATTTTGCTGAAATTGTATAAATATCTCATTTATTTTCAAATATACAGATGTTCTTTAAATCAAAAAGTTATGATACGTTTTAATCTTATTTTAAATTTTTTTAAATAAAATACTCTTTATTAACTTAAAATCTTTTGAGTTAAAATTAATGAAAACAAAATATTTTTTTATTTTATTTGCACATATTTAGATATAATATATATAGATATTTAGGTTAATTGATAATATTTTAGGCAAAAAAATTAAAATTGAACTAAAATAAATGTTTTAAACATTTTTTTTATAATCTTAATGAAGTAAAAAAGAAAGGTTTAAATAATTTACTATTATTATAAACTAAAGATGAAGTTGATAAATCTAACAGTGTTAAATTAAAAAAAAAAAAAATGAAGCCATGCCCAAAGGAAAAGTGAACAAGACCCCATGCAATAAAGGATTCACTTTCTAAGGAGCCGTTTGGTTAAAAGATATAAAAGTGAATGGAATATAAAAAATAGATAGATAAAATAGAAAAATATTTTTTTACCTTTACTTTTAAAAAGTTAATTTAATAGTTAAAATGATTATTTGACGAATGAAAAAACAATTATAAAGGTATAATAAACATTATACAAGTTATGTGAACTTAATGTGTTTACCTCGTGGTAAATCAAACAACTCATAAATATGCAATTTAATGTAATTTCGATCGTTGGTCATCTCTCCTACCAATTTCGGCATCGACCCACCATTCATTTCCTTATAAATAAAAAGTTCATTTGTGATAATGATAATAATAATAGTCTTAATATATATATATATATATATATATATATATATATATATATATATATATATATATATATATATATATATATATATATAATCACTTATTAAGAATTACTAAAGTATTTTTGAAGAACTTGTATATGGGGGATATATACAAGCTAAGCATTTGTCTAGCTCGATATCTAAACTAACTTAAGAAAGATTTGGTTTGTAATTTGATTAGGTTTGTCAAGTCTCTCATTTTTTTTAGGTACTTTAAAAGAGTTAGAAACATTGAATTTTCATATTTTTTGTGATTATTTAATTATTTTAAATATATGACCATTCATTTTAATATCTCTTTACAAGATTTATGTAATGGAAGTGAAAAAAATATAAGTTCAGAAAAAGAAATAAAAAGAAAAGACAATCTTAGAAGATGAGACTTTAAAAGGCTATAACTCAAAAATTGATGATTCATTTAGGGTTTTTTTGGGGTAATTTTTCAAGATTTAAATGACTCTACATGTATGTGTATCACTATTAAATTTATGTTGATTTAATTGACAAACTAAGAATGACTACAATAGCTTTGAGAAACTTGTATATATAGTTGTCAATAGGCTGAGCATTTGTCCAACTTTGTATTTGGCCTAGCTTGAGAAAGACTTAGGTTGTGACTTGATGGGGTTGGTCAAGCCTTCAACCTTTTTTTTTTTTTTATGGGTTGGTACTTTAAAAGAGTTAGAAACTTGGAATACTTATATATTTGTAATCACTTAACTATTTTAGATATATGACTACTTGTTTTAATATATATTTACAACATTTATGTAGTGGAAATAAAAAAATTTTGATTTAGAGAAAAAAATATAAAGAAAACACAAGCATAAAAGGTAAAGTTTCAAAAGGTTATATAACTCAGAGATTGGAAGTTTGATTGAAACTCTTTTTTTTAGAAGTAATTTTTTGAAATCCAGGTGACAGTGATGTGCTCACTTATTTTCTCAAAAAAAAAAAAAACATGTTCTATCTCGATTTTTAGATTTTTGTTTTCAACTTCTTACTCTTCTATCTTCTTACATTTCTGTTATTTAAATGTGACAATTGTACTTAGAAATAGATTGGTAGGAGTCTTGGCTTCTTGAGGTTTTTATAATTTACGAAATGTATTTAAAAATGTTTGGAAAATTTAAAAGATAGCCCTAAAAAAATAAAATTTTTATATAAGTCATTGTAAAGTTATATATTGTTGATAATTTTTTTTTTATATATATAAGTCTTTACAAAATATTTTTTTTTAATATATATGATAAAAACAAATTAGGTCAAATTGGCTTACATACATAACTCGAAACTCAACTTGTCCCGATCAATTTCTTTTAAGGTTTTACCAACTCTGATAGGACCAAATTGAATTAGCTAGGCAAGTTGAATTTTTCTGTAGCCCTACTTGTATATAAATACCTATAACCATCTTTCTCATATATAATTATCTTTTTTTTTTTTTCATTTTAGACCTTGTTTGGTATCAATTCAGAAATGTAAATTGAAAAAAATTCCATTTAACATGTGTATTTTGGTACAAAGACTTGTTGGAACAATAAAAAGGGTGGAGGAAACCTATTTTCTGACACTATAGCAATCAAATTATCAGTAGTTTTGGAGAAAAATTGCGTAAAAGATAGGATTGTCCTTCTTTACCTGCAAGCCCACTCCATTTTTACATGTTCTTTCTTTCAAATTGTTTGCAAATGCAAAATAAACTTGATTGCAAATGCAAAATAAAATTGAAGTTGATAAAAAAAAACTGCACTTATAAAACTGCACTTAGCAGGGACAATATTGATTGCAAATGTAGAATAAAATTGAAGTTGATAAAAAAACTGCACTTATAAATATGGAAAAAATTACAAATTTTCATTATTTAGTAGAAAAATAAATTACTAAAGAGGACATAGAAGATAAAAAATGGAGTGTAATAATAAATATAAATTACAAAAGAAGAGATGGAAGAGGAAGAATGGGGTGGAATAATGGATGTAGATTTGTTTTATATTATTAATAGTAATTATTATTTTTATTTTCTAGTTATAATTTAATTATTTTATTTTTTATTTATTAATTCTCAATCTAACATTAATATATTAATAAAATATAAGAATATATATTTTAAAAAATCACATTTTCATTTTCATTTTCATTATATATTTTAATTATATTTGTATACTTCTATTTATAATTATTATTTAAAATTATAAATACTTATATATTATTTAAATTAAATAATTAAACATAATAAAATTATTTAGTTTAAAATTTAAAATAGTGTATTTACTTTCCTTATCTAGTAAAACATAACAATAAAAAAAATAAAAAATAATTTTATCATTTTTTCCCCTTTAATCTAAAGGTATTTTATTATCACTTATTTTTTATTCTATTATTATTTTCATCTTATCAAATAAATATATGAAAAGAAATTTTTTTATATACCAAATGCAATTAATCTAATTTATTTTATTTAACATTTCTTTTCTATTTTTATCACAGAAGATTCTATATATCAATGAGATATATGTCATCCTCTTTGAAAAATCATTTTCCTCTTACTTTCCAGTTTATTTTTCTAGACTATTATTATTCTTTTATATTGATTTACCAACAAAACCTTCAATTTCTTTACAACACTGACTTCTTACTATTTTGTGAAGTTATGAGGACTTCATATTGTCACAACTCTCACATGATTTTTTGGTAATTAATAAGGATTTAGATTCAAATAATATAATAAACAGTTATACGAATTGTTTTTTTGTCAGCATTATGTATTTATTATCAACAAATATGATTATTTATAGAAAAAACAAACTAACTAAAAGCCTAGTTAGATTAACTCCAAAGAAGTGTTAAAAAAATTAACTTAAATTCATATTCAATTTCTTGAACTCATGCCATAATTAGGCATTTAAATAAATATCTAATCTCATCACTTAATTAAAAAAAGTAAAATGTTAGCACTGCATTTTTGTAAGATATACTAATCACTTATATAATTACATTGGTGATAGAAAAAAAACAAATATGATCTATTGAACTCCAATATAATTAATACATTTAACTGTGTATGTGTAACACCATTATAGAAAAAAAGAAAAAAAGAAAGAATTTGTGTCGTTACAATACGTTAAATAATTATATTTAAATAATTATATTCCCTCTATATTTGTATATCACAATTAGCATAATGGTCTAAGACTAAATCACAAAAACTTTGAAAACATAGCTCTCGACAGTCTTTTGCCATCACTTTCGACAGTTTTTACTGACTTATAATATTTATATTTTCGTGTAGGTGTTATTTTTTTAGGCTGAATTTAAGTGTTAGGTTTTTTAATTAAAATATAATAAACGTATAATTTAAAAAAATGATAAATATGTAATTTAATTAGAAATTTATATAATTGTTTAAAAATAATATAGAGAGAGAGAGAGAGAGAGAGAGCGAGAGAGAGAGAGAGAGAGAGGAGAGAGAGACATAAAAAGAACGGTGATTCTCGGCTCGCGGCGGCTCGTAATTAATTAATTAATTTTTAAAATTGCTGCCTGCCATCGCAGCTACATATAATGCCACCCAAAACTAATTCTGGCGCGCGTCGTCCTCTTCTGTGCACACTTTCACGTTCTTCCAATTTTGTTCTGAAGCACAGAAGTTCTTTCTGCTCTTTCAATTCATAAATATCCCCTCTTGATTGTTTTTTTCCTTTTTTTTTTCGTTTCATGGATTTTCATAAGCCTAAGCTTCCATTTTGATCTCATCCATGACCCACGTACTCCCTATCATATTACCCTCTGAATCGCTTTGCCCCCTTCACCTAGTCGCTCATGGTGAGAGACACCAAAGCGCCGCCGCAGAACTCCATTCTCCGTGGCCTTATCGTGGGCAATTACTGCCATGACGTCCTCATACGCGATGGCTTCGTCATCGGCGAGACTCTCGGTGGTGCCGCCTCCTTCGTCTCTGCCGTGCTTGATGTCCTCTCCATCTCGTACCAATTGGTCTCGAAAGTCGGGTCGGACTTTGCTTACTCGACGAATCATCGCCCGACTGTGATACCCACTTCAAAAACCACCCTCTTCCACGCGTATTTCGATTCCGAGGTCGACGCAGCCGGGCACCAAGATCGGGTACTGAGACGGGTATGTGCTTGCGACCTGATTTGTCCATCGGACCTTCCTGCTGTGGTGGGGTTCCAATTTGGAATGGTCGTCGGGGTGGGTGGGGAGATATTGCCGGAGACTCTGGAGAGAATGCTTGATATCTGTAATATAGTGTTTGTTGATGTTCAGGCCCTGATTCGAACATTTGATGTTGGTGATGGAACCGTGAAGCTTGTTGGGTTGAAGGATAGTGGATTCTTCCACCTTCTGCCACGGATTGGGTTTCTAAAAGCATCATCTGATGAGGCTTTTTTCATTGACTTGGATGAGGTGAGGCAACTGTGTTGTGTTGTCGTTACGCATGGGAAGAGTGGGTGTAAAGTATATTGGAAGGATGGGGAAATGGAAATTGCTCCATTTACAGCGAATCAGGTTGATCCGACAGGTGCAGGGGACAGTTTCTTAGGTGGTTTTGCTGCGGGGCTAGTCCAAGGTTTAGCTGTGCCTGATGCTGCATTACTAGGCAACTTCTTCGGTTCATTGACTGTGGCACAAGTGGGCCCACCAAAGCTTGACATGAGGTCATTTCAGGTTGGTTTCTCAGGATCCTTCTCTTCTAATGTCATATGTTATATTGAATCCTGCTGTTACTGTGCGAATGGAACCTGGATAGATTGTCTTATCGTATAATTGAATTTCATGTTTGGCATTAAAGTGGCTTCTCTTGTTGTGGGTGTGTTATGTGCAAATATGTTACCTGAGATGTTAGATGTTCTGAAATTTGGCCCCAAGATGGTGGGTTACAGGCACATTTTGAGGATGTGAAACATAGATTGGTAAAACACCTGCTGTCTTGTTAACTGGACATGAATTGAGAGGAAGTCTCAAAGTCCTGGAAGTTATGGATTTGTTTGAAGCATTTAGAGATATTAAACTTTAATTAGAACTGCGGCATATTTGTAATTCGTCGTCTTGCAACATCTTGGAGGAAATTAGATATCAATTTTATTTTTTTGGGGTAATACAAAATACACATGAATTTGTATACTTAAGCTTTCAGAGCCTACATGGTCCATTTCACTTTTCAGATGTTTGTTAGTAGAAATTGGTATACTAATTGCTCTGCAGAGTTCAATATACAGGAAGGTAGACTACATAGGGGTTTGAAAATCAAGTGTGATGAATGGTTTTAAAATATGGACGGCTTAATTGCAGGATGACACGGTTAAACTGCTGGCAAATTGATACTATATTATGTTACAGCCTTTTAAGTTTGACTTCCATAGGAGCTGGCTATGTTCAGTTGCCCAATATTTGGCTCATTGGAGTTCAGAGAATTCCATATTATGGAGATCTTTGATCTTGTTTTTTATGGCATGCAATTCATTGTCCCTAACTTGTCAATTTTACGCATACGCAGATTGTTTATTAGTGGAAACTTAGGGTCTGCTATCTGAGATCCTTAGTTATTGCGGAGTGTGATTTTGTTAGTCTAGAATCATAGTTTCCTATTGTTTCTGTTGCTTCTCTTTTCCTTGGTATCATTAGCAATACGGGAAATGAAAGGCTTGCTCATGAAATCATGAAGAGCAGTTTGTGTTTAGATAAAAGACAAATTAAGTCTAGTGCGAATGTGGATCTGAAAATGTATCTTTGCATTAGCTTCATCAAGCATAATGTTTTGTTTGTTTCTATGTTTAATTCATACTATATATCTGATTTTGCTCTCAACTTTTGTTCTATCAAGAAACCTCTTAACTGCTGAAATTATGGACCAAAGTAAAGTAAAGGGGATACAACTCTTGTTTTTTCTAGTAAGAAGGTACCACAACCTTATTCCATCTGTAATCATGTCAATTTGTGCTTCAAAATTTTTTGATATTGTAATGTCCCTTTCAACTTGTTATTTATGGTTTATGCCCACTTGATAATTACTTAATAATCTTTACTGTCATATTAAGAATAAAATCATAGTTTCATATTAAAACTCAACATCAACTTAATTGCTTTATTAAAAATAAAAATTACATTCTCGTGAGAAAAGTTAACTTCTTTGGCATAAAATGAATTGGAGGAGAAATTTCTATGATATATATATATATATCAAAATGTCAAGCGAGTCGAATATAATTTTTTAAAAAAGAGAAATATTAGCTGTAATTTAGCTAAAACTTTGGGAAGATTAGTATAATTTACTCTTTTGTTTATCAACATATTACCTTGCATGAAAAAAAGAGTTAATTGAGAAAAAATAAAATAGAATTAGCATAACAAGAAAATGCTAAGATCAAGTGAACCTCAGGGTGCTTTAGCCCCACGTCTTTCCCATTTATAATTACTCCTCTGGAAGTGTAGAAGCTGTATATCTCTCCCTCTTTCAATCAACCGACAATCTAGATAAAATAAATGGAGGGGAAAATAGCACTACTGGAAAGAAGTGAATATTTAAGTTACATGACATGGTTTCAGAAATTATATCTTCCCGAAAGAAAAATGTGTTATTCTTAGCCTGCCTCCTTTTGTAGAAATTCTTGTATGGATATAGTCCATGTTAAAAATAGAAAGCCAAGAACCCAAGCGAGTCCTGCTGCTTTGCAGAGGTTAGAAAATTCAGATTTTAAGTGCTTCTTTATTTCCCATGTTCTGGCAGGGTTTTTTACTAAACTGATTCAATTATGATGTAGAGTCTGATAAGTTTGCAGCTGTATGAACTATTCCTCTCTTAAGTTCTTATGGTCTTAGTTAATACTAAGGCAGAAAGCCATAACATCAAATATTGTGAATATCAAGAAGAATTGAAGTCCTAAGACATGGTACAATAGAAGAAAGTTTCTGCAGCTGCCAATTTGAAAATACTGATCTGATCATATGCTTGTGTTCCGCTTGATGCTGCATGTCTCTTCATTTGTGTTTTATTATCTGTTGTGTCTCTTTCAGACCCAATGGCTGTGTCTTGGGGTTTGAGAATTCCTTTTTCATACATTGGCATCTTGTACAAAGATATTACAAATGTGAGGATGTTTTCCTCATTTTGTTACGTGATTTTTTGGATTTCAGACGGTTAAGGATGAGATGCATAAAAGAAGGATGCAGGACTTTCCGTGCCCAGGAAGAAATGAAGATAGGTTGAGTTTGCGGAAGCCACCTGATCAACAACAATTCTATGCATCTCTTGATGCTGCCAGATCAATAGTTATGTGTCAGATTCAGGAATCTGGGTGGAATCCACTATTCTCTCCTAAAGCAATGGAGCATAATAGCATGAAGACAAAGTTGTTGCTGAATTCTGTCCATGAGGAACCCATTAAAACTGTTGATGGTAAACCATGACATTTTAGGATAACTGCAAAAGACTTGATTTATAAATAATAATAATAATAATAATAATAATAAATCAAGTTAATATTAAATAAACATGTTAGTCAATATGTTTGACACATTTTTTAAATAAATTTCATTTCTGACATACTTGTTTGTTTATTATTGGGTTTTTTTTTTTCGCAAATCAAATCTATTTAAGAATTTTTCCTTCGTTTCCCCAGCACCCTTACTAACAAGTGTTTGTTCATTTTAAAGAATGGTACTTGTGCACTTAGTCTCACGGCTATCTCTAATTATAGTTCTAATAGTAATATTTGATTTGATATTTTTTTACGTATGTGCCATCCATATCTGATCCGTGTTTTTTTACAACAAATACACACCAAGAATAAAATAAGAGGTATTTAGTAAAAATTAACCAAATTGAACATTTTAAAAATATAAATATCTGTTAAGGATTGAAATCAAAATATATAATAATTAAAAATCCAATTACAAATGATAATTTACTAAACACGTTTTTAGAAAATATCTTTTATTCAATAAAATATAAAATATTAACGATATTGTTAGACATTCGGAGGGGATAGGTCATAGCTCATATATCATAGGTTTCATTTGTAAATCCCAACCTAAAAGTATGTAGGACCCTAAATTTTAGTGAGAAAGAAAGAACAATAAGAACTTCGATATACGCCCTTATTACATTTAATTAGTTATTACATATTTTAATAATTGAGTGATAATTAATTTGGTGGAATTTAATTTATTACAAAAATAATTAGGTAGGATTTACTTATCCTTATCAATTATTTAACTGATAATTAAAAATATTTTTAACTCATTATAAGTTCGAACATAATGGAAACTCTCAAGTAAACTTAAAAAGTTATAGTATGATTAGAATTTCGCTTCATTTCTAGTGCTATAAATAATCATATCTTATACATAAATTACAGAGAATATGTTCTTCAGATCTTTTGTTCTTTCAAATTTGCAACATATTTAAACTTGAGGGATTAGAAAATGTTCTTCTTTACTAGAGAGAAGATATCGGGATATTTGATATCAAATTAAAGGTAGTTTTCTGCAACCTCACTTAGCTCTAGAAGAGATAATTATAATCAAAGATTAATCGATTAGTCATAAAGCATATGATAGGTTCAACAGAATCAAAATGTAACTAATTAAAATAGTAGAAAAAAATGCTAAATAATACTTAAGGAATGGATATTAAGCAAAGTATTAGAACACTCCTTCCTTACTCCTCAACCATGAAGGTCTTAAAAATACTTTCCTTTTTGAGCTACACAAATTCTTATCCTAATAATTGAAAGTATTCATCCTTTCCACACACTCACACTTCACACATGCCAACGTACTAAATGCGCTAACAGTATGATAATTAACTTTATTCCCTTCACCACATGTCATGTGAGGCATTACTGAAAATTTTGCATCAAATCCTTTGCCCATCTAATAGTCACGTGCCCATATTAGAGGTTTCCTCATTCTTTTGTTTGCTATGATATTCTCCTGCTTACCTTTATTGTATTTGGTCATAGCAATGCTCCCATGATAAAAAACAACCTTGTTCGCAATGTTGAGATAAAGGTACATGTTTTGTAGAGTAAGGTAGTTTTCCTAAGTGGCCTCTTCTCTACCACACCCCTTCCATTCTACTAAAAATTATAGCAGTTAACACCTTCTTGAGTAATGACCCTTTAGCCCATGATAGCTACAGGTCAAAGAGCCAGAGGAATAGTTGACGATGATAAATCTGGTTGTTTGTCGTGTAAATCTCCATGGAACTCTTTAAGTAATGACACATAGAACACTAGATGTATCTTACTATCTTTTGGTAATTTAAGTCTATAAGCCACTTTGCCCACTTTCTCTCAATTTCAAATGGCCTATAATACCAATAAACCAATTTAAAGTTAAGTCCCTTGCCTAGGGATTGTTGTCGAGACTTATAGAGTTTCACCAAGACCCAAGTGCCAATTGAAAATTCTTTGTCCATTCTTTTTTGGCTAGTCTTTTCCTTCATCCTCAACTAAGCATGCTGGAGATTTTTGTTGGAGTTGCAACTATAGCTCCTTTTAGTTTTAAATAGATCCTTAACTTTTACTACTTTTGAGTTGCTAAAAGAAAAACAGGAATTGTATTAAAGTTGAATCCATAAAGAACCTGGTAATCTTATAGAAGAGTGATGAGAAAATTATAGGATAATTTGGTCCAAGTTAGATAATTACACCAACGTTAAGTTGTTAGGTAGCAAAAGTCCTTAGATATTACTTAAGACACCTATTAAGGACTTTAGATTATCCATCAGTTTGGGAATAGTAAAAGGTACTGTAATGAAGGGTGGTTCTACTATTCTTAAACAAGCTCATCCAAAATTGGCTTAGAAGTAGTGGATATCTATCTGACACTATTATTAATGGAAAACCATGATGATTGGCCACTATGTTAATGAAAAGAAGCACCACTGTCTTGGCTATATAACCATTCTTTAAAGCCTTAAAATGAGCCATTTTAGTTAACGTATTGATGACGACCAAAATACTAATGTATCTATTAGATTTTGGTAACTTGATGATGAAATCTATTGTGATATCGATCTATGGGTTATGAGGTATGGGTAGAGGCTGCAACAACCCTTTTGGCTTGGATGTCTCATATTTGTTTGTTGACAAACCAAGCAAGTAGATACATATGTCTTAACATCTTTCTTAAGATTTTGTTAGTAAGAACCTCAGTTATTCTTTGAAAAATTTTAAGTATCCTAGCATGTCTAGCTAGTGGTGTGCAATGGATTTCATAAAGAATTTGATGTTTGATAGCAGGGTCATTTGAAATATAAATCCTATCATTATAGTACAGTAGTTATCCTTAGATTGAATAGCGTTTAGGAAGTAAATATTTGTCATGTTGTTAAATAGTAAAAGTTCCTCCATTTCATGATTAGCCTTAACAATATCTCTTTCAAAAGAATTATAAATCACAGTCAACTATAATAAGCCACCTTCTTCACTCTTAATCTCTTGTTCTTGCACCTTAGATAAAGCATCAATAACTTGATTGGTCTTCCTACTTCTGTACATGATTTCATAGTCAAAGCCTATTAACTTAGCTGGATAAAATTGTTTTTGAGAGTTTAATCACCTTATGCATGATTTATTTAAGGCTTTAGTAATTTGTTTTAATTAAAAATCTCCTCTACAATAATTGGTGCCTCCATTTCATAATTGCTTGTGTAATTGCATACAATTCCTTGACACAAGTTGGTGACAAGGATGTCTTAGAAGTAAGGGCTTTATTAGAGTAAGCTAAGGAATGACCAACTTAGGACAACATTGCTCCCTCCCTTGCCTTTGAAGCATTAGTTTCCACCATGAATAGTTTGAGAAAATTAGGTAATGCTAGAATAGATGCTTTGGTCATTTGTAGTTTTAACTCTTTGAAAGCTTCTTAGGCTTTAGGACTTAAAGCATAAGTGTTCTTTTTGAGTACTTGAGTCAATGGGTTGGGCATTGAGTGCATAACCTCAAATAAAATTTTTGTAATATCCTATGAGTCTTAAAAATCCTCTTAGTTACCTTAAGCTTCATAGATTGTACTTTTTTAGGATTTGCTTATACTTTCTTATGGCTTATGATATGCTTGAGATATTTCATCTTTGTTTGGCAAAATAAACACTTTGAAAGTTTAGTACAAAAAGTATTCTCTTGTAAAGTACTCAGTACAAGCTTGAAATGTTGAATGTGTTCTTAAAGATTTTGGCTATAAATGAGAATGTCATAAAAAAAAATTACTAAAACTTCCTCAAGTATAGGTAGAAAATTTAGTTCGTTGTAGCTTGAGAAGTTAAGAGTGTATGAGTAAGGCCAAAAGGCATTACCACAAACTCATAATGCCCCAAGTGCTTTCTAAAAGTCATCTTATACATATTAGAATCACACATTCAAATTTAACGATAACCAGATTAAACGTTTAATTTTGAGAAATATGTTATCCTTTGTAGTTTATCAAGAATTTTATTTATAGATGGAATTAGAAATTTGTCCTTGATTGTGATGTCATTTGAGACCCTATAATCAACAAAAAATCTTTAGCTTTATTTTTCCTTTTAACCAACAAAAAAGGTGAGGAGTAAGGACTTTGACTATTTATTATAACTCTCATTTTCAACATTTCTTCTACCAATCTTTCAATCTCAAATTTTTGAAATTGAAGGTACCTATATAACTTCACAATGATAAGTTTTGAGTTAATGATGATGGGGATTTAATGATTGTTATGAATCCATCCATTATGGTGGATGTCTTTTTAGTTTCTAAACCCCCAAATTTATTGAAAGGTATGTTATAATTCTATTCTTGATGTGGATGATCATCTCTTTTAAGAATTGTAACTATTAGGCTTTAAAAATTGTAACTCTTCTTCTCATATTCCTTCAAGAATATGTAACTCTTTGAATATTGATTTTCCACTTTTATGCCTTACTTTATGATATATTATTTCACATTTAAGATGTGACCTTTTAGAGTTACAAATTTGTACCTATAAATATGCATCATATTTGCATTAAGAATAAGGAATAGAAAAATTTGAGAAGCATTTCCCATATTTTATTTTCTCTAAATCTTCTATTCTCTCTCTCAAGTTGTTTCATAACATGTTATCAACAAGAATTTACTCTTGACCATTTAAGCAAGAAAGGTAAGATTTTTCCATCTTACTTGTTAATTTTTTTAGTTTTATTCTATTTGAATTATCATGTCAAATCTTATGAAGCTTGAATTTATGGCCTTTGATCTTTCGAGAAAGAATTATTTATTTTGGATTTTAGATGTTGAAATTCATCTTGATGCAATGGGTCTTGGAAATACCATTAAAGAAGAAAACAATGAGTCAATGCAAAATCATGCTAAAGCGATAATTTTCCTTCATCATCATCTCCGTGAGGGGTTGAAATATGAATATCTTATTATAAAAGATCTACTTGTGCTCTGGAATAGTTTGAAAAAGTGGTTTGACCACCAAAAAACTATTATTCTTCCAAAAGCTCATTATGACTATATGCATCTACGATTGCAAGATTTTAAATCAGTTAGTAAATATAACTCCATAATATTTCGTATTAGCTCTCAGTTAAAATTATACAAAGAAGTAATTACTAAAAATGATATGTTAGAGAAAACTTTATCTACTTTTCATGCCTCTAATATGCTCCTGCAGTAGCAATAGAAAGAAAAAGGGTTTAAAAAATACTCACAGTTAATTTCATACCTTCTTGTAACTGAACAAAATAACGAGCTATTAATGAAAAATCATAAAACCTGTCCAATTGGTTCTACTCTGTTCCCTAAAGTGAATGTGACAATGATCAATAATAAGGACGTGGACGTGGACGTGGATGTGGACGTGGTTGTGGTCGAGGCCGTAGACGTGGTCGAGGAAGAAATAATGTTCCTTATCATAAGAATGTCGCTTATCACCAAAAATTGAATAAGAGGGAAGAAAATAAGGAAGCACATGTGGATAAAAAGAAACATGTGAAGAATTCAAAAAATTCATGCTGTTGTGGTATGAATAGACATTGGTCACGTACTTATCATACAACAAAACACCTTATTGATCTCTATTAAGCATCAATGAAGAAAAATAAGAAAGGTATTGAGACTAATTTTGCTAATCTATATAATGATTTTGCCAATGATCCTATAAATACTACACATTTAGATATATTAGATTTCTTTGTCTACCCACAAGAAAATATTGATACTTAAAATAGGTTATGTGTTTGTAATTATTATTTTTTATAATTATAAGTTTATAGGAAATTTCAAGTATGAGTTTTATAATATTTTTTATACTTTTGTTTTGTTTAATTTTAGAAAAATGAATAAAGATATATGTCTCGCAAATAGTGTAAGCACCCATACGATCTTAAAAGATAAAAAATATTTTTCTCAAATAAAAATGGGTAAAACTTATGTTATTATAATTTCTGGCAGTACAAAATTAATGGAAGGATCTAGAATAGATATTATCATATTACCTAAAGGAACAACATTTTTTATAAATAATGCTCTATTTTCTTCTAAGTCTTAAAGAAATTTGTTGAATTTTAAAAATATTCGCCGTAATGAATATCATATAGAAATTGGGTGTGAAGAAAATAATGAATATCTCTATATTACAATCATTGTTTCTAGTAAGAAAAAGATACTAAAAAAATTACCAACTTTCTTTTCCGGTTTATATTATACAAAAATTAATACAATTGAAATACATACAACTATAAACCAGAAGTTTATAGATTAAAAAATATTTATCATTTGGCATGAACGATTGGGGCATCCTGGAACAATAATAATGTGAAAAATTATTGAGAATTCACATGGGCACCTATTGAAAAACTTGAAGATTTTTCAATCTAAGAAATTTTTATGCGCTACTTGTTTTCAAGATAAATTAATTATTAAGTCATCGCTAACTAAAGTTGGAACTGAATCTCTAGCTTTTCTAGAACATATACATGATGACATTTGTGAGTCTATTTATTCATCATCTGGATCATTTAGATATTTTATGGTATTAATAGACGTATCCAGTAGATAGTTTCATGTATGCTTGTTATCAACTCGCAACCTAGCATTTGTAAGATTGCTTGTTCAAATTATTTGATTAAGAGCATAATTTTCAGATTATACCATCAAGTCTATTCGACTTGATAATGCTAGAGAATTTTCTTCACACACTTTTAATGACTATTGCATATAGGGCTGTTCATGGGTAGGGTCGGACCGGATATCTAATATGTCCGATACCTAACCCGATTAAAATATTAGGTTTATTTTTATGCATGTGACTTGACCTAGGTCGAACTAGCCCGATTTTATGTTGGGCTAGAGCGAGTTAGGGCCGCCCGAGACCTTTTTTTTTATGAACTAATATTTATAATATAAAAATATTTTTTGCAGATTCATAGGCATATACTTCAAAATAATAGGCTTTTAGAACTTTCATGTTTTTATTAATAATAAAAAAATAGCTTTGTATTATCAAGCAAAATATAAGTTATACTAACATAATTAGTTTTAGGTAAACACGTGTATTTTCATTATTCAACAAAAGAAATATCAATAAGCATGCACATCAATAATGAAAATAATTAAGAAATAGGAAGGATTTAGGTAGAAAATGAAAGTTGCGGCATGTAAAGAGAATAAGATGAAATAAAAATAAAAAAATATATATAAGATGACAAGATATTAATAATTAAAAAAAAATAACTATTAAGGCAAGTTAGGCAAAACAAGTCTTCGCTCGTAGCCCGGCTCGACTCGATATAATTTTGTTTAAAATTTTACCTATTTATATTTTTGGCCTAGTCTGATTAGGCCGGGTTAGGGTGGGCTCCTAGGGCTAACCAGGCCAATGAACATCCCTAATTGCATGTCAATTGGAATAAACGTTGAACATCCTATAGCTCATGTTCATACACAAAATGGTTTAACTAAATTGTTTATTAAACAACTTCAATTAATTGCTAGGCCTTTAGTAATGAGAATGAATCTTCTTGGTTCTGCTTGGGGACATGCAATTTTGCATGCAGTAGCACTTATATGCATAAGGTCAACAGATTATCATAAATACTCCCATTTACAATTAGCTTATGGTTAGAAACCAAATATTTCTCATCTTAAAATTTTTGGATGTGCAGTATATGTTCCAATAGCTCCACTATAACGTACTAAAATGGGACTTCAAAGAAGGTTGGGAATATATGTGAGGTATGTAATGTCCCGTTTTCAGTAAACGATGGAAATGGGCACGTTTTCAAAGCAAGTCCCCTGAGATGAGTGATTCAAGGCCAAATAAAATTTGGATAAAATTTTAAATAATAGAAAATGAGGATTTGAGCTTTGAGTTGCCCAGAAACGAAGGCCAAAGGGATTCAAAAAATTTGCCGAAAGGCCAGTGGCATTTTCGTAAATAAGTGTAATTTTGGAAAAGCACCTAGGAGGGCTTTTTAAATGGAAATTTTGAGTTGCCTAGGGTTCTCAGAGGCCCCAAAAACCATGGGAAGCCCCGGGACCAGTAAAGCCCTTCCAGTGTACTCTTTCCGACGTCGATTGATCTAAACTTTGACCGGTTCGTTCGGAAAGGTTTTAGCTCCGAATTGAGTGATTCCAAAATCTTGAGCCAATAACAAGAGATATATTTACAGCACGTTTTGTTGATTGTCATTTTGATGAGTTAGTTTTCCTAATATTAGGGGGAGAAAAAGATAAGCAACTAGTCAAAGAAATTACATGGAATACTTTGACATATCTTGATTCTCGTACAAAATAATGTGAACTTGAAGTTCAAAAGATAATTCATTTACAAAACATAGCAAATTAACTGTCAGATGCATTTACTGACCTAAAGATAGTAACAAAGTCACATATACTAGCTGCAAATGTTCTTGTAAGAATTGAAATCCCTGAAGAACAATCCGTAAGTGAAATAGCTAATGAGTCTAAAGTATGCCAAAAGTGTGGCAGACTAATCGATTCAAAAGATAAAAATTCCTGTAAAAGGAAAGGATTAATTATTCATAATAAGCCCATTAAAGAAATATATACTCCTGAAGAGTCTAGAGATATAACAAATAATATAACTCTAGAAGAAGTTAAGGTATCTGAAACTGATAAAAATGAAGAGATCTTAATAAGTTATGTTTCTGTGGGGAAAAGATTCAATCGTAAAAAGATAATTGTCGATAACATATTTTCATACTTTATAGCATTTAATGTTATAAATGATAATGAGGATTATGAATCTACATCCGTCGATGAGTGTCGATATAGAGGTGATTGATCAAAATAAAAAGACACAATTCAAGTAGAATTGAACTCACTTGAAAAATGTGAACTTTTTTAGCCTATAGCCTGAACACCTGAAGGTGTAATACTTGTTAGGTACAAATAGGTATTTGTGTGTAAACGAAATGAGAAAAATAAAATTGTGAGATATAAAGCACAACTTATTGCAGAAGGGTTCTTATAGAGACTTGGAATTGATTATGAATTCACCTATTCTCCTATGATGGATGCAATCACATTTTGTTATCTTATTAGTATGGCAATGCATGAAAAACTTGATATGCGTCTTATGGATGTTGTTACAATGTATTTATATGACTTACTTGATTATGACGTCTATATGAAAATCCCAGAAGGATTTAAGATACCTGAAGCATATAATTCAAAGTATCAGGAACTTTATTCAATTAAATTGCAAGATCCTTACATGGACTAAAACAGTCTGGACGAATATAAGAATATGTCCATGTATTTTCATAAAAAGATTAAATTCAAGATTTACAATCATCGTTGTATATGTTGATAATTTGAACATTATTGGAACTCCTAGAGAAATTTCAAAGGCAGTAGATTGTTTGAAAAAAGAATTTGAAATAAAAGATCTTGGAAAAACAAAATTTTGTCTCAGCCTACAAATTAAACATTTGAAAGATGAAATTTTTATACATCAATCAAATTACACACAAAAAGTTCTTAAAAGATTTTACATGGATAAAGCACATCCATTGAGTATCCTAATGGTTGTTCAATCACTTGATGTGAAAAAAAATATTTTTCGACCTCAAGATGATAATGAAAAATTTCTTGGTCTTGAAGTACCATATCTTAGTGCAATTGGTGCATTAATGTATCTTACTAATAGTACAAAACTTGATATATCTTCTGCTGTAAGCTTTTTAGCTAGATTTAGTTCAGTTCCAACGCAGAGACATTGGATTGGAGTTAAACATGTTTTCCGATATCTTAGAGGTACTGTTGATATAAGATTGTTATATACAATTGGATCTAGATTAGAACTCCTGGGACATGCAAATGTTGGATATTTATTTAACCCATATAAAGTTAGATCTCAAATAGGTTACATATTTACAAGTGGAAATACAATTATTTCATGGCATTCCACTAAACAAACACTTACAACCACCTCCTTAAATCATGCAAAAATTATAGCTGTTCGTGAAGTAAGCCGAGAATGTGTTTGGTTGAGGTTTATGACTCAACATATCCAAGAAGCATGTGAGTTATCTTCTTGTAAGAAAACTTCAATTGTACTGCATTAAGACAATGCGACATGTATAGCTCAGTTGAAGGAATGTTATATCAAAGGAGATAGAACAAAGCACATTTTACCAAAATTCTTTTTCACTCATGATTTTCAAAAAGAATGGTGATATTGATATTTAACAAATTCGTTCAAATGATAATCTAGCCGACTTATTCACTAAGGCACTACCAACCTCAATATTTGAAAAATTAGTATATAAAATTGGAATGCGTCAACTCAAAGATATACAGTGATATTGTGAATAGATAGAGTGTACAAGGAACAGTATACTCTTTTTCTTTCACTAGGGTTTTTAAACCATTGGGTTTTTCTCTAATAAGATTTTAATGAGGCATACTTCTTATACAATAGACATCCAAGGGGGAGTGTTATGAATCCATCCATTATGGTAGATATCCTTTTAGTTTCTAAACCCCCAAATTCATTGAAAGGTATGTTATAACTTTATTCTTTATGTGATTCTTTATATGGATGATCATCTCTTTCAAGATCTCCTTCAAGAATTGTAACCATTAGGCTTCAAGAATTGTAACTCTTCTTCTCATATTTCTTTAAGAATGTGTAACTCCTAGGATATTAATTTTCTACCTTTATGCCCTATTTTATGGTATATTATTTCACATTTTGGATGTGACTTTTTGGAGTTACAAATTTGTACTTATAAATATGCATCCTATTTGTATTGAGAATAAGGAATAGAAAATTTTGAAAAGCATTTCTCATATTCTATATTTTCTCTAAATCTTCTCTTTTTTATTTCTTGAGTTGTTTCATAATAATGATCTTATTCCCTTGAAAAAGGTAATCTTTTTAGCTTTGTGAAAGCTTCCTTATATTGCTGTAATACTTGCTAAACTTCTACTAGCATGTTAGTGCTTTTAAGAATCTCTTGATCTGCCATTAGGTGTAAATGATACAAAAAGGCTATAGCTTGCTCACTTACCAATTTGTTCAGAGTTTTACAGTTCATGGGTTGATCCTTTATAATGGTCTCCCCTTGCAATTTAACTCATAACCCTTCATGATCAAATTCCATGTTTAACTATTTTAGTTGATGAGTACAAGACTAGACATCTTTAACCACTACACTCCTAAAATCACATCAGACCTTTTTAAATCCAGTGTATACAATTCAACTTTAAAATAGTGGCCTTGTTTATTACACTTTTGATTACTAGTTAAATAGGCACCGCTTCCCACTAGGACTTTAAACTCTTTGGTAGGTTCCTTGTGCACTTGTAGCTACTAAGCAACTTTTTTATTGATGAAGTTAGGAGTACTTCCATTGTCAATCAGCGCCTTTAAGCTTCTACCATTACATTTCCTAATCATCCATAAAGTGCTAGGATGAAATTGACCCTTTAAGGCATTGAAACTAATCTCAAGTACCACTTCATTAATAGGTGTTGCTATTGCTTCTATTTTTTCCTTTTCAAACTCATGCTCCTATAGAATCTCTTTTATCTCCTCTTGTCCCACTAGTAAACCGCATACACTTTTACATCAATGGTTAGGGTTATATTTCTTATCACATCAATAACACAACCCTTTTTCTCTTTTAACCTTAATCTTTGCTATTGTAAGCTTTTTATATGGATTGGATGGTGCTTGATTAGAGGCTTGGGAGGATTTTATGGCATAAAATTAAGTGTGATTATACTCTTGGTAGAAGAATAAGGTATAGAACTTTGAGGTCTAATGTAAGATAAATGTGAAATTAGTAAACTCAAGGATTTTGAATTGCCAAGCTTATTTTGGAAGGGTGTTTTTAGGATTATTTGAAGTTTTAAGTGTTTTTATTCATGGAGTTTAGCTAAAAGCACTATGTGAAAATAACTTTTAAGTTGTGCAAATTGCAATTCACACTTGAAATAATCTTAAAGGCCAACAATAAAAGCAAAAAACTAATCAACCATGGTTTAGGAAGTCTAGTTACCTTAATTGATAATTTTTCAAACTAGCTCTAGTATTTCGTAATAGAAGTTATCTGTTTCAACTCTTTCATAGTTGATTTGGGATCCTCATACAAGGTTGAGCTAAATTATAATGACAGAAACACTCAAGAACCCATCATAATCTTATATGAAGTTAGTTTTCATAACCCACTTGTACTAGGAATAAGCAAGCCTAATAATGTGGAATAATGTGATATTCACCTTTTGATTCAATGGAAGCCAAACTCTTATATCTTAAAGACTCGATTCTCCACATCATTTTTGTGAAAATATGGAATGTCAATCTTTAGGTTCTTACCTACTATCAAACTCTAATTAAGAGTGGTGAGCTTAACTTCTTTTATCAATGGTTATGGTGTTAAAGACCCAATTTGACTATTGTTTTGCTATCTTTTACACATCATAATTTCCATGCTCTGAAAAGATTCTTGATAGTTGTTAATCATTTCCTCTAAGCAGGCTATTCAGTCATCTAAAACTCCAATAGTTTATTGAAGCTCACCTTGTGTTACCTCCAGTTTTGCAAATCGAGTTCCCTTTGTTACGACAAGTTTTTCAATGAGAGCACAAAAAATGATAAGTTAAATAGAATCATAATGTAACTAAGTAAGAGATAAGAAATAAAAGACTAAATATACTTAAGGAATGGATATTAAGTAAATCATCATAACACCCCTTGCTTTCAAGTAAGAAGGAAAACTCCTTAACCATGAAGGTCTAAAAAATACTTTCATCTCTCATTAACATAAATCCTCACTCTATCCATCCTTTTCACATATTCATACTTTACACATGTCAACATACTAAACACACAATATCAATAACTAATTTTATTTCCTTTGCCATGTGTCATGTGAGGCACTATAGAAAATTATACATAAAATCTTTCACTCATTTGATAGTCATGTGCCTATATTAGAGGTTTCATCATTCTTTGGCCTGCTATGATATTTTCCTATTGACCTTTATTGTATCTACTCATATTAGCATAGTTATAAAATGACACACCTATGAAAGAAAAAGAAAAGAAAGTTATAATTAAACATTGATAAGTTAATTAATCATAAAGCATATTCATAAACTCACGCAACTCAAAAAATGAAAAAGAAGAAGTAATTTTAATCAAACATTGGTAATTAATCACTAAGCATAGTTAATGAGTTTGTCCATTTTTCTGGGGAAAAAAGTAGCCTTTTGAATTTAAAAGTTTAATTCAAAATTTCGAAATGGACTTAAAATCTAATATATATTTTTTCCTTTGAACTTTGAGAAGCTTGGATTTGAATATTATATTTTTGCATAAGTTAATTTAAGTTAAAAATATATGATTAATTTCAAAATGTTTTAGTATTCAAATGCATATATTTTCTAAAAATTGATTTTGATTTAAAATATATTTTAATTAATTTACCGCCAAAATTACAGTTTCTTTATTTGATAATTGTGAAGGAAAAAAAAAAAAGAAGGCAAAAACATGGGACTATTATAAGGAAATTACATTTTATTCCATAAACTATAATCTAATTATAAGATCGGTACTTGAAATTAAAAAATTAATATAAAATTAAACATTTAATAGTAATGTAATAAATAGAAATTAACTTATGAACTTGTAAAAATTAGTTTCTTCTATTTTTTTTTAAGAAAAAAACTATTGATATCACTTAGTGCAACTTGACTTTTTTTTTTCAAAACAAATAACATAAATTGATTTTCAAACTTTAACTAATTATACTACCATTAATCATTAAATATAATAAACAATTAATATTGTCACTTTTTTATAATAATTGAAGGCCCAAAGTATTATGTTATAAAGTGTTAATATTTATAATTAAGATATAGTTTAGGAAGTAAAACGCATTTTTCAACATTATCATCTGACATATTCAAAAAATAATTTATAATTTTTTTAAAATCAAAGTAAAAATATTCTTGCTGATAATTTTTTTTCTTAAAAAGGCAGTTCCCTCGTTAAAAGTTAAAAAAAAAAAAAACCAACATGATTAAGTAAAGTTTCAACTCAAAAGTCAAAAGAGACCAAACGTCCACCTCATACCACTCGCCGTTATTTTAATAAAACGGAAAGGAGCGTTTGGGAGATCACCGAATTACCCGGTAAGGGAAGAGACAGGCAAATAGAGCCGTCAGGCAATAATTATTTTATCTCCAAACGCGTTCTTAGTGAGCCTCCATTATTAAGGGAGATTCTCCCATGCTGTCTTTCACTAAATTTGTGAGTATGAAATCTCTCTCTGCTCTCAACAAAGAATCCTCCATCTCGTCCGTTTCCCTCTGCAAAATTCCTCCTTTCAAATTCAGAAGCCCGAATTTTCCTGAGATTTTATCATCCAGGATTTGGAACCTGAATTCTTCTGAACCCTAGCAGGCTTTGTTCTTTTTTATTTTTATTTTTATTTTTGGAAGCTGATCTTCTTCGAAGATGAAGAACAGGAGGAATAAGAAGAAGCGATCGTCGGCTCCCAAGTCTACCAGCAAAAATGTGGCGGGGAAAAAGGATGATGGGAAAGTAGGAGGCGGGGTAATTGAAGCAGAAGATGAGCAAAAACGTGAGGTGCTGGAGCGGTTGGTCGGTGCATTCTCCTTGTCTTCTCTAGAGGAAGCTGCTTTGGAATATAGAGATGCCGAGGGTGATCCTGACAAATCTACGCAAATTCCGAGAGGGGGCTTCATGGACCATGCTAAAGATCCTTCCACGTGTTCCAGCTCGAGTGGGCTTTCAGGCTTGGATTTGGCATCGACTTCCGGTTCGTCTGAGGGGTTTATGGAATCAAATTGTGCTCGGGATATGAGCAGCTGCGCCAATGGTTTCAGAAGGGGTAAGCAGAAGAAGGTAGTTGCAGGTATGGGTACTGTTTCTACGATCTTGGGGAAGGAGTATGTGAGACGGAACTCGATGAGGCCCAAGGGATATTATAGTAAAGAAGTTGTTGAAAAGGAAGAGGCGGAGCAGTTTCTGTGCTCGATGCTCGGAATTGATTGCGACATTAGCTTGGCTGTTGTTAGAGATGTCCTATGTGAGTAATCATCTCTTCTATTTTTTTTCAGCTCTGATGATAGTACCGAGAAACTTGCTGAACTGGCAAGGTATGCTGCTGGCAATGACATATCACGAAGTTCATGATTAATTAATTATAAGAAGCAAACTAAATGTTTTTATTGTTGTTTTTGTTGTTGTTGTGTTTTATTTATTTATTTATTTTATCTAACGTTAAAGCTTCATGCATTTATGCTATTCTTTATCGTCTATATTTACGCCATAATGCCAATTATTATCTTTGACTTTGGAACTACAAATCTGTTGTCTTCTGCTGCTACTTAGCAAATGCCTGATAAAGTTAATTTTGATTTGCCGTAATGCTACTTCTAGTCATTGTTCATAAATAAAGAAAGCAAGATAACATATTCTTGTTTACGCTGTTGCTTAATATGACACTTTATTCAGTGGATTATTTTTTCGTTTATTGCATGACTTGAGAATTTTTCTTTACAGGTCAGTGCGGATATAATATTGATAAGGTATACTGCCGAATTTGAAGTTGTTACTTTACTTGCATGCTTACAACTTGGTGGTCATATTTTCTTCTTAATGTTTTTTCACAAATTTGAGTCTTTGACTTTTATAATGTTAAAAAGTTAATTGCATTTATCTGTTGCTCTGTGGATATCTGGCATAACAAGAAAAGGGGCTGTAGTAACTGGAATGCTGTAATTTGTTGTTTATTATTTGTTTGTTTTCTAGTTTTATTGATTCATTGACCACTGATGGTAATTGATGGGTTCAGCCAAAAAGAGGGCCAAGTGTATGACCACAAGAGAGATAAATTTGTTAAGGGCAATAGATTGGGGTGGGTTTATGAGAGAGGAATAGAAAGGTTAGTCGTGAGTTGGCAAGTAAGGGCAGGGTAGGAATTTCTGTGAGCATAATTAATTTTGTCTTCTTGTGCCTTGTGCATGATTGCTGTGTGAGACCTATAGTTATAGGGGGGAAAGCGAAGGTGAGACAGGGAGAGAATTTTCTAGTTTGGGTCATTCCCAGGAGAGATCCTAGCCTCTTGAACGCCAAGAGCTACCATTTTCTTCTCGTTCTTTTCTTTTGTTTTTGCTGGGTTACGTTTGTACTGGAAGGATTCTTCCTTTTCTCCAGGTATTTGAAGAGGAAGATTACTATTTTATAAAATCAATAATACTAGTTCAGGGGTTCCCATCATTTTTGGCATCAGAGCCAGTGACGATTGTTGGGCATGGTTGGTACCACGATAGAATCTTGCATGGACACAGTGGAAAGAAACATAGGTGAATTATAAAAGAATCAAGGAGCTGTGCAAGAGATGTTGTCAACTATGCAGCTCATGCTAGCGAAAATCATCGAGCAAATAATAGAGCTTCATACTGCACGTGGTGTAAGTAATGTCAAAAGACCCAGGGCTAGTGATAGATAGAAGGCATTGATGGAATCAGTTGAAGTTGAGATTGGGAAAGAGGAAGCCGAAACTATTGGAATGATGGAGGATGAGGCTCGACGTCCAAAGGTCGTAAAAAAAATCGATCCAGTGGGGGATAGAGATGGAAGCAAGTTTCAGCCCCTTGAGCTTTCACTTTCTCTATAGAGGATACAATTGGCTGGTTGTTTGAGGTGGTATGATATTTCTTCATTAACATGTTGGAAAGTGAAAAGTTGGAAGCAGTAGTGGTTAGTCTAGAAGGGAAGACCCTGAATTAGTTTCAATGGCTGGAAACGAGAGCACCAATGACAAATTAGAGAGTTTAAGAGGGAGGTAGTTGAAAGATTTCATTGCAGGCAATCAAGGGATAATTATAAGAGATTGATAGCTCTAAAGCAGGATGGAATAGTAGAGGAGATTAGGGAGAAGTTTGAGTTGCTATCTGTATCTTTGGGAGGTATTCCTGACGAGGTACTATAGGTGTTTTTAAGAATGGACTGGAAGAGGATATTAGAGCTAAGGTTAGGAAGATGCAACCCAAATCTTTGGTGCAGCTCATAGATTATGCTGCAAAAGTGGAGGGAAAGAATATAACATTGTTGAAAGTTCACGAGGAGAGAAAAGCTAAAAGTGGGAATAATATTATGGGGCCAAACTAGACCAGGTTTAAACCCATCATTCCTAAGCTTCCTCTTAAGATGGAAGTTCTGTGAAGTAATAGCAATGTTTTCAACAAACATACTTTTAAAAGCAACAAGGGTGATGATCTAAAGAATGTAAGCGGCAAAATTAACATTCTCATTACACCCACCTCTACTAGTAGCAGCAGTAGCAGCAGCAATACTGGCAAAAAGAAGCTCAATACAATAACAACAACAACACGGCCTTTTCTCACTAGGTGGGGTCGGCCACATGAATTAAATGATGCCATAAAGTTCTATTATAAATTATATATTTAGATAGACCATTTAAATCTAAATCTTTCTTAATAGTTTCACCTATAATTTTTTGTGGTCTTCCTCGACCTCTAATTATTGGGCTACTCTCTATCTGATCTACTCTTCTTACTGGGACTTCTATATATCTTCTCCACACATGTCCAAACCATCTAAGACGCGATTCCACCATCTTTTTTTATACGATAGGTGCAACCCCAATTTTCTCTCTAATGTATTCATTTCTAATTTTATCTAATTTAATATGTCCACTCATCTAACGTAACATTTTCATCTCTACAACATTGAACTTATTCTTTTGTTGACATTTTATTACTCAACGCTCAGTCTCATACAACATTGCCGGTTTTATAACTGTACGATAAAATTTACCTTTAAGCTTGAGTATCACTCTCTTATCGCTAATAACATCTGAAGCACTTTTTCATTTCATCCATCCTGTTTGAATCCTATGGTTTACATCTTCCTCCATTTGTTTGTTATGCTGTATGATAGATCCAAGATACTTAAACCGAGTGACTTGTGGTATGGTGTGTTTTTTGATTTTCACTTCTATACTGGAATTAGTGTACCCTTACTAAACTTACATTTCGTATACTTCGTTTTACTTCTATTTAAACGAAATCCATGATCTTTCAAAGCAAGTCTCCACATCTCTAACTTCTTTTTTATTTTCTCTCTTGACTCTCCAACTAAGATTATATTATCTGCAAAGAGCATATGCTGTGGCATTGGCTCTTGGATATATTCAGCAAGCCCATCTAAGATTAAAGTAAAGAGATAGGGGCTTAAAGTTGACCATTGATGTAACCAATAGTTATTGAAAAATCCTCAGTGAGTCCACCTTGAGTTCTCACACTAGTTGTAACTTCATCGTACATATCATGAATTGCTCGAATATATGCAATACAGACTCCTTTTTCCTTCAAAGCCTTCCACAAAACATCTCTTGGTACCCTATCATATGCCTTCTCTAAATCAATGAACATCATATGTAAGTCTTTGTAATTCCTTCGATATTTTTCCATTAATCTACGTAACAAGTATATCACTTCCATAATCAACTTATTAGGCATAAAACTAAATTGATTCTCTGTAATTTGAATCTCTTGCCTTAATCTTCGTTCTATAACCCTCTCCTATAACTTTATAGTGTAGCTCATGAGTTTAATTCCTCTATAGTTTGCATAGTTTTATATGTCCCCTTTGTTCGTATAAATAGAAACTAAAGTACTTTTATCTGTTCGTCTAGCATTCTCTTGGATCTCATAATCTTATTAAATAACTTTTTGAGCCAACTTATACTTCAATAAGTAATTATTTGGTCATACTGCTTTACTATTCTGCATCTTTTTCAAAGCTTTTTCTATCTCTGCCTCTCAAATCTTACGATAAAAGGTATAATTTTGATCATTTTCTGTACTGTCTACACTATTTGAGTGGAATGAAATCCCATATCCTTCATTAAAAAACTTATGAAAATAGCACTTCCACCTTTCTTTAATATCCTATTCCATGACCAAGACTCTCCCTTCTTTGTCTTTAATATATCTCACTTGGTTAACGTCTCTTGTCTTTCTTTCTCTATTTTTAAGAAGTTTATAAATACTTCTTTTCCCAACTTTAATGCCTAAGGATTGATATAACCTATTAAAAGCCCTAACTTTTGCTTCGCTCACCGCTTTTTGTGTTTTTCTTAGTTACTTTATATTTTTTTCAATTCTATTCACTTTTACACAAAGAACATACTTTATAACATTCTCTTTTAACCTTATCTTGTACGCTTGCATCCCACCATTAAGATTCTTTATTCTTAGGTCTAAAACCTCTTGATTCTCCAAGTATCTCTTTTGCAACCTTCCTAATCTTTTTAGCAATCTTGTTCCACATATCATTTGCACTTCCTTATACCTCCCATGATCCTTCCTCCAGAATCCTTCTCTGCAAGTTCTTTTTTTATCACATTTCAATTGTCACCACTTTATTCTTGCCATTCTATTTTGACCTTTACTTTTTTCTCTCCTCTTAATTCGAATATCCATTCCTAAGACCCTATGTTATGTAGTCAAACTCTCACCAGGTATAACTTTGCAATCCATGCAAATCTTTCTGTCCACTTTCTTTAATAAAAAGAAATCAATTTGAGAACATGTCCTCCCACGTTGCTTCAAGTGTGATGAGATAAATGGAGAAGAGAGCTAGGACTTTGCTTCAAGTGTGATGAAAAGTTTAGTCCTAATTATAAATGCAAAAGTAAAAAGTTGCAAATGATTAGTTGTAGTGAGGAGGAAGAAGGTGAAAAGGAGGAAGCGAGTGAATGCAATGGCCCAGTTGATGAAACAATGGAGAAGGAGATGGCCTCCATGGAGTTATCATTAATTACCATAACAAGCATTACAAGAAACAAAACACTAAAATTAGTAGGAAGAACTCAGGGGGAGGAAGTGCTGGTCCTAATTGATAAGGGGGCTTTTCATAATTTTATTTCAGTAGAGTTGATTGAGAGGTTGGGTTTAAGCGTGCAAAACACTTCTTGCTACTCTATAATTTCTAAAGGAGCATGTAAGGATATTGAATTGAAAACAAGGTGTTACCATTATTCAAATCTTTTACCCTTTTAATTTAGGAGATGTGGATTTGGTGTTGGGAATTGAGTGGTTGGAGTCTTTAGGGGATTTAAGAGTGAATTGGGGTTAGTTATAGGTAAAAGTGAAGATAAATAAAAAGTGGATCTACTTTAAAGGAGATCCAACCCTTACTCGAGCTAGAGCTTCCTTCAAATCCATAATGAAAGCTATAAAAAGGAAAGGAGAAGGTTTTTTTATTAGAGTATGGAGCTGTTTCTATGGAAGAAAGGGAAAAATGGCCTGTTGTTGTTGAAGAAATCGAGAAGTTACTTGAAGAGTTTGTAGAAATGTGTACACCAACTAAAGGACTACCCCCTCATTGTGCCATAGACCATTCCATTGTGATAAAACCTAGTGAACAACCACCTAATGTTAGGCCTTATAGGTATGCTCATGCACAGAAGGCCAAAATAAAGAAGTTAGTAAAGGAAGTTATGGAAGTAGGGGTAATCTGGCCAAGAATTAGTCCATATTCAATTCCAATTCTGCTAGTTGGGAAAAAAGATGGAGATTAGAGGTTTTATGTGGACTATAAGGCTTTAAACAAAATTACGATCCTTGATAGATACCTTATGCCACCAATAAATGAGCTCCTTGATGAGTTAGGAGAAGCCACCTTGTTTTTCAAGCTTGACTTGAAATTCGGATATTGTCAAATAAGGATTAAACCTAGAGATGAGCCAAAGACAACATTTAGAACTCATGATTGGCATTGAGTTTCTAGTTATATCCTTTGGGCTCACAAATGCATCTTTTACATTCCAATTTCTTATAAATGATATTTTTAGAAGCATCTGAGAAAGTTTATATTGGTATTTTTTAATGGCATCCTTGTTTACAGCAGAGACATGGGTGCACACGTGGAGCATTTAAGGATTGCCTTAGAAGTGTTGTGCCAACACTACTTGGTTGTCAATCTAAAAAAATGTGTATTTGGACAAAGGAAGCTTGAATACTTAGGTCATATTATTTCTTTGGAAGGAGTGTAAGTTGACACTTCTAAGATTGAGGCTATGGTGAAATGGCCTATTCCTAAAAGTTTATGAGTGTTGAGAGGGTTTTTGAGTTTGAATAATTATTATAGAAAGTTTGTTAAAGATTATCTAAGGTAACAGCCCCATTTATGAGTTTGCTAAAGAAAGACTCATTTAAATGGGATGAAAAAGCTTAAGAAACTTTTGAAAAGCTAAAAACAGCCATGACTACTGTACCGATCCTTGCAACGCCTAATTTTAGTTTATCCTTTGAGATTGATGTTGATGTATCTAGGAGTGGGGCAAGGGCTATCCTAATGCAACAAGGGAAGCCTATTGCATATTTTAGCCAACAACTTTCAAAAAAGCAAGACAAGGGTCTATTTATCAGAAGGAATTGATCGCAATAGTATTAGTTATGAAAAAGTGGCAACACTATTTGATTAGCTATCCATTCATAATTCGAATTGACTAGAAGGCCTTGAAATTTCTGTTGGAGCAATTAATAAACCCAGATCAGAAGAAATGGGTCTCTAAATTGATGGGATACAGGTTTGAAATCCATTACAAACCATGCCAGGGAAATAAAGTTGCTAATGCTCTATCTAGAAGGGAAAGGACCACTATGGAGATGAAGGCTTTGTCATTATGGCAATATGAGGGATTAGATGAATTTGAAGTTGAAATAAAGGAGGATGACAGATTAAAAAAATATACCAACAGCTTATTACAGGCTTGGGAGTACCTGTTGAACATACCCTTAAGAGTGATTGGCATATGTATAAAAATAGGTTGGTGGTGCCTTGGAATTCACAGAAGACCAGAGAGCTTATCAAAGAATTTCATGGCTCTCCTGTGGGAGGGCATTTGAGGTATGTTAGAACTTGTAAAAGGCTAGCTAAGGTAGTGTATCGAGAAGGAATGAAGAGGGATATTCAAGAGTATGTGGCGAGATGTTAAGTGTGTTAATGAGATAAGTATGAAGCCTTGAATCTAGCTGGGTTGTTACAACGTTTGTCTATTCCCCAATAGGTGTGGGAGAAGATTAGCATGGATTTTATAGTAGGACTTCCCAATGCTAATAGATTTGATACTATTATGATGATAGTAGACAAAATCACAAAATATAGCCATTTTATTCTCTTATCCCTCCCCTTTACCGTAAAAGAAGTGGCTGAAATCTTTACTAGAGAGGTAGTAAAGTTGCATGGCTTCCCAAAAATTGTAGTGTCTAACAAGGACAGGATATTCAATAGTCAATTTTGGAAGATGTTTGTCATGGCTGGTACTACTCTCAAATACAGCTCTAGATACCATTTCAAAACTGATGGACAAACAGAGGTGGTTAATAGATGCCTTAAGACATACTTGAGTTGTTTTGCTGGGAAGAAACCAAGGCATTGGGTTAAGGCCTTACCAGGGGTAGAATATTGGTATAACACAGCCTTCAACTGGTCCATTGGCATGACTCCATTTAAAGCCTTATATGGGAGGAATCCAGCGACCATATTTAAATGCAGGTGACTTATCCATGGTAGAAGAAGTGAATGAGCAGACAAAGGAAGGAGATCTCATCTTAATAGAATTGAAAGAGCACTTGTAGAAGGTACAAATGTTAATGAAGGACCAGGCTGACAAGAAAAGAAGAAAGGTGAAATTTGAAGTTGCGAATTAGTGTATCTCAAACTTAGATCATATAAACTAAGAACCTTGGCCAAAAAGAGAAATGAGAAACTATCTCTAACGTTTTATGATCCTTATAAGGTGGTAGAGAAATATGGCAAAGTGACATATAAACCAAAACTCCCCAAAACAGCTAGGATACACCTTGTTTTTTACATCTCCCAACTCAAAAAATCCTTACATCTAGCTATTCCAACTCAGTCCTTCCCTCTTTCTTCAATTGAAGAATGTGAGCTGCAAGTACAATCTAAATAAGTGAAACATGTCAGGACAACAGTAGGTGGACAGCAACAAGTTCTCATTAAATGGATGGGTTTTCCTGATTGTGAAAGCACATGGGAGGATGCTGAAGTCATTTACTATCAATTTTTTGATTATGAAAGCACACGGGAGGATGCTAATCATAGTATCTGCCTATGACAAGCTTTAATGTAAATTATTTTTTCATAGTCGGTCCCAAGCCGGGAAAAAAGAGGAGGGTTGTGTTAGGCAGTCGATAGCCAATGTAAAATTTTGTCGAATCTTTATGACATGGACAATCAATGTATTAGACGTAATGTTAGGTCGTTGCCCGTGAGTAACGCGCTGTATAGTTCGAGTACAGTGACAAATAAGCAAGAGCCATTGCATCGACGCCTAGGTGTAGTGAAAAATAAGCAAGGGTTCTCACATTTTCGTGAAGGGATGTGGGTAAAGAAGTTAGTTAACGAGAGTAAGATTCGTTTTGGCACTTAGAATATAGGTACACTTAGGGGTAAGTCAATGAAAATAGTAGATACTATGATTAGAAGGAGGATTAATTTTATGTGTTTACAAGAAACTAAATGGGTAGGAGAAAAAACGAAAGAATTAGACACTTCAGGCTTCAAATTTTGGTACACTGGTAAGGCTAAATTTAAAAATGAGGTATGTATAATTGTAGATAAGTTTTAGAAAAATGCTATAGTGGATGTAAAAAAGTTAAGAGATATAATCATTGCATTAAAATTTGTAGTGGAAAAGGAAATCTTTATTGTTATTAGTGTTTATGCACCACAAGTCGGGTTAGAAGAATATCATAAGGAAAAATTTTGGGAGGATTTAGAATATTGAGTTCAGGAAATACCATTAGAAGAAAAGATTCTTCTAGGAGGGGATCTAAATGGTCATGTGGGAAGTGTATCTTTAGGTTACGAGGGTGTTCATAGAGGACATGACATAGGGGAAACAAATGCAGAGGGTAAAACTATATTAGACTTTTCATTAGCGTTCGATCTTATATTATCTAATACTTGTTTTAGAAAATATGAGGAATATCTTATCACGTACAAAAATGGAAGGGTATGTTCTCAAATTGATTTCTTTCTTATAAAGAAATCAGATAGAAAACTTTGCATGGATTGCAAAGTTATACCTGGAGAGAGTTTAATTACTCAACATGGAGTTTTGGTTGTGGATGTAAGAGTTAAGAGGAGAGTAAAAAACAAAGGCAAAGATAGGGTACTAAGGACTAAGTGGTGGCAACTAAAGGAGGATAAAGAAAAGAATTTGCACAGGGGGATTGTGGAGGAAAGGCATTGGGAAATACAAGAAAGTGCTAACGATATGTGGAATGGAATGACTAAAGAGATTAGGAAAGTGGTAAAGAAAATATTAAGTGAATCAAAAGGTTTTGAACCTAAGGATAAAGAATCTTCGTGGTAGGATGCAAATGTGCAAAATAAAGTTCAAGTTAAAAGGGAATGTTATAAAGTGTGGTTGTTATGTAAGAGTAATGAAAATTGAGGAAAATATAAGGTAGCTAAGAAAGACACTAAGAAGGTAATGAGCGAAGCGAGAGTAAGGGCATTTGATGGGTTATACCAATTTTTAGATACTAAAGTTGAAGAAAGAAGTATTTACAAGTTAGCTAAAAGTACGGAAAGAAAGACGAGAGACGTGGATCAAGTGAAATACATCAAAGATGAAGAAGGAAAAGTGTTGGTCACGAAACAAGATATCAGAGAACGGTGGAAGGATTATTTTCATAGGCTTTTTAATGAAAGGCACGAGATTTTATTGTAATTGGATAGGTTAGACATTAGAAAAGAGGATCAAAATTATACTTTTTATCGTAGTATTTGTGAGGTAGAGGTAAAAGAAGTATTAAAGCGAATGGAGAATGACAGAGCAGTTAGACTGGATAACATACCCATTGAAGTATGGAAGGGTTTAGGAGTGAAAGGCATAAGTTGGCTCACAAAGTTTTTTAATGAAATTATGACATCTAAGAGAATGCCAGACAAGTTGAGGAGAAATACTTTAATCCCTATTTATAAGAATAAGGGGAACATTCAAAATTGTGTAAATTATAGAGGAATTAAGCTCATGAGTCACATTATGAAATTATGGAAAAGAGTAATTGAGCGAACGTTAAGAAAAGAGATTCAAGTTATGGAGAATCAATCTGGTTTTATACCAGGAAGGTCAATTATAGAAGCAATATACTTATTGCAAAAATTAATGGAGAGATATCGAGAGAATCAAAGAGATTTACATATGGTGTTTATTGATTTGGAAAAAGCATATGATAGAGTGTCAAGAGAGGTTCTATGGAAGGTTTTGAAGAAAAAAGTAGTTCGTATAGCTTATATTCGAGCAATCCAATATATGTATGATAAGGTTACAACTAGTGTAGTAACAAAAGGTGGATTTATGAAAGATTTTTCGATAACTATTGGTCTATATCAAGGGTCAACTCTAAGTTCTTATCTTTTTACTTTAGTTTTGGATGTACTTACTGAACATATCCAAAAGCTGGTGCCATAGTGCATGCTTTTTGCAAATGATATTGTCTTAATTGGAGAATCAAGAGAGGAAATGAATGAGAAGTTGGAGAGGTGGAGACTAGCTTTGGAAGCTCATGGATTTTGTTTAAGTAGAAGTAAAATGGAGTATATGGAGTGTAAGTTTAGTAAGAAACACATCACTTCTAGCGCAAAAGTAAAAATTGGAGAACATATCTTACCACAAGTCACACGATTTAAGTATCTTAGATCCATCATACAACATAACGGGTAAATAGAAGAAGATGTAAAACATAGGATTCAAACGAGGTAGATGAAATGGAAGAGTACTTCGGGTGTTATTTGTGATAGAAGAGTATCACTCAAATTTAAGAGTAAATTTTACCTCACAGTTATAAGACCTGCAATGTTGTATGGAACTGATTATTAGGTAATAAAAAATCAACAAGAAATAAGTTCAATGCTGCAGAGGTGAGAATGTTGCGTTGAATGAGTGGACACACTAGAGGAGATAAGATTAGAAATGAATGCATTAGAAAGAAGGTAAAAGTCACACCTATTGTGGAAAAAATTGTAGAATCGAGACTTAGATGGTTTGGTCATGTGGAGAGGAGACCTATAGAAGTTCCAGTTAAGAGAGTAGGTGAGATAGAAAATAGTCTAATAATCAGAGATAGAAGAAAACCAAGAAAAACTATAGGAGAAATTATTAAGAGAGATTTAGATTTAAATGGTTTGTCTAAAAATATAGTTTATGATAGGTGCTTATGCCGTCGATTGATCCATATAATCGACCCCACTTAGTGGAAAAAGGCTCTATTGTTGTTGTTGTTGTTGTTGTTCCTAGTTTTTGCCTTGAGAACAAGGTGAAACTGGTAGGGGAGAGCAATGATGGGCTCAGCCAAAAAGTGGGCCAAGTGTATAACTGCAAGAGAAATAAGTTCGTTAAGGGCAATAGATGGGGGTGAGTTTGTGAGAGAAGGAATAGAAAGGTCAGTGGTGAGTTGGCAAGTGAGGGGCAAGGTAGGAATTTCTGTGAGCATAACTAATTTTGTCTTCTTGTGCATTGTGCATGATTGCTACGCAAGATTAGTGGTTATAGTGGGGAGAGCAGAGGTGAGACGGAGAGAGAATGTTCTGGTTTGGGTCATTCATAGGAGAGAGCTTGGCCTCTTGAACACCAGGAGCTACCATTTTCTCTTCTTTCTTTTCTTTTGTTTTTGTTGGGTTATGTTTGTACTGGAAGGATTATTCCTCTTCTTTAGGCATCTGAAGATGAAGATTACTTTCTTATGAAATCAATAATACCAGTTCAGGGGTTCCCATCAGTAATATTGTATTGCTATGGACCTGTCAGTTGATGGATACAGAAGTAATTGGCATTCCCAATCTCTCTTCTTTCCAGCGAGTGGATCATCTGAAAATGAAAAGGGGATATTATAGAATCATACTCGAGGTTTCTGTAAGGATGGTGGTAAAATTGAGAAAATCTCAAAATCATGAGATATTTTCCCTGCTTCTCTATGGGTTTCTGCTTATATAAAAGAAGGTTGCCTTGTGAGATATGATGCAGGAGCCGATGAATTATTCTTCCCCCCCCCACCCCCCCTCTCTTTCTCTCCCTGCTTTTCTTTGCTTTCTGAGGATAGCCTTATCCTGTTGTTTTGTATTCCTCTTCTGATGTAGCACCAGCAGGGACAGGGGAGAAGTAAACTAGTGAGATAATGAAAGAGAGGGGAAGAAAAAGAGGGAGAAAGGAACAATGATATTTTATTTAATCATCAAGCTGACAGAAAATTCTACAGCAAAGAGTAAGACAAAAAACAAATGCTTAAAACAATAAAAGAAGTAGAAATGGAGAGGATCCCTAAACTCATGCCTTAATCTATGTTCCTATGTTTATGCGTTAAACAAGTCTTCCATTCCTTATTGGGAGCATTGTCGTCTTTTCTCTTAATGAAGACTTCCTTTATGAAAAAAGAATTATATCATGATTCACTGGCTATTGCAGTTAACTAAATATGAGTAGGTAAAAACTTTTACCAACTCAATTTTTTCTATGTTATAGAACTTTCATTGATCCAATTATTATTATTATCTTTTTTGGTCTCTTGCTTCTCACATTGCTTCATGAGGTGCCACCCTAATGCCACTGTTGAATCTAGCTACAATGACCTTAATATCTTATGACCACATTGCTTGACATTGATATCAATTGTGCTCATGATTTCTTGTTTGTTATGGTATAATGTTGTCTGTTGTCTGTCAAATTATACTTGTTTTTTTTCTTATGCTAGATACATGCTATGCATTTGCTTTTCTTTTTCTTTTTATTTTTTCCCCCTCTTTTTTGGGTGGGGCAGAATAACTATAGAATTTAACATTCATTAGTAAATGCATGTGGTTATTCAGATAACACTTCTTTAGTTCCATGCACTTTACGCTGAATCTTTAGTGGTTATGGATGATAACGGGCTATTGGTGTTGTGGAAACTTCTTTAGCAACTTTAGAGTTTGAATTATGCGCCGTTTGATGGTATTTGCTATTTTTATAATATGAAGATTGAATTATGATTTTTCAGGCCCTGGATATGTTGCTTGAGATGTCTGTGTCTTCCCTTGAGAAATCTGATAATGATAGACATCCTGATGGCACAGCAAATAATATTGATGATATGAGATGTCTTGCTTACCACTCTAACAATGTAAATGATAATCTTTCTTGTAATATTATTATTTCTTTATTTTTTGTTGGTCTCTTGATGAAGTACGTTTCACTATATTATTCAATGTGTGAGTTGGCCATGTATTATTTATCTTTAGTATGATTGAGCCATTTTCATGTACTTGTGACATTCTAGGTGACAAAAAATTCCTTGTTTTCTTCTGGATTACATGTTGACTGCAGTCTTAAATTGTTTTTTTGTTTTTGTGACGTAGTAGTTTTGTTAAAGAGGCTTTGCACTGTGCATGTGCCTGTTTCTGTTTTGTAACTCAAAAAGCACTTCCAATCAGATGGGTGCAAACATCAACTGAACCCATTAACAGTCTTAGAGTAAGAACCGTAATGGACATCAATTGACTATGTTTAGCCTAACTGATCCATGCTAATTGTGGGTAGAACATTCTTTCCATGCAGGTTAAGCTCACCTAATGTATTTAGCAATTGTTGAAGTAAGAACTATCCAAAAATGACAGTGTTTTGCATATGATCATCAATGATGCTAAGATATTAATATACTTACACATTTCAATCTAAAACACGCACACACGCACACTCTCTCTCTAACACAAAGTGTCCTTTAGATACACACTTAGGCAAAAATGGTGTCTCATACCATTCAAAAATCATGGGGATCTCACATCACACCCTTTTTAGTTTTGTTAACTTTAATAAATATCCCTTGCATCTTCTCTATGACTATTGAAAAATTGTCGTACCAAATATGGGCGTCTTAAATACCATAGTATTTTATAGCTTGGTATGCTATATCATGGTATTCAAGATACCATAGGATGTGAAATACTAGTGTACCAAACGCCTCCAAGAATTGTTCCATATAGCATATATAGTTCATATTACTCATTAATCCATATATTCTAGAGTTGCAACTTACAAGACTGTTGATTTTGGAATTTTTTTTTTTTAAGTTGTGCAGTAATGGCTTCCACACTGTACATAGCATTTATTGACTTCTTATTTATCACAGCTGATAGATAGTAGATCAGAGTGCACATCTTTTTCATCCGAAGGTGAATTTTCTGACAATTTGTGGTCCCTGGGATCTTTTCGCAGGTAAATGATAGCAGTGTATTCATTCTCTTCAGCCTGTTCATTGTACTATGTTCATAATATATTGTAATTATTTCAATTATGGCGTCAATTCGTCTGTTGAAGAACTCTTAGATGATAGAAATTTGAGTTGGCAATTCAATATTGTCTATGATTATGTCTTGGTACCTTTGGATCACAATATTTAGATTGTATTAAGTTATGCTCAATTACCAACTCTAAATTACAACATCACTTTGTGCATAGACGTAAGCAGAGTATATTCTTTTGGTTTAATTTCTCAGAAATAGGGGGGCTAAATTTAGTCATTTCCACTAGGGTTGTAACTGAGCCAGGCAGGCCAAACCTTCACATGCACAAACTATACCAAATTTGAGCTGGAACTCAAACTGCAAATTGTAGCTCAAGTTTGAATTGTTCACTAATTGAGTTTAGATTGAGAATACTCGAGCTTTATATTAAGTAATATTCATACTTGTGCATACATATTAAATAAAGTACTGAAAGAGAACTCATGTTTTTAGAATTTTGAATTGCCTATTACTCTAATAGTCTCTTCCCCTAAAAAGGGTTACATGTTTTCTAATAATTTTTTTAGTTGCATGTATATGCTGGAAAATTATGGGAAAACATATTGTAATCTTAAGTAACTCTTAATTCATATAGGACAAAAATTAGGTGCAGATTTTAACTGTTTGCTATCAAGTTTTTCAATAAAAACACTTGAAGTGGATATCTTTATAGCTCAACACCACTTAGTTTCCAAAAAGTTCCTCCAACATGTTATGTTTTCATTGGAGAATCTAATGTATATCCTCCACCTTTTATTATGGACCAAAAAGCTACCCACTTCTCTCTAGAAGACCCCGGTAAATGCAGGGGCATTTAGGTTCTTTTCTTTAAAAGATATAATGTTTGGGTATTTACATCATTTTTTGAATCTTTTGAAAACTTGAATTAAATGACTTTGCCATCATTATGTTTTGAAAGAATAAGCTAAATTCCCTGAATTTGTTCACACACACATATGCGCACGCGTATGTATAAAAGAATAATAGATGGTTCTGTGGTCCTATGTATATATATATATATATATATATAAAGATGATTCTCAAGTTTTCTATTGAGTTAGTTTTTCAATTGATGTATTTTATGTGCCATCAATATCTAAATAATTACAAGAGTATTCTGTTACAATGTATGTGCAGTATTTTCTAAACTAATATAGCTTGCTTTTGTAGCCCCTTTAATACCAACGTGCAATTGAATCTCAACCTCCTTTTAATCAAGGATTAGGTGTTTGCAACCTGTTTTGCTAGCTTAGTTGTTTCTTGATTTTAGGAATTATGCGGAGGTTCTCTCTAGTTCTAAAGCTCAATATGATAATAGCTCTGGAAATGTAAAGTCAGATCTTCCTCAGAAGCTGTTGGAATCTCTGTTTGAGATTCGCAAAAGCACTGAACACGACAAAGATGCCCTGAATTGGAGAAATGTAGTAAAGAAAATGCAGTCTTTGGGACCTCAATTTAATGTTTGTCCTGGTATTGCAGCATCTCAGCAGCATACTTATGGTACTTAATGTCAATATTTAATACTTTACTTTTGCTTGGGTTCTTAGGCCATATCCTTTCGTTCACTTTTTTTTTTTAATTCAACCACAGTTGTTTGATCTTCATCAACTTGTTGCAAACCCATTTTCCCCCTTGCCTTGTATTTCATATTGTCATGAAATGGGGCCTTCTGAGTGGTTTCCAAGAATGTTGCTTGCATAATATTTTCTGTCATTCTACGCAGTCTATAAGGCTTAGTTGAACATATCTTGCATTCTTTTGTTGATGGAAATAACTTCATGGTTGTTTTCTACTAATTTGCAGCCCTTTATTAGAAAGATTTACCCTAGTTGAAGTAACTGCTCTGATAAAATTGGCAAGAGTAAGGTGGTTATACAAACACTGCCTATCACACAAATATAGAACAACTCACCACTTGCTATTGCCTTCTCTCTCTCTCTCTCTCACACACACACACACATTATTTTGTGTCACATCACATCCTGATTTTTCTTTTATATTTTTCTCATTATACGTCCTTCTGTATTGCATGTGATTATATATTTCTCTCGCTCTATAGATATAATTTTTCCCAAGTCCAACTTAAGCATAGATTGCAGGCAAGAAGACACCATAAAAAATTTAAAGATACTTGGTGGCCTGAACTTGAATTTTAAAGCACTACTCCCCTTATGTGTATGCATGAATGTGTTTATTATATTTTGATAATTAATTGAAGATCTTATTGCTTCTGCACTTTGAACTAGCAGTTGCTTTATTGTTTGTCTTACTTCTCAGTATTCAAGCTCATTGGTTTCCATGTGCTGGGGCTGGTTGAATATAGTACCATACTTTCTGTCCATCTCTAGAATAGTGATTACTTATCTGCACAAATGAAATGTTATATTCTGCTCTCTTCTCCCAAGGGTTAACGCTCAATTCTTTTGATAGAAACTTATGCATTGAGTGGGAAGTATTGATGCTGATAGTACTTGGGATGTATCAGTACATTAATATGGTTTTCATGAATTATTTTACCCCATCATCAATTACACTTTTTATCTTTCTTTTGGATTATCTTTCTTTTTGTATGGTTTAATTTGGTGATTTCCTTGATGCTATCGAATCATATCAGTTCATTTACTTGATTAATTTTCCTCTGTTGTAGCTAAAGGAGATGACTATTATGTGTTTAGGGAAGATGCAAAGCAGCATTGGGATTCAATGAAATCTTATTATCAGAAAGTAGTTCACATTTGACCTTTTCTGTGATTCATCTAACTTTCCAATCTCTAAGTTGATTAGCTTTAGAGCTCAGATGTGACGCATTTCATATTCTTAAAAGTGACATAACTTTGCAGGCTGCAGCTGCATATAGCAAAAAAGATCAAGCGTATGCAGCATATCTTTCTGACCAGGTTTGACTGTGGGAATTTTTTTTTTGGGGGGGTAAAATATTTCATATACAACTATGTTTTTGGTATACCTTATTGTTGGGATTATTGTGTATGGTACATCTTGTTTTCAGTTATATCTTTTATAAAGATTGAAGTTTAGCTATTAAATCTGGTGGATTGATTTGGAAAAAAAAAAAAAAGGATAATAAGGACGATTGAGTTGACCACATAATTTGTTTTATGTCCTTGTACAATATTTGCTTGAGTGTGGAAATGCGATCCAAATATTTGTACGTCGTATCTATTCTTTTTCAGGATCCATATGCTTCATGGAAAATAACATTTTAGAATATGTTTTCTGCATTTTCATTTTCTGGTTTTTGGTAATTAGTGGCATGTGGACTGCTTTTGCTGTGGTGATTTATCTGTGAATTACCTTGAAGATTACTCGTATCCTTTAGTTTGGGCTGCCTTGTTATAAAATATTAGCTATATCTGCATTTGGCCAGGGGAAAGAACAAAATAACTTGGCTCGGAAGGCGGATGCAAAGGCAAGCCATGACATATTTATAGCTAGGTCAGTGAGAAGCTTTTAAGTGCAATAGAATTGTTCCTTTTTGACCTTTTTTGTATCTATACTTGTAGTAAGCTATTGTTCATGATTTGCAGAAACAAGGATATAGAAAATGTGTTAACTATTGATTTGCACGGGCAACATGTCAAACCAGCAATGAGAATGCTTAAACTACACCTCCTGTTTGGATCATATGTTCCCTGTAAGCATTGGCTGTGCCTCTGGGATCTTGCTCTTTTTTATGACTTCACTAAATTGGCATTGTCTACATGAATTGAGTTCTTATTTGTTTCCGTTATCTGATTACCTTTTAATGTCTGCTTTAGCTGTCCAGGTGCTAAAGGTTATCACAGGATGTGGATCACATGCTGTGGGGAAGTCAAAGCTGAAACAATCGGTTTGGCTTAATTCATCCATTTCCATCTTATCTTTCTTGTTCTGATAACAAGTGAGATAAAGTGTTTGAGATACATTATGCTATGGTCATATGCCAGCTTATATTTCTGAACTTGGTTTTTTGCATGGAATATGCATTAGATGATGTTTTATGGTCACAAGTAAAACCGGCCAGAATTTAGTGATCCACTTCCATTATGCCATGTATCATTTATTGAGATAATTAGTCGTTGGAAGTAATTTCAATATAGATATCACCTAATTGCCTATGGAGATGTTACCTTGGGTGGTCTGATGAATGACTTTCGGAAGATATTGCTCTAGACTTGTTGAAGTTAGAAATTTAGTCTTAAGTGGACTGCAGGAGTGCCAGGTCTAGTTACTTTCATTGAATATCTAGTGGAAGAAGACCGAAGAGCTTGATGAAGGAGTTGCAGGTAGGGGATAGAATTGTTTGGGACTCAAAGTTCTATTGCTGCCACCTACTATAAGGGTCTTAATAGGCTCTTTGTTGAGAGTGTCAATTAGAGTCCTATAGTGGGAAACAATACTAGGTGGTTGGAGCAACCTTTTGAGTAGATTAGAAAGGCACCTTGGGAATTAGAAAATGAGAAGGCTCTGGATGGGTTCACTTTAGCTTATCACTAAAACTGTTGAGATTGTGTGGAGGAACCATCTGAAACTCTTGCCTGAATTTCTCAATATGTGATGTTTGGTATTACTATGAATCCTCCATGTTGCATTGGTGCTTAAGAAGGATTGATTGACGAAGAAAGTTAGGGATTTTTGACCTACAAGGCCTGGTTACTAGTGATTATTACTCCTAAGGTCTTATTCTTCAGTTTGAATGAGGTTCTAGGAGACATGATATTTTATGCACAAATTGTCATTGTTGAAGGTGGACAGATCTTGGAGCTCTGATAAGTTATTACAAATGAGATTGTGGGGGGCACAAGGATTCGTAGCAGAAAAGACCTGGTTTTAGAGTTGGATTTTAAGGCTTAGGATTGAGTGAATTGGGGGTTTTGGAGAAGGCTCTTTTCTTAAAGGCTTTTTGTGTTTAATTGAGGAAGTGGATACAAAGTTGTCAGCTAATAGTGTGTGTTTGTGTATTTTCTTTTGGTTTCTGGTTTTTGGGTTTGTGAAAGAGATCCTTTTTCTTCTTTTTTTGTTCACTTTAGTGGTTAATTTCTTAATGTTTTGATGTTTTGGATGGCTACTGGGTTTGATAATTGATTCTGGTGATATAGGGGTTTCTCTTTGCATTAACAATTGACACTAATCTTTTCCTGCTCAGGGGGGAAAAATTTGTAGTTTCTCTTTTGCAGGTGTTTCGGATTGCATTTTGTCTGTGTTGATTTGGCTAAAAGTGGTTTGATAGGTATCAATGTAGAGAAAGGTGTTGAGGATTTTGGCCAAAAAGAAAGTGTGTGGCATCTCACAGTAGCTGTATTCTTATTTGGGTGCTTGTAGTCCTACTTCCTGTTGGAATCTTGTGGTTTAGAAGATTACTAAAGAGTAGATAATTGTTAAAATTCCTACTTGTTTGTTGGTGATATCACTGTTCAGGTCAATCTTTGCATTATTTCTATTGACTATATTTTTCTCTTTAAGGATTCCAGTGAGCATGTTAGAGTATTGAGAAAATCACGAAGAACTTTTTGTGCTCTGGGGTTGGAGGTACTGAGAGAGATCATTTGGTCAACTGGCATGTTTGTTGCAAGGCTTAAAAGGGGCCAAGCAAGAATCTAGTGTCTAGAAACTTTGCCCTATTGGCTATGTTTATAGCATTTTCCTTTGGCATGTCACTCTTTTTGGCCCTGGGTGATCACACTAGGGCCTATTTTAGTGTCGATGGGGTTTCAGGGTTGAGTAAAATGCTACTCATATGAATTATTACAAATTCTACTCTTAGGCATATGCAACTTCTTTTCTTGTTTGCTTAAGCTTCAAGTAGGTGATTGCCTTCTCTGATCCTTTATCTGGCCTGTATCCATCTTTTATCTCTGCACAAGGCTACCATATCTGGTTAATGTAATTCACAAGGTCCTAGTTTCTTGTAGAATGTTCATTCCTTTGGAAACCTTAGCCTTTAGGAAATTTTAGACTTGGTCTCCTTGCTTGGGTTTCTTGATTCTTTTCAATATTCTAGTCTCCCAGATAAGAGGATCACTCTTTGGATTCCTCCCGAACTTAAACTTGCAAATCTTTTCTGCAGCACCGTATTCAGAGTCCACCAGGTCACAATTTTCTCCTTGATGCCTCTGTTTTAGGGTTTAGGGTTCCCTCAATGAATAAGGTTCTCGTTTGGATTGTGGTATTGAAGCAGTGTAACACAAATTATCTGTACAGATGTGCAGGAGGAAATATTGTATATCTTGATGTGAGTGAAATCTTAACTGACAATTCCTAAAGTAAAAATTCCTATTGCACTACAAATAATAAGTTCCAAATTGAAACCTTAATTAAATAGGTCTTCATTCTGCATTATAGATGCTAATAAATCCATTCAATTGTAGTTGAATTGGTCGGTGGCACGGTTCTGATGGTTTTTGGTTAGCGTTAAATCTATGTCTGTCATTCTATTTAGATTGATCACTGCAGTCTGTGCCTTGATTAATTTATAAACCAGACTGGAAATTTGTGAATCAACCCATATGAACTCCTGGTCCTTGGATGTGACTCAGGTTTAATTGAATTCTTAATATAAATCTTTATGAGTTGAAACCTTTTATCCTTGTATATTTGAAGTTACAAAAGCTGCTTGGCTATTTGGTCGTTCTTCATAGTTTGCTTAACGCAGGTTATAAAACTACTGGAAAAGGAGGCAATTGAATGGCAAGAAGAGAACCGGGGAACTGTGATTATCAAACTCAATGGATACAGAGAGTTTAGCTTTCTAGGCTCTGATACTGATAGTGATAGCAATTGAGATTTCTGCATCAACTCACTGCCGGAATATCAGCTTGTACTGAAATTTAAGCAGCAGCCTGGCCCAGCAAAACATTTTAAGAGAATTTAGGGTGTTAACATTTTCACGAGGCACTCATTGTGTTAGCCAAGCTTTTTGTCTATCATTGTTAGTGCCTTTGGGGAAATTTGGAGCGTGCTATGCACAGAACCTCTAACTGCATTAATAAGTCTTAGTCTAAGATGCTACCAGTGTTGCACATATGACCATGTAATAATAATGCCTAATTTGCAATAAAGCTTTTAATTTCTTCTCCTTCATTTTTTTTTTTTTGGGGTGCCGGGTGGTAATGAACACCTGTTTGCTTACTGCTGTGGATATCTGTTCTAGGGATCAAGTATTAACAGTGTCATTTATTATTGTCATTCAATTTTTTTTCCTAGGTTTCATTCAAGCTAGTTTTCCTAGATTTAGGAGTTGAAACGAATAGTTTTCTATGAACTCATATTTAAGTCAATAAAGTATACGTGTACTAAACATAAAATACAGGTGAACTTTTTGTTAAAAATTTAAGGTAAAATTACTGTTGAGGACCGTTAAAAATTAAAGGGAAATTTTATCGGTTTCCCAAAAAAAGAAAATTGAGTACAGTTAATCCCTCCCAAAGTTATATTTGTCAGTCCCTCCTTTGGTATGGAACTGTGTAGCACTGCTTTGTTGCTTAATCTTACATCTAGAGGTGGTCTTTGCAGTTGGTCATTTGCATGAACAATTATCTTCCTTAATTAAAAGGGAAGTTTAAAAGGAAAAAAATAAAAATAAAAACCAATTCTTTGCTGCGCAGCTCCGTTATTATGCAGCAGAGTTCTATTATAGAATAAATAAATAAATAAACAATTACTTATTTGGTGGACTGAGATTGTTGTGCTGCTTCAAAAGAATTTGGATCCCCAAAAAAATGGAGTTGTAGTACCAGAGTTTTTAAATTTTTTAGATAATTTCGGTAAATAATTAAAAATAAATAAAAAGAAATTTGTCAATGGGAAAAAAAAAATATATCAAATAATTAATGATCAATAATAAAATATTTCACCTAGATGTGTGAGTTAGACTATAAGTCATTCAAGAATAACCGTCGTCAACACAACAAATAAATAGTCCAGAAAGTATTTTTATTAATTTAAAAATAATCTAATGTTGAAGAAAGCAATAAATTATTAGTGAAATATGGTTTTAAAAAAATAGATAATTGTAATAAAAACTCTACCTATGCTGTGCTTTAATGTAAATCATTTCATAGCCGATCTCAAGCTCGAAAAAAAGAGGAGGGTTGTGTTAGGCAGTCAACAGCCAACGTAAAATTTCATCGAATCTTTATGACATAGATCAATGATATATTAACATTAATGTTAGGGCGTTGCCAAGAAGCAACGCCCTGTATAACTCAAGTAAAGTGTCAAATAAGCAAGAGTCGCTACATCGTCGCTTGGGTATAGTGAAAAATAAACAAGGGTTCTCACATTTTTGTGAACGAATATGGGTAAAAAAGTTAGTTCACGAAAGTAGAATTCGTTTTGGAATTTGAAATATAGGTACACTCATAGGTAAATCAATAGAAATAATAGATACTATGATTTGGAGGAAGATTAATTTTATGTGCTTACAAGAAACTAAATGGGTAAGAGAAAAAGTAAAGGAATTAAACACTTCATGTTTTAAATTTTGGTATACTGATAAGATTAAATCTAAAAATAAAGTAGGTATAATTGTGGGTAAAGAGTGGAAAAATGCCGTGATGGATGTAAAAAGAGTAAGAGATAGAATTATAGCATTAAAATTTATAGTGGAAAGAGAAACTTTTAATATTATTAGTGCTTATGCACCACGAGTAGAGTTAGAATAGCACTATAAGATAGAGTTTTGGAAGGATTTAGAGGGTTTAGTTCAGGGAATACTTTTAGGGGAGAAAATTCTCATAGGAAGAGATCTTAATGGTCATGTTGGGAGTATATTTAAAGGTTATAAGTGTTCGCATAGAGGATATGATTTAAGAAAAGTAAATGAAGAGGGTAAAACTATTTTAGACTTCTCATTAGCGTTGGATTTTATTATAGCTGACATTTATTTTAAGAAATGTGAAGAGCATATTATCACGTATAAAAGTGAGAGGATATGTTCTCAAATTGATTTCTTTCTATTAAGGAAAGTGGACAAAAAGATTTGCATGGATTACAAAGTTATACCCGATGAGAGTCTAACTACATAACATAGGGTCTTAGTGATGGATATTCGAATTAAGAGGAGAGTACAAAGTAAAAGTCAAGATAGGATGACAAGAATAAAGTGGTAGCAATTGAAAGGTGATAAAGAAAAGAACTTGCACATAAGGATTCTGGAGGATGGATCATGAGAGGTTCAAGGAAGTGCAAATGATATGTGAAACGAGATGGTTAAAGAAATTAGGAAGGTTGTAAAAGAGATACTTGAGGAATCAAGAGGTTTTAGATCTAAAGATAAAAAATCTTGATGGTGGGATACAAACGTACAAGATAAGGTTAAAGTTAAAAAAAAAATGTAAAGTATGGTCTTTATATAAAAAGTGAGAAAAATTGAAAAAAAATATAAAGTAGCCAAGAAAGACACTAAAAAAGCAATGAGCGAAGTGAAAGTTAGGGCTTTTGATGGATTATATCAATTCTTAGGTACTAAAGTCGGGAAAAAGAGTATTTATAAGCTTGCTAAAAGTAGAGAAAGAAAGACCAGAGACGTTAACTAAGTGAGATGTATTAAACACGAAGAAGAAAGAGTCTTAGTCACAGAACAGGATATTAAAGAAAGGTTGTAGTGCTATTTTCATAGACTTTTTAATGAAGGACATAGGTTTTTATTGCACTCAAATAGCCTAAACATTACAGAAAAAGATCAAAATTATACCTTTTATCGTAGGATTCGAAAGACAGAAGTAGAAGAAGCTTTGAAAAAGATGGAGATTGGTAGGGTAGTAGGACCAGATAATATACCTATTGAAGTATAGAAATGTTTAGGAGTAAAAGGTATAAGTTAGCTCACAAAGTTATTTAATAAGATTATGAGATCTAAGAAAATGCCAAAAGAGTATAGAAAAAGTACTTTAATTCCTATTTATAAGAACAAGAGAGATATACAAAATTGTACAAATTATAGAGGAATTAAACTCATGAGCCACACTATGAAGTTATGGGAGAAGGTTATTGAACGAAGATTAAAGCAAGAGATTCAAGTTACAGAGAATCAATTTGGTTTTATGCCTAATAGGTCGATATGAAAGCGATATACTTGTTACGTAGATTAATGGAGAAATATCGAAGGAACAAAAAAGATTTACATATGGTATTCATTGATTTAGAGAAGGCATATGATAAGGTGCCAAGAGATATTTTGTGGAAAGTTTTGGAAAAAAAAGGAGTTCGTATTGCATATATTCGAGCAATTCAGAATATGTATAATAAGGTTACAACTAGTGTGAGAACTCAAGATAGGCCCACTGAAGATTTTTTGATAACTATTGTCTTATATCAAGGGTCAATTTTGAGCCTCTATCTCTTTACTTTAGTTTTAAATATGCTTACTGAATATATCCAAAAGTCAGTGTCACAATGTATGCTCTTTACAGATAATATAATCTTAATTGGAGAGTCGAGAGAGGAAATAAATGATAAGTTAGAGATGTGAAGACTTGCTTTGAAAAATCATGAATTTTGTTTGAGTAGAAATAAAACATAGTATGTGGAATGTAAATTTAGTAAGAGGCACACTAATTTTAGTGTAGAAGTAAAAATTAGAGAATATACCATACCACAAGTTAATCGGTTTAAGTATCTTGGGTCTATCATACAGTATGACGGAAAAATAGAAGAAGACGTAAATCATAGGATTCAAGCCGGATTGATGAAATAGAAAAGTGCTTTAGGTGTTATTAGTGATAGGAGAGTGCCACCTAAGATTAAGGATAAATGTTATCGTACAGTTATAAGACCGACAATATTGTATGGAACTGAGTATTGGGCAATAAAAGATCAACAAGAGAATAAGCTCAATGTTGCAGAGATGAAAATGTTATGTTAGATGAGTGGACATACCAAATTAGATAGAGTTAGAAATGAATACATTAAAGAGAAAGTTAGGGTTGCACCTATTGTAGAAAAGATTGTAAAATCGCGTTTTAGATAATTTGGATATGTGTGGAGAAGACTTATAGAAACTCTAGTAAAAAAAGTAGATCAGATGGAGAGTATTCTAATAATTAGAGGTCGAGGAAGATCACAAAAAATTATAAACGAAACTATTAAGAAAGATTTAAATTTAAATGGTCTATCTAAATATATGATTTATAATAAAAATTTATAGTGTCGTTTGATCCATGTGGCCAACCCTACTTAATGAAAAAAAGTTTTGTTGTCGTTGTTAGATAATTGTAATAAAAATATCATTTAATTTTGAATATAATATCAATAACAATGCAATTAGTTAAATATTGATATACTATTAAATTTAAGTTAATATTATATATATTCTCACATATAATGTTTTCTTATAAAATTTTTAATAATTACACAATTATGATTTGATGTAAAAAATAAATAAATGAACAGGATGGATGGGGAGCGGCTTCTCTCCATTTTACTCGTCAAATGAAGAGTCAATTTGAAGCAATCCACGCCGTTAAATTTATCCAACCGTTAATTTGCTGACACATGGCCTAGGAATCAAATCCTGACACAGTCGTTTCACGCGATTGAGGTGTCCTCCAGCGACCCCATATCTGATACGCGCCGTTTTGCTGTGTCTCAAATGCTGAAATTTTTGGAGAGCCCCAGGCCAAAAACGAGCTTGTGTTTTGTAGATTCCAAACCCTGTTGCATCAAGCTCTGATGCTCTCTTTGGAAACGCGTTCAGAGTTTTCCAAATCGTATTCTGGAAAAAGTAATAAATTGGAGCTTTTATATAAACGTAATTTTAAAAATAATTTTAAACATGCACTAAATGATATTATCATGTAAGTATGTATATCATTTTATTTATTTGGATTATTAGTTTTTGGTAATTATATTTAATCAAAAATTTTTTATTTGCACAATCACCCCAATCATATCAAATAATAAATAAATCTCAATTTGCGAAACACTCTACTCCTTGGGTTTGATAATATTCATTTACCTTTCTTTTTATCTTTTATTTAAGATGATTTCATCTTTTTCCTTTGATTATTATGTGCTGCAATATATTAATAGTAAATCGCAGTCATTATACAGTAAGGTTAGGAAACAAAAACCACCAAAAGAAAAAAAGAAAGCAAAAATAAAACAAAACGAAACACAATGAAGACCCAGACACAATAATGGTATACTATTAAATTGTATTCTGTAGGTGCAGTACAGCTAATCAACCACACACTGAAACTCCGCTATCATCTCATCCTCGTAATCTTTATCCATTAACAGATCATACATAGCAAATTTGAAATTCAGCATACCATAACGCAGAGCTTCTTTGTCGAATGCATGGCTTCAGATCCGTGGAACGCAGACGCCATTAGAGGGTGAAGAGCTTCAAAACATAGACGTCGTTAGAGGGAGGATTGTCCGATGCAGTACTCGGAGAAAATCCCATTGGGTGTTTAAGAAAAGGAGGGTCACGTGTTAGCTTATCAGCAGATATGGAAAGGGATGGCTACGGCTTGCAGGATTTGGACCAAAACGCAGCTTTCCAGTTTAATGAAATGTGGCGTTTTGATTCCCAGGCCATGTGTCAGCAGAGCAACGGTTGGATAAATTCAATGGAAAAGATTGCTTCAAATTGACTCTCCATTAGGCGCTCAAAATGGAGAGAAGCCACTCCTGGATGGGAAAGCCCCGAGCCTCCAACTTCCACAATCCCCCCATCGTCGAGTCTCATACTGTCTCAGTCGACACGTCACTGTTTCGGAAGCCACAATCGCAATCGATTGGACTCCCTCTGAATAGCCCCCGCTGCTGCCGCAGACGGCGGCTCAATCCAGGCCCTATCGTTTTTCAATTGAGTCATCCACCGCCGTAGTTCACCGGAGTTAAGCTAGGAATTCTGGGAGGGGAGAGAAAGCGTACCCTTAAGCTTATTGGAGGTGCGTACCCAACTACAAGTAACTAAAATGTTCCTTTAACCATAAGGAGCAAAATGCATGAATTTATTAATTCTGAGATGGGTTGTTAAATTATTTCTGTACCGAATATGTTCTGCTATATATCCGACTATAGGTATGAAGATTTGGGAAATTGCTGTTAATATAAGATGGGTTTTGCGTGTGGTTTTATTCTCAGACTTTGTGAACGCGGATCTGGGGGTCTCTGCTGCGCGCAGAAGGATAACCATAAAAATAACTTCAGAAAAATTAAAAAAAAAAAAAATAGAGGCCCGCCCTGCTCGGGTAGTTGAATTGGTTGAGTATTTCTCTGCTTGCGTACAAATTGCTTGTGTGGTTGGTTGATGGAAGTTTTAGGATACTGTTCTTTCCACAGTCCACACTTTTCCTGTTCCTAATCAGTGATTATAATTGATTATTTTTATTAATTACTAAAATAAAAATATGGTTTTCATCCACTGTGATGTTGAATGATAAATTTTTTAGCTTGAAATTCTCTGCACTTGACAAACCAAGGAACAGAGAAACAAGCCTCTCGAAGCAGAGCCCTTGCTTTCAGCTGAGATGGCGGCTGCACAAGGAGCTCTTCTTAATTAGTTGTGCGGTAATCAGTGGTGGCCCTAGAAATAATCAAAGACTCAAAAACCAGCAACTATAAATCAAACTTTCTATTCTTTATTTCACACTAGGTATTTGATAAGTACTTAAAAAAAAAAAATTGTGGTACCTTGCTTAGATGAATATAATTCGCCTATGCTTCTGAGTTACATCTGGGTTTGGATTAGGCTTACTCCTCTACACGGCTTGTAAGCACACCGCTGTGGTTATATTACACTTAATACCACATCTACGCTTGAATTTATGTTAGTTGCTAAATGGACCATAATTTGTGGTCTCCTGTCCTCTTTCACTTGATATGCATAGAACAGAGGTAGTAGCTCTACTTTTGGCATTGACTAAGTTGTTGTTCTCTACCTTGCATCAGAGATGGCAGAATCAATTTGCAGAGTGCTACGGGATGGTGCATTAGAGGGAGAACATGCACCTGTTCTCACAATTAAGGATTCTCTAGATTCACCTTTTGCCTTTGATGTATTCTCTTACATCCTAGTTCAACTCTCATCTCAGGTTTTCAGAGGAAAATCTCAGTCACGGTCAGTTTACCTTTTCATAAGCGGGAATCTCTGTGCATGATTGTGAATCCTTTTTCTAGCAGTTCTTATTTTCATCTTAAAGCTCATTCATCAGTAATTCTTTTCTGATATAGAGGTATAGTGATTGTTGCGCTTTCTCGGAGTCCATCGTCTTATATCACTTTTTTAAAGATGAAGGGAGTGGACATTGAATGTTCTCAGAAATGGTAAGTATTTTCAACTTATATATGAATCTATCTCCCCCCCCCCCCACAGGGTCTCTCTCTCTCTCTTTATAACTGTCTGGTTGATGAGAGGGTGAAAAACGAGTCAGATCCTTAAAGAAATAATATCCTTAAATGCGGTGTTTTGCCAAATCTGTTAGCCACAAGGTCAAAGAAGACATGGAGGTCAAAAGGTGAAAATTCAAATTTAGAAAATATTCTAATTTTAATATTTTACAGCATTTCTTGGGCCTTACCGTGCTTCCTTTGGTGCTATCTCTCAAATCTTAAAGCAAATTTTTATTTGTTTACATTTGATAGTCTGACCTTTAAAATTACATGTTATTTGCAGGATTCACATTTTGGATTGTTATACAGATCCTCTTGGTTGGAAGGATAAAATACAGAAATCTAGAAATGTTAAGGATATTCCTCGCCAAAGTTCACTTATTTCTAGTTCTTATAAAGATGTGAAGGATTTGGAAAAGTTGTTTTCAGTAATCACTCAACTGGGTAGAGGTATTTTAGCTGTATTGTTTTTTACTTTTACCAGACTGTCCTCCTAAAAGTATGATCTTTTCACCAGATGATCAATTTAGCCCCAAATGAGTGTCATGCTTTTTTTTTAAAAAAAATTTTTCCAACTTGTGAATGTATATTCTTGCTTAACTGCAGGATTAGTTGGAGAGAACAAAGCCCACTTTTGCGTTGCCATAGACTCGGTATTTTTGCATGCTGTGATTGTCAAATTATGATAAGACTGAGAATGCATATACCATTACCATAGCTTCAAATGAAGTTGAATTTAGTCTAGTGTGTTGGTTTGTTGGAAATAGTATTCTTTGTGGCTTGGTATTTAATATTCTCTATATTATCATATATTTTATTTTGTATGGTGTAACGTATGAGGAAATGTATATTTCTGATCTGAACTTGAAACAATTATCTGTTAAGGTGTCCCACCTCTTTCTGAGATGGTGCATGCATACCACCTTAAATATCCGTGTCATTCTCACCATAGGAAAGCATTGCAATGGCTAGAATCTCTGATATTGCATGGAATCTGTGGGCTTCCTTTATAAGATTCATAGTGATTTTACAGTTTTTGTTCAGCTAAGAGGTACATAAAAATGTGGTAGAGAGCTTTAAAACTGCATTAATTTTTCAGTTTACATTACAAGGGAACACTAACTACCAATTTATTTAAAGTTGTCTTCCTCTACGCTAGAAACAGAGCTCCTTTCTGTTTCCAGAGACGTCTCTCATGCATTTCATATATGTAGAGACCATGTTTCCTAGTGTTTATCTTATTTTTAGATGTAGGTTTAGTAACTAACTTGAAAATTGGACTTTAGGGAACACAGTTTCTGTGTAGTACTTATATTTTCTTATTAAATTTTCACTTAGCTTATTAAGTTTTGTAGGAATTTAGTGGAAAGTTGATCAGGTAAAATTTTTGTATCTATCATGTTGCAATCGAAGCTGAAATGTTTTTGTACTGTGATTAACAATCTATACTAAATAGGCCTGCATGATTTCTAGTTTTCCTCTTGCTTCTAGAGTTCTTTAGGAAACAAATGAAGAGTTGAGCAGGAAGAAGTTTTTCCAACTGTCATTTTGCATTAGTATTAGAAGTAATTATGTCTTTTTTATAAATCAATTTAAGTCTCTAGTTTCCTCTTTGTAAATTCTGTATTTGTATCTCTCGAATCTTAATGGATTCTTTCTGCATATTACCAGCTAAGTGAACTGTTGAGACTTAAAACTTTGCAGTCCGTCTCAGGCCTTTTAAGCAACCTGCGTAGCCATGGTATTCATTCTTGTACTGAATTTAGATTTATTAATTTCCTTGCATATTACTGTCTAGTTTGTTGTGATTTAGTTTGGTAAATTCCTCTTTGGGTGTACCAAAGCAAGAAGGATATGTGATTATTTTGTTTATTTACGTTTATTGTTAAAATTGACTTGATGTCTGAACAACTTTATTTCTTATGTTCATTGATTTTGTGGTTGCAGATCAGATTTCGTGTATTTTTGGGTTATTGCATTCTGACCTTCATGAGGAGAGGGCGGCAGCTGTTCTTGATTACATGTCCTCCATGGTGGCCAGTGTGGAACCATTTCATCATTCTGTAAATGGTCAGAGATGTAATTCAGAGAACTCCTTGTCTGAACAATTCTTTACCAAGGGGAAGCTCAATGTCAGGTTCAAACGCAGAAATGGGCGAGTTAGAGTGATGGTGATCTCCCTCTTCCTCTGGGTAAATTTTGTTGGGAATTATCAATCTACATTGGTGGACTGATATAATATCTCTGACCTTGTATTCAGTGTGAAGAATTTAAAGTTGAGCCCGGAGGAATCAGCTTTACCTCTGTTTCATCTGTAGATGGAATAACCATTTCAGGCCTACTGCCAAAGGTCAGTTGTAGTTTCCTGCAGATGGAAAATGAAGTGAAGTTCTATCTCTGTACAGAAGGAAAGGCCTAATAACCTTGTTGTAATAAAAAAAAAAAGAGGGGGGGGGGGGAATTTTACCTGTTTTCTGCAAAAGAGGAAAGACATATTTTTCATTGTTTGGTTGTCAACCGCGCTCCAAAAAAATTGGAAAAGGCTTTGGTCAAAAGGACAACACACTCATGAGCAAGATTCACTATTCTGTCGAGTGTTAATCAAAATGAATTAAGCATCCATCTCCAACAACTCCATAGTGTGCCTAGTTGACTCTTTTGATTCCTTTGTTGGATGCTATTAATTTGATTCCTTGTTGCAAACACGCCTACACAGCCTTGGTCTGTTCACCTACGCTACACAAATGAGTATACTTATAATGGCGAGTATATGTGTACACATAGTCACAAATACATGTAGAGAAGCAGTGAGAGAACTTGAAATAATTGGTAATTTGAACTCACTGTTGACTATTAATGAATTATTTTATTTTATTTTATTTTTTTTGGGGGGGGGGGGGGGGGGGGAGAACAGGTACAATTCAATCTTGAGCTGTCAGAGAAGGAGCGAACTGACAGGGCAAAGGTCATGCTTCCTTTTGAACACCAAGGTACATAATTTAGATCTGTAGTGAATTTTTTCTTCCAAAAAGTGACTATTTTCGCTGTTTTGCTACAGTTTTCCAATAATGGATATGTTTTAAAACTTGATCATTTTATTCTTTTAGGAAATGGTAGACCAATACAAATATATGATGGTAGAAGATCGCTTGAAGAGAGCAACATTGAGGCAAAACCCATTTCAAGTGGCCAAAAGAGGGGCTCTGGCATGGGTGAGATTATTTATTATCGTGATTCAGATGATGAGATGCCAGATTCTGATGAGGACCCAGATGATGATTTAGATATATGAATATGCTCTATATGATTAGAAGGAAGTCGGCTTTAATGGTAGTGATTTCACTAGGTTTCCTTTGGCATTTTACTCCCGTTTCCCTTCTATATGTAACCTAGATATATGCATGTTGTATTTTTCTTACTTTTACCATCAACTGGATTTTAGCGTTAAGTTTTTCATTGATATAGATAAGCAGGATTTTTTTTTTTTTTTTACCGATGAATACTTGAGTATAAAGAACAAGAATAAAGCGACAATACATAAACATAGAAGAGAACACCAGAGATAGAGGAAAATGGTGGGGTGTAGAAATCTAACTAAAAGGCATATCTTTAAAGTAGGAAAAGCTACCCAGTGGATAATCAAATTTACAGAACGCCTGAACCAAGCAAAACAAGCACCGCTAAATATCTAAAATAGAGGGCTCGAATGTCATCAATGGCTACAACACTCCTTGAATAAAGACAGAAGGGAATGGATAAGGGTACTGCAATCTGACTCTACCATGATATGAGAAAGGCTCAAAGTGTGATCCACTTATAATTCCTTGTGCATGGTCAACACTTTTGTAGATGGGAGATGTCGGGGTTATTAGAGCCAAATCTGTCATTAACAATGGCACAATTATTTTGTATTAATACTTCAATACCAGTGACAAACTTACAATAAAGAAAATAATCAACAACATTAACTTTATAATAATCTAAACTTAGGCAGTGCCAAACAAAATTAGGAGATGACAGAACTAGTGATAGCCAGACATAGTAGCTTAGCACTAATTTAACAAAGATTTAGATTGTCGATCAATTAAAATTAACATTAGAAGTGTTTATTGGCTCATTAGATCAAGGGATTTGGTTTAATCTAGCCTAACTGGGCCAAGTCGAACAAGACAAAAAATGTAAATGACTAAAATTTAAAAAAAATTATAAATTTATATAGCTAATTAAGCTAGACCACAAGCAAAAACATATTCTGTCCGATCTGGTCTAATAATTTATTTTGTAAGTTATTAGCATTTTGTCATCTTATACTTTCTTTTATTTTTATTTTGTCTAACTCTGCAAGCTGTAACTTTTCTTACTCACTTAACCCTCCTTGCTTCTTAATTGTTTTCGTTATTTATGTGTATGCTCATTGATATTTTTTTTATTGAATAATAAAAATACATAGGTTTATCTAAAATTAATTATATTAGTATAACTTGTATTTTGCTTAATAATATTAAATTATCTTCTTATTAAAATCATTTTAGTAATGAAAACATAAGTGCTCCAAAAATCTATTGTTTTAAAATCTATATTTATAAGTTTGTCAAAAGAATATTTTTATATTACAAGTATCAATTTATAAAAAAAAAAAAAATCTAATGGATCGGATGACTCTAACCTGTCTTAACTCAACATCAAACCATGTTTGTTTAAGTTGGGCCAAACCACAGATATAAAAATTAACTTGATGTCCTAATCGAGACAAGTATCGAGTTTACTAAATATTTGGTTCAAACTTGCCCATAGATAACCCTAATCCATTTAATAGGTTCCTGTTAAAACACTAATTGGCAACTTTCTTTCCAAATCCATCAATAAAGACGAACAACAAAGGCTATTTAAAAATTATCAAAGCTTGCCATCATAGTTGTTTTCCTTTCCACGGTAGTCAATTTCATATATATCTTAAAGTTGGTTAGATTTTTGAATTTATATTTTTAAAAAATATATAATTTACTAATCAATCCAGTCTTTTAAGTAACTATGTTATAAACAAATTTTATATAAGAATTAGATTTATAAACCAATTGAATTTAGTAATTCTAATAGTTTCTAACCCATTGTAAGAAAAGTTGCTTTATTTAAGAAATACTAGGAAAAAATAAATCACTTTTAATTTAATGATGTCAGATTTGTCTTTAAAGTTGAAGGATTAAAGTTTGATTATCAACCAAAGTCAAATTTTAAAAAAATACAATGAAAAAGAAACTAATAATTTTAATTACTATATTTTAAATTTGCTATATTCTATAAATTTCTTGTAAAATTAGACTTAATATACTTTTTTCTCTTTCTCTTCCTCTCACTTTCCCCATACAACTTTACCCCAAAAAAAAAAAATTGTAAAACAGAAATTTAGAGGATTCAATTGGAGTGGGGATGAATTCATACAACTATTAATCCTGGAATGGCGAATAAAAGAAAGATTACTCATCTTAATGAACTGGACAACATAAATATCTCGGCCGAAATAATTAGAAATTGGTATGGAAGATATTTGTTTGCCATATGGTGACGCTCCAATCACTGTTAGTCAACCCAAAAAGTGACGTTTTATTTCAACTATATCAGCAACTCTTATTGGACCGTCACCGTTCATGGTCACAGCCAGCCAGTATTTAGCGCCAAAAGCCTCCGTTGTTAGTCGGTTGGTCGATGACTCCAAGGTCCCATGTTCTCTCTCTTACCACAAATTATATAATTGTTTTGCTTGCAACATTTCGAACACGAAGTCGCAGTGCATTTAAATGAGAGGGAAAGAGAGAGATAGAGAGAGAAGCAAGGGGATGTGTGATTGTACTTGTAATCTCATCGTTGTTTGATGGCAGCGACGGCGGCAACCATGGAGGAAGCCGTGGTAACGAAGCCGGACAGGCTCATCAAGAGCTTGATGGGCCCCGGAGAGAGAGACGAAGCCGGCGGTGGCGGAGACGACGACGACTCCGCCGATGATGAAGAATGTGATGCGGAGGTTTGGGACACGCTCAGCCGGAGTTTCAGTCAGGCGCAATCGGTGCTCGATCAGAACTGTGCCTTGATCCAGCTGGTGAACGAGAACCACGAGTCCAAGATCCCGGACAATCTTGTGAAGAATGTTGCTCTAATTGGCCAGATTAATGGTAACATCTCCAAGGTTCTGTCTATTTACTCTGACTTATCAATCAATTTCTCAAACATTGTTCATCAGCGGGGGCGGCACCGGGATATCACGGTCTCTACCGAGGACAACGAGGATGAGAACGATTACGAGAAGGCGGTGGAAAGCAAAGGGCATTCGATCGAGCAAGTCCCGGAGAAAAAGCAGTAATTCTTTGTCACTTTTGAGTTTTGATTGTCTTGCGTTGTCTTCTAGGATGTCTTGCGTAGTTCATGAACTATGAGGTAGGGTGGGTCTACTTATTTGATCTATGAGGTGTTTGGTAAAAAGTGTCAGTGTGTCTTTGAGATTGTTTGAAAAAATAGATTGACTGATCATTATCGAAGTAGAAGCTGTTCGTGTATGTGATGGTGGGGTGTCTAGATATGAAGAACGTGTGCTTATTCTGTGTTCTGTTATGTTGTTTTCTTTGTTATAAGGATGATTGAAGGTTGCGGGACTGCATTTCTACATTATCCACCCGCAGATATGAGGTATTTATGTTATTATTATTATTATTATTTTTTCATGATTGCCTTTGTTATTATTATGTTTTTGCTTACTATCTTAGGCATGAGGAGCAATAATGTATGGGAAATTAATACATTCTATTTACAGGGAGGCTTATATGAACTGAATAATAGCTATTCTATCATTTCAACTGGTCGGTGTCAGAGCTTTATAGCTCAACTGGGGATCTGGATGCTGAGTAGTGTCATCTGATATAATCTGCCAATCCTTTTGTTGCATTCATTTGCTCCTTTTTTATATTTTATATTTTTTGTCACTCTGTAATGGTGTTTCTTTCCTGTGGAACTCTTACGATTTGGTAAATTTGATTTGACTTCAACTGATATATTAAATGCTTTGCTCATATACTTGGTTCTGGTGGAACACCCCCCCTTTTTTTCTTTCTCTTTCGATTATCAAAACAATGTTCTTTCGTATTACAACTCTGCAGGCATTGACCAATCCTCTTGATCCCCTTTTTCCCCCTGATTTTGGTTTTTGGATGTTAGAAATAGCATGGTAAAGAGAATGGAACGGAGGTGATTAATCCATTCACCTTAATCCCTCTTCAAAATTCAAGCTGTACGGTCATTAGGTTGCTACCGTAGTATAAAAAGGGGATAATTATACATTTAGTCATTATAGTTCAATTTTTTAATTTGATCCCTATAGTTTTTCTTCCAAATCAGTTCTTACAATCTGCTGCCATTTTCAATTTGGTCCTTGATGTTTAAGATTTATTATGATACTGTTACTTTGAAGCGGAGTTGATTAATGGACTGTTGATGTGTCATTAGATGATGCTGACATGGACTTAAAAATTATGTACTTAGTCATTATAATTTATTAAAATTTTCAATTTAGTTCTATAATTTGAACTTTCAATTTGTTTCTCAACATGAAATAAAATTTTTTATACCCACTTGACTTGTGACTAAATTTGTTATCATTGTAGAATGAAAACTAAGTTTGTTTTTAAATCTGTGTTTTCATTTGGTGTTAGAATTTGCTTTGACTGCATGGTTACTACTCCTTGCTCATTGAACATGTTTTGAAATGATGAGTGGATGTAAATATTTGTGATTAAGAGAATTGGGCTTATAACTCATACATGCCTATAGAAAGAGAGAACATCTGATATCAGCTTGCAACTAGATTTCATGAGAAAACCTAAAATCAATGCAAGGGTGTGCTAAGTGGATCAAAGTTTCTGTGCATATCGTCTTCCTACGATTCACTGTCTACAATTCACAGAAACAGTTGGCACCTGATGCACCGGTTTGTATAAGATACTAATAAGAAGCTTCTAAGTCTCTACAAAGTTTGAAACTCCTAAAATGTGAAGTGGGTTTGAAATTTACATGGTTCTATGTATCTCTTTTGTTTTAAGCATATAAACCAAATGTGCATAGACGAGACAGTACTAAAGGAGCTTAGCTAAAGTTGCCTGTTTTATGTACGTTGCACCCTTTTGATAAGACACTTTAATTTTTACATCCATTAAACTTCGGTTTTTTTTTTTTTTACCAGAGAAAACCACGGGCTTAATCACAATTTTAATCTATTAAGCTCTTTTTGTATACTTTCTACACAATTTTACTTTCAGAGTTGCATTATCTATTGCATGAGATCGCAATTAAAAATTTGGACAAATTGTAAGTATAAAATTGAAAACTTGGGCAAATTATAAGGGATTAAATATATAATTTTTTTTTATTGTCACTTCAACATCAATGGGTGGTAAATTAGTTTCGAAATAATGGCGTCATGACATATCTTAACGTTTGAGATCAAATTAAAAACAACAATATAGTATAATAACATATATATATATATATATATATATCAGTCCTTACACTATAGTGTAAATGTAGTGGTGCAAGTACTGACTCATTTACGATGCCTTATGTTGGAACACGTGAAATGTATTTCATTCATCCCTGAACTTCACACAGTGATTTTCATACCAGTCCCAGATGTTTCAACTTAATGATTAGGTTCTAATGCTATTCGCATATTATGCCAAATGGCTGAGTTCCTCTTCATATTCTGATGCTAATCGTATTTTGAGGATTCTGTTTGTTAGGAAAAGAAAAAAAAAATGCTAAAAAATTGTCTTCCACACCATATATCTTGATCAATCCATTTTCTCTCTTAATGCCCTGCTTTCAAAGCCATCGGAATGAACGATCTGAGTTATTAACAATGATCTGTAACTCTTTAACACATAAAGTGTTTTTTTCAGCCGGTAACTTGTACAAAATCAACTTAACTAATTACAAAGCGTATCGTTTTAGTTCTCAATGATATAACATTTCAAACAATTATATCCAATTGGAACTCCTTTTTAATCAAAACAATTTCACATATGCCTTTAATGATTTCACATCACCATTAATAATTTCAGTAACATATTCCGTCAATTTTGAAAACAAGATTTAACAAGAGACTAAATTGAATGTTGTATTATGATGTAGAAAACTAATTTAAGTTTTCTTTCTAAAAGACCGAATTAAGAATGACCCACTCCGTAAAGAATCAAAATAAAATTTTAGTCACATAAAAATTCATGGCTACAAAACTGCGAAGCATAGACAATGCTGCGTCAATTTCTAAAGCACAATGCATTCGCCTTCCGTACCAAGCCCTGTGCTTATCGCCTACGTCTTCATCACAAATTCGAGTTCAGAAAAGCCACTGTTTTGTCTTTTCATTAGGGAAGACGTCTTTTCTGAATCTACTGAACAATTGTTGATCTATTAATAATTTAGTACATGTTTATAGAAGTCTCCTAGATGGAATAGAAAGGGAAAATGGAACATCATTTTGGAAAGATCTTGAGCGAAAAATAGAGGGTACTTTTATAAAGGGAGTTCACCGCTATCAGCAATGACGACCTTGCTCTTGGGAGTGCCACTTTGCTTTCCTTCAGCCTCCATCTTGTAGACCACATCCATTCCAGAAAGCACTTTTCCAAACACAACGTGCCTTCCATCCAACCTTTATCAAATTGGTACATTCAATAATTAGGAGTTTCTCACTTCATGGAATGCTTATTGATGAATGCCAAAGAAACTTGTGCATATATCTTATGAACACGTTACAAAACCATACAATCTGCATGATAGTTACAAGAAAGACAAGCCAGCGCTGATTGACTGCAAATTGAATTTTGAGTTTTCAAGCACCATTGTCATTCCCATTAAATTTAGAGAGAGAGAGAGAGAGAGACTGTAAACACAAAAATACTATATTTGTATTTGTTTTCTTCTGTGAAAAGATCTTGATGAAGAGAAAATTACCAGCTAGTTGTCACAGTCGTAATGAAGAATTGCGAACCATTTGTATCAGGACCAGCGTTTGCCATTGATAAAAGTCCTGTTCACACAGAAGATAACATAAACTTTTTCCCGCCAAAGATTCTTCGGTATTTATGCCAGTATAACTACCAAAACAATGGTAATAGGTAACCTGGACCGGTATGTTTTAGCTTGAAGTTTTCATCAGCAAACTTCTCTCCGTAGATTGATTCCCCACCCATTCCATTGCCGTGGGTAAAATCACCTCCTTGGATCATAAAGCTAGGAATAATCCTGTGGAATGAGCTACCCTTGTAATGGAGAGGCTTTCCACTTTTTCCAGTTCCTTTCTCCCCTAATAATTTGAACCAAACGCAAGCAAAATTAGGTAAATAACTAAATACTATATCTTGAACACAAACACATCATAAATTTAAACCATTGATATCATTTTTCAGTAATAGTATTAATATGGAGAGGAGATGTTATTACTTATTAGATTCAAAGGTCATTGGAAAGAAGCAGCTGAACAGCAGTTGACTCTCCTTGAGAACTTGAGAATATACAATTACATGTACATATATCCTAAATTTGTTCTCATGTAAGAGCAATCTAATCACAACACGTGTAATTTACATTAGTTCTTAGATTAAAGAGTGGTTTTATGAATTCATGTCTACTACACAGTAAAAGATGAAATCCGTAAAAAGAGGCTTAAAATATGTTCTGTATTTCTAGGATAAAAGACAGCAGAAACTGGCTCACCTGTGCAAAGAGCTCGAAAGTTTTCTGTAAAGGAAGATCAAAACAAGGTTTCAGTTAATGGTGACGATGATAAGCAACAAAATGCAGAGATTTTGGAAAACTTGACCTGCAGTTTTTGGAACTGTCTTCCCAAAAAGACCCATTACAATACGACCTGGAAGTCAGTGATCACAGCATAAATACAACTAGTAACAATCTAATAACAAAAATTCAAGAAAAGGCATAATGATACACCATCTACTATGTGTCTATGACTAACATCTATATTTGTAGCAAAATATTCATTAAGAATCAAGATATTACTAGCAGTGATAATTTGGTTCATACATCAACTGCATCGCAGATAAGTTCTGCCAAGATTCAGCCAAACTTTCTTGTAGAGCGAAGTAGGATATTCCATCTTCCTTTTAGTGGAAGAATAACTAGAGGATCAACTTAGAAGTGGCAACAATGCTTGTTGCCTTGTCCTTGCCAACTATTTGCGTATTGATTAACTAGAATTTAGAAGATATTTTCGTCTAGAATTTCTAAATATATAATTTACATGCTAACGGGCTAGGCTGAAAATTTTCAAAACAGAAACAAAACGCGTTTAACCTTTTTCTTTTTTTAATTCTATCAAAGTTTGAAGCAGGTAAAGAATACTGTAGATATGACTAAAACGTCACTTTTATTTATCATATATAAAGTATTTTTCGATTTAATCCTTCATAAAATTACTTTTTAATTTAGTTCCTCATTGATAGAAATCCCTTAATTTATTTTTCACAAATAAATCTATTATCAATAAAGTCCTTCTATCAATCTAATAAATTCATAGAAGAGCATTATCGGCAACTTATCATAAAAAATATGTTAGATATTATCACATATATTAATTTTATTTATTGGTAAAAGGATATTATTTATAAAAGTTTTATTTATATGAACTAAATTAAGTAACTTCCATATACAATAGACCAAATTGAAAAATAACTTATATACCAAATTAAAAGTGAATTTTATCAGAAACAAAATTGAAAAATACCCTAATAAAAGTGAGGTTTTACTCGTAGATACAACAACTCAAGGGGTATAACTTTCGAATAGGAGTAAATACCAGCAGGATTCCCATCAATCTCGATGTCAAAATAAACCTTGTGTGTCACTTCTTTCAAATCCTCCTTCGACTTCTTCGCCTGTAACCCAAATATCCTTTCAAAATCATGCATGATCAAAATCCAAAGAGAAGAATTAAGCCAAATTGCAAACTAGTTCCAACCCTTGGAATCACTTAACCAGTTAATATATCATACTTGATCTAGTCAAATACAAAAAATAAAGAAGCACAACTACTGATCAATTCCATGATTTCAGAAAGATCCAGAGACGAAGATCGGATCGGAAGGAAGACCCAGAAATTGAAACAGAAAGGAGGTAACCTGGATGAGAGCGAGAGTGCCGAAAAGGACCAGTGTCCAGAGCAGCAACGACGTCGTCTTCGCCATGTCTTTGTTTCTTCCACACACTCTGTTTCGCCGATTAGCTCCGCCTGCGCGAGTGAGACTACGAGGACCTGGGAATGGCAATTTTCGTCATTATATAGGAACAATCGATTTTGTCATTGACACCAATGAATGCGTGACACGTAACCATTACACTGAATTAGTGGGATTCGATTGATTGGGAGTTAGGACATGGGCCTTTGTGGTTTTGGACTTGAGAGCAAGGGCAACTATCACGCTTGGACTTGGTATCACAAACTTGGCTCAAGCAATTGATCCATATACGTGAACTTCAGTGGCTTATTTATTTATTTAAAAAATTAATTTCTATAATTTTAAACAAATAAATTCTGTCTCTTAAATCATTCATTTCAGTTCAACTTTTAAATGTTTTTCATAGAAATAAAATAAAGAAAATATTACGTCATTATACATGATCTAGGCTTCATTTGGAATTGGTGTAACCTTTTTTTTGAGCGTTTTTTATTGTCAAAAGTTATGAAATTATGTATGGTTAATTTTTTTTTTTAACAATAGCTGCTTTTGAAAAGTACCTTAAAAAATAATTTTGAAAGTTGTGGCTATTATAAATTTAAATTTTTTAAGCATTTTTTTAATTTTAACTAAATTCTAAAATTATTTATTGTAAATCTATTACTATTAAGTTTATGCTATTGCTCATAATATCTTCTAATGTTTTTATTAGTTCTTCATCTAAACACAAATTAAGGTTATATTTTAATAAATATACTCAATTCACCCCCAAAGAAAAAAGTAATCTCACATATTTTGTTCATTGTGATTATGAAAATATATCTTCCCAATCTAATTTATATTTTTAATTTATTGTTTTAACTATTGGTTTGTAATCAAGACTGTAGTTTATGTTATTTAAATAACTTGATATAATTTTTTTTTAATTTTTGGTATTACCAAAAAAAGCATGTACTCATTATTGTTATTTTACACATTTATATAAAAACTTATAATAATAATTATTGAATATTTTATCAATTAATTCTACTTTCAAAAACGATTTTTATAAGATTTTTACTAGACATTATTTTTACCTTTTATAAACGGTAGCTTTTCATAGCACTCCAACATTTAGCAGTTAAAGTTCTAAATAATTTATAAAAGGCCAAAATACTCACTATAGTTTCTTAAATGTGTCCATTTAAACTATTTTAGTTTAAAGATAAACAACATTGCTATCTTATTTTTTTTAACTGATTCAATTTTGACATTGTGTCACATCATTCATCTAACATTTAATGATAAAACTAACAACTTATTAATTTAGATCTTATTTATTTACTTAACACTATTAATTTATATTTAGATTTGATATCCAAATTAACAGGCTATTAAACTTAGCGTTAAATTTTGGATGTAACAACAAAGGGACAAAATTAGACCATTTTAAAATATAGACAAACAATCTTATCTATTTTTATATTAAAAAATCAAATTGAAACTTTTAAGAACCTAGAAAATTAAAAGTATATTTAGATCTCCTTTTAAGCTACATGCATAAAATATATAGCTAAGTATGCTCTTGGTATGTTGTTGATACTATATTTGATAATTAGTACATTTTTTAAGACGTGGCTTAGATCTAATGTTTCAAAAATTAAAATCGTTATCAAATTAGAGAAATAAGTGATTGACAGTTTAATAGTCAAATCTAGCTATATTAGTTTAATTAATTTATTTAAAAATATATTTAATATAAATTTTGTATCCTATTCTTTTGATGGCATTACATTAAAACCCTTCATCTATTAATTGGACAATATATGATGGCTCGTGGAAATATCTTCAAGGTGCCAAGTTCGATTCTTGTTTTGTAGAAGCTTTATTTAAAACTTTTCAACGGCTTAAGGAAAAAGCCACCCACAACCTCGAAGTGCCAGATTCGTTCCTAGTCAAGTTTTTCTCCCGGTGCTTGCATCAATCATTTGTACCTAAACAAAGCCAAACTAGTTAGATCCACAAAGCAGATCACTGGCACAGGGTGCTGTTCAGTATGATTTTTACTGTTTAGATGTGATTTAAGAAAATTTAAAAAAATTATAATAAAAGACTAATATTATATAAAATTTATAATAAAAGACTTTTAAAAATCAAAATTACCATTAAAAACCATCATTACTGTCACACCTGAAAATGTGACTGCGTGACACTAAACCAAGATCAAAATTAAATGTAAAAGTATAAATAAATAGGGTTCAGGAGTCGCCACTAAAATTTTATTTTTTTTGAAAAAGGAAAAACTTTGAAAAAAACTTTTTAATTTGAAAAATAGTTTACAAACCAGATTTGTATTCAAGAGTCGATTGTGAGTGGAAAAGGTATTAGGCACCTCACTACACCTGTTACTAAGAACGATTACCCTAAGTTAGTTGTGCAAAATTAATATAGCCTCTATTCTATTTTAATTCTCCCTAACCAATCACGTGCAAAAATAGAGAAAAAAAGTAAGGAAATAAAATTAAACATAAAAAGAAGAAATAAAATTAAAAATAAAATAAAAAGAAACTCAAAGAGCAAAATAAGGAAAAAGGAATAAAATTAAATGTAAAATAAGATTAAAAGAAATTAAAGAAATAAAATTAACAGAAATTAAAGAAATAAATTTAAGATAAAGTGTTTATTTACAAGGGTGGACTTGACCTAAAATGAGAATTTAGAGCCTACGTACCCTACAATAGGAATCAAAGTCCATGTAGTTCAAAGAAAAATTATATTTATTGCTTAGTGTTTGTTTTTTTATTTTTTTTATATGTTCTTTATTTCTCGCGAAAAGACAAAGAAAATATATTACTTTTTCTTTTAACAAATAAAACAAATTTTGAAATTGGTTGATGTTTCGTTTTTGTATTTTGTTTTTTTTTTGTTTTGTTTTTTTTTTGTTTTTGAGAAAAAGATGAAAATAACTTTAATCTCCACAAATAAAACAATTATAAAATTAGTTGATAAGTTTTAATTTGCAAAAATCAAGTTAATTTCATATCTTTATTATCTCTTCTTTTTTTCAATTTTATTTTTACCTTTTTGGTTTCTTTTCATTTTGTTTTGTTGTGGTGTTTTTTTTTGTGTAATTATTTTCATGATTTTTGATGACCTTAAACAAGATTTTTATATTTTCTTCAAATTTTTATTCGATTTGACTTTTGATTTTTATTCTTTCTGGTATTTTGATTTTCTGATGTTCTTTATGGGTTTTCTGAAAAACTCTTCTCTCTTTTGTTTTTTTTTTATTTTAATTTTGAATTTTAAAAATGACATTTGGACTTAAGTACGAGAACTTTTAATATTTCATTTTCTTTTTTCACTTTTAGTTTTGGTTATTATTTTTCTTCTTATTGTTCTCTTTTCTTTCATTTTGGTTTTATTTTTGTTTGTATTTTTTTTCTTTTGTTATTTTTTTTTTCTTGGGGTTTTGGCAAACTCTTAAGGGAAAAGCAAAAAGAAAAACTGAATTTTTTTGATTTTGACATTTTTATTATCCATAAAGAAAGACACTCTTCTCTTTTTTTTTTCAAAAAAAGAGAAAAAATGATTTATAAATTAATTCATAAATAGGCTAATTTTCTATTCGATAACCTTTCTCCTCTTCTTTTTCACACTTTTTTTATTTTTGTATTTAAAACTTAAATTATGAACTTGGTAAACATATTTTTTTAAAAAAAAAGATATCCAAAGGTTTCTTTTTTCTTTATTTTTATTTCCCCTTTTTTGAGTTTTTTTTTTCTTAAAAAAAATGGCAAAGTTTATTTGAGTTTCCCCAGATTAAGTATTTTTAATTAGTTTTTTTTAACCTTTCTTTTTTGAAAAGAAATGCACCCTCCTTTTAAAAAAATCACTTGTTTCGTTTCAAAACTTTTATTTTAAAGATTCTCCTTTTCTATTTTTTGAATTCATTTCTTTGAAGCTTAAATTCATTTGATGTGCAGGGCATTGGACCCCAAAACTTGTGAAAAAAAAAATTATGACTCAATCAGATAACTGAGAAAACTTATTGTCACACACAGCTTAGATATTCCCTATATGCCTGAGGCGACAAAATATCTCACACGGCGACTCTACAAAAGATAAAATAAAATAAAACTGAAACAGCAGCATCTATGAACTTGCACTTTTCTTTTCGTGTGTGCTTGTGTTTAAATAATACATTCATTCTTATATTTCCAAGTGCAAATGAAATGCAAACCTAATAGTAATTGCTTCTCCCCAAGCCTTCTCTGGTCATCAAGCTGCCTTCCTCTTTTGAACAAAGATCTAGAAGTGATTTTGACATAGTCACGACGCACTCCTCAACATGTCAACAAGCCAAGAAAAAGAAATGCATCAGCTTCTAATCAAACAATAATAAGCAATTAATTTTTTGGCTTTTAAATAAACATAATGTCCATCCTTAGGATCAATTTACCCAAAACCCATAAAATCAAAGTCTATATAGGATCCATAATATCTATCCATTTCAAGAAATTTTAACACCCAAACTAAATATGCAGATGAAAGAATCAAGGAGTGGACTACAGAAGAAAACAAAATGCAACTAATTTACTCCCTAGGCCCCATTATAAATGTTAGACCAAATAACAGTAATTCAATCAGAACAAAGTAAACTATCATTGAAACTTCCCTCATCCCATTCATCAGTCAAACAAAAACCTGGTTCCACTAATTCAATCACGGCTTAGGATAATGCAAACAGATACATCAGCAAATGCCTCCTCTTACAAAAGAATCATAATGAGTCAACTTAATTCCAGTTCCATGTGTCAATTCCCCAAACCCACATAAGTTCCAAAACCCTCAATCGATGAAGCAAAAGTCTAAAACTTACACCCTCTTATCCATATACAGTTATAACATCTTAATCATGGACATCAAAACACACATTCACATGAAACAGAAGCCAAGAGCCAAATGCAATTTGTATGACCGAGTGACCAATAAACCCTAACTATTCATGATCACAATGGAGCAACATGACAGAATATTAGCAGCAGCTATCAACCAGGCTAACCATCAGCATACAAATTTAGACACAAACAACAAAATCTAGCTATTCAACGTAAACCACAGTCCAAACAGAGTGAAACCTCACAATTATGTCTAAGTAATAAACTAAGACACACACAGAAAATTTCTCATCAAAAGCTGACTACTAAACAGATGAACATTCCCAGAAAAAACAATAGTAGTCTTATTCAATTGATTGGTACAAATCCCTACTCTAACCCAAAATGATTCTCAGCCAATGCAGAAACTAAGGACAAATAATATGTAAGCTTTCAGATGAAGAAGGAACATGGAAGTAATATACCTCTCAGTGTATTTTGACTTCTGTTTAGAATGGAAATCCTAACTATCCTTTACCTTAGCCAGAGATTGAAACCTCTTCTCAATTCACTCGTAAATCTGCAAAGCTCTTTCTCTGGATATCCACTAGCTTCCTCTTCTCTGATTGTCAGATGGAATCAGTCTCTTGCTTTTGTCTCCTTTGAAATGGTTTCAGAGGCTGATTCCTCCCGAAGACTTCTCCAAGAGCCTCATAAAGCAAGCTCTCTCCCTTTCTTTTCGTATGGCCTCTTTTCTTACTAGACCTAAAAACTTTCAACCCCTCCTCTTTCCTATTCCCGATTTTTAGTCTCTAAATCCTCCCCTCCATCTCTGATTTTTCAATCTCCTTTCTCTATTATTCCAGTAGCCTTCTCCTTCAAACTCTACTCGATTTTCTTTTTGAAACCTTATCTCTGCTTTTTCGTTTCCCCAGTGCTCTTATATGCTTCCCTTTTCCGTTTCTTTCCATTCGAACCCCTTCCTTTCAGTTTCTCCACTTGAAAATCAGAACCCCCCCTGTCACTCAGTTTTTTTGGTCCCCCTTTTGTTTCTCCGTTTTGAATCTTCCCTTCTTTTCATTTTCTCCACTCGATTTCTCGCTGCCTCTTCCCCTCACACTCTCTGCTTCAATGCTCTTTATTCCATCCTCTCTTGCGCCTTCTCCCCCCCGAGAAAAGGAAATCCCCTTTCCTTTTTGTAACCCTAGCTTCGAATCTCTCCCTGCTGTTTGGGTGTGGTCCCTTTTTTTCTCTGTGTCTCCCTCTCCCACTCCGTCTATGCGTTTCTCCCTACCAGCCCCTGCCTTTTTGTGTGTCCCTTTTCTAAACGTGTGGTCCTCCCAATTTTTCCCCTGGTGGCCCTTTGAGGAGATGCACGATCTCCTCTCGTCCCTCAGTGTGATTGTGCGTTTTTGTGTCTTCCAGAGGACGGAATCCAGAAGGGACTAAGGGACCACCGGGTAGGGTTTGGTATCAGGGGGGTTTGGGCTTTTTCTTCCAGCCGGGTTTGATGAAATGGATCCCAAATATGGGCCTTCATTTTAGTTCACCGGTTTCTTTTGCATGGGCTATGCTCCTTAGGCATTTTTTTGGGTCCAATTTTGGGTTGGACTCTTTTCTTTCTTTTTCTTTTCTTTTTTACTTGGGATTGTAGCAATTTGGGCCCTTTTTCCTTTCCTTTTTTTTTTTTTTGTATTTGGGTTGAAAGTTGTGGTTGTTTGTTTTCTTTTTTTTTTTTTTAAAAATGAAAATTTTAAGGATATTGGGCTTTTCTTCTTTTTTGTTGTTGTTGTTGTTGTTGTTATTTTCTTATGATTTGGACTCTACTAAATTAGGCTCCAAAATCTTAATTTTTTTTTTTGTGTTAGGCTTCCCCATTTTTTATATATATTATTTTTTATTATTTTCTTATTTCCTTTTTTTTGTAGCCCCTTTTTTTTTATTTTTTGGCCTTTCATTTTTTTAATCATTATTTTAATTTTTTTTAATCAACTTTCTTTTAACCTTTTCTCTCTCTTTCTTTGTGGGTTTTTACTTCTCTTTTTTTTCCTAGTTCCTTTTTGATTTTTTTTAATTTTTTTTTTTTTAGATTTTTGTTACTCCCTCTTTGATTTCTCTTTTTGTTTTAATTTTGGATTAATGGGCTTTTAATTTATTTATTTATTTATTTTTAATTTTATTTTTGGGTTCTTTCCCTTTTAATTTTTTTCTTTAAACTTATTGGGCTAAAAGGACCTATTTGATTTTTGTCTTTATTTTTTTTGTTTTCTATTTTTTTTATTTTCATATATTTTTTCAATTTGATTTTGTTATTATTTTTGCAGCTTGTTCGGACAAAATACGGTGTTCACAGTTGGCCCTCTTTATTTGTTTCTTGGGTAAAGAAATTGAAAATGTAATTTTTGATATTTTTGAATAAGAAACAAGTAAAGATAAAAATACATATTTTGTTTGAGCTGATTTGATTACCTTCTAACAATTAAACAATAAAGAAAAGGTAAGAGCGACCCAAACAAAATATAGTGTTTACAGGTTGACCCTCTTTACTTATTCTTTAAGTAAAGAAATCGAAAATATAATTTTTTATATCTTTAACTTATGAATAAGTAAAGATGGAAACATATATTTTGTTTGGGACGCTAACAGATAAAAGTGAGCTAACTTACCTGGAAATGCTGGAACTTAACCAAAGATGCTGGCAAGTTTTTGATTGTATACTCAGTTTATGCAAGACTTTTGGGTGTTTGGCCTGTGTAAATCTTTATGGTGCTTGTTTTGGTGCAAGGCTTATGTACCTATTCTAGTGCAGGACTTCTATTGGTGCCTGTTTTGATGGAAAACTTCTATTAGTGCCTGTTCTGGTAGGATTTTGGTTGCCTATTCTAGTAGGACTTTGAATGCTTATTATGGCAGGACTTTTATTTGTGTCTGTTCTGGCAGGACTTTTGGTACCTATTCTGCGTAAGACTTTGAATGCCTATTCTGGCAGGACTTAAAGGTGCCTGTTCTAGCAGGACTTTGGTGCTTATTCTGGTAGGACTTTGAGTGTCTGTTCTAATAGGACTTTGAGTGTACTTATTCTGGTAGGACTTTGAGTGCCTATTCTGGTAGGACTTATAGTGCCTGTTCTGGCAGGACTTTTGGTGTCTATTCTGGTAGGACTTTGAGTGCCTGTTCTAACAGGACTTTTATTGGTGCCTGTTCTGGCAGGACTTTTGGGTATGCCTATTCTGGTAGGACTTTTGGTGTGTCTATTCTGGTAGGACTTTGAGTGCCTATTTTAGCAGGACTTTGATGCCTATTCTGGTAGGACTTTGATTAGTACCTGTTGTGGCAGGACTTTGATTGGTGCCTATTCTGGTAGAACTTTGAGTGTGCCTATTCTAGTATGACTTTTAGTGCCTGTTCTGGCAAGACTTTGAGTATGCCTATTCTGGTAGGACTTTTATTGGTACCTGTTCTGGCAGGACTTTGGTGCTTATTCTGCGTAGGACTTAAGGGTGCGTATTTTTCGTAGGACTTAAGGGTGCCTTTTTTTGGTGAATTTTTCTAAGTTTAAAAACTTTACTTCATTTATTTAAGTTTTATGCAAGGTAATGCACCTATATGAAATATGCAATACATGTAAAATGCTTAACTTTTAAGCTTAACAACTCAATTTTGCCTCAATATAAATCGGAATTATTGTTAGTGTTAGAAGTATGAGGTGTGCAGGGTGCTACAAGTTATGGAATGCATATTTTTTGTTTTTTCTTTGCCCCAATATGAACTTGAGGTCCACATAATGTATACCCAAGTGAAATACAAGAAGCATATGAGATGCTTTTGAAAATGCAAAATGTTTGTTTTCACTTGCCCCAATATAAACTATGGTCTATATAATGCATGCAAGTGTGAAATGTATGAAACATGTGGTGCTTTATGTTATGAATTGCAAATCTTCCTTTTGCTCGCCCCGGTGTGAACTAGAGGCTATGTGACATATGCAAATGTGGAATGCATGAAACAGGTGATGCTTCCTTTTATGAAATGCAAATTTTTCTTTCGGTTGCCCCAGTGTGAACTAGAGGCTATGTGATGTATACAAATATGGAATGTAGAACGCATATGAGATGCAAGTTGTTTTACTTCCCTCAAATGCATGTTTTTCTTTACTTCTGTATAGATCTGACAATATGTATACATATGAGATGCAAGTTGTTTTGTTTTTTGTGTTTTTTTTTTTTGACTTTTTAAGCTTGAAAAAAAAAATTTATTTCTAGAATATGCACAATTCATACAAGTGAACTTAACTCTAAATGGAGAAAAAGATGAGGACATCATCTTTAAATATCCTTAAATTGATTTGGAGTTTTGATCCTTTTTTTTTCTCAAGATCACCTCAAAAGAAGGAAGAAAAGAGAAAGCGTTATTTCTAAATGTTTTTAGATTGATTTTGAATTTCGAACCTCTCTTTTCTTCTTTTTTTGCTTTTGTAATCAAAATCATCTCAAAGGAAAAGGGGAAGAGAATAAGCATTATTTTTGGATGTCCTTAAACTGATTTAGAATTTTAGACTTTTTTCTTTTTTCTTTTTTGGCTTTAAATTGATGAAAAATAATGTGATCTTTTTTAATTTTTATTTTTTAATGAATTGATGAGACTAAATGTGATCTCCTTTTCTTCATTTCATTTTTTTTTAATCAATTTGACTTGAAAAGAAAAAATAAATATGTCATCTATGTACAAATTCAATAGAGGCACATGACGCATGAAAAATCTCAAAGTTTGTCGAAATATAGGATTTTTGGCCATTTGTATTTGAAAAAATGTTTTCACACTAGCTCTTCACTTGCTCTGGTGAGAAAATTTGGGCTTTTGATTATCCTACTAAATTTGCCTTTTATTGTTTGGATGAAGGAATTTATTAATAACTTTTAGTTAGCCAAAAATGCCCCTGAGGGAGTATCTCGAGCTAAGAAGACCCAAGGCTCTTGCTTTGACTTACTTCTAAATGATTTTTTTTTTCAAGTGATTTGTTTGCCATTAACCTTGAACTATTAACTTGATAAGGTAATCTCCTCTTGTCAAATCTTCATCATTAATGCTTGAAAGGTCAATAAGTTAAATCCACATTTACCTTATTTAACAATGTCAATACAATCATGCATTAAGGGATACGAACACATGACTTTAGGAAGGAAAAAGGTCCTTAACATTAGAAGGACACAAGGGCTGATGAAGAATGTGATCATGTAAAATGTCTTGGGAGTGGAGAAATTGAATAAACAATGGCTTGGCATAATGTAATAGAATGGGAAGATGCCCTAATTCTACACTTGAAGTATTCTCCTTTGAATAATAGAAAAGTGAGATGCTAAGAATATGGATATGATAGGATAGAGAGAAGCTTTACTTCTAGACTTAAACTCCTTTTGAAAGAAACAATGGATGTAGTTAAAAGAATTTGCTTTGAACTAAACTTTTTGCCTCAGTTTCAATTATTTTGATTTTTTTAAAATTATTCCCTTCAAAAAAAAAATTTGCCCCATTATTTTGCAAACAAGCTGAACCTCAATAAGGACTTTCGATGTTTGTAATATGGCCTTGATAAATAGGTTTACGAAATAAGAGATATTATGCTCAAGAATTAACATGCCTTCATCAAGTCTCTTATTAATCTGCTTTTCCTATTACTTTAACAAAATTCTATACTCGAAATTCACTTAGCAAGAGAGGAAATCTCAAGGTTGTAATGAGGTTTAATGGGTAAAAATGTAGCTTAAGAAAGAAAGGTGACAAGGCCCAAACATCCATGTAAATTCACAATGAGAATTTTACTCTAGTAATTGTACCATCCTAGCAGGACCAATTGGCCTATGACAGTTAACTTAACTTTTTTTTTTAAAAGATATTTTTTGTTCAGCTCAACTCTCCTCCGGAGATTTTTCCCCTCCCCCTTTTTTTTGACCTCTTAGGCTACATAAGACTCTTCTTTGAGAACGTTGCCCCTTGATTGCATGCTAAGATGAAGCTCCCTTTTAAAAGCCTTTTCCTTTTCAAAATTTAATATGTGGAAGCTTTCTTTTTGATAATTTCCTTCCTCTTGTGATTTTTCTTTTCTTCCTCCAATTTGTTTCCCTTTTTTTTATTTAATTTTTCCTAGTAGGAATTCACTATAGTGCCAAAATTGCTTTTTCTTTATGTAGAATTCTCATTGCTTCTCTGGTTCGATTCATGTTTAGTATTTGAAGAATTTTTTTTCAGGCCCAAAGTGGTTAGTAATAGTTGAGAAGTGTTTGGATGATTGAAAGAACTTGACTCTCTCTTGATATTTGAATTACCGGCATAAAAATTTATTGAAAACTTCCCATCCCGAAGGTTGTATGATTAGGGTGACGAAAATGAATATCACTCCTTGCTCAATTAAGGTGACTAGGGGTGACTGCTCGTATTTAAGAAGGCCAAGAATGCCTGGTATCATGGGCATAGCTTGCTTGTGGGACATGTATTCACTTTTAATATGGTTTTTCCTCTTCTATTTTTTTTTTGTAATTGAATTTGGGGCATATAATTAGTTCCAGATTTAATCTTTCTTCACATTGATTAAATCTTTTCATAAGGAATTTTGGACATTATATTTTCGGGTTTTTGGTTATTTAGGAAAAACATGCAAGGAAAGAAGTTGTGTCAACATAATTGATGGAATGAAAGGATGTGTAAAGGATGAGATGGAAGCATATGACCATTATATTGACAAGGTTAAATCAAATAAGGTCCAATGAATTAACTTCTGTTAGCCTTGGATTTTAGCTAGACAGAAGAATATCGAACAAACAAGCATTAACTGATTATGATATGACAAACAACTTCTTTGAGAGTTCAGTCATCAAGAAATCCTCATGAAATCTTATTTCTTATGTCATTTTACACCTTGTTCGTGAAGAGGTTGCAACTTTTTTTTTTAATTTTTTTTAATGGGGTGTCTCATTGCCTTAAGATCAAGTGTACAATTTTGAGCAATGCCATTTTGGGTGTGAAGGTTAGAGGCTAGTGTAGGAAGCATCCTACTCTTGTGAAAGCTACTCAAATGAAAGTTAGGCAAATGGTAAGGATCCCAAGTGAGGTACATGGCAAATGTTTTGATTAAGATGGTGTGTGATTTTTTGCATGGTCAAGTTTAATAGGTGTTGATGAGTTTTGAGATGGATGGTTCGAATTCCTTTAGAATGGAGAGGATGATGGTGGGCAATAGTCATAAACGGGAGGATATGATGGTATGAAAGGTTAGGGGACAATAACCAAGTTTATCAAGACCTCTGATAGATTCCTTTCACCTAATTCATTTTGCTTCTATACCTCAGTTTCTCACCTTGGTTATTCATGAGTGTAACTTTCTATTTGAATTTTTTTAGATGAAGCTAATTTTTCCATTACAAAGGGCCAAGAATAATGTATTTTAGAAATTTTCAGATTTTCAACATGAAATGCCTTATGACAATGCACGAATGTAATTTTATTACTTGTTTGATTTATAAGCTGATGGGTGTATTTAGTATAAAAGTTTTTCAGGGTAAGGGATCTTTATTTTCTTTAGGGGATTCGTTGCCCCCCAAGATATGTTGGAAATAACAATTGACTCAAAAACAAAACTTAGAACTTTTCCACTCAATATTATCCTTATGATAATCCCTATTTTATTGACCTTTATTTTTCTCAGATGCTTTATTGCATACAAGGATAAATAAAATTGACAAATCATCTTAAGGGAATAAGCTAAATTCTATATGGATGACGTCTACGAGAAAGTCTAGCCAATTTGGATTTTCTTTGACCAAAGTTAAAATCATTTTCATATCCTCCACTTTCCTCTAGGACCTTATTGTTTCACCATGAAGGGTATAGTTAACAAAATCGACTTGCAAGGAATTTCAATTCTTTTACAAGCAACTCAAATTGAGTTCTTAACTAGCTTGACTCATGTAATCAATTTGATCCTTATTTATTTTGAAAATTGACACATAATATTGTGCCAAAACTTGTTATCCCTGTGTAAGTTACCCAAAATTAGCTTTTTCAATTAATCAGTGGATTATCATCATTGGTTAATAATTTTCCACATTTCCTTGGGAACCTATTGACCCGTAAGAAGTTATGGTTTATCACTCAATTTAAGAACATGACATTTCTACACAATTGATACTTAGAACTTTGGCTTTGATGATGTTTAGTACAAACGAGCCAATTTAATGATCCACTGATGTATGATGGATTTAATGTTGCATACTCACTCATACAGCATTGGGAACTATGTCTTGGTATAAGAAAAGAAGAAAGACTTTGTACTTTTTCTCAAGAAACTTATTGCCTCATTGGAGAAAAAACAGTTGACAATCAAACCGAGAGAAATATGCTTATCTACACGATTGATGCCTCAAAATAATTCTAATCTCCGACCAAGACATGACACTCACTTGATGATGCGACAAACTTATTATAATTTCTCAGAATTTCAAAAATTCTTTCCTTTTCTATGAAGGAAAATTTTTATTTTATGGGGTGGAGGTTTTAAAGAATAAAAATGGGTTGTGTACTATTTATTATTTTATTTTATCTCTCTTTCTCTCTTTGTTTGTTTTTTGTTTTTTTTTTGTTTTTGGTGTGTATATGAAGAAAAGAATGCGTGTTTAAGGTTTTTCTTCTGTGAGATTATGACAAATGTGATTATAACCTTTTCAGGGTTGGAAACCCACTAGGTAATGGTTAGTTGCACTAATGCATACTTTCATCGTGGTTAACGTATATCCAACTGTACAATGGCATCTCGTTAACTACTCCAGTGAATAGTGACAATATGTCACTTTCCCTATAAGGTTTTATTGGATCCATGAATGTGATAAAAGAATAATAATAAAAAAAATGCCCTCCTTTGTCCTACTAAAGGTAGACCCTAGGTTAAGATAATTGGTTTGTAGAAGTCTGACTCTAACTGTTCAGGAGGCGTCTAGAACTTGACTATTAGTAGATATTTAGGGTAGATCTATGACCCCTTAAACATTGGTTCTCAAATTGCCCTCGCCATGAGGTGAGGATCTCGCTATATAAACTTGACTTTAAGAGAATAAAATATCATACACAAGTCAAACTCATATAACAAGGCACAATTTAGGTGAGGTTTTCATGATATCTTCAGGAAGTACAAGGCTTCACAGGGACATCAATATAAACTTCTACTAACTTAAGATGTATTAAGACCCGGGTGTAGGGCCCATATTGTGTGTGAGATATTTATCTCTCAGTGATGTGTGTGAGGAAAGCATTTACCTTTCAACCTATAGACTACCCAACCCTCAACTGCTAAGTAGATTGGCAGAACAAAAGGCAGAGAACTGTATATATAGATATAAGCAAAAAGAAATAAAATATGCAAATATGATCATCTACCCTAAGATTTTATTCCTCATGTTATCTATCTTAACACATGTTATATATACTATCAATGAAATAAAGCAATGAAGCAAGCATGTGAATATGATGTTATCAATCCTAATCATGTGAAACAAACAACAAACAAACGGGAGAACCAAAATAAAAGGAAGGCTATAACATTTTGCACAACTAACTTAACTTGGGCTTGACTCTCTAACTATCCCCAGTGGAGTCGCCAAACTGTCACACCCGAAAATGCGACCGCGTGGCACCAAACCAAAATCAAAATTAAATGTAAAAGTAGGAATAAATAGAGTTCAAGAGTCGCCACCAAAATTTTATTTTTTTTGAAAAAGGTAAAATTTTGGAAAAGTCTTTTTAATTTGAAAAATAGTCTGCAAACCAGATTCGGATTCGGGAGTTGATTGTGAGTGGGGAAGGTATTAGGCACCCCACTACACCCGTTACTAATAACGATTACCTTAAATTAGTTATGCAAAATTAATATAGCCTCTATTCTATTTTAATTCTCCCTAACCAATCACGTGCAAAAACAGAAGAACAAATTTAAGGAATTAAAATTAAATATAAAAAGAAGAAAGAAAATTAAAAATAAAACAAAAAGAAATTCGAAGAGTAAAATAAGGAAAAATGAATAAAATTAAATGTAAAATAAGATTAAAAGAAATTAAAGAAATAAAATTAACAGAAATTAAAGAAATAAATTTATGAGAAAGTATTTATTTACAAGGACGGATTTGACCTAAGATGAGAGCTTAAGGCCTACATACCTTACAATAGGGATCAAAGTCCACGTAGTTCGAAGGAAAATTGTATTTGTTGGTTGGTGTTTGTTTTTTATTTTTTTTATATGTTCTTTATTTCTCGCGAAAAGACAAAGAAAATATATTAATTTTTCCTTTAACAAATAAAACAAGTTTTGAAATTGGTTAATGTTTCATTTTTGTTTTTTGTTTTTTTCTTGTTTTGTTTTTTATTTTTGTTTTTGTTTTTGTTTTTATTTTTTTTTTTGTTTCTTTTTTGAGAAAAAGATGAAAATAACTTTAATCTCCGCAAATAAAATAATTATAAAATTAGTTGATAAGTTTTAATTTGTAAAAACCAAGTTAATTTCATATCTTTACTCTCTCTTCTTTTTTTCAATTTTATTTTTACCTTTTTGGTTTCTTTTCATTTTGTTTTGTTGTGGTGTTTTTTTTGTGTAATTATTTTCATGATTTTTGATGACCTTAAACAAGATTTTTATATTTTCTTTAAATTTTTATTCGATTTGACTTTTGATTTTTATTCTTTCTGGTATTTTGATTTTCTGATGTTCTTTATGGGTTTTCTAAAAAAATCTTCTCTCTTTTTTTTCTTTTTTAATTTTAATTTTGAATTTTAAAAATGACATTTGTACTTAAGTACGAGAACTTTCAATATTTCATTTTCTCTCTTCACTTTTAGTTTTGGTTATTATTTTTCTTCTTATTGTTCTCTTTTCTTTCATTTTGGTTTTATTTTTGTTTGTATTTTTTTCTTTTGTTATTTTTTTTTTCTTGGGGTTTTGGAAAACTCTTAAGGGAAAAGCAAAAAGAAAAATTAAATTTTTTTGATTTTGACATTTTTATTATCCATAAAGAAAGACACTCTTCTCTTTTTTTTTTCAAAAAAAGAGAAAAAATGATTTATAAATTAATTCATAAATAGGCTAATTTTCTATTCGATAACCTTTCTCCTATTCTTTTTCACACTTTTTTTATTTTTGTATTTAATGCTTAAATTATGAACTTGGTAAACATATTTTTTTAAAAAAAAGATATCCAAAGGTTTCTTTTTTCTTTATTTTTATTTCCCCTTTTTTGAGTTTTTTTTTCTTAAAAAAAATGGCAAAGTTTATTTGAGTTTCCCCAGATTAAGTATTTTTAATTAGTTTTTTTTAACCTTTCTTTTTTGAAAAGAAATGTACCCTCCTTTTTAAAAAATCACTTGTTTCGTTTCAAAACTTTTATTTTAAAGATTCTCCTTTTCTATTTTTTGAATTCATTTCTTTAAAGCTTAAATTCGTTTGATGTGCAAGCCATTGGACCCCAAAACTTGTGAAAAAAAAATTATGACTCAATCAGATAATTGAGGAGACTTATTGTCACACACAGCTAAGATATTCCCTATATGCCTGAGGAGACAAAATATCTACGGCGACTCTACAAAAGATAAAATAAAATAAAACTTAAACAGCAGCATCTACGAACTTGCACTTTTCTTTTCATGTGTGCTTGTGTTTAAATAATACATTCATTCTTATATTTCTAGGTGCAAACGAAATGCAAACCTAATAGTACTTGCTTCTCCCTAAGCCTTCTCTGGTCATCAAGCTGCCTTCCTCTTTTGAACAAAGATCTAGAAGTGATTTTGACATAGTCACGATGCGCTCCTCAACATGTCAACAAGCCAAGAAAAAGAAATGCATCAGCTTCTAATTAAACAATAATAAGCAATTAATTTTCTGGCTTTTAAATAAGCATAATGTCCATCCTTAGAATCAATTTACCCAAAACCCATAAAATCAATGTCTATATAGGATCCATAATATCTATCCATTTCAAGAAAATTTAACACCCAAACTAAATATGCAGATGAAAGAATCAAGGAGTGGACTACAGAAGAAAACAAAATGCAACTAATTTACTCCCTAGGCCCCATTATAAATGTTAGACCAAATAACAGTAATTCAATCAGAACAAAGTAAACTATCATTGAAACTTCCCTCATCCCATTCATCAGTCAAACAAAAACCTGGTTCCACTAACTCAATCACGGCTTATGATAATGCAAACAGATACAGTAGCAAATGCCTCCTCTTACAAAAGAATCATAATAAGTCAACTTAATTCCAATTCCATGTGTCAATTCCCCAAACCCACATAAGTTCTAAAACCCTCAATCGATGAAGCAAAAGTCTAGAACTTACACCCTCTTATCCACATACAGTTATAACATCCTAATCATGGACATCAAAACACACATTCACGTGAAACAGAAGCCAAGAGCCAAATGCAATTTGTATGATCGAGTGACCAATAAACCCCAACTATTCACGATCATAATGGAGTAACATGACAGAATATTAGCAGCAGCTATCAACCAGGCCAACCATCAGCATACAAATTTAGACACAAACAACAAAATCTAGCTATTCAATGCAAACCACAGTCTAAATAGAGTGAAACCTCACAATTATGTCTAAGTAATAAACCAAGACACACACAGAAAATTTCTCATCAAAAGCTGACTACTAAACAGATGAACATTCCCAGAAAAAACAATAGCAGTCTTATTCAATTGATTGGTACAAATCCCTACTCTAACCCAAAATGATTCTTAGCCAATGCGGAAACTAAGGACAAATAATATGTAAGCTTTCAGATGAAGAAGGAACATGAAAGTAATATACCTCTCAGTGTATTTTGACTTCTGTTTAGAATGGAAATCCTAACCATCCTTTACCTTAGCCAGAGATTGAAACATCTTCTCAATTCACTCGTAAATCTGCAAAGCTCTTTCTCTGGATATCCACCAGCTTCCTCTTCTTTGATTGTCAGATGGAATCAGTCTCTTGCTTTTGTCTCCTTTGAAATGGTTTCAGAGACTGATTCCTCCTGAAGACTTCTCCAAGAGCCTCATAAAGCAAGCTCTCTCCCTTCCTTTTCGTATGGCCTCTTTTCTTATTGGACCTGAAAACTTTCAACCCATCCTCTTTCCCATTTCCGATTTTTGGTCTCTAAATCCTCCCCTCCATCTCTGATTTTTCAATCTCCTTTCTCTGTTTTTCCAGTAGCCTTCTCCTTCCGACTCTACTCGATTTTCTTTTTGAAACCTTATCTCTGCTTTTTCATTTCCCCAGTGCTCCTCTATGCTTCCCCTTTCTGTTTCTTTCCATTCGAACCCCTTCCATTCAGTTTCTCCACTCTAAAGCCAGAACCCCCCGTCACTCAATTTTTTTTTGTCCTCTTTTTGTTTCTCCGTTTTGAATCTTCCCTTCTTTTCATTTTCTCCACTCGATTTCTCGCTGCCTCTTCCCCTCACACTCTCTGCTTCAATGCTCTTTATTCCATCCTCTCTTGCCCCTTCTCCCCCCCGAGAAAAGGAAATCCCCTTTCCTTTTTGTAACCCTAGCTTCGAATCTCTCCCTGCTGTTTGGGTGTGGTCCCTTTTTTTCTCTGTGTCTCCCTCTCCCACTCCGTCTGTGCGTTTCTCCCCACTAGCCCTGCCTTTTTGTGTATCCCTTTTCTAAATGTGTGGTCCTCCCAGTTTTTCCCCTGGTGGCCCTTTGAGGAGATGCACGATCTCCTCTTGTCCCTCAGTGCGTCTGTGCGTTTTTTGTGTCTGCCAGAGGACAGAATCCAGAGGGGACCAAGGGACCACCGGGTAGGGTTTGGTATCAGGGGGGTTTGGGCTTTTTCTTCCGGGCAGGTTTGATGAAACGGATCTCAAATATGTGCCTTCATTTTAGTTCACCGGTTTCTTTTGCATGGCCTATGCTCCTTAGGCATTTTTTTGGGTCCAATTTTGGGTTAGTTTTGGGTTTGACTCTTTTCTTTCATTCTCTTTTTTTTTTTTTTTACTTGGGATTGCAGCAATTTGGGCCCCTTTTGCTTTCCTTTTTTTTTTTTGTATTTGGGTTAAAAGTTGTGGTTGTTTGTTTTCTTTTTTTTTTTTAAATGAAAATTTTAAGGATATTAGGCTTTTCTTCTTTTGTTGTTGTTGTTGTTTTCTTATGATTTGGACTCTACTAAATTAGGCTCCGAAATCTTTTTGTTTTTTTTTTTGTTTTGGGCTTCTCCCATTTTTTATATATATTATTTTTTTATTATTTTCTTATTTCCTCTTTTTGTAGCCCCCTTTTTTTTATTTTTGGCCTTTCATTTTTTTAATCATTATTTTAATTTTTTTAATCAACTTGCTTTTAACCTTTTCTCTCTCTTTCTTTTTGGGTTTTTACTTCTCTTTTTTTTTTCCTAGTTCCTTTTTGATTTTTTTTAATTTCATTTTCTTTTAGATTTTTGTTACTCCCTCTTTGATTTCTCTTTTTGTTTTAATTTTGGATTAATAGGCTTTTACTTTATTTATTTATTTATTTATTTTTAATTTTATTTTTAGGTTCTTTCCCTTTTGATTTTTTTCTTTGAGCTTATTAGACTAAAGGACCTATTTGATTTTTGTCTTTCTTTTTTTTTTGTTTTCTATTTGTTTTTTTATTTTCATATATATTTTTTTCAATTTGATTTTGTTATTATTTTTGCAGCTTGCTCGGACAAAATACGGTGTTTATAATTATTATTAAGTTTTAGGAGATTTTACTATCAATTTTAAAAAATTTACTACTACACTCTATAATAAATCTCTTTAAAGTTACGCGATAATAAATATCTTAAAAAAAATAATAAAGTCTTTGAAAACCTAATGGTAATAATGGGCATGTTTCATTTCATGTTTTTAGAACAATTTTTTTATTTTTAAGAACAAAAAAAATTTATTTGATAATGTATTTTTAATAAAGTGTTTTATAAAACAAAATAACAGAATTTTATTTTTGAAAACAAAAAAATTAAAACATTTTTTAGATGTTTTGTAATTGTTGTCTTGTAAAATAAATAAAAAAGAAGATAACTATTTTTTAGGATAATGATTGAGACATATTTTTTTATTTTTTTTATTCTCAAAATTTATTCTAAAAAATATCTATTTTAAAAATATTAAAATAAAAACAGAATTAAACAGGTTGATAGTTTTTTAAAATAATTTTGATTTTAAAATCTTTTATTATAAATTTTATATGATATTGATCTTTTATTATAATTTTTTAAATTTGTTTGTTTATTTTTATTTTTAATTATTTCTTTAAATAAAATAAAATATAGAATTAAAATAAATTCTTAACTGTAAAATTTAAAAAATAATTATACAATAAAAAAATCTGAATGATCCAAATTGCTAGATGAGAATTTATAATTTTACCGTAAATAACAACGGTTGGCTTTTAACTTTTTAACGTTTGTGTTGGCCCAAAAGGAAAAAAAATGCTTTGTAACAATTGATTGAACCTGTCCCGGAATTTAGGGACAGAACATGTGCCGTTAGGACCATTTCTTTTTGTGTCACAGCTGTTGTTTGGAATGTGTCATCTTTCCCAATTAAAGCTGAAGAAAACATTCCAAGTGCTTACTTATAATCACTCATAAATCTTTTTTCTAAATATTGATATTAATATGCATTAATTACTTTTAATCTCATTACGTAAAATCGACTAATGTAAATCTGAGGGAAAATCAGTTAATATTCATTCAATTCCTACAATGCGTTGGAATTTCTTAATGGAGTAAAATTTTGAGTGTAAAGTGAATATAAAATAAAATATAAAAACAAATACTACAATTTATCTATATTAAATATATTTAATCTCATTTTATATTAGGTAAATTGTAGTTTACCTTGGGGATTCATTTTAAATTTCTATTTAACCATTCTATGATAATTTATGTTCAAATTTTAACAAAATATCATTACATAAAATTTGAAACTATGAATATTTTTATTGTTAAATCTTTTTTTTTATTTATATCTTGAATATTTTGAGGGAATACTGAGACTATTATATCTTGAATATTGTCAATATTGAAACTATGAAATACTCCGATTGAGATACAAATTTGGATCCTCTTTTTTTTATTATTTGATAAAAGGAAAGGGTCAAGGGAGTTGATAAAATTCTATCACAAAAGGAAAAATAACAAGGTAATAGTATTGAATTTTAACAAGTTGATGATTATATAACCAAGTAAGGAGGGATAGAGGGAAGTGTCTACGCAGTGAATTTTTGGAAGGGGAAGGCATTGGCTTAGAGAAGCTACGAGGGAAGAACTTGGGCGAGGGATCTTCAACTGTCTTGCAATTTGGTTGAAGAATGGAAGAGAGAGGCCAAAAAGTAGAATGGGTGGAAGATGAAAATGTGAGAACTAATGTTTTAAAATATGAATCGGAGAGGCTACCAAGTCATGTGTTGATTGGTTCAATTAATTTTACTGATGGTTGAATCAAATGAGGTCATAGGTATTAAAAATTATTAATTAATTAACTTTAATATATATGATATATGTTATATTACAAAAATTATGTTTAAATTTATCACTTTCAAAGAGAAAAGAGAGAAAATGAGAGGTTAGAGAATAATAAAGTTGTTAATTGGCTACTTGTTTGGTTTTCTCACCCTCTCACTTTTCTCAATAGTCACACATATTTTTTAGTTGTTTTTTTGGTTAAGCTTTAGGTGATCCAAAACTAATATGGTGATTTACTTATCCAAGATTCTAATGTTTTAGGCTTGGTATGTTAGCATAGAGGAAAGAAAGGAAAAAAATACATATATAATATTTATTTTATTCTTATAATTATTATTTAATTATAGGAATATTAAAATTATTTTTTAATTTTTATTTCTATATTTAATTTTTTACCTATCAAATAAACTCTGAATATTTGCTTGGTATTCAATATTTTTAATAACTTCTTAGTTCAATTTTGGTTTTGTTGATTCAAAGCGGTCAACCTGCCTCTTCGATCAGAGGTGACCCGAAGCAAGTGACTGTGATTCCTAGTTGTCGATTCAGCGCAGAATTTAAAACATTTTGCCGATAAGGTGAAAGGTAAACAAATTCTCTCATGACAAGAGAATATCTGAATTATTTAGATTAATTTATTTATATTTTAAATTTGTTTCAAGAAAACAAAATATATAATAAAAATAATTCTTAATTATGAATTTTAAAAAATAATATTTAATATTAAAAAAATTAAATCTAAATCACCTCAATAATAAAAAAAGGATTCAAATTTACGCAATAAAAAAAGGATTCAGATTTACGCAATGAAAAGGCAATAGAAAGGGCAACAAGGAGAATCTGACTGGTGGATAAAGGCAACGAATCATTAAGGTGGCAGTAGGGAACTTTGGTGGCTAGAAAAGATGACGGCGGCGACAACTTCAGGGATAGCTATACCCTTTTTTTTGTAAGTTATTTTTTTCTCTGAATAGATAGTTAATTTATATGATTAATTTTTTATTATGAAAATATAAATAAATATTTAATATTTGTAATATTTATAAATAATAGATCAAAAATATGTTGGTCAAAATAAATATAATTCTAATTTATTTTCTTTGCTATATGAGCAATTTCATGTTGCGCTTCTTTTGATTTGATAGTAAAAGGATGTAGTTTTCTAAAATTAAAAAAATTATATAATTTAAACTTTTTTTGGGAAAAAATAGAGCATAGTTGGGAAAAAAGAAGGGTATGTAATAGTATAAAAGAGAGATGGCTTTGCAATTTCATAAAGGCTCAAAGAAAGGGACGGACCATGATCTTCCCTGCGACAAAGCTTGCAACCGCAAACAGAAGGAAAACTTACCCGTGTTTAACTGCGCGATGTCAACCCAAACGTTCAATTCCAGACAAGGTGGGTCTCGTTGCTCTCGAGTACCGTCATTATTTAATCGCAAGCGGGTCCGGCACGTGGCCTCCATAGCCATGAGATGAGTGCTAGTGTGAGTGTGGTGGTAGGACCCATCCGCAAAAATGGGTTCCAGACGGCGTGACATTACGCGGGTGCAGTCTCCTTTTGCCAACTTGGAAGCTTTTAGAACGACATCACCTCCTTCCCTTCCTAACCAGGCGATGCAGATAAACCCATCATCTTCCATACCACCATTCTTCTTCTTCCATGGGACTCCCATCCAAGTCCTTTCGTCTTCCTCCTCGAGGCCTTCCTTATCTCTTCCCTTGCGTTTTGGCCTTGTCTCTCTTCTCCCTTACTGTACTCCTCTTGTACAAGGTTTCTTACTTTTTTTTTTGGGTTAATTTTCTTTGAGCATTCGATCAATGGTTCTGTTTTTTTTTATTATTTGTTATTCTTACTTGTTGAGCTGTTTTTTCTATGGGGAATTTGATTGAACAGGTCGACGACGTCGTCTCTCAAACTAAAACAGTGGTAGGTCATAACTTAGAACCAACGCCATGGCACCTCTTCCCGCTCAAGACATTCGACGAAGAAACCCGGCAAGCTCGGGCATACAAAATCATACACTGCTCTTACCTCACTTGCCGTTACAGCACCGACACCACTTCCCAGCAACGCCGTTTTATATCGGCGTCCTCTGAAACGAACCAAAAGTGCCCGGAATTCTTCGGGGCGATTTATCGAGATCTTCAGCCTTGGGCTGGAACAAAGATATCGAAAGCTCATTTGGTGGAAGCCCAGAAGTACGCGGCTTTCAGGGTCGTCATTGTTGGGGGAAAGCTTTATGTTGATTTGTACTATGCTTGTGTGCAGAGCAGAGCCATGTTTACTATCTGGGGTTTCTTGCAGCTCCTTAGGAGATTCCCTGGGATGGTGCCTGATGTTGATATGATGTTTGATTGTATGGACAAACCGACAATCAATCGGGCACGACACCAGTCGATGCCTTTGCCTCTGTTTCGGTATTGCACCAGCAAGAAACACTTTGACATCCCATTTCCTGACTGGTCCTTCTGGGGTTGGTAAGACTATTCTTAGCTATCTTGTACTTTTTGCCATGTCATGTTATTTACGGCTAATTGCTAAAGTACAGTTTCACTACTTGGCCTCTTGAATGCGTTGCTTGTTGTATTTCCCTTATTAATATTTTTCCAGAAATTGTAATTCATTTGAATGGCAACGTTAACTTTGGTGTGTCATGCTTTGGTTGTGGTTTAATCTAAATGCATCAATATAGATTGCTCTATATCTTAGTGATAAAGAAATTGTTATAACCGAAGTATCCATGGGATTTTAGTTAATAGCTTAAACTTCTGAATTACAGTGGTGAATGATAGAAATGAAAAGGGAAATGTAGTGAGAGAACTTATATGAATTGGCTATATAGGTTTTCTGGGGTACAATTAAAAGCGCATCTTAGTTGCTTAATAATTCCGACTTGTTATTTTGAATTTTTATTGGTATGATTTGTCTTTCTGTCAAACATTTCTTGCATATAGGCCAGAGATAAACATTAGGCCGTGGCATGAGGAGTTCCCGGATATCAAACGAGGTTCTCAAACTTTAAGTTGGAGAAAGAAAGTGCCGCGGGCGTACTGGAAAGGGAACCCAGATGTTTCATCACCTATTCGAACAAAATTACTGACCTGTAATCATTCTAGGATTTGGGGTGCACAAATTTTGCGTCAGGTTGGGATAAAACTTGCGATACGATTATATTGATAATTGAAATATGCAGTTATATTTCTTTAACAATGGAAAAAGCATCAAGCTTTATATTTCAGTGTTTTTGTGTTCTGACGTTGGAAATTAATATTTATTACAGAATTGGGTTGAAGCTGCTAAAAGTGGTTTTCAGCAGTCAAAACTTTCAAGTCAATGTAATCACCGGTGAGTATCCTTCTTGTCATATTAGAGAATAAATGGGAAGCCAGGGCATGCTAGTTTCGAATTTAGATCCAAGGCTGCTAGTTTCTCTTAAGAAACTGCAAAATTAGCTTCGATGGTTGACAACAAACACAAAATACAGACGGATCCTTTTGAACGGTGAACAGTCAATAGTGCAAAGTATTTTAGATTTGCTTATGTTTCTTCTTGTAGGGACACAAATACTTGCATTTAGGAAGTAAGTTGCAAAAAAATTAAACCTCATTATAATTTTGAGTGCCCTTTAAAAAATTTACATTTTCTCTTACCAAAAACTCTTTCTCACATTGCTGGTTATCTCTCTTTTCCCCGTCCTTCTCTTCATTTCTTTGCCTCCTCTTTAATTGTCTTCTTTCCGCAGGTACAAGATCTATGCTGAAGGTTATGCATGGTCTGTGAGTCTGAAATATATTCTCTCGTGTGGTTCAGTTGCACTAATAATATCACCGCGGTATGAAGACTTTTTCAGTCGAGGCCTTATTCCACAGAAGAACTTTTGGCTTATTGATCCTCTACATCTATGTCCAGCTATAAAGCATGCTGTTGACTGGGGTAATGAACATGAATATGAGGTATGGCTTTACTCATTCTTGCATATGTTTTGTTAGAATAATTCTTGGATAAATCCAAACTATAGTAGATAAGTATATTTTTTCTTGGATAAATCCGAACTATAATAGATAAGTATATTTCTTCTTGGATAAATCGAACTATAATAGATAAGTATATTTCTAACATATTTACAGTTTTTGGCCTGAGAATCTCATTTTGTTACTTAGTTTCACCCTAGAGGATGAAAGTGCCTATACCTTCTCTTTGACCCTTTAACATAAAATAAAAAGGGTGGTTAATAGATGAAGTTACCTCATTGAAATGGTCGACGGTTACAAATGGATGACAGTTGTTGACTCCTCACTGGATTACATCACACAACCTAAAGAATGGCTTCTCTTGTTATAATAGCTCTATTTTTACCTCTCTAGTTCGGAAGCACAATCTTATTTTCTACTTTAAAGAATAAAATACCAAATTCATAACCTTAGTGAGAGAGGAAGTATGGTACAACTAATACAATCTTATGTTCTCCCCTAGCTTGGCTTTCTATTGTATATTATGCTTCTTATATATTTACTGCAACGTGCTTTTTTATTACATAATTAGTTTCATCTGCATTGCTATAGGCAGAGGCTATAGGGAGAAGTGGGCAGCAATTCATGGAAAGCTTGAGCATGGATCGAATTTATGAATACATGTTTCACCTTATTTCTGAGTACTCCAAACTCCAAGACTTCAAGCCTACCCCATCATCAACTGCCATGGAAGCTTGTGTAGAGTCCGTGCTATGCTTCGCCGACGAAAAGCAGAGGATGTATCTCAACAGATCAATGGCCTTCCCTTCACAGGCTCATCCCTGCACCCTTCAACCTCCCCCCGAGAGGGATCTCACCAGTACTGTACAGAACAGAAAAAACTAAATCAGAGATGTGGAATATACGAGAATGAGAAATAACAGAGAGCAGGCGCATTAATTGCGATGCATTTCTTATTGGTATACAAGGTAAAGTAAAATAAGTTATAAACTGTTGTAAATTTGTAATTCTAGTGTATTGTAGTTTCACCATTTGGAAGATTTTTTTTTTTTTTTCCCTTCCCGGCATAGGGACAATAAGCTTCAGCCTTTAGAGCTGAAGGTGTAATCACAGTGATCACTTGGTTATTGCCTCGATCAAGCTGTCGCGATTGCCATGAATGTAGGACTTAATTGTGATAAGAAAATGAAAGATTTTGTTTTATTATTATTGTTTATCCATGATGAAGGACGCAGAACTATTCAAAACTTGATTTGTTTTCATGGGTTTGTTATATACTATTATTCCACTTCAGTAGGCGAAATTTTGGATTGGGGAGAGTAGAAGGAAAATAAATGTTTAACTTAGACTTTTTTCTTCAATTTAAATCAATTAATTCTTTTTTAATTTAAACATACCTTAAGAATTGATTTAGGCAAAGGAGAACGTAATTTGAGAGCAATTATAGCTGGAGAAGATTCACTGCAAGGGTATTGCTCTTGGACTGCTTTTCTGTTAGTCAGGGCACATTTTTATAATTGAGGATCTAATTGTAAATCTATAAAGTTAGAAATTAAATTAAATTAAAGTATTTCTTCTGCTTGACGGTTGATGTTTATGCTAACTACACACATTCTTCTCACTCAACTGACAGTTCATTGGCTCCCAAAAAAAAAAGTTCATTAAAATCCTCACAACTAATAATTTACTTAAACGAAGCATAATTAACGAGACGGACAGATTATTCAACTTCGTTTTTTTTTTTAAACATTTGGACAGTTTCTATTATCGACAAAGCATTTTTCTTTTCTATTGATAATGATAAGTCCGTTCCTCTGATGGATTAAGAGCTTGTTTCTTCGTTTTCTTATGGAACTTGTGTTATACATTTTTATTTTTTGGTAATGTAGAAAATAAGCTCTAGGAGCGCCCGAGTTATCCCGCTACAGAAATTGAATCAAAAGGGATATTCATTATGGAAAAACTTTGGAATAATTTTTATATGACTAAAATATATTTTTGATGACTTAATTTTATCTTAAATTTTATTTTTAAAAAAATTTTATTGTGTTTTAATCTAGTCTTTTAATTACAAAAGTTACTTAAATATTTTCTTCTCTCCTATACTACTAAATTGTTTAAAAGAAAGGTTATTAGAGTTAAGTTACTAAAAAACCATACAGAATATTTCTATTAAACATTTTAATTTGATAGTATTTGAAAGAAAGAAATATTTAAATTTTTTTTGAAAGTCAAAGATCAATTAAATTGAAACAAAATGAAATTAAGAAATGAAAGTAAAATTTGAAGTGAAGTTAAAGAATTAAATTAAAACTAAATAAATTTAATCAATAGAAGTAAAACTTAAGTTAAAATTGAGTGATTAAAATAAAGATAAATAAAATTTTAAATAAAATTAAGGATCAAAAATATATTTTTTACTGCTTCCAAAAAAAAAGTACATTTTTTACTTCTTATAACTTCACTATGAAACTTTTTAATAATAAGATAATAAATATATTGTTGGATTGTTGGCTCAAGATTATCAGGCCCAATGACTTTGATGATAACAAAATAATTATTGGATATTTGTAAAAGCCTATGCTTTGGCTCTGCTCAATAACTTCTTCTAAAATGTTTCTGAACTAATATGTTGATTCATCTCTGAGAAGTTATGCTTATGAGCTAAACAACAAAATACATTACATATAAAAGACAAATGAGTTATGAGTCTTTACATTAAGTAAGAGCAGGTGGAGAAGTGGTAACAGTGACTGATGTTGAAAATATGATCTGATATCAATCCTGCTTGAAGTTCCATGATTAGCATTCAATGCGAGAAGACCAGCCAAGATTATAAGGATAAGCAAAATCTGATAAGGTTATTTTTTGAATGTTAGAATCAAAAAATAAGGAGTCGGTGAAGACAAATGTTGTCTCTAATGGATAGAAAATTCAAGATGCATATAAATATTCAAATATATGAATGTTGAAGTGTGTTAATGAAAAACATTGAGATAAGGTGTTGAGAAAGGAAAACTATTCTAGATTGCTTATCATTTTCTTTTATATCTGCTTGTAAGAAGCAAGTCGAAGAGAAATTATAATTTCTTATAATAGTAACTGAAGTGTGCTGAAAGATTTGAAAAAAGTTGAGGGTGAGCTGTTAAAACCTTATTAAAAAATCACCTAGTGGTGAAGGCTGTAAAATGGTGTTAACTATATTTCTGTAAGTTTTTCTTTGTGTAGTAAAAAATCCCTTACGTGCTCAAAGGGGACTGGACGTAGGTTAAAGTTGATCGAATCAGGATAAATCTTCTGTGTGCTAAGTTTTTGGTCCTTCACTTCTCTTATATGTTCCGTACATAAGTCCTCCACTTTTTAACTAACTAAATTAGAAGACCTTTGGTCCTCCACTTTCAAAATTTACGAAAAATTACATTTATTGTACAACACACCTATTCAACTCCCTCTAAGTGTGTTTATTAATTAGTATCAGAGCAAGTCTCTTTTGTGTGTTTAACAGTCTTGAGAAAAAGGTCCAGTGTTATTTTTGTTGTGTGCAGAAAATGGCTACTACCAACCTACTTAAAGGAGCGTACTTCAAAGAAGGGTTTTTAACACTCAGGCCTCCTTACTTCATGAGAAAACACTTCTCACATTGGAAGGAAAGAATGAAAATATTTATATATTCAACTGACTACCTGGTGTGGGAAGTCATCATGGAAGGTCCAAAAAAATCGTAAAAGGTGGATCTAACAACTGGTGTTATCATGAATAAACCCAAAGCTGAATGGACTGAAGATGATATCAAAATAATTTAGTATAATCATCATGCTAGAAATATTATTATATGCTCTATTAGCGGATCTAAGTATGATAAAATATCAAGTTGCGAAATTGTAAAAGAAATGTGAGAATAACTTATCGTAACACGTGAAGGAACTTCTAAAGTCAAAGAAAGCAATCTAAATGTGCTCGTCTACGAGTTCGAATTGTTTCATATGAAGGAAAAAGAAAGCATTAAAGAAATGTACAATAGATTTGCAAAATTGGTTAGTGATCTCAAAGTTCTAGATCATAAATATACAGACTATAAGCTCAACTAGAAGATCTTAAGAAGCCTACTTGAAAAATGGCAATCCAAGGTGGATTCTGTTAAAAGCAACAATTTTCAAGCTCTCACATGTGATGAATTACGTGGAATTCTGATAACCTACGAGAAAAATCACCTAAAAAGACATGAGTTAGAACACAGAAGAAAAATGTTGGCACTACAATCAACAGTACTAAAAAAGATAATTGAAGAAGAAGAGGAGTTGAATGGATAAGACATAACCTTCTTCTCCAAAAGAATAGATAAGCACACCAAAAAGAAGAAAGAGATGTGGAAATCCAAAGGAAATCTGTTAAAAACAAATTCAAAAAAGGAGGAGCCGTCAAAAAGTGTCATTACTTGCTATGAATATGGGAAGAATGAACACATGAAATCCGAATGGCCATATCTCAAAAGAAGAATAACAAAGGTATTTAGTAAGAAGAAAGCAATGGTGGCTTGGAGTAATGATGATGAGGAAGAAGAAGAAGAGCTTGAGCAAGAAATGGTAAACATATATTTTACGGCTTGAGAAGACAATGAGATAATCCTTGAAAACTCCTTATCATATACTGAACTGGATGAAATATTTAATGAACTTTTAATTGATTTCAAAAATTTATTTGCAAAATACGAGGAGTTACTAAAAATAAATTCCACTTTAGAAGAGAATGCTTATAAGATAAAATCTAATTTAGAATCCATTTCCTTAGAGAATGATTCTTTGAAGCAGAAAGTTACTGAAGTCATTAAAGATTTGGCTAACTTAGTAAAAGGAAAAGAAAATTTGAATATGTTACTTAGAAAACAAAAATGCATGTTTGATAAAACTAGAATTAGATATAATAAAGACTCAAACGTAAAACTGTACAAGAATTTCTTTGTTAATGTTTCTTCTCATACTGCATGCTTTCGATGTAACAAATTAAAACATGTATGTAATAAATATAAAAATGACAGTATAAAGTTCAAATGGGTTCTAAAAGGAACCATTGTCCCTAGTACTAATATGAAAGGGTCCAAAAAGGTTTAGGTACTTAAGAATAGTTGAATTACTTATAGGTTTGCATGAAAGGAAGAATTTCTAATCAACAGTGGTTCCTGGATAATGGCTGCTTTAGACACATGACAGGAGATTCGTCTTAATTTCTGTGCTTCACAAAATCAAATAGAGGATTTGTCACTTTTGGTGATGAAAGAAAAGGTAAGATAATAGGTACAGATAAGGTAAAATTTATAAATAACTACTGTCTGGATAATGTTTGCTTAGTTGATGGCTTAAAGCATAATCTTCTTAGCATCAATTAAATGTGTGATAGAGATTATAGAGTAGTTTTTGATCCTATGCATTGCACGGTATTCAATGAGGACAAAGCCTTGTTTGTTAGTCAAAGATTTGAAAATATATATATTCTTTGCTATAATCATCTCAAGTCAAAAAATGTTACATGTCTTTCTTCCATATATAATGATTGTTGGTTGTGGCATAGAAAGTTTGGCCATGCGAGCATGCACACTATTTTCAAATTGTGTAAATTGGATCTTGTAAAAGGTGTACCTAAATTGAGTTTTGAAAATGATCATTTATGTGATGTATGTCAGTTGAGAAAACAAGCTAGATCTTCCTTCAAACCTAAGGAGTTTGTCTCTTCTTCTAGGTCACTCTAATTATTACACATAGATCTCTTTAATCCTATGCAAACTCGCAGCTTTGGCAGTAAGAATTATGTATTTGTCATTATTGATGACTTTCTAGATTTACTTGGGTTCTGTTTCTTTCATATAAAGATGAAGCCTTTAAGAATTTTGTTATCTTTTGTAAAAAGGTTCTAAAAGAACAAGGGTAATTAATTTCTAGTATTAGAAATGATCATTGTGGTGAGTTTGAAAATAAATTATTTAAAAATTTTTGTGATGAGCAAGGGTTTAGCCATAATTTTTCTACTCCTAGAACTTCTCAACAAAATGGAGTAGTTGAAAGAAAAAATCATACTCTTTTAGATATGGATATAACCATACTCATTGAAAATAATCTTCCTAAATACTTCTGGGCTGAAGCTTAAATACTGTTTGCTATATGTTAAATCGATGCCTTATAAGACCTATTCTTAAAAAGACTCTTTATGAACTGTGGAAAGGAAAAAAAACCTAATGTCAGTTACTTTCGAGCATTTTGATGTAAATGCTTTATTCATAATAAAAATAATAATAATTTTGGAAAATTTGATGCTAGAAACAATGGAGAAATTTTCTTAGGTTACTCCATTACCAGTAAAGCATATAGGGTTTATAACAAAAGAACCATGATGGTTGAAGAATCTATGCATGTTGCATTTGATGAAGCTAACCCTCTTGTGAGAAAAATAGTAAATACAGATGAAAATGACATTATTGCTAGCAAAGGTCAAGCGTATACTAATTACAACATATTGAGTAAGACTCGTGTTAAATGTAAAGACAATCACTCAAGCCCTCTCAAACTCACTGACAGAAGCTGGGATGACATTGATTTTTCACCTAGTCAAGAAATTCAGAAGATAAACAAAGAGAAAAATGCAAAAAGATCAACTCATCAAGAAAGAAGACTTAATAAATCTTCAAGCAAACTTACTCAGGGCCAACCAGAAAATACACCAAAAGATCTAAGACTTTCTCGTGAATGGAGACATTCCTCTTCCTGTCTTTCACAATTCATTATTGGAGATCTAAATGAAGGAAGGTGTACCAGATCCTCCTTTAGAAATAGTGCTGTCTAAGATTGAGCCCAAAACTGTGAATAAAGCTTTAGAAGATGAAAGTTGGATCTTAACCATGGAAGAAAAATTACATCAATTTGAAAGAAACAACATATGGAATCTAGTAAAGGTACTAGAAGGAACATTAGTAATTAGAACAAAGTGGGTGTTTCATAATAAGTTAGATAAAAAAGGTAATATCATCAGAAATAAAGTAAAATTAGTGACCCAAGGTTTCTTTCAATAAAAAGGTATTGACTTTGATGAGACTTATGCTCCTATAGTTAGAATTGAATCCATTAAAATGTTACTTGCTTATGCATCATATATGGATTTAAAATTATATCAAATGGATGTCAAAAATTCCTTTTTAAATGGTTTTATCACAAAGGAAGTTTATGTTAAGCAACCTTTTAGTTTCAAAGATGAAAAGTTACCCAACCACGTGTACAAGCTATTAAAAGCTCTTTGTGGTTTAAAGCAAGCTCTAAGGGCTTGGTATGAGAGGTTGAGTAATTTTCTTTTTGAAAATAGATTCTCAAAAGGGAAACTTGACACCACTCTTTTTATCAAGAAAAATAAAAATGAATCTTTGCTTGTCAAAATTTATGTCGATGATATTGTATTCGGTAACACTAATGAATCTTTATGTAAATAATTTGTTGATCTAATAAAAGGTGAATTTAAAATGAGTTTGATGGGTGAATTAAACTTCCTTCTTGGGTTACAAATAAAGCAAACTCAAGAAGGAAATGTCATCAGTCAGCCCAAATATACTAAAGAATTAATTTGCAAATATAATTTTCAAAATTCTAAACCTATGGGAACTTCTGTGTGTCCCTCCTCCACCTTGAATAAGGACGAAGATGGAAAGGCCTTTGATCAAAAGAAATATAGAGGTATGCTTGGTTCCTTACTGTATTTAACAGCTAGTAGGCCAGACATTATGTTTAGTGTGCTGCAGATGTACACGTTTTTAAGCTAATCCTAAGGAATCCCATTTTATGATTGTTAAAAGAATTTTTAGATACTTGGTAAGGATACAAAACTATGGATTATATATCCAAAATCTAATAATTTCAATCTAATTGGGTATGCAGATGCAGACTTTGCTAGAGATAAATTGGACAGAAAAAGGACAAGTGGATGCTATCAATTTCTTGGCAATTCATTAGTGTCATGGTATAACAAGAAGCAAAATTCTATAGCTCTCTCTACCATTGAGACTAAATACATGGCTGTTGGTAGTTGTTACACTCAGATATTATGGATGAAACACTAAATGGAAGATTTTTCCATCATTTGTAATTGTATTTTCATATTTTGTGATAACACCAGCGCCATTTATCTTACAAAAAATCATGTTCATCACTCTCGAACCAAGCACATTAAAGTGAAACATCATTTCATTCGAGATTATAGTCAACAAGAAAATGAAGACGTAATGTATACTCAAACTAAGAATCAACTCACAGATATAATCACAAAACCACTACTTGAAAATATGTTCATATATTTAAGAAATAAACTTGTAATAGTTAATTATGTGTGTTTATCTAAAGTGGAGCACCACTGATCCTCCATCTCCTTGATATGCTTAATGCAAGAATATCTAATGCTTTATTAGTTCTATGTTTATTTGTCTTTATTAATTTTGGTTGTATTCATAAATCTTTTACAAACTGCTTTTTTGAATTTTTAATACATCCCCATGTGTGCATGTGTGTTAGCATTGCATTCTACATTATTAAAATATCTTAAGGCAATTTTCTGCCACGTATTCTGAGGCAATGATAAAATATGGTAAAGTTCTCTCGAAAAGGAGTGACTATCTAATGATGGTCTCGGGCACATAAAATTGAGGGTTACAATATCTGTTCTTTTAAACCAAATTCGATTTTGGTAGAATTAAAAAAGTCACATCTTACCCGCTCGAAAAGTTGTCTGTGTCTTAACCTTAATTTAGTAGATGGAGAGTCATTTCAATCGATTCACATTTCAACTCCGCCATTCCCAAAGGAAGAAAAAGTTCATCTCTGTTGAAAGAATTATTGACATTGAAGAAGAAGTCCAAAAAAAGGAACAAGCTATATAAAAACTTTGAGAAAAAGAACGGTTGAAACAAATGAAGAAAGTTTTCATTCCATCCAAACCGTCCAAGAAACGCAAAGCCATCGACGATGACCCAGACTAGGAAGACACTGAAACCATCAAAGCACTTATCGAGAAAACAAAACAAAAGGGGATTTTCATTTAAGAACCTCCTCTGGTTAAAAAGACAAAAACACCAGAGGGCAAAGGAAAAAGAAACTTCACGAAGAAGCAACTTCACCAAACAAAGAACACTTTTGGATTTATCTCACTTACTTCCCAAGTTTTGGACAAAGGAGCATCTTGACTATTATATTGCTGACTTCTAGCATCAGCCAGTTGCTCCTAAAAGATGCGTAAACTTCACTAGGATGTCTCAACTTAATTGTTTCTTGGAACTTGAATTTGCCTTAATGGGTTGAACTCCTCTGGTAAGCATTCATGAATTGGTGTACGACGATTTAGTTAGGGAACTTTACTGCAATTTGGTTATAACTAAAAAAGGAAAAGCCCTAACTTTACTGGTCAATGGCAAACTAATTTTTATGGGAATTGCAAAGTTAGAAAAAATATTTAGGGTTTCATTCTCCAAATATCCTCATTATTTCTTTGGAGGATAGTCTTGGCCCGCAGAATTGCCTTCTTCATATGCTAATGCTTATGATTTAGTAGTTAAGCGAACGGATCTCGTTTCTGGAAGAAAAACAAATGTTCAAGCACTTGTACTTCAGTACAGAATGGTAGCACATATTATAGGAAAGACTATGTTTCCCAGAATCAGGTCACTGAATGTAGTTACTCGACAAGACATATTTTAGGTATACATTTTAATGACGATGTAGAATGTTAATGTATTTTATTAGATTATTAAGTTCATGGAAGAAGCTTCTCAGAATCTCAGTTCATCCAGTTTTCCCTATGGCATGCTGCTAATTCGAATCTTCAAGTGTCAATATGTAAGCTTTGAAGGATATCAAAGTCAGGTGATCACAAGAACTTACGATGACACTTCCCTGCGCCAAATGAAATACACACCTATTAGGACTGAATGGATTTGAAACTGTGACCTAGTAGAATTTTGACGAGATCTTGAAGCCTTTTTGCATTAAGTATAATTGAGCCTTGAATCCTCAATGAGTTTCTCCAAGTGAGGCTCCATCCAAGTCCAAGAGAAAAGTAACAAATCAACAGTCCTCTTTCTTTGATAGTGCTTCAATTTCTGGTCCTGTCGAAGTTGCTGAAACCACTCCTCTATCCGAAAGCACGATTGTTCCTCCACCTTCACCAACACACATTGATCCTACACCTTCCTTCCTGCAAATTGATCTTCCATCCTCACCTACACACATTGATCCTACACCTTTCTCCTAAAAAATTAATCCTCCACCTTTCTCCACAAAAACTAATCCTCCACATTCAGAAACGCCGATTGATCCTCTAACCTCCTTCACACAAATTGATCTTATGCCTTCCTCCTTGCAGATTGTTCCTTTACCCTCACCAACAACACTTGATCCTTCACCTTCATTAAGAGAAATTATTGCTCCACTTCCATCTGATCCTCTTGAATCTTCTCTTTCTCTCCAGCTCATAGTCCTTCCATCACCATTATCCAAACCAACTGTCACTCCTTCACCTTCACCCTTATATTAACGTCAAAAAATTCTTCCCATTTCACCTTCTTCCAGTTAAGAAGATGATGTATCACCTCTACCAAAGTTACATCCTTTGTCACCTAAGAGAGAAATTCTTGATTTCTTACCCCTATCTCTCTCTCCTTCTCCTCCATTTTCTTCACCTACTTTGACTTCTCCTTACCTTGACACTCCCCTATTGTCCCTTGACTCGCTTTCTCCACCTCCTACTTCTCCATATCCTGACATTCCACCACTACCTCCTAATTCACCCTTATACCCTTCCTTTCTCCTTCTCGAACACAATATCTTTCCAAAACATCCACTTTCTGGCTTCTTCCATCTTCTCACACCCCTACCTACCCTTATCCTGGCACTCCACCATCTCCTCTTGGTTCTCCACCTCCTGATTCTCCTTCCACTCCTACTTCGCCCTACCCTAGTACTCTACCACTCCTTCCTGACTCACCTCTACCTTCCCCACCTTTCCTTTTCGATCACTAACCTCTAGTTGATTCACTTCTTCCCTTTTTTTCCTCTTCTCAACCCATTTTTAATGAACTTGTTTGGCAACTTCATTATCTAAATAATTTTGTTATTTCTCTTTGCTCGGTTGTTGACTCTTTGACCACATATATTAGGGCTATTCGTCATCTAGTAGGCCCCCAAGATGCCATTCAACAGGAACTCTAATTTATGACTACTGAGCTTCATGGCTTTTCAGTGGCATATAATAACAATTGCATAGAGTTGTTACAGCGTCTTTAGTATCTTGACTCCGCTATGCTTCAACTTACTCAAGCCCTAGGTGATGCATTCTGTCACTTTGCTTCAACTTTTTGCTGTCATTGACCACTTGCTACTTTTGACCAGTGCCAGTGATGGCCCTAATATTCAAACATCTGCATATCATACATTTTCTACTTTTTTTTTCCTTTTGTTGATAACAAAGAGAGGGAGACATATGGATATTATATTAGTAACTTTGTCATATGTGTTTTGAATCATTTTCTAACAATATGAATGATGATTTGCTTTTCATCAAATATGATATTTGTAGTGTTTCTATGATGATTGAACATTTCACAATAATAGCATGTTTCTTTTATTATCTTTGGATTATGCTATTCTTTGGCTTTCTTTCATAAGACTTCTTGTGTTTAGTGTCAGAAGGAGTGTACATGTTTCAAGGGAAGCTATTCTTAGTTTTTGAGCTTTTACAAAGTCAATCAAATTTCTTTAAAAGGTTTTGTCATCACCAAAAGGCAGAGATTATTGGATTGTTGGCCCAAGGTTATTAGGCCCAATAACTTTGATGATAAAAAAAAAATTATTAAACCTTCGTAAAATCCTATGCTTTGGCTTGGCTCAATAACTTCTTTTAAAATGTTTTTGAACTATTGTGTTGATTCATCTTTAAGAAGCTATGCTTAGAAGCTAAACGACAAAATGCATTATGTGTAAAAGACAAACGAGTTATGGGTCTTTACATTAAGTAAAACAGGTGAAGAAGTGGTAACAGTGACTAATATTGAAAATATGATCTGATATCAATTATGCTTCGAGTTCCGTGATTAGCATTTAATGCAAGAAGACCAGCCAATATTATAAAGATAAACAAAATCTGAGAAAGCTATTTTTTGAACGTTAGAATCAAAACTAAAAAAAAAAAGCCAGTGAAGATAAATGTTGTCTCTAATGAATGGAAAATTCAAGATGCATATAAATATTCGAAGATATAAATGTTAAAGTGTGCTGATGAAAAACATTGAGATAAGGTGCTAAAAAGGAAAACTATTCTAGATTGCTTATCATTTTCTTTTATATCTGCTTGTAAGAAGCAAGTTGAAGAGAAATTGTAATTTCTTATAATAGTAACTGAAGTGTGCTGAAAGATCTGAAAGAAGTTGAGGGTGAACTGTTAAAACCATATTAAAAGATCACTTAGTGGTGAAGGCTATAAAGTGATGTTAACCACATTTTTGTAAGTTTTTCTTTGTGTAGTAAAAAATTCTTTGAGTGTTCAAATGAGACTAGATATATGTCAAAATTGACCTAATCAAGATAAATCTTTTGTGTGCTAAGTTTTTTGTTAGTCCTCCACCTTTCAACTAACTAAATTAAAGGATCTTTGGTTATTCACTTTCAAAATTTACAAAAAATTATATTTCTTGCACGAAACACCTATTCAACTCCTTTTAGGTGTATTTATTATATATGAATTTTATAGATTAATATATAATTTTGATGACAATATTATAAACTTTTAGAGTTTTTTTAATACATACTATGTTGTTATTAAAAAATGTGATGCCATAAATATAAAAATCTATCATAAAATCTAATGGATTCATGTATTGAGTGGTGTGAATAAGATTTACTTAAACACATTTTGATCCGTCAAATGCGCTGTTTGGCCAGTTAGCTAGGCTTATAATTTATAGCCACGTGAGTGTTATGAATTAAAGTGCCTTTTTATAAAATTTGTAATCTTTTGTGTAAAAGAATTTAAAACGTGTAAACTTTTCAAGGTGTTCACACTCTTTTATATAGACGTTTCTCTGTTTTGAACTTTGTTTTCCGTTTTATCTTTTCTGATCTCTCTCAATTTTTCTTTTAATGTTATCTCTTTCTTATTTTTCTTTCTTTATTCCCATACATAATCCGACCGTATTAATAAAGCTTTGAAAGTCTTTGATCTCATAACTTATATATTAATATTGTTTAATAAAAAAATTAAATACCATGTAAATTGATGAAGAGGTTGATAAAAGGAAAGGGTAAGAATTTATTTAAGTTTCAAAACTTTTTTTGTTTACTTTTTTAAGATATACAAAAATAATTATAATTCCTTTAAAAAGTTAATTATAATGCTTTTCATTAAAAAATTAATTACAAAATTGACAAGCAGAAGCTTTCGAGTCTCTACACTCACGTTGCTTTATTTTTTAATTCCGATAAAAAGTTAACTAAAATCTAGCTTCATTTTTTTTAGATTAAAGTTACAAGAATGAGAATATTATAAAATCTTTCGTTATAAAATCATTTCAATACTATATTAATTAGTTAATGGCCGATCCCGTAAAGGCAACCTAACTTTTTTAGTCTTTTCATTATTTTTTTATTCAAAAATGTCTAATGTAAACGGCCTGACCAACCCCACTGACTTTTACGTCATTGTCTTCATGATCTGATAGTAGATTTATCGCGTTCACATCGAAAGACTTTTTGATTTTTTGATTTTTGATTTTTTTTTTGTTTTTCTCTAACAATTAGCATTGGGGTTCATGCGATTGCATGGAAATTTACACTTTAATCTAATTGAAAAAAACAAGTTTTTTAAAAAATTACACAAACAAAAATATGGCACGAAGCTGGAAGCAAAAAACGACCAATAATATTCTAAAACTAATAAATATTACCAAATTCTTGTTTTTTTTATAATATATATGGATGCTTTTCACATCATCTCTAGTTTTCTCATCATTTTCTTTTTTTTAAGAAATAAAAAACAGTAATTATATTATTAAAATAAAATTTTAAACAATTTTACTCAAATAAAAATAGATGGGATCAAAAAAATAAAAAAAGTGAAATTAAGATAATTTTAGAAAATTATTTATTTATTAAAAAGCACAAAACTTTTAAGAGTTGGAAGTAAAGAAAAAAATAAATTTGGAAGTAAAGAAAAAAATAAAGTAAGAATGGAAACAAAATACACCAAGATTCTTGATAGTTATGTTAAAAAATGTACTACTTAAATAAACATTTTTACGTTATTTTTTTTATTAGATACATTTAAAATTCTGATTCTGATTTTTAATTGATAAAGAAAAAAAATATGAGAATATAAAAACTGAAAGGTAGAATTTTGTTCAAAGAATGTACTACTTAAACCAAGATTTTTAAAATAATTTTTTATTATTAAATACTTTTAAAATTCTCAGTCTGACTTTTAATTGGAAAAAATAAAAATATGAAAATATATCCTATGGTAAAATTGAAAGGTAGTAGTTTTGGTAAAATTACTTATTAGCATCCTAAATATGCCTTTTATTACGATTTATTTCTAATGTATTTATTTATTTGTTGTTAATTTAATTTATATCTTTTACATTAAATCTACCAATTTTTTTTTATTAATATTTCAAGAACTCTAAATAATTAAAGAAGTAGATTTAAATATAGTTATTTATATTTTTATTATAAATTTTTTTCATAAATTATAATATCTGTAAAAAAATTTTAAAAAATTTAATCTTGTAATACTGAATTATAAAAATTATAGATCATAAAAATTATATATTTATTATATTATTAATAAAAAAATTATATATTTACTATATTTTAATTAAAATTTTAATAATAAAAAATAAAAAAATTACGTATAAATTTTGTTCACAAAAAAAATTAATTCAGGAATAGTACTGAAGTTGTAATCACCAATAAAGAAAGGCACCAACCAAGCTTTTCATTAAATGCAGTGAGACGGAGAGAGAGAGAGAGAGAGAGAGAGAGAGAGAGGACAATAGCATTAAAGCCATCGTCAACTTCGGTCTTATGTTAATGTAGTATTTTATGTAGAGGAAAAACAGGCACCAGACCCTTCAACTTAATCCACCATCAAAGCCCTTTCCACTCGAATACACCTTTCTGTCTCCTCATAACATCGTTACCTCTTCGCTTCGAAGTTTGATCCACCGTTACCAAATTCTGGGTTCTTAAAAGGACCTAGAGACAGAATCCGAAACACAGCTCATAGAGAAGGGTGTCATTGTTTGTTTGACTCATTTGTCTGTATCTGTCGAGATTGATATATGGGTACCTATAGAGTCTGCGTGTGCTTCCAACGGCGGTTTAAGGTGGCGGAGGCGGTGCCGCCGGCGGAAGTGAGAGAGTTCTTCAACAAATACACCGAAGGTGGGGCCTACATGACCCCCGAGCAGCTCCTCCGCTTCCTCGTGGAGGTTCAGGGCGAGAGTAGCAACCTCAACGCGCGGCAGATAGTGGAGCAGGTGATGCAGAAGCGGCACCACCTTACCAAATTCGTGAGGCACACTCTCACCCTCGATGACTTCCACCACTATCTCTTCTCTCCCGAGCTCAATCCCCCCATCGGATCTCAGGTGCCTACTCTCTTTCTCTCTCTCTCTCTCTCTCACGGTCCTTTAATTACTCCTAGTTTGAGTATAAATGGAAGGAACGTTTGAACTGTTTGGCCTCCCAGAAAATTACGGGAAATGATGGATCTTGTCGTCTTTCTGAATGAGTACCGGCTGATTTATCGTTGTCGAGTTGTCCTCTCGCTTCCCTTTTTCTGCTTCCGTTCTTTTGATAGATAGATCCCTTACACTGCATTAGGAAGGACGTAGAACTGTCCCTTTTTTCCCCCCCTCTTTTCATGGAAAATTTCACTTTCTATAATTATCGGCTAGGTAGAGAAGTTTTTTGATACCTCTCTTTGCTTCCTTGCATTCCGTTACATTTTTGGTACCTCAGAACTAGGTTTGACTCTTAGATTATGTAACTTAGAATCAGAATTTAATTAATCGTCAACTAAATATTGGATGAGCAAGATATGCTTCCTATCACAGAGAAATTAACCTGATGAACATGGTACTTGCAGAACTCAAATTCACTGATGCAGGAGCGTGAAATATTTATTACCTTATCTGACGAGATTTATTTGTGTCAGTTTTATTAATCCCTTAGTTTGGCATCATCCAGGTTCACCAGGACATGACAGCTCCCTTGTCTCAGTATTTTATATATACAGGCCATAACTCCTATCTCACCGGCAATCAACTCAGCAGTGATTGTAGTGATGTGCCGATTATAAAGGCGTTAAATGGAGGTGTAAGAGTGGTGGAGCTTGATATATGGCCCAATTCCACGAAAGATGATGTGCTTGTTTTGCATGGAAGGTATTCAGATGTATTAACGATCAAGATGTTACTAAATGTTCACTATCAGTTTGTCAGTATTATTCAGGAGTCACTAACCACTAATGGTTTTAACCTGATATATCTCTTGGCCAATGAAATGGATAGAATTTTGTTTCTTTTTGAGAAATATTCTCGTTGTCATAGTGTAGCTGTAGAAATTTATGGTAATTCCTCTCCTAAAAGATAATTCATGGCACTAATCCCAACCCTTACGTGAATAATGAAATAAATATATATAAAAAATAGCTCTTCCTATGTATAACTTTAATAAATCATTTGGACCTCTTATTTCAGTGAATCGTCTACATTGATTCTGTATGTTAATTGTTACTAATAGCTGCTTATGGTCATAAAAACATCAATGTGTCAGTATTCTCTTTGTAGAGTCAGTAGGTATCTACCTGCTCCATTTCTTTTTTAATCTATAGTTTTCAGAAGCTTACAAGACACCCTTGATGCTACACCCAAAATTTGTGTTTATCTGATCTTGTAGGACATTGACAACTCCTGTGGAGCTCCTTAAATGTTTGAAATCCATTAAAGAACATGCTTTTGCTGCATCTCCTTACCCTGTCATAATAACTTTGGAAGACCATCTTACGGCAGACCTTCAAGCCAAGGTGGCTCAGGTAATCTGTTGCATTCAAGAGGAGTAAATCACTATGGCTGGCCAAAATTATGATTAATATGTGATGATGCTGCTTGCTAGATGATTACTGAAACATTTGGAGATATGCTGTTTCGCCCGGAATGTGAAAATTTAAAAGCCTTTCCTTCACCTGAAGATTTGAAGTATCGGATCATAATATCAACAAAGCCCCCGAAAGAGTATCTCACAGCAGAGAGTGTTGAGGTGAATATAAAAAAGCCACAGAAGTCAATGGATTTTGACGAAGATGAAAGTAGGATGGAACCCTCTGATGTTACAAAAGATCAGAATGAAGATGATATTGTAAGCTAAAATTTGCATGTTAAATGTCACTATTTTCCCTAGGCTTTGTACTATCTCTTTGGTTTTTTAGAACTTAATCTTATAATGTTACAGGACAATCCTGATATGACCGAAAGTGAAGATGATGAGTCAAATGATGATTGTGCCCCTGATTTGTGCTCCTTTTCAGCTTCAAGTTATAAGCGTCTAATTGCTATTCATGCTGGAAAACCCAAAGGTGGTTTGAAGGAAGCATTAAAAGTTGAAGTTGATACCGTTAGACGCCTCAGTTTAAGTGAACAAGCCCTTGAAAAGGCTACTGGATCACATGGAACTGATGTTGTAAGGTACTACCTGGTTTCTATAAAAAACATTGATTTGCTGTTTTATCTGAAGTTGACAAATGATCCGTATTTCTCAAATTCTTCTATGGTCCAATTGTAATGCTTTCAATTTTACTTATTAGATTCACCCAGAAGAACTTCTTGAGGGTGTACCCAAAGGGTACACGGTTCAACTCCTCCAACTACAAGCCACTGATTGGCTGGACGCATGGTGCTCAAATGATTGCCTTTAATATGCAGGTTTTCAATTAATGTTCCATCTTTTCCCTATCTTCCAAATCGCCAGAATTATGGTGCATTTTAAGTGCTACTAGTACTTTTCAAGTTCTACGTGTACCTTCTGTATGTGCTGAAATTTTCTGTATTAGTTTAATTTTTTGTTATGTGATAAGCCTAAAGAAGATGCAGGTGCTCATAATTGCCACGTCAGGGTTATAAAATTCCTTCATATTTTGAACATTATTACATCTGAAGTTTGACCACATTCTAATTCTGCTGCAACATTTTTACGGTGCATATGATTGGGTTACACTTGCATCATTGGTTAATACTTACTGAACAATCTATACTTTCCCGCCTCATTTCATATTGACTTAATCTTCCTTCTGGTGATTTTACAACATGAGACTATAAGTGTTTGCTTTAATGACAGGGATATGGCAAACATCTTTGGTTGATGCATGGAATGTTTAGATCCAATGGAGGATGTGGTTATGTCAAGAAGCCAGATTTTCTTATGAAAGAGGGTCCAGATAATGAGATATTTAATCCTAGAGCTGATATGCCAGTGAAGAAGACTCTGAAGGTTAGGATATTCAAAATATTAGCAATCAACATCACTTCCCTTACATTGTATTCAATTTAATCTCTTACTTGATAGGTGAAAGTATATGGGGGAGATGGATGGCGTTTGGACTTCAAACAAACTCACTTCGACTTGTATTCACCGCCAGATTTCTATGTCAGGGTAAGATTTTTGTCATTATCATCTGATTTCTCTGCATCTCTAACTATTGACTTCATAACTTTCTAACCACTATTTGTTGCCCATCGTTTGTATTCTGGCAATTATGGCTGTGTTAAATAAATCTAATCATCTTCCAATCGAAGCATAGACAACTTCATTTGGGCAGTTCCAGCAAAACCTTCTTTGTAAAGCCAGTGGTAGAGATATAAATCTGTTATAAAGACAATTCTCTTGTGTTTTGGCATTAACTTACAAGTCAATCTGTGAGGCAGGTTGGTATAGCTGGAGTTCCAGCTGATGAGATAATGAAGAAAACAAAGGTAAAAGAGGATATGTGGATACCTGCCTGGGACGAAGAGTTCACCTTCCCATTAAGGGTACCTGAACTTGCTTTGCTCAGAGTGGAAGTTAATGAATATGACATGTCTGAGAAGGATGATTTTGCAGGCCAAACATGTTTACCAGTATCTGAACTGAAACAAGGGATCCGTGCAGTTCCACTCTGTAACCGCAAAGGTGAAAAGTACAACTCAGTTAGGCTCCTTATGCGATTTGAGTTTATATAAGCCCTTTGCCTATGTTCTTCTTGTACTTGCACATATTTTTCGCTGTTAAAAAAGAAAGCTGGATCATTACAATTCCCTGTCCATATCTATTTTGCTTTTCTTTGTTTTTGGGTTAAATCAACTGAATTTCGTCATGGCTTTTTAGTAGGGGCGCATGTTCTGTAACCATATTCTTCTATAAATTGCTTCACACAACGGAGTAGGTGAGCATGAAATTATCCATGTGACAACATTTGTTATGTATTTATCTAATTATTATGTTTTTAATAGTGGATGATTATGTTATCTTATGAGAGTTTTTTATTTTACATAAATAAGAATTTAAAAATATTAAAAAAAATTCAGTTGGCCCATCTAGGGCCGCTTATGATATCTGATGTTTCAGCTTGTTTAATAAGTGGACCAACCTGTGTGATGGTCATATGTGTGTGTGTATATATATATATATATATATATATATAAAATGATAGTAATGATTCTTAGATTGAGTTTTTTCTTTTTGGCAAAAAAGCAGATTAAGTTTATTATAAATATATATATTGACATATTAGATAGGGGTTTGGTTTTGTTTTGGTTTTTGTATTTGTTGGGGGGAGAAAGCGGAAAATTCGCTAGCCAGTTGGCACCTCTATTCGCTTCTCTGTATGGAATAAAACGATCTCCCAAGGACTATGGAGGCACTTACGGATATCCGAAATGAAATTAAAACAAGAATGAAGCCTATAACAACCCGATTCAGTTAGTTTGATAGCCGTGAGTGAGTCTGTGTTAACCATCTGATGTTCCTAAATCCAAGGTCCCAGGCCAGCCGAATGCCATGCAAAAGAATAACTATTGTTAATCATAAAAAAATTTCCTGTTCATATCTCTAGTTCAATAATCAAAATCATATTATCATTACTAGAAATAAATATTAGAATATTGTAAAATTGTTCGTTATGGAACTATTTCAATTTTCAACAATAGATAAGTTTTTAAAACTTCTCCCCAAGTAGAGCAACAGATTCCGTAATGGTTGTTTCTCTTCCTAAAATCCCATGTTTGAACTTCATGATGCAATAGTTGGATTTATCACTGAATTTGAAACTAAACTTAACATCAACTACTATTAATAAAACTCCAATAACTATAGTTGTACGCCCAGTCAAGGAATCAATGGAGGAATAGAGCAGTTATATAGGTGAACAGAGAGTTTAGAAAATAGATAAATACGTTCCAGCATGGAATCCTGTCGATAAGGAATCACCAACAAAAATAGAACCCAAAATTTAGTAGTTTTTGGCGGAGTCGAATAGTTCATAGTATCGGAATTGTAATTATAATGGGAACGAAAACTTTTCCTCAATGGCTTCGCTTTGATCCTCCATTACCGAATTCTAAGGTTTTAGAAGGAGGCAGGGGCAGAGGAGGATTCACACTCAAGGTGGCCCTTCTCACTCTCTCTCTTTCCTTTCCTTGAATTGGTGCATGCTCATTTTATGTCTAATTAAGGAAGAGACTATATGCATTGCACTGTTTGGTTGCCCGGAAATGGAAAATGAAATATTGATGGATCGTGGTTTCTTATCGTTTTTGTTCTTTTGATAAAGTGTTGTCGAGTTACCTCTCATTTCTTTTTAATATAGTGTTTTCGTTCTTTTGATAGATTTTGCTTGAATCAGTTGAGGTCATATTAGCAGAGCGGTGCCAATTATAGCATCCACGAAACTCTATTTCACTTTTACATCCTCAGTTCCACTATATATGCACTATACGTTTATGCCTATGGTTAGTATTTTGATTTAAGAAACATTTCCACGCTTGGTAACATACATGACTGCGAATATCTTATCCAGATTTTCTTTCATTATTTTGCATTTTCTTCTCATTTGAAAACCCTAAAATTCAGTTTAAGACAATTTTATTTGAGTCCTTTATAATAATAATACTCTGTTTTTTTCTGACATGAATTAACATGTGACTCTTTGACACACATTCCTACGAGGGATCTCCTTCTTTGTGCATGAAAGAGAATTTGAATTGTTTAGATTTTATTTTTTATATATTTTAAAATTTTTTTAAAGGGAGCAAAACGCAAAGCAAAAATAATTTTTTAACTGTGAAATTTAAAAAAAAAAGAATAATTAACATTAAAAAATAAAAAATTAAATCTATATAATTCAAATTAATCTAAATGATTGAAATCCTTTCTCGTGTACAGCACACACGGCAAAGGATCTCGATCGGATTCCTCCCGGCATAGAGGGGGCGCTAGCTCGTTTGTCTGGTTAAAGTAGAACAAATTCACACCCCATGTGAAAAATCAGTGAGAACACGTTTGGAATTGCTCTAAATTTTTATTTATTTTAAAACCATTTTTTTTTACATAAAAATTTTGCAAGAAGCATTGTAAGAGAGAAATAGTTTGTATTTGACAAATATTTGATAAGCATCTTTATTTATTTTATTGTGTTTGATAAATTTTTTAAAAAGGTAATTTTTACTATCAAATTCTTAAAAATGACATATATTTAAAAGGGTAGATTAAAAAAATTTTAAGGTAAAAAATGACATGTATTTTTTAGTGAGGTATGATTGTCTTCTAAAAAAAATATTTTGTTTCTATTTCAAAGAAAAAACTTTTTTTTTTTGGCTTCTCTTCTGCAATAGAAAAATTATTTTTCTTATCATTGAAAAAAATGAGCCAAACACCTAATTTAATCAAAATAAGTACTTTTTTAGAAAATAATGTGCAACTTCTTTTTCGACCAAATGTGACCGAAGATGAACCAAAAAAGAGCATTGAAATCTAGTGTTCTTGTCAAGCGACTTCGAATCCGATGAGCTTTATTGCTTTATTCATGCAGTCCAGAAATCAAGTACAAACAAGCATGCATGCCGGTTTAGTTTTATAATCTTATCCTCCTCTAGTTGAACCTTGCTTCTCACGACTTGGTTGCAAAAAAGCTGTCTTCTTTCTCTTCTTTTCCTGTTTCTTTTTTTTTTTTTTCTATGATTTAGTTCAAAAAGCGTTGGTTAAACAATATACAAACACCGAATGCTTCAGAATAATGATTGGTGGTAGGGCCGTACCTTCAGAGTTTATCATATATAAGTTTGGTCATTTGAGATAAAAGGAACCTGAGTTTTAATTAAGTTAAAAATTATGATCAAACTTTTTTGTTTAAGAAATGAGCTGAGCTGAAAATTCTTCATAAGCAACCCCTTGGATTTTTAAAAAATTTATTTATACAACTATACGAGTTTAATAAACTAATAGAAATCATCCATTTAATAAATGAATTTGAGTGATGAGACTGAATTCTTAATGAATCAAATTTTGAAAATGTTACGAACAACTTGCATCATAACCAACATCAAGCAATCTCTTTCTTCATTACAGAGATAAACTTTAAAAAGGAATATTGGCGTGCCTTCCCTGTATTTTTACCCCCTTCCTTTTGAACATTGCAAGAGCATAAATTCTCACTTTGCCTCTAAGCCATTCCACATACTTTAAAAACCCCACTTGTTTCTCTTTTCCCCTCAATCTCTGAAACATATAATAACATGGCAAGCTCAGCGAGTTTGAAATCATCTCGGCAGTCTGAGAAGAAAACGTTGAAGCACACTTTCAAAGTGTGCTTTTGTTTCAGGAGAATGTTCAAGGTGAAGGTGGGAGAGCCACCAGAGGAAGTGAAGCAGGTGTTTAATAAGTATTCCAAAAATGGCACCATGAGCGTCGATAACCTGCATAAGTTCTTAGTTGAATTTCAAGGAGAAAAAGAAGCAAGGAAGGAGGATGCACAGGCAATATTTGACAGTATGAGGCATTTGAACATTTTCCAAAGGAGAGGCCTTCATCTTGAAGCCTTCTTCCGTTACCTCTTGAGTGACCCTAACGGCCCCATCATCTCTCGCCCCGGTCTGGTAATATAATATAATATATAAATATATATATATTTCCTACTATTTCACTAGATTCCGTTTACAAAATGATAGAAATATTAAACTATAAAGTAAATTACATAATTTTTTTTTAATTTTGCTAAAATTACGCAGATGTCTCCTTTATTTTTAAAATATATAGAAATATCTTCTAAAATAAAAATTTATCATATATTTTAATTTAATTTCAAATTTTTTATTAAGATACCCTCTATTAACTTCAATGTATTTTTTTTACTAAAAAAATTTTAAATGAAAGATATTTTGATAAAAAAATTTAAAATTAAATTAAAGTGTAAGGTACTTTTTTATTTTAAGGAACATCAATCTGTGTATATTTTAAAAATAAAGAAAAGATTTGTAAAATTTTATAAAACTCACAAGAAGTCTATATTATTTATTCTAAATTATATCCTATCATAAATATGTATCTAAATGTAGGAGATGAGTCTCACTAAAAAATATAATTGATATGCTTAAGTGTCTCTTCATATTATTCGTTAATTTCGTTAATTTATTTATAGTTTTATACAGTTGGTAGATTATGTTTTCTCTTATTTAATTTTGCAAAACAAAAATTGGGTAGACTAATTATTAAATATAGATAGTTTAAAATAATCATAGATAAACATATAAGTATGTCAAATATGAAATTTATTAAAAAAAATGTGCCTAATATATGTTTATATACACTTCTCTTTATAATTGGCTTAATTTATTTATCTTTTGCAAAGTGGGTTTATACTTAATAATTTTTTTCATTTGGATTTTGAAGAGAGTGTGTTTTGGATAGATAAAATCTATTATGGCTAATTAGACCAAGTTAGTCATTGATAGATATGTACATATGTTAGAGATGAATTTCATAAAAAAAAAAAATATGCTTAATAACGTGCCTGTTAATTTAATTATACTATAGTTATTTTGGATAGATAGGTGGAGTTTATGGAAATATTTTTCATTTTGGAATTATTAAGCAGCTAGTGAAGTTCCCTCATATTGTAGTGTTATTGTAATTCCCAGGTGCACCATGACATGAATGCTCCATTGGCTCATTATTTCCTATACACAGGGCATAACTCCTACTTAACAGGGAATCAATTTAGCAGCGACAGCAGTACCGTACCAATCATAGAGGCTTTGAATAAAGGTGTTAGAGTAATTGAGCTGGATTTGTGGCCAAATTCAAGAGGGGATGAAGCAGAAGTTCGTCATGGAGGGTATTAAATTAACCTTCATATACATTCTTACAAGTAATTGAACATGCTATCATTGTTAGAAATATCAATATAAATTATTTATAAATTTTTTAAGTAATAATCATTATTGACATAGTGTCAGAGCTATTTCGATTATTGCTATTTTTCATTCTATTAATGAAAATTAAGTTTTAATATGAAGTTTGGTAAATTTGCACTTTCTTTATATTTTAAGCCTAAAGCACTTTTGTGTTGTTAGAGACAATCTTTCATCGTTGAACACTTGAGTCTTGACAAGCATATTTGAGGAAATAGGACTTTGAAGTGCCTAAATAATTGAGTTTGATTGAGGATATAGGACTTTGACTGCTCCAGTGGAACTCAGAGATTGCTTGGAAGCCATTAAAGCAAATGCATTTATTGCTTCTGAATACCCTGTCGTCATAACTTTTGAAGACCATTTAAATTCACGTCTTCAAGCCAAAGTGGGCAAGGTTTGTACAATTTTCATTACATTGATTAGGCCACTCTGAAGTGCAAGAGTTTCATATTCACTGTAAATAGATTTGAATATTGTAGATGGTGAAAGAGATTTTTAGAGAAATGTTGTATTACCCCGACTCAACAACGCAACAGAAGCAATTCCCATCTCCAGAATTTCTCAAGAAAAAAGTCATGATTTCAACTAAACCACCAGAGTATCCTGAAAGCAAGGTAAGACAAAATTCACTGAAAGCTTAACAACTTAGACGAAGAATTTAAGTTTAAAATAATTTAAGGTTCAAATTTGTTTTCTGGAACGCAGGCAAATTTGTTTTACTGTAATTTTCACGTGTTTTATCAGATTATTGAACAGAACGTCCATGGCACATGAAAGCATATCTTTTAAATAATTCAGTAACGTAATGCTAATAGATTATAAACAATTATTCACACATGTTATGTTTCCATTAAAAATCAAATAATAAATACTTGAAAATCTAGTTTTATTTTGCTTATGGTGAGTAAACTAAGAGCTTCCTAAACAAGTGAGTGGTGTTATCTTTTCTGGCAGGATGATCTATCAAATGAAGAGTATGACTTTGATGAGGATGCTTTTCTTGAATATAGGAATCTGATAGCCATTCATGCTGGAAAGCCAAAAGGTAATATAGAAAATTGGTTTGCCAATCAAAGTCGAGTCAGACGTCTTAGCTTGAGTGAGCAAGAACTTGAAGATCTTGCGGAAACACATGGAACTGACGTTGTCAGGTAAATATGATTTTCTTGGCAAAATGCTCTTATTTCACGAATCTCTTTTCTCTCTGCATATAAATTAAATAACTTAAGTGGCTCCTTTTACTTTGGCTTTAGCCGTGTGCATAAAAATATTGTGCCTTACTTGTAAAGAAATTTTATGTTATTGGTAAGAGTAGATAAAAATCTCTATTTGATAATCTGAGTTTGATTTTTTGGTCAGTATTATAAGAATAAACTATTAAATGTAATAAGTTAATGTAGTGGAGCGTGGCTCTGGGATCACTGCTAGGGGGAGTAGATTTAGATGGGACAAAATTCGAAAATACTCCTTAAAAAACTTCCACTTCAAGAAGCCACAAATAGTCCATGTGCTAAGGAGCACTATTCTTTCCCCTTAATCACATGCTGGCTTGAAGGTTAAGTTTTTCATGCTTGCTTAAATTTTTATCGATTAATATTAAAATTGAGACTAACCTCTATAAAAAGAGACTGCCAATGTGACTTGTTCAACCTACAAAAGGAGTATGACTCAATGTCCAAAGGCTTGCACGAGCATCAACCCACACTGGTTTAGGCCTCCATCAGCCCCTAAAAATGATAACAAATATATTATTATTATTAAAGAGGAGAAATTATTTTAGATTAACCTGATAAAACACGCCAATTATAAATGAATACATAAGCATATAAAGTTTTTATTTTTCGGTTTATGGAACCCATATCTAATATATTCGTGATATACTTCATCTACTTCAATAAAATTGGATTTATCTTAAAATTTCACGCCATCAATGACTAGACATTCATTCATGTAGTACTGATTTTTCTCCTTATTGTTTACAGTCACTAATTAAAATTGCTCTATTCTCGATCTAGATTTACCCAAAACAATTTGCTGAGGATTTACCCTAAAGGTATGCGTCTGGACTCATCTAATTATGACCCCATGATTGGATGGACGCATGGAGCTCAAATGGTAGCATTTAATATGCAGGTTAGACTATTTTTTTCCTTTTTAAATCTCTTTGGCAATTTTAAACTCGATATACTCGTTGTTCTGATGTAGGAATTTGATTTGAATGTTGTCTTCTAGTAGCAAGTCTCTAAAGAAATGTTTAATTAATAACAAGAAGAGTAATAGATATGAGGTTCAGAAGAGGATCTTGCACGTAAATATATAGAAACATATATATATATATATATATATATATATATATAATTTTGATTTTCGTTTTTACTATATTCCCCTCTCTTAAATGATAAGATTGGGTTTAATCAAGACACGAAAGAAAACATGACTTTTTGTATTTTCCATATCTATTACTTACAGTTTTGTTTAATAATTTGGTGAAAATTAAGGGACATGGGAAGTTTCTAAGGATTATGGAAGGAATGTTCAGAGCCAATGGCAGCTGTGGCTATGTTAAAAAACCAGACATCCTCTTGAATCCTTATGAGATTTTTGATCCTACAGCAATTCTACCTGTTAAACAAACTCTAAAGGTGAGTTCAATCATCGATGTGAATATGTATGAAAAATTTGAAGGCAAAATATAATTAGAAAATTAAGGTTAGATTACTCTATTAGTGTTCATAGTATTATTTAATTTTTAATTTCATATCTATCATTTTAACATGTGATTAAATTATATTAACTATGCCAACCGCATATTATCTCAACATTTTAAATATGATTTATGCAAACTCACCTAAACTAGTTAACTTAAGGTGTTATCACATGTCACACACGAGTAGATTTCACATTATCATTTATCTTCATTCCTTTTGCTGGTATACATAACCAATAAATCATATTCGAAGTATTAAAATAATGTATAGTTGGCCATTTCAACAAAATTTAATACACTAACTGAAATTTAATGAGAGAATAAATTAAATCGTTTTAAACCATAAAAATTCAATTTTAAACTTGTAAATTAAAGAAATTAGTAAAAAAAATAATAGAAATTTTAAATAGCAACAGAATAATCTAACCATATAAACTTCAGCAACCTCTAATTATTTAACGATAATAACATGCAAAACAGGTTATCGTATACATGGGTGAAGGGTGGCATTCAGATTTTGGTGGAACATACTTCGACCGCTTTTCCCCTCCGGACTTCTTTGTAAAGGTAAAATGGATGCTCTCAAGTCTCAATTTGCTTTTGAAATTGCCCCATCAATTTATTTAATAATTAATAATTCTTAAAGGGAGAAATACAAAATATGTCAAATACATTATTTAAAGAATGATGATCTTATATTTTTAGAAATATATACATATTTCCTAGTTATCACATATTTAATTATTATATATATAGAATAATACTTTATTGAATAATTACTTAAAGTATTAATTTATTTAATAATTAATAATTCTTAAAAGAATTAATTTCATTTTTATGTAATTAAAGAGAATGATAATAATAATAAATCTATTAAAATAATCAAAAAATTGTTTTATATTTAATAATTAGTTGTGTCATAATTAAAAAATATGTATTACTGAAAATATAAGATCACCTCCCTTAAATAAATCTTACATATTCAAGTAGAATTATCAATCAAATAGATTTTATACATTTGCATTTATCTTTCCATAAAATTGATCATGTCAATTTTAAGGAAATATTGAGATGATCCAAATTAAATACTTTTTGCTCAATAGTCAATATGATTTTTTTCAAAAAAAATTTATCCACATATTATATTTTTATTATAAATCTAATAATAAACACTTAAAAAACTTTACTATTTTTCTTCATATTATTAGGTGGTCATGTTTTCTATAAAACATAAACACTAAGATGCTGTTGGGTACAAGAATTTTTTTTGTAGTTCCCAAGAAACTCTATTCAGGAAAATAAATTCCCCAAGTTTGGTGTAAGTTTTTAATTAAGGTTTTCAGAGAATCCTAATTTAATTTCCATGACATTCACTTACCCACATAATATATGAGCAACTTAAACCCACCTACCCACATGGAATTTCTAGATTCCTCTTTGCTTCGTTTTTACTGGTTATCCTATCTCTTCATCTATCCTTTGAATTTCGAAGTAGCTTCATCTATATTTTAAAAGGTGTCAATATATAGGAGAAGAAGATGATGTTGAAGAAGAAATAAGCCATGAGGTAGCATAGGTTGAGCTTGCAGTGAAAATCGTTTAGTTTGATTAGTTTTCCTTAAAATAAGTTTACGTACATACCATACACAATATCGATAATTACGGTCAGTTCAGTTCAGTTCAAAAAATTATTGACAATTACCTGTGTATCTAATGCCTGGGTTTAGTTTGTCTAAGTAATTAATTCCCTGTGCTAAACTTCAAAAATATTTATACCAAATACCATAAAATAACATGATTTTTTAACATTTCAAATTTTATCACTTCGTACTGTAATATATATATATATATATATATATATATATATATATATATATTTTATCATGTGTCATTATCAATGTCCACACTTGTTCAGACATGTTTAATTGTGAATTAACGTAAGGCAATTACAAGTTAGCAGAGAAGTGTATAAATGAATGTGCATGCATGCAGCTTGGGATATGTGGTGTTCCAGCAGATTCAACCACGATGAAGAGAACAAAAGCAATAGAGGACCAGTGGATACCAGTTTGGAATGAGGAGTTTACCTTTTTATTGACAGTTCCAGAATTGGCACTGCTTCGCATTGAAACTCTCGAGTATGACACAACTGGCAAACATGATTTTGGAGGACAAACTTGTCTTCCTGTGTCTGAGCTCAAATCTGGCATTCGAGCTGTCCCTTTATATAACCGCAAAGGTGAACCTTATAAATATGTGAGGCTTCTCATGGGGTTTCACTTTGTTAATCGACTGCTCTATTAATGCATTCTTTTTATTATATAATAATTGACCCATGTTTGAACTTGATGACCTCTTATACAAATTATCATGATGTTGTAAAATTTGATTGTGTTATAATTTATGCTCTCTGAAAAGAAAAAAAAAAAGTAAATTCAGTTTATACAAGATAAGGTAAGTTCTAATGAGACCCAAAATATGCTCTCTCAATCTATTCATGAATCATGAAAGACAATTAAGCATGTCAATCACAACTTTTAACGAGACCCAAAAGATACTTGTATATTTATTTGTGACTTATGTAATTTTCTTCTTTTTTTTTTTTAAAATTGAATTTATGTAAAAACATATTCTCTTGCTATAGAATATAATCATATATCGTGTGTGTGTGTGTGTGTGTGTGTGTGTTTGTGCCATTTTAATAATGGATGTGTAAGATTAATCCGAGAAATAAAGAAACGCTAAGAGCTAGGAAAAAAGAAAATATCTTCACAAAGTCTTTTAGAGAAGAAATATGAGTAAGTGGAAGATGAAAAGAAGTGAAAGGTTGATATCAATTTACCATTTTGTATAAGTTGTTCTCTTTTGCCATGGTCATGGAGTATATATTTGCAGAGAGAATAGGGGGAGAGAATTAGTTGGGAAGACGAATAGGAAGGCAAAATAGGTACTAAACTTTGAGAAGGTATATTTTTGTAATTTTACAATGTAAAAGTTAAATTCAATGTCTAATTTAGAAATAAAAAGAATATTGCAATGATACTAATGGATTGGGGTTAATTATAATTTTTATGAATTATGAGAACATTGCAATTTAAAGCAAAGATTAGAGGGGTCAATTACAACTATTTTATGTATAATATTGTGTTTTCTTGGTAGATAATAAAGAATGAATTAAAATTAAAGTATAAGAAGGTATGTTTGAAGTGAATTAAGGATGGCAATGTGAGAATTAGGGTAAGTTTTCATTACTCATTCTCGTCCATTTAATTATAGCCTGCCTCATCCTCTTGTCTCATACCTCTATTGAGTTGTTTATTTTTTGCCCATACTTCAACTAAGGATTTGGGGAAGGACAAGGCAGAATACTTGTTTAGAATAAATTTAGTTTAAAAATAGAAGATATCTGCAATACACAATACCAGAGTAAACAAATAAAATGATGAAGTGGACAATTTTATTTTTGGATGAACAACTACACCATACTCAAACTCGCAGGGATTCAAAGTAGGGTAAGACAAAACATTTGTTTACAACAAATTTAGTAGGAAAACAGAAAGTACTTGCAAGACACAATATCAGAGCAGACGAACAAAATAATAGAATGGACAATTCTACTTTTGGATAAATTACTACATAATATTATATTAAAATTTAAATAAAATAAGTAATTAAGCAAATAATACATGCTTAAACCTTTTCATAAAAAAGAACTTTATATATATATATATGCATTACGAGGCGAGGACAAAGAATGAATTAGGACAATATATGCCCCGCCCCTGAATATTTGCATTTGAGGTTTTTTTTTAAAAAAAAAAAATTATCCTGATATTCTGTTAGCAATTGAGTTGTCATCCCTAGTTACATTACCTAAAACAAAAATACTACTCTTATATATAATACTTAGGGTATTGGAAGTTCTGGTTAGGTAGACTTCTAATTTAAATACAATAAGGTGCTTTGTCAATAATTTTTTAAAAATTTTGGAAGAATTTAAGATCATGAAGAGTAGGGGAGCGATTTAGCACAAACCTCATTATGTAGTACAAAATAAAAAAATGCCTATCTTGATTTGGTAAGCAGTAATCAACTACTTTCATTTATCAAATATACGATTAAAATAATAAATAAATTAAAAATTCTCATAATACCAATTTTTTCTAATTTTTACGATTGAGTAAAATTTTAATATTTTATATTCCATCCGTGCTTTTTTTGTTTTGGGGGGGGGGGGGGGGGGAATTTTCTTCTCTCCCAAAGATTAAAAATGAGTAGCATGTCAACCACAAATATGAAACTTTCAAAAGTCAAAGACACCCAAAAAGTGGCTCCCATGTCTCAAGAATCTGATCTGAATCCTCTTAGAAAACACTTGAATATTGGATCTTGGATTGAATAGTTTAAGATTCAAGTTCGCTGCTGATAAAGATATAGAATTCAGCAAATGAGGTACATAGTTCCTGTATTCTCTTAACTTCTTGCATTAATTTATTATAATGTTTCCTCTCGTGCTTCTCCAAATTTCAAGCTCACAGCTCATTCTTCACTGTTATAATATCATAAAAAAAAAAAAAGAAGAAGAAATCAATGCCTGAGCTCTTCAAACAAGAGAAGCATATTATTGATCATCTTCTTTTCTATCAAGCCTCATGACATAAAGAGTGAGAAATTTTTTTAAAAAAAATTTATACTCATATTTCTATTTTTTTTTAAGTTCAAGCTATTAGTTCATTGGCATCTGTAGACAAAAAAATTTTTTGATAGAACTTTAGGATTAACTATGCATCTTCATGTATCTCACTGCTTCATAAAATGTAGAATTAATTCTTAAGAATTTAATATTTAATTTTCCCATCAAGTATACACAAAATATTCAGTATCTTAAATATATATTTAATTTTTGGTAAGCTAAATACTAAAATACTAATATTACAATGTTTGAATTTGATTCTCTTTCAGTGTCTTGAATTGTGATTTAATTATAAGAGGTTTTAAAGAATTTCTGCAAAATATTACATTTAATATTTTGTATTGTCAAATATTAAAAAAAAAATCTTACATTCACGCATTTATTTGTTAAATAATCTCGCTTTAAAATTAATATTATGTTAACACTTTGGATTTTAGAATAAAATTTAAATTAATAAATTATTACACATATGAACATATATTTTATCAATGAATGAATTACTAGCATCAAATAAAAAGTTTACATATATTTTATGTTAAGAGTTTTTCTTTTGTGCCTCTTATAAAAAATACGGCCATATGCTTTGAAACCAAAGCATCGAAAGTATGCGCGGTTTTTTTTTTTTTTCTTTTCTCTTTTTATTGTGCTATTTTTAGGTTTTTTTGTTTTTATATCTCTTTGTTAAACCGTTGAACTTTTAAAAGCCTTGTACAATCAAGACAGACCATTCAATGTTTTTATTTTCAATTTCAACATTTTTTAATCTAAAAAATCATTATTAACATTCTGATCTCTTAAGCTCATTGCAATTAATTTTTTATTTAAAATTTAAAAATATGAACTATATAAAATTACTAAAATATCTTTTTATTATTTATTATTCATTTTACCCTCTCTTCATCTTCCTTGCCAATTCATCCATGACTTTTAAATTTAAATTTGGGAAAAAGTCTCAAGGTAAATAAAATTTATCAAACTATTGAATTGCTAACTATTCAAATCTGAGCAAATATACACAAGCGTGAGCAGAAAATAAACCTGCTCTGTTTGTTTCTGTTAATTAAGTCTTAATTTATTTCTTTTAAGTTTTAACACCATTTTCTTGAATTGAAATGTTCCCATTTTATATATGTACAATCCCTAACTTAAAAAGTTTCAATGTAAAGCTACTAAAGCCAGGGTCTATAACTTTGATAATGATTTGTTAGAAGTGATCTTCAGCTTTCGCTCATGAATTGATCGAAGAAGATGAAAAGGAGGACCCCAAAAAAAATTAAATAAAAGGATATTTAATAATTTTATATAATTAAAATTTTAAATTTAGATAATAAATAGCACTTATTGGAATAAGACTAAAATAAATTAAGAGATTGAGTGTAATCTGTTTCACTTAAAGGAACATTACAATTAGAGAAAAACATCAAAGTAAATAAATATAATTTAAAAAATAGAAATTTTTTGAAGTACTTAAAGAAGTAGAATTTAATTTTAATGCAATGATGACATGAAGATCATTTAATATTAACTATGATCTTAATCATTTTACTTTAACACCTGAAAATAAACATTTTAACTTTTGTCGAAGGAAATAAATGAATAAACATTTTAGCTTGGTGATTTTAAAAGAAGGAGGATAAGATTATTATTGATTCTGAATTCTAATCATACTAAAGAGTCTGAGATATTAAATAAAAATGCAAAAAAAGAAAAAGAAAACCATAATATATTGACATGGACAACCACTTTTTTTAAATTATAAATTAGTGTTATATTATGTGTTGTTACAAAGAACACAAGATATTTGAAACAATAATTTTTTATACTTTTATATAATATATAAATTTCTATTAAAAAAATAATGATGGAGGTGCTACATTAATAAGAGATTCCAAAATCTACCAAAAATAATATATTGCCATTATTTTCAGTAAAGGCATGACATATGGAAGAGAATGAATGATTTAAGTAAATTTTAGGTCTCAGGTCGTTCCATGTTTTATTGATTGCAGATACTGATTGGTGAGACAGCTACCTCCATTGAAAATTAGTTTCTGTCCCTCAGCATGCCTATTAATTCCCTCTTCTCCTTTGTTGACGAAAATTTTTTAGGTAGATTAGTAAATAAATGTAATTATAAATATATAAGATTGTTAACTTCCTCACTAATATTATAGAGGTTAACAAATATTTACATTTATTATTTAGATAAACAAATCCCTTATTTTTTTTATTAAAAGATAACAAAGTATACGAATATTTAAGTCATTTTCTTATAATATTGTATTTATTTTGCATAGAGAAATGACCTAAATCAAAGAAAATAACTTAAAGATTTTTAGACTTGTTTTATCTTTTGCTAACAAAATGAGACATTTTATCATAATATCTAATGTGGAGATTATTTATCTCCACATCGCTAATAAAAAAGTTATAAATTTTTATAAATAAATATATAATTATATTATTTTTAAAATAAAATTAGTTTTTAAGAGTGCATTTATGAACAATTCTCAAATAATCTTAAAAGTGCACTTCTCTATATTGACTTAGTGCTTTTAAAATTTTAATTCTATTTAAAAATATTGAACTCAAATTAAGAAAGAGAGATTTTTTCCTCCTTACCAAATGAGCTAATCCCTCTAAGTACTTTTAACATGTTTACTAGTAGATATGATTAATTTGATTTGTTTCTTTTTCACATTAAAACTTATATAAAAATCTCTAACTACTAAATTTTTAAGAGGTGAAAAGTTTTAAGAGAAATATATATATATATTTTGATTTATTTATACAAAATTAGTACTATTAAAAATGAGAGCACCTCTCTCAATTCAAATCCTTTGAAGTGACAATTCTTTAAAGTTGTTAAAGTTTCTCACAAAAGCATGATTTCTCTCTCTCTTAATTAAAACAAAATATGTTAAAAAATTGTGAGAGGCGTTACCAAACTTTAAAAAATACAATTTCAGATGATCCATTTCATCCCCCAACCCACCCAGTCATGGACAAGGTTTAATTGAAATAGGTTAGCTTGTCTTATTTAACAAATAGGCTATTCTAGATTTTAATTTTTAACAAGTAAAAATTAAAAATTAATCTCGAATAAGTTAATTTATTGGTAGAAACAAATAAATGTCACAAATTTAAATTCTAATTTCATTGGTTTCTTAAGATTATCTTACAAATAATTTTCTTAATCCTGTCTCCTTTGGGTTTACAATTAGTCATTTATTTTCACTTGAATATGTATTATACAAATTGCTTTGAAGCTTCTTCTATTTGAACTTTTCTATTTCAATCTAAACACTTTTTTTTTCACTTTTGCCCATATTCTATTAAATCAAGAGCAAATTATGATAATTTTTTTTAAAATCAACTTAATTATACTTGACATTCATTTTGTTTGAAAAATATTATTTGTCTTACCTGAGACTCGACATATATTGTAAAAAAAAAAATCATGTATAATTTCCCTTAACTTAAAAATATTAAACTAATTTACTCAAATTAAATCTATCCAAGTATGTTTATATGGGATAGAACAGAACACCATCTGTCGCGAGTAGTCATGTAAGCCAGGTTCATTGAAAATGGGACGTAGATTCTCCGTTGTTCAGCTAAGCAGCGATTTGGATTTTTATTTTTTCCTTTGAACTTTAATTATTTATTTTCTATATTAATTTTTTTATTCTAAAAGAAATAAAAATGAAGATGAAGTTTGTTTAATAGAAATTAAAAAAAAAATTTTACTCTATATGTTCCTTCATTAAAAATAAAAATATTAGATGGCTAAAATTACCCCCAAAAAAAAAGAGAGTGACAAACCAAACCTGCGCAACTTGAGCATTTGCATCCTTAAAAATGGGCTTAATTTAATGTTCGTGTTCTTGATTTATTATTTTATTTTTTTAGCCAAAAAAAAAAACAAGTTGGTCTTAATATATTTCTTCTGGTCTCCAATACAAGTCATTAATGCCAACCTCACAGATATTAAAAAAATTGATTAAAGGTAGTTTAACTAATTAAATTTGTATTAAAATTTTATTTTTTTCATATTTGCCTCTAATTAAAGAGTTTACCTTCATCTTTAGTAAATTATATTAGTCTTAATGACTTTCTATTTAATTAGAGGTATTTAAAAAAAAATCATTTAATGATCAAAGCAACTTGGAGAAGTGACTTTTATTTTGAATTAAGACAACTTTTTAATAAGTAATTTATATTGAAGGCTGGAGAGAGTTTTATTTTGTTAAATATAAACTATGACTTTTTCTAAAACTAATTTATTGTCATTTCTCCGGATCTAAATCCTGTAAAAGTTTTTAAAAAATTAATAATGCAAAGTTAAAAAGAAATAAAAACAAATAAAGAAGAGAAAAGATCATACTCAAATAGATCCAAACAGAATTTTTTTCTCCTTCTCTCTTCCCATCTTCCCCATATAAAACACATCAGAGAATCTAAATTCCGTTCTTCCCATGCCTCCCTGAGCCAGCAATTCCTTGTTCACTTGTTAATTATATTGTTGACAACACGTCCGTGCCACTCTCTTATAACTTTGTATATAATATATGAACTTGTTGATACATTTTTATAATAAAATTCATATATGACATGTTTATATACTCATTTATTATTAATTTATTTTTATAAATTAAATTTATCTAAATATTTTTGTTATATTCTATCTGTCCTTTTCTATAGTTTTAAGGTTAAAAATATTTTTAGGCTTTTTAAAACTAAATTCTCTCTCCAAAAATTCACTCCTTCATATTAACCTAATAGAAATTTTTTTTATTTTTTATTTTTTACGTTGGGTTACAGTTTCTTATATATAACCAAGGATTGGGAAACCAAAATGCTTATATATGCTGAATCGTGTATCTTCTATGTTTCCTTAAATTCAAGCGGGCATATCTCTATAGTTCATAAAAGTTAACTAAGCAACTTAGATAACCTAAATTCAAGCGCACCCATATCTCTTTAAAGTTCAAAAAAGTTAACCAACCGCTTATTTCATTACTCCAACTTGATTTTGCTATCTCATTACCTGCACACTCTTTTAATTGCTCTAATTTTGTCTTGAGATATATCAACTGCATAGTTAAAAGTTCTTTTATATCTCCAATTTCTCTTGTTCAAAAGTTCATTTACATTTAGATTTAAACAAATAATTACACACATTTATAACTCAAAAAATAATTTTACAACATAAAACTTGTAAAATTGCTGTTTACCTTGAACTAAGGAAAAAGGAAAATGAATGCACAGTATGGAATCAAAAACAAATCCAATCTGGAGTGGGAAAAATTAAAGAATTTTCTCATGAATTTATCACTACAACAGGATGAACCGACTATCAAGCACAGACACGACACTCTAGATTTTATCGTATCGCGCTGTCGTGTCTTGTGTAAGCAAACCTTTCATTCGAAAGGAGCAGAGGAAGAGAGGGCTGCAATGGAGAAGCTACCAGGACTACCTTCAACAAAAGTCAAAGCCCTCTCCAAATTAGCCACAATATCACTCACACTAGGCCTCTCCTTCGCCTCCAAGTTCACACAATGCATAGCAGTATACGCCATTATCTCCAAAGCCTCACTTTCGTTCACCTCTGGCTCTCCTACTCTGTAATCCAGCACACTCCATAGCTCTCCTCCTCCTATCCTCGGCCCCGCATATTCCACTACACCCACAGGACTCGAACCTCCATCATCATCCTTAAACACAGCTCTTTTACCTGTCAAAAGCTCTAACATAACCACCCCTAATCCATAAACATCACTTTTTGTAGTCAAAATGTTCATTACATAGTACTCTGGGTCTATGTACCCAACTGTTCCTACCGCTTTTGTGGATATCAGTTCTTGCTCTGAATCAGGACCCATCAATGATAGTCCGAAATCTGAGACTTTGGCGTTCCAATTTGAGTCTAGAAGTATGTTTGATGACTTTATGTCCCTGTGAATTATCGAGGGCACTGCGTAGTTGTGAAGATACTGGATCCCTCTGGCTGCGTCTAATGCGATTTTGATCCTCATTTGCCACGAATTTATAACACTGCTTGCTCTTTCAGTGTTGTGAGTGCTGTGTAAGTGGTTGTGGAGTGATCCGTTGGTCATGTATTCGTAGACTAGGAGTCTCTCGTCGTTTTCCGCGCAGAACCCAATTAGGCCCACCAGGTGTTTGTGATGAAGCCTAGACAGTAATGCCACTTCTGAATCGAATGCGCTTTCTTTTTCTTGGAATTTCTTCTTTTTGGTGCAGGTTTCTCCTCTTTTGATGGCCACTTCACGCCCATCTTCTAGCTTGCCTCTGTACACAATGCCGAAGCTTCCGGAGCCTATTTTGCTGTCTATTGAGAAGTTGTTTGTGGCAGCTGCGAGTTCTGATAATGTGAAGCTCTCTATCTTGTCGATGAAGGAGGATGATCCACTTCTTCTGTGGCTCCTTGATGTCCGTGAACCCTGTCGTTTGCTGGAGTATGATCTCATGGTTGTGTCCGTGATAGAACCAGTGGGAAGAGCATCCACATTGGCCTCAGTGGTTGGGGTTTGTACTGAATTGTCAGATTTTCTTTGCAATAAACGACATGTTCCAACCCAAAAGCAGAAAAGAATTGAGCAGAGACCCACAAAACCACCAACTGATCCAAGAATCATAAATATTAACAATTCTCTCGTGTTTCTTTCTTTAGCAGGTGGGGTTGGGGAATTTGGTGATGGTGGGGGTGTTAGGGGTAATGGAACTGCAAGTGGATTCTCTGTTTGGCAGGAAGAGCATATGCTTCCAGACCCATGACAGAGAACCTCGGAATTCGGATATGTACCACAAGAGCTACAGGAATCCTCAACGCATGGACCTGGGATTATCATTCCCAATGGAAGGAGATTTGTTCTATGAGAATTAAGCCTCCCAGACCAACCTGGTCCCCAGCAGATCACAGACAAATTCCCTGTCATTAACCCACAAACATAATCCAAACCAGCAACAATTGACTCGAAAGAAACATTCTGGATCATATCACTGTCGAACTCAAAACTATTAATTCCTCCCCAGCACAAAACCAGACCATTCCTGCTTCTAATAGCACAAGTGAAGTTCGCTCCCAATGCAAGACCAGAGAATTCTGAAGATGAACTTGAAGGAACATTCAATTGCCCAGAGTTATTGCTTCCTTTACAGACCAAAACCCCATTAATGGTCATACCACAAACATGGGATTCTCCTCCTACTAAGCTTGACATTGAAAGATTCCCGAATTGTCTCTGAATCTCATCCCCATTACTTTCCTTCTGACCCCAACATTGAACACTATTGTTTCCCTTCAGAATCCCACAAGAAAACCCATTTCCAGAAGTGACCCCACGAAACCGAAAATCCTCCTTAGGAGAAGGAAACTCATGCCCATTTCTGTCTTTTCTTCTCCAGCATCTCACAATGCCAGAGTCCACCTCTCTGGCACAAACCTGTGTATCTCCAACCGTTAGATCAGTCAATCGGACGGTGGAGCTGTAATACAAACGTTTTGGCTGAAGAGGTGAGTTTGAATCTGTCGTGTCCCAACAATGGAGGGTGAGCCCGCCAGACCGGAGACCGCAGAAGAAGCTCCGGCCGCCGGAGATGGCTTGGAAGGAGACATTGGGAAGGACTTGGAGAGTTTGGCCGTTCAGATAGCATATGATTCTCTGGGTAGGCTCTCCAGCAACAATGCCGCAGACGGTGCCAGTGCCGTAGGTGATGGCGGTGGTGGAGGCGGAGGCGAGGCCGTTGACGGCAGTTGGGAACGGCGGAGAAAAGAAGATGATGAAGACGAAAGTGAAAGGAATAAGAGTGGAGGGTGGATTTTTCATTGGGTAGCTGCACGCTTCTTCTTCTTCATTTGAGAGAGGAAAATGGGGGAAGGTTGAAGGAGAAGTGGAGAGCACGATGGGAAATAGGAAAAGAATAAAAGAAAGAAGATCAGAAACACATCAGAGTTATAGCAACGAGACGCGGGGGCGATGGCTAAAGCGTGGGGTCCTGTGAACAAGGTACTTTGTTAATCTCGCAGATCGTGATGGTATTATAAGAGATTGAAATTGAGATATCACCATCAAGCCAATTCTATAATTTGAGATATCACCATTTTTTTAATTTGAGTAGTAGAAAGTAAGAAAAAAAAAAGGAAAATAAGAGATTGAAACTAAATTCAAATATATTAATCTCACTTTAATCTTAAAGAATTAAGATTGATCGTACTATTATCACGTGAACTATTAGCTTACTGAGATTATTTTAATACTGCATTTAGGAATATTTTTTAAAAGATTTGACTTAGCTAGTTTTTTTTATATTTTTACTATTAAATTTATTAATTAAAATAAATAAATATATAATTTTTTAATAATATTGTGACAAATATATAATTTAATTGAGAAATTATATAATTATTTACTTAAATTATATATTTGTTATAATATTATTAAAGAATTATATATTTATCATATTTTAATTCAAAAATCTCATACTAAATATATAAAGAATTATATATAATTTTTTTCATTTAAAATTTATTAGGTTTAAATTTTCTTCTTAAGATTAACTTAATGTATTTTAGTTTTTATTTTTGAAAAATTTTTTTGAAATAAAGTCATCATACGTTCTTGTCCCAACTAAGCAAAATATGTGCCAAATTTTAACAATGAAACAAGAACCCTCGCGGAGGTGACTTGCATGTTGAAAGAATCCAAAAAGAATTTGCGTAGGTTTCATGGGAATAAATCGTTAGTTCAAGCAGTTTAGTTTAACTTTTGAAATCTGTTGATATAAAGTTGTACATTATGTCTCAAAAACACCCAAAAAAAAAAGTTGTCAATCATTAAATTTTACTTTCATTTATCAATTATTTTAATTTAACAATCAAAGATCTCGTTAATAAGATGAGGGTGTCCTTGGATTCTAAAGACTCAACCTTCAAAATCAATATGGCCATAGAATTTTCTATAACTTGATTGATTGGTACGTAAAAAATTAAAAATGAAAATAAAAAAATAATTTTTATTTTTTTTAAATTATAAAAATATAAATCAAAGTGTTTTCAAAGTACTTCGGAGCTAATATTGAAAAGCTCATTAAGGATTTAGATTCAAATTTTGGCAACTGTCTATTTTGAGTTTTAGTTCATTTTGTAATGTCTGGTGGGTTTATTGTTAGCATCTATAGTTTGTTAAATTAGGATATGAATTTATAATGGCTCATTTCGTATGGACAAAAAGAATTTTTTTTAATGTCTTTTATACTCTTATTGTTATTATTTAATAATTTTTATTTTTATTATATTTTTAAAATATGAATATAAAGATTATTTTTATTTTTAAAATTATTTTTTATTTTATTTTTCAATCTATTAACAGGTCATTAGTCTTAAAAAAATTGAATATATTTGGATCTGATCCCAATCTCACTCTTTTTGGAGATGAATCATTTGCATTGAGGACGTGAGTCTACAGTGAAAACTGTGAAAAGGTACAATTTAAAAAAAAATAGTTGTGAAAAAAAACTTAAAAGATAATGCTGAGACAATTTTGGATACTCTGAGGATTCTGATCCCACTCATTTCTTTACTATCAACATTTAGATCTTGTGTCTGTCTTATAACAAAAATAATAAAAAAAAGACAAAATTTATATATTTAACCTTATATATTTAACATTGGATTCCTTGATCAATTGACTACATATGAATTTTTTTACGACTTATTAGCTTAACCACTAACCCTCACTCTAACATTATTAACTTACCTTTTAATTTAAGAAAAAAATCTCTAAAATCCCTAAAATCAATGCCCTTTACATCTTCGTCGTACTCATCTTCTACCCTGTCTTCATCGATCCCATCAAGCTGAAGTAGATCATTCAAGGTTTTATACCCCCTATTGGCCATAGGAGACAAGCGAATTTCTCACTCACTGAAAGAACATCACAACCAATTCCAACAATAGGAGGGACAAGAAGTTAACGAGCTTCAAACACAATCTGAACAATGCGATGAGAGTGGAGATTTATCTTTCTCTGCAATCCATCCTCACTGTTCTTCCTCTTCTTCGTTCGTTCTCCCCTTTCCTCCACACTTGTTCAGTGCTCTGTAGCTTCCCTCCTTCTCTCTCTGTTATCCTCTTCGTCGCCTTCTCCCTCTCTCGCATTCTCGATCACTCTCTCAGCCGCCTTCTCTCCCTCTTTATCGTGATCAACAACTTAGATGGTGACAGCTCCAATGGATGGGGACAGTTGGAGTAGAAGACGAGGACGATGAAGAGCATGACCGACTTCTGGGTTTGGATTTTAGAGGTTCTCTTTTTTTTTTTTTAATTAAAAGCTAAGTTAACATTAGAATGAGGGTTGCTAACTAGGCAAATAAAAAAATTACATATAATTAGTTGATTGGGTAATTTGATGTTAAATATATAACACTAAGTATATAAGTTTTGTCCAATAAAAAAATACTAAATATGCCTTTAATTAATGTCGCACCTCTTCTGGCAAGATTATTGTATATCTAAAACATATTCCCGGTGGTTAAGAAATTATATTGTCATTAATATCAAATACCTATTCACCCTGCCTGACAATTTTTAGGAGATTGAATCATGTAATGTAATGTTGACATGTGAGTTTGCTCTTTTTGTGGCATGTGAACCTGTATATGGTAATTCAAAAACCCTAAAAGATCTGACTTTAAGCGAATATACTATTTCAAATTGGTTAACAGATAAAAACAATTTATTTTAATCTTCGTAGTCCCTGCTAGAAAACAAAACTCAGAGTGAGTTGTCATGGAAGCTAGTACTTAGTAGAACTATGTTTTTCAAATAGTAAGCTAGTAAAGAGGTACATACAAACACACAAACACGGGGGGAGAGAGAACTGGGAAAGTTAAATTATTAATCTTAACAAATGGGAGGGAAAAAAGTAGTCGAACAATCTATATAGGACGAGTAAGGATCAATTATTGTCATAAATGGTTATTTGATACTGTCCTATAATTGTTACTATTATAAATTAGACTTTGTATCTCCAGCTATTATTATATTTAAAATCATATTAACAATTTTTATCGGAACTACTTATAAAAAAATCTCCTTTATCTAATTTTTTCTTTCAGAAAAAAGCTTCACGACTAACTTCAAGAGACAGTGATCCTTGACAGTTTAGCAGAGACAATAAATCTTGGTCAGAGGAGATAATTAAATTCTTGTCAAATATCAAATACATCCTTGTAGTCTCATAAGTTGGGACAAAGGGTCACAAATAGAGTTCACTTTAAAAATGTAAAAAAGGCAAAATAGTAATATCATTGTGGTAGACTTGTAGCAAGTTTTATAACTACTTCAAACTAAAATATCACCGCCAAGGATATTGCAATTTAAAACTATGCCATGGATAGATAGATAATAATTGCAATATTACATTCTTTCCTCATGATCCTTCAAATTATGTCACGAAGACCAAACAGACTGCTCAAGTTTTATAGTCCAGGTCAGCTTTATTCTATTCCTACTTCCACTGTTTGTCATTTTAGTCACAAATAACACCAACATTTTGGGTAAAGCCTTAAAGCTCTATACATGACAATAAACTTTTGGGCATATATGCCTGAGATTCAAACTCAATTTATACAAAACTAAATAGGTATATAAATATGTTAGTGATAAATCTCATTAAAAAATGACTAATCTATTAATATGCTTCTAAAATTATTTTAATTTACTTAATTTTTTAATAGATTGAATTTACCAATATAAATTTTATGTGTGCTTTTCAAACCTATTTATCCACAACAACTTTAAACCAAATGGTCTCAAGGGTTAACTCCCTACATGTCTCTTGGGTATCCTTCGAACCATCAAGCGTCATTTGTTGGAACTTGCTAAAAAGGACGACACTCACTCCACTATTCGTACAATTTTGGAACTTGCTCACTCTAGAAGATGACCAATTGATCAGCTCAAGTGAACCGTCTACTGCTCTAAATGTGTTCTTTTTTTTTCTTTCCGATCTATAAATATGATTTAAAGAAACAATTTCAGACCGATAAGTCTGACATTAAACACGCAAATGTCAGGCATCAAACTGGCAGGGGAAAAGAGTTAGTTTTAGTGAGGCAGTATAATCTCTTGATTTAAAATATTTCAAAACCTTTTCGGCAACTTGAAATCACTGAAACAAGCACAGCAAGTTCCAAGCTGGCAAACCTTAGCTTCATAACCTGAAGCCTAACTTGATCACAAAAGAGATAACATAACACTGCCATATAAAGTGAAATAATTATGTATAAAACCCACTTAAGTGATAGGTTGTTGAATTGTAGAAACTATGAGGGACAAAGCAAAGCTGGGCCTACAATTCCCAAATCAACATTGCAACTCAGACAATTGCGTTACCACTGTCTTCATAATTAAACTAAAACCAACGCTTCCTGTGGCAATTTTAGGTACAATGGAACATGTATATTAAGTATAATATACAAAAACATAAAAGATTATTTAGCAAAAGATTAGACAGAATATTTGCAGTTTAGCCAAGATCAAATTATTGTTGAGATACCATCTGATACGGAGGTTGGAGCATCTATCAAAGTAAGACGCTAACTAATCAATATCAAAACCCTCCGTAAGATTTTAACCATCATAATGAAACAATTCGTTAGAATATTCCGCCTTAAAAAGAAACTGAAATTCACCAGAGTTAGTTGGCCAGAAACGAGAGTTCCTCAAAGTTTACTTAAAATCCATCCAAATCTGCAATCTGTGCTGTTTGAGACTTCTGAGTTCAGCTTTAACTTTCCTTTTCTGAACATGATGTAGTCGTAACAAAAATAAATAACACAAAACAGTAAATTAAAGAAATTCTATAATCTACAAAAGATCACCAGACTAAATCAATAAATAACAGCCGTGCAAAGATATCATAAACAAGATTTATTGAAAGTTTACTTGACAATCACCTAATTGCTAAATGGACAAAGAAAGAAGTTTGTTTAAAACATAAGGCTCATCTCAGAAACCCCAGACAACTTGCTGGTCATTTTAAGATTTATTAGCAATACGAGCTACAACGCAGGAGAGTTTGCTAGGATCAGTAGGATTGCTACCAGATTGCTCACAAACAGTGACGTGCCAGAAACCTGTATTCACATAATGTGACCCGACCTGAATTTATATAGAAGTTGAACTATGACAAAATTCTTCAAATAAGGTCAATAATTCCATTTAGCTTCAATAAATAATACAAGTAAAATACAGAAGCAGCTTATACCTGTTTATCAACATTCCAGAAAAATCAATACTTGCTTTGCTCATTTCAGCTGTCTCTTGGACCGGGGGGAGAGGGAAGGGGAAGGATTTTGCGTTTTTCAAAAAAGTCAAGTCAGATAACATAGGTTACTTCAACCCCACAGCATAAGCATATCTATGCTCCAAGGATCTCTCATCCTTCCATATCAGCGCCCATGTAGGTATCATAACTCTGATACATGTAATCCTCATCGAGATTCTCCATAGTTCTACCAAAAACGAATGCCTTCGTACCCATTGTCGTAAAGGGCATCAACCCAAGAGCTCGTGCAGTTTTAATCTCCCTGGCAACCTTCCTTTGAGCCTTTGCACTAATGCCAGTCTACTTAATTTAAAAGAAAAAGCAGTCAGTATGATCTCAACCTTTAACATAAGTTCATGACATTGATTTTCTGCTTAGGCTCTGCTTGGTAGGACAGGAAAAGGACAAAATGAGAGGAAGGATCAACAAGACTGGTGCTGATCACTGGTTTAAAAATCCATCCTCCATAACCCTTTCATCATCCTTAGACAGTCTCCTGCCAAGCAGCGCTCTAAATTTTACCTGGCTCCTCTTGATGATGATTCCAGCCTCTGTTAAGAAGTTTGCCAGGAATCTTACGTTCTGCACAAAACATTGACAGTAAGCACCAACCCAGAAATAGCTTTAACAGGACAATTTTGTCCACGATAAGAAACAAATGCAAATCATAGCCTCACTTGAGAGTGAAACAGGTAATGGTAAAACAACTTTGACCGGAATAGTCAAAACCTACATTGAAAAAGTTTGGATGCCAGAGTAAAACAAACGTCACAATAACATTCTACAAATTTTGCCTCACCTCCATCTGCCCTTACACAGTATACGAACTGAATTTCACCATAAATGAATGATGACTTGGATATAAGAATGTGTGGGCAACTCATCACTAAAGAATTACAAGATAAAGCACATATTTTAGAGTGAATTTAAAGAACCAAAGAAATTGAAAGGACAATTCTTCATTTTGATTAGGTTAACCACAATCTAAACAAGTCATCTTAGTCATACTTATCTAAATTAATGATATATACGGGAAAGGCTGAGTTGGTGTCTTCTTGTCTTAAGTTAACAGAGTGGAACACCGTGACGACATTCTCAAAATAATAAAACCCTTCTCACATAAAATCTGCAACTAAGCCCCAAATAAGAAAATCAATCCATATTATTATTTTACTACTTATAATTTATTGAATACTATTAATTTTAATATGAGTGTGTGTGTGTGTGTGTGTGAAAGAGAGAGAGAGAGAGAGAGAGAGAGAGAGAGAATTTAGTTCAATTCATGCAACCAATAATGAAGGCACTATACTATTGCAGTCAGACAAACAGTAATTACATCAATAAGCAAAACTGTAATATCCACACTCATTATTATATTGATTAAATAACAGACTACTCCAAATGAATCCGTAAGTGCTGACCCTAAAATCTGCTTTTCTCAGAACTTCTTCAGTGGTTACAGTGAACTCATCATCTCTGGGAAGTTTTGGTGCAGCTGGTTTTGTAAGATCAAGATCCTGCATGAAAAAATATAATGCATAGATCAGAAAATATCTCTCAAAACAATATAAACCAACGGAAGAAAAAATTCATAAAGACCACACAGTGAGGTTGGTTGGGTAGGACACATAAGCATAGCAATTGTTGTTGCTTAGCCATTTGCTACAGTCTCGGGCCCGTTCTTTGCTAGTCTTTAAATAATGTGTTGTACTATATATATATATATATATATAACCTTTCTTTGACTTCTACCATTTGGCAAAGACTTTCCTATTCCTCTTGTATAGAAGATATCACATCCCTTTTGATGTAATTTTAAACAACTTTTCATATTACCATAAAAAAGACCAAAGTTCAACTATTCCAAGACAAACAAAACAGAATGTGTAGTTGTATATCAACAATGACTAAGAAGACAACGAATTTAAAATTGTTGTTCCCCATTTGCTAGTAGAAGCTGATGTCATTTAGAGAATGTGCTCCTAACCAATGTTTTATAAACTGGACCAATCATTGAATTGAGATAAAAATAGTTTATTGTTCAATGGTTTGACTGCAGTTGAACCAAAATCCAACCTTTTTTCAAATATATATAAACAGTATAAATATATAATATTTTAAAATTAGATTAATACATATATAAAATAATATTTAAAATATAAAAATTAGTTAAGACATTTTATATATGACAACAAATTTATATAAAATGCATTAGACAAAATCTATTAAATATCATAAATCTTTATAGCAAAATGTCAAAACTCTTACTTAGGTTCCCCCCCCCCCCCCCCAACAATAAAAAAAGGAATTTTTTACTAGTTGAGTGCCAAACTAGCTAATTTTCATGGTTTTTAACCAATTCAACCAGTTTTTGACCGATTTTTTTGCTAGCTAGTTTTCAAGGTCAACTGGACCAAACCCACAACCTGTTCACTGGTTTTTTCAATTTGACCAACCAGTCTAGTTTTCTAAACTATGCTCTTAACAGAGATAAAGCCATTCTCTAAAAAGATTACATAACTTCTCTAGAATAATTTTTAAAATTAAAAACAAGTACTTTTCTGAATCATTCCTTCCTCTTTAACAAGCCAATGTATAAAAACTCTTCAGAAAATACTTTCTAAAATATTTCTGATAGGTCCATGGCCAGTGTGCCCAGTGGGTTTGGACCCATTAAAACACGTACCAGAAGGAATAAGAAAGAAATAGGAGAAAGGGGGACCAATGGAGGGAATGTTAAGGTGTCAGCTTCTCAAATATAACTACTTTTGTCTTGTAGTGTATGATGAGAGAGAGAACATGTGAGAGAATTCTATTAGTGGGTTTGTTAAGAGTTGGGGTATCAAGGGGAGGGTAGGCAGAGAATCATTTGGGCTAGGAGAGCCTCTAGTCTCTTGAATACTAGAGGATCTCTTTGTTTCTTTATCTCATCACTTGTAATATTGGGTCTGCATCTTCCTCTTTTTTTCATCATCAAGGAGGAGTTACAGCTTACTCATACATATATAAAACAAAAAATTCAGAGGTTCTTAACATTTTGGTATCAAAGCCGTTCGTTCCCATGGGATAGTTAAGAACAAAATGGAGCAACGAGTTGATTTAATGGAGAAGGGCTTGGACGAGGTTCGAACTCATGACCATGGTGATGGAAGTATGAATGGATTTACAGGATAAGGTGACCAAGTTACAGAACCCACCGCAGAATGCTGAGAAAGGCAAGGAGGCAGCAATGGGACTTGCATTGCAATCAGATTCGACTGAGAGAGTCAATATAGCAGCTATAGAAAAAGACGCAACTCATTTCAAAAGACTTGAGCTACTGTTGTTCTTTGGAGATGATCCCATTGGGTGGCTTTTTCGGGTCAAACGCTACTTTTCTATGAATAACATAAGTGAGGAATAGCATGAATGACAACACTGTCGATGTTGGCTATGCCCAACTTCACCCAGCTTTTAAAATTGAGGCTGATGCTTAGTGTTGATGCAAAAAAGCGAGACCCATTGCCTATTATAGCCAAGTATTATCCAAGAAAGCTCAGCGAAACTCAGTTTACGAAAAGGAGTTAATGGCTATTGTGTGTATGCGGTGAAGAAATGGAATCATTACTTCATGGGGTACCCTTTTAAGATAACAACTGATCAGAAAGCTCCCAAATTCTTGCTAGAACAAGGAGTGATTGATCCAGATCAGCAGAAATGGGCATCCAACCTCATGCGATACAAATTTGAAATAAATTATAAACCAGGAAATGACAATAAAGTTGCAAAGGTTCTATCTAGAGGAGCAGAAGATATGGAACTAAGACCTTATTATTTATGGGAGTATGAGGATCTAGAGTTAGTGGATGCAGAAGTTTAAAAGGATGAAAAGTTGGCTGTGATAATATAACAATTAGTGGCCGGCCAAGGCGCACCAGCAGGGTACTGTATGAAGAGAAGGTATTTGCTTTATCAGGGAAGGCTGATCATACCTAAAGAATCACCAAGGATTGCTTTCTCAATCAAGGTGTTTCATGAATCCCTTACAGGAGGGCATTCAGGTTATTTAGGTACCTATAAAAGGCTGTCTACAGCAGTATGTTGGGAATGAATGAAACATGATACTCAGACTTTGTTGGCTAAGTCTGAGACTTGTCAAAAGAACAAATACCATGCTATGCACCCAGCAGGGGCCACTTCAACCCCTACCCATACCACAACAGGTTTGGGAAGACATTAGCATAGATTTTATAACTGGACTTCATAAATCTAAGTGTATGATGCCATGACGGTGGTGGTAAAAAGATTGACAAAGTATGAGCCTTCATTACCCTTGCTCATCCTTTTTCAACAAAAGGCGTGGCTGAGTTATTTGTCAATGAGGTGGTTAAGTTGCATAAGTTCCCAAGATCCATTGTTTCTGATAGGGACAAGGTCTTTACTAGTTTGTTTTGGAAGGAACTATTCAATTTGGCAAGAACCTCATTGAATTATATTTCTGGGTATCATCCAGAAATTGATGGCCAAACAGAGATGGTCAACCGAAGCTTGGAAACCTATTTTGAGGTGTTTCGTAAGAAATAAACCAAAGTAGTGGTCCAGGTAGTTTACCGTGGGTAGAATATTGATTTAACACAGCCTATGATAGGTACACTGGTATGACACCCTCCAAGGCTCTGTATGGGCATGAACCTCCCACCTTATTCATGATGCAAGATGTTCAATCAGCAGTGGAGGATGTTTATTAAACTATCAGGGAGAGGAATTTAGTTCTAGTAGAATTAAAGGAGGGAAAAAAAAAAAAAAAAAAAAACACACACACAAGTGTATATGAAGACAAGTGTTGATAAAAAGAGGAGGGATGTATCTTTTGAAGTGGGAGATATGGTTTTTCTCAAAATCAGACCCTACAAGCTGAAATCATTGTCTAGGAAGACCAATGAGAAATTAAGTCCTTGGTTCTATGGCCCTTATAAAATCTTAGAGAAATATGGGCAGGTAGTTTATAAGCTGGAATTACCTCCACCAACAAAGATTCACCCCGTCTTCCATGTTTCTCAATTGAAGAAGTCACTACATCCTTCAACTCTATCTCAACAAATTCCTGCCTTTCCTAATGAGAACATGGAAGTTGCTGTTTATCCAAAAGCTGTGTTGAAGGCTAGGAGGTTAACTAATGGGAAGGTGGAAATACTCATCAAATGGAAGGAATTGTAAGACTTCAAAAGACCTGGGAAGATTATGATACCATACAACAACAATTCCCAGACTTCTACCTTGAGGACAAAGTATCAATTGTTAGGGGAGGTAATGACGGGTCCATGCCTAGTGTACCCAGTGGGTTTCAGCCCATCAAAACATATACCAGAAAGAATAATAAAGAAATAGAAGAAAGGGGGACCAGTGGAGGGAATGTTGAGGTGTCAGCTTCTCACATATAACCACCTTTGCCTTGTGAGAGAGAGAACATGTGAGAGACTTCCATTAGTGGATCTGTCAAGAGCTGAGGTATCAACGGGGAGGGTAGGCAGAGAATCATTTGGGCTAGGAGAACCTCTAGTCTCTTGAATACTAGAGAATCATTTTCTTTCTTTATTTCCTCACTTGAAATACTGGGTCTCCATCTTCCTGTTCTTTTCATAATTGGAGAGTACTTACAGAATACTTTTACATAAATAAAACAAACAATTCAGAGTTCTCAACAATTTCATAAACCACCAAATATCTCCTTTTAATATACCACTACATGAAAAAAAAAATTCTGAGACAAATATACATTAAATACTTATATTCCATGCTGAACATTAATAAAAGTAGACTAGGCAAAATCTAAAGTATAAGTTGCCACATGGCACATATGGTGAACTATATACATTGCACAGAACAAATAGAAAGGCTCAAAAAGAAATTATAAATATACAATAGGTTGAAGCAAAGTAAAATAAGGCAGCAATACAAACCTTTATATCATATGTCAAATCACGACTATAACTTGCATCATATCGAAAAGCATAACCATCTGCCTCTGCTTCTTCAGAATCATATTCGAAATATCTGGCTGCACTCTCCAGCTCCCCATCCATTTCATCATCTAATGTGTCGAAACTTTCATCCAGATCATTCAACATCTCAGTTCTAGAACTAGATCTATCACGAGCCTTTCCCAGTCGATCAAGCTTTTGGAAAAAGGCATCAGTTTTGGAATTGCTACCAGGAATATTACCAAATATCCGATGCTCAAATTCCTCAGCAGACTCAAAAGAATTATCAGTTTGCTGATCATTAGGTCCATTACCTGCTTAAACAGTCAACAAGTTTGAAAGGATTAAGGAACAAATCTTAAAGAGATCAAGAGAACAAGCATTGAAAAATCTTAGTTCAAGAAAGGTTAAGAAGTATAGTAATGATTCCTTTTTGAAGTAGAGGAAGGCTTGCTTCTGATCAGAATATAAGGGAGTAAAAATAGAGGGGGAAAATTTCTAATCAGATTCCTTTCTTGTAGTGAAAATCATATTTCATTGTAAATCGGCATGAAATAACCAAAATAAATTAGACGGATAATGAACGAATGCTGACAGACAGAGCACTGCAGAAAGCAGAAAATGTGAAGCAATTGTAAGTACCTACTATATTCGTCCATGTTGAGAGACTTCTGAGAAAATGAGTCTGATGAAATTGGTGTGACAAACCGCCGTTTAGTGATCTAACTGCAACTCTAAAAATCGTCATTTCTTTCTGCTTTAATCAAACATTTGGAGCTGTTAGTTTACAAGCTCTATACCTGAATTCCGCACCAGCTTGAAACCCAACAAATAACAGAAATTTATGAAAGGAAAAAGAATCACAGTTTCCAATAGGATCTGACTTTCTCTATCTAAATCAACACAAATGGCTCAAACACCTTACGGCACGAGCTGGCAGAAGAGTGAGAGTGACAGAATTCACCCAAAAAAATGAAAAATTGAAAATCATTTGAATTCATTTCATTTAACAATAAAAATATACAACACAAACACACGTACATCTCTAACTCAATCCCCGACTAATTTTAGATTGTAAAACCCTAGCAGATGGGCGAACCTGCACTCACATACCTTTCGCGCGACGAAAACGCTCGGAATGCACAAGACCGAAGTCGGCGAAATAGAGAGCGATTGAGGCGCAACGGACAGCGGAGCAACTTACTCCGACGGCGAACACACGAGTGGTGCGATGGACGCTGCAGCAAGCAATGGCAACGGCGGGAGTGAAAGCTTTCAGACCTCTTTCAGAGTAGAGCTTATAATTGGGCTGGTACAGCCAGGCCCAAATTAGTAAGGCCGAGAAGAAATATACATAATTTAGACTTTAAAATTGCCTAAATTGAAGATGGACTTTTCTTCCTGACCCATATGAAATTTGGGCCCAGTGACAAATGAGTTTCTCTAGGACTCGAAATGTAATAATATTAAAAATTATTATTTTACACTCTTAATATCACTATCCTTAAGCAAAACTGATTACCCCTTTTTGTTTTCATTATTGGCTTACGAGTGCGCTTTGAAATGAATTTGATGGTTTTTACTGGCTATGCTGTAACAATTATTTTTTCCTTTAAGTTGTTTTTTATTTTTTTAAAACATTGTAATACGGAAACAGCTTTGCAATTGAGTAAAAAGTTTAACATATTCTGGCAAAAAAAATGTTTAACAAAAATTTTTATTCATATTATTAATTTTTTATTGAATAAATTATGCAATCCTCTTCTAAATTTGGTTAAATTACTTTTGGCTCTTCTAGTGTTTTGATATATATTGCAAAAAATTTCTTTCTAATTTATGTTTTATTAATAAAATTAATTTTTTGTACAATTTAAAACTGTAATTTTATTTTTAATATGATAATAGATAAATATATTTAAGTCATTTTATATTTTTTTTTAAAAATATATTGTATGAAAAATTAATTTCATTGATTGAAAATAAGTTAGAGAAAAGTCAAAAGTTATTTTTTAAATAAGAGAAATATATGGTATAATTTAATTAAACGCCATAAGATATTAATATAATTTACTTGCTTTTATAACTTTTATTTTGAGTGCAAGTAATTCTTTAAAAAAAGAAATTGTTAGTTTTCTCCTGTAATTCTTTATCAGAAAATTTATAATTTTTTAAGTAAAAAATAAATAAATTATAACATTTCAAAAGTATTTTATGCTGGTCACATATAGAAAATAAAAATAATATTTAAAAAAAAAAACAGTTTTTTCATCTTTCAGCACAAAACAAGCACTGAAGAGCCTTCTATAGATTGTACTCTTAAAGCAGATAGTGAGTAATTGATGAAATTTCTTGCTATGCCATTGTCATCTTGTACTTCCTCCCTCTTTTTATGCTAAACCTATTTGTGGTGCATGTATAGTTGAGGAAGAAGAATATTAAACCTTTTTCATCAGCTTCTAATGTGTTAAGTAATGGTAAATTGGACCAAGACCTAACAAAGCGCACACATAAATAGGTGTTTTGTAAAAATGAGAATTTGATCATTGCAAGAAATTAGGGATGTATACAAGTAAGGCATTGTCTTAATTTCGTATTGGGTTTTTTTTTTTTAAAAGTTCAATGCTTATATTAAGCTTAGTTGGAATTAGTATCGAGTTAGTTTCTCAAGTTTTGTTTTTAAGTTTTGATAAAAATTATAAAATAATCTCTAAATAAAATAATAAAATTTTTATATGAATTTTTATAAAATTTTATTTTATTTTTTAAAAAATAAAATTTTAATATAAATATCTATAAAATAATTTTTTTAAAAAAATAATAAAATTAGACCAAATCAAAATGAGTCGAATTAGTTAACCTGACCTAGCTAATTATTTAATTTTTTGTTCATCTAATTTAATTCAATCCATATTTAATCGAATCGGTTGATTGGACGTGTCCCCTCTACAAGAAAGGAAAAAAAAACTGAGAAAGGGAGGCCTAGCGAAAGCACTTATCTGGGTATATTCTCTCTCATTCATTCTTTTAAATGACCTTTCCAAATAGGGGAAGATCGAAATCCATTAAAGTGCCTGCTAATTCAGTAAAAGCAAGGTCTCGCGAATGATACATTAAATTGCAAAACGAAAGAATTGAATCACCCACAAGATGATTTGAAAGACATGAAATGTTGCTGGACAGTACGATCCATCAGAAAATAGTGATAGACAAGAAAGGAATTTGCATAGGCAAGGCAGGCTGGCTGGTAGTTGCCGAGTGCTTTTCACTCTAGATATTCAAACGACAAAAGAATTTGATAATGAAGTTAGAGAAAGAAATTTGACATTAATTGATTGTAATTTTCTCGTTTCAAAAGCCAAAATAGAAGTGTCCAAAAATTATTGGATAAGAATGGAACCTAATTATTTACCAATCCAAATTGGCTCAATCAAAAGTATCGAGTTGGGCCATGTAAACCATCTTGAACTGTTTTGCTGAGTAGACCATGTTATATATTTACTAATTACTTTGTGTTTTGCCATTTGGTATGTGAGAAAAAGGTTTAAATAATAGATAAATAAAATAAAAAATAATACTCATATTGATATTTAAAAAAAAATACAAAGAGATATATTTCCTTGAATAACAATGATAATAACATAATAAATATTTTCACTTTTTTTATGAACAATGTCATCCTCAAATAGTTACTTTTGTGATATCAAATATATCTTAAGATCATATTTGATACACACTTAAACAATGCAAGTGAATGAAATAGATTAAAAAAAGGTAAAAAATATTTATTATGTCATTATTATTATTATTTAATAATATTTATTTTTTTAATAGAGACAAAAGTATCATTTTTTTATTTTATCTATTTGCCGTTTTCTTGCATTCCCCTTCCCTTAATATCTTTTTTATCTTTTTTTCGTATCAAAATAGCCTTGGAGTTGAAACAAGCGCTCAAAAGGAATAAGTTTAATTTACAAAAGAATTTTTTTCTTATGTAAAAGAGTATTTTAAATTTTGAGATTTTAATTTTATTTATTTTTCAATTTTAATAAAAATTTCATTTTCATCACTTAATTTCATTTCATTTTAATTTAATTCTTTAACTTTTATTTTAGAGTTTACTTTCATTTTTTAACTTTATTTAGTTATAATTTAATTCTTTAATTTTATCTCAAATTTCTTTTTTTTATCACATTTTGTTCTAATTTGTCCTTGACTTTCAAAAACTACATAAATATTTTTTTAAATATCATCAAATTAAAATGTTTAACATAAGAGTACTTAGTGACTTATTGATTATTTAACTTTAATAACTTTTTATTAACTTGAATTTACCTATTATGATACCATTTTTAATTAATTGCATTTTGAAAATGCAAAATAATACGGGCATATTATGTGCAGACATGAACAATAATCTTGATCTCTCCAATGATAATACTCACAAAAAAAATGAAAAAAGAAATGAGAACATTAGTTAACTTAAAATAGATTAGAATGAAATAAAATTAAAAGATAAAATGAAGGGATCAAATTAAAATTAAATTAAATTAAAGAATAAAAACTTAAAATAGAATTAAAAGATTATATTAAAAAAATAAAAGATATAACAGTTAAAATTAGAATAAAGTTAAAAGATGAAATTTTAATTTTTGTGTTTTGTTTTTTTAACTTGAAGTTGATTCGTAAGAATCTCACTAGACTTAAAAAGGAAATTCTATCATTCATTTAAACGTTAAATTGGCCCCATGAAAAGCTGACCTATTTTCTTGAACTTAATGATATCTTTCCAACTTTATACCATGAAAAAGGCCTTTATCTCCCATAAAGAAAATGGGGTCACATCAAACCAAAATCCTTATCTTATCGTTAAAGTTTTCCAAACTCCATTAGTGGTATAAAGACTAAGGACTCGTCATCTGTTTATCTTTTAGTGGTTGGACCTATGATACTTTGCTTTAAATGGAGCCTTTGGGTTTTTGTGTGTGTGTGGGGGTGGGCTCTTCTTTAATTTATTCATAATGGAGGTAATATATAATATTTGAGAATTAACATTATTATATAAATAGACTGCTGAAAGCTTTGTTTGCCGAAAAACAAAAAAATACTAAAAACTTTATAGCCAATCAATGGGCTATAAGTTTGGAAATGTTTACGAGAAATTTAATCATAGAATTTATTATTAATTTTTAGTCAGCTATAAAAAATACATATAAATATTATAATTCAATTAATTTAGCATGCAATCAGCCTGAAAATGTCAAAAGCAAAGAATTTAAGATAAATAAAAGTATTCCTGTCACATAATTAGTTTTATTATTATTTTTTTCCTTTTGGTAAACATTCTATCGTAAGGTTTGGTGTGGAAGCAAAACTTATAGAGCGCATAACATAAATGATTACAAAAGCATTATTATTGTTATTATTATTAAACTAATTTATGTTGAATTAATATTAATTTTTTAAAATAGAACTTTATATCACATAGAAGTTGGTTCAGCATCAAATTCTTAAATTTGAACTATATATCACTGATGAAGAATAAAATCAGGAGTATACTTTTTTTTAAGTGCTTACACTAAATTATTAGAACTCATGGCTAAGCTCGCAGAATTGTCGACCATGGAAATGAAAAGGGAATAACTAATTAAATAAAGTTATATCTTTTGTGTTTGGTATCACCTCAAAATGAACAAAAATACTTTTTCATTTGCATGTTTGGTTAAATAAAAATATCAAAAGAATGGAAAGCAAAGCTGTAAAAATTGCCAAAATGTCGCTATAGAAAGAAAAGGAACTTCATGAAATGAAATAGAAAATTTTGACTTTTTATTTGTTGAACAACCAACGGAGAGGAGGGGTGCAAAGTGTCATTGTCATTGTTACCCTTCATATGAAGATTCTGATACCTTCTCCATCCCCAAGCTGTTTAAATCTCTACCCACAAACCTAGTAGATAACATTCAAGTATCTATTGTCATTAGGATAGGTGCTGGTTGCATTTTCGAAAAGGGTTGTAGAGTTAAGGCACCGAGCGTCTGATTTAGGGCACAATTTTCTCATTTCCTCATTTTGATCTCTTTTGACCTCAATAGAATTTTCCTTCCAAGTTTGCACTCTCTCAATTACATAGTCTCAAATTGTTGTCTATTTAAAGGGAATGTGGAAACTTGTTGAAGCTTGACCTGTTGTTCACATGACTTCTTTAACTTAGGATTCTAGTAGCTTATTTCATATATATAAATTTCTTGAGGTTAAATGGTCCGTTGAAACTTCATGTTAACTAAAATAAGCAAATCATGCGTGAATCTCAATATGTTCATACTAAAATGCTTTTATGGGTTGATGACAATGCCACTTTGTTCTAAAATGAAATTTGTTTGATAATAGACTTAGGCAAATAATATGACGGGGCATTTAGTAGAAAAAGGCTTGTGAGCTATAGCATTATTAGTATGCTTTTCTTTCAAATTTGACATAACATGATATCCTTGCATTTCTAATATTGCAAGTGTATGTATTGCCTCATTACTACATAGCAAAATTGTTGTCATTCTCTTTCAAATGCCCAAATGCGGCCACAAGCATGTAAGCTTTCATCCGGTAATTAGGTATAAAGCATTATAGGCTTATCATCTTTAATCTCAAATATTGGTGCGACGTTAAGTAGAAATCCACACTTGTAGAAGTAATAATGGGATTATCTGAGACTTGGAAAAATGTTATTTGGTTATGAAAGGATTTTAACACGTATCCAACAAAGACCTTATTAGAGGTCATTGCATATGTTATCTATTAAATCATAAATTACACAAATATGGAGACCTAAAATCTAAATTTCAAAATTTGTTACAACGTATGCTTTATAAACTGTGTCTAATAAAAAAAATGTTCATCAATTATTGCTTATTATAGTCAGGTGTTTTGTCACCAAAGCAAAAGAAATCTTCACCTGATGGGCTCTAATCAAGTTTGTGTGTAGAGTTTAGATGAGGACAACGCCATAGTGAATGCATTAGAGGAGGGATTTAGTAGAGGATGGATAACCAAAAAAGCATAGAGCTAGATTGAATGCATATGCAAATTTTAAGAACTTTATGCAATTGCAAAAAGGTGACAAAGAGATTTGCAATAAGATGAAACAAGTGAAAAAGAATTTGAGATACATTCAACAAGCTTTAACTAACCCAGCTTTTTAGTGGAACAATGAATTGTATGTGTTGGAAGCAATTGACGAAACATGGAAAGTTAAACATTGTTCCTTGCCAATTTAGTTTGTTATATTGTTTACCTTTTTTATTTTTTATTTTTTTACCTTCAAATTTAAATTATACACCTAATGCGTACACTTGGTTATCTCAAAGCGACATTAGGCTTTGTTTGGCAATATATTAGTAAGGGAAAAATTGACTTTCATCATTTTGGCTATAAATTCAATGAAAATTCTTAAGCTACATTTCATGGTGGCACTTTCAAATTGTCATTCCTCACCAGCTTTCCTTTCTCTCAACAAAACGATGAATGACATAGGTTCTCATTTATGTTTTAGGTGAATTCTAGAGTCAAACGAGTTGTAACTCATTACGTGATGATTAGGAACTCTTCAAATGATAGTTATGGAATAAAGTCACAACATGGTTAAAAAAAGAAGAAGAAGAAGAAGAAGAAGAAGAAGAAGAAGATAAAAGGCCTATCACTTGTCAAAATGAATTATGAACATGTAAAAGGTTTATAATTTTTCATGATTAATTTGACCTTGTAAACACAAGTACTATTGGTGCATGTATAGAAATGCTGGAAAAATTCATAGTACTAATTTATTTATGAACATTGAAAATCATTGTTATAAGAGTGACTAATATATTATTGAATTAATTTTTAAAAAATTATGTTTTTTAATTTATTTTTCAAGAATAAATCTCTTAATTTAATCTCTCAATTATTTTCTTTCAATTAAAATAATCTTTTTTAACAAATAAAACTTGCAGTTACTTAATAAAGTTACTAATGTGGTATAAATAGAAATCTACATAGTTATTAACTCATAACTTCAACTTATTCAAATATTATTTTTTCTCAAAACTACATCATATTGGTAATTACTTGGCTTTATGAAATTTATCTAAACAATGTCATTTCAGTGTAAAATGCCTTCTAGTTAAATATAGATGAAGAATTAGTAGTTGTGTCAACTCTTGTTTATGCTTAACTAAAATACATTTTTTGCCTTTTTAGCATTGTAAGAATTTTATTTTGGTCCATCTAGTTTGAACTTTTAAATGAGTTAAGATTGTCCCTCAACATTTAAAAATAATGTAATTAAATCCTTTTATCTTAATCTTGTTGATATAATAATAATAATAATGTTGTAGTTGCAAAGAATGTGTAGCAATTCAAAGCCATTAAAAACTATCAAGTTAAGATAACACCAACAAACACATTAAATATAAATACATTATTCCAATGATCTAAGTGAACTCACTTGACCATCTTTGAAAATTAAACTATTTAATAGACTTTTTCTTGCCATATCTAATGCTTATTGTTAAGATTTAAGAAAGAAATAAGAGGAATATATATAGATAAAGAAAGAAAGAAAACAAAGAAGAAGCAATAATCCCACATGCTTGTAATTGGTGACACAACTAACTAGGTTTTTTTAGAAGGAAGAGAACATTATTATAATTAAAAAAAGAACATGTGAGTAATTCTCTTATTATATGAGCTAACTCCTTTGAATAATCACCTATCATATTAGGGAATTAACATAATATTAGATTATAAATAACATAAAAAGTGGCTTTGAGGCATAGTATAATCTAATTACTTTCGGTATGATTTTTGTGGGATTTTTTTCTAAATCCACTGAGTTATTAAGGAGAAGAGAGATCTAACAAGTGTTGAGTACATAATAAAAAGGACTACAAAAGCCAAGTCCAAGTAAGGCATACTATACAATTAAGGCTTAATCATTACCTAAAACAAATTGTTTTAACTATGGATTTTTCAAAATTTAACTGTGGTTTAAACCACCACTAAATGGCTTCACTATAATTCTCCAAACTGTAGCAGATAAGTTCATAGTGATAGATTTAGCTATGATTTGAAGCAATCACAGTTAACCCCATGATTTAGTTACGGATAAACTAACGACAGTTTGTTAACTGTAGCTAAACCACATGGTTTAGCCAAATCGCAATTAAACCATAGGTGTTGCAAATGTTTTAGTAGCATTTTAATTATTATTTTTTAAAATCTAATAGCCTCTACATTAATTGACTTATTTATAATAACAATTTTACAAATTTATACAGTTATTCAATCACAATTTACTATTAAAATTCAATTACAATAGTAATTTTTTATAGATTTAATCTTAAGTTATCATTGAAATTCAAATATAGTCAATTATAATTAGAATTTAAATAAAAATTAAAATACTAAACTAATTAGCCTTGCTAGATAAGTTTGGCGATTGAGCTACAACTCTAAATTTTCCACTCTCTTAATTACTTAGTGCTTAAATGTAAAAATGAAATGAATAAGTAACAAATTACAGATCGTATAAAGTAAGTATTTATTCATTAAAGTTTAATCTTTTTTCTTATATATGGTAGTTCATAAATTTCTCTAGGTGACTAGGCCCCTGTGCTCAGCTTCTTATAAAGTAGAAGATAAATATTATAACATCTTATATTACATAAAAATTTTAGTTATAATGTTTACCAACATCTTTTACTATTTTAGTTTTTTTTTTGGGCAAGACTATTTAATTCACTAGTGTGGTGAATTATCTATTTTCTCTTATTTTTATATTTTTCTACATGATCGCAAATACAATAAATATATTAATCAAGAATGCTAAAAATATGGAAAAAAAATTTGTCATTACCAAAGTCCTCGAATTGAGTTGGTTCTAAATGTATAATGTCCATTCCTTCTTTAGAATCCTATCGAAAACCATTTGTAATACTTATCTCTTATTCTTGTTCCATCTTATCTTTTGTCATACAAATTCTTTCTCTCCTGCCTCCACTTGTCTCTTATAGATTGAAGACCCTACTTTTTATGTCTATCATCAACTACAAAATGTGTTTGTAGCATAAAATGTAATTGTTAATTAATATGGATGAATATGAACGAATCATGAAAAAGTTCAATAATCAATGTGCTATCTATATAGTATTCATATAAATGTCATTCCTATACTAAAGGGAAACATTCATCCAACTCAAGTAGCTAATGGGTTTGCAAAGTTTTTCATAACATTCCATAAGAAAACGTCAATAGTCCACCTCCCTCTCTAATGTGTTAGACTTGCTCATTCTAGTGAACAAAAACTCTGTGGCCTTCAAAAAGGAGCCAAACCCCTTGAGAAGTTAAACTTATAGGTCTAACTTGTCTTACCTCATTTGTAGAAGTAAAGTTAATGGATTCAAACTTAAATTAAATGATTTCAACACATTGAAGGATTTTGTTCTACTTAGCCTAGATTTCAACTATCCAATTTCTTTTCTTATCTCGCCATGCAAGCTTACTAGCTTATTAGTGTTCCTTTTCCTTTTTATTGGTGAGGAAGTCATGAATGTTATCAAAGTTTCATGATGAACTATAAATACATCATGGATGATGTAATTCACAGGGTTATCCCTACAAATCTATTATTCTCTCACTTATGGCTTTACTGGATGTTTTGTAAGAGGCTTTTCTTTATCATAGATCTCCTTGTGCATGACTCAAAAAGTGCACTCTTGTGAAAATGATTTAACAATTAAGTCGTACATACATTTTCTTTGATTTGCCATTTCTTAAAGTTACACTTTGGACATGACATATTATTTCACCCTTCATACTCCCTTTGGCAAATGAGACATCTAAAAATTCATTGGATCCTTATAAAGATTCTTAGGTATTTTGACACTTAACTATTTAATACTTATCCATTTTTGAAAGACAATAAATTTATATAATATGGATCAACTCAAAAATTGGTAAGTAGTTTTTATATTAAATAAACTAAAAAGACTCTTAGTTTGTTGACCACAATATTATATCTCTCAAAAGTTTCAACCCACAATGTTATATCTCTCAAAAGTTTTAGGCCACCTAATTATATCTCTTGGTTTGTTTGGCCACCACACATAGTTAGTACATCTCATGCTTTTTAAAATGCTTCCTCTTCAAATTTCCCAACTAATATATATAGACCTCACATATATGTGTTTTTATTACTTTTACACTTAAGGAATATAAAAAGAGATGTTTTCCTTATAATTAATCAATATTCCTCAAACACTCATATGAAACTAGGTTGATTATGCAAAATTTACCATCCACCAAACTCATTTACATATATCCTCTTTGCAGCGAACTTATTTGCATTTCAAATTTAAATAAAACACGTTGATTATACTTTGAATTCTATAATACTTTATTATAAAAAATGGTGATATTATATCTAACAAAAATATTTTATCTAAAAATGTAAATTAATTTTTAAATAAAAGTTGTGAATATTTTTTTAATAATATGTGACCCTAAATATATGTTGTTCAAAGAAAAATCATCTTCAACATTGCCATCAACCAGTATAGAGAAAGGGACATGAAAACCTACTAATGGGACTAATGACGGCGAGTTGAGAAGGACGGCAACTTTCTTGAACAGAAAATCGTGGATTCAAAGCACGAATGGGGGGATGGCTAGCTCCTACAATGGCTGTGGGGATGTACCTGTCAAAGTCCTTTGTCATCTTCGTGGTCAGCAGTGCGGCAATGTGATTGAAAAGAAAAGTGTGAAAATGAAGAAATTTTATGCAGCGCTAATATGCAAAGGGTTGACTGCAATTGGGCAAAACCGCTGTTAAGATTATGTCCTAACCATGGTTTGGTAAAATTGAGGTTAAGATTATGTCTTAATTGCAGTTAAGACATATGTCCTAATTGGGATTAATGCAATCAAGTTAGAACATAGAATTAATAAAGTTCTCTTACTTGCATTTAAGGAACCATGTCGTAGCACATAATTTTTAGAAATAAATTATTGTTTTGGTCCTTTAATTTATGTTTAATTTGATTTTTTTAATTTTAAATTTGTGCCATATTTATTTATTTTTATTATATATATTGACGATAATTTTAAAATTAAAAAATTATGAAATCATTATAAAACATTTAAAAAAGGTAAAAAAAATTATTTTGTAACATCAAATAAATTTAAAGAATGAATATGACAGTAATTAAAACATATGAAAATTTAATAATTAAATCAAAATAAAAAGCAAATTAAAATATTAAAATAATAATTAAACCTAAGTAGAAAAAATGAGAAGCAGAGACAAAGTGTCACAGCGGTTGCCCTTATGGTCTGGGCTAAAAAGGAAGGTGATAAAAGCTATATTTATGGAAGGGTAAGAACTTAAGAAGCCGTAAAGTCGTAGTGATGGAAACAAAATAGGCTGTGGGGATAAACTCCAAATTAAGAAAAAAAGCCACTTTTAGCAGAAAGCGAGTGACTCATCGAACGTGTCTTAAATGTATAGAAAAATTATTTTAAGACTTTAAATTAAAAATATTTATATTAAAGATTTTAAATTTTAAATTATTTTTAAAAATTTTAAATTATTTTTAAAAATTAAAATTTTCTAAGAAATTTATAATTAAAAACCCAAAATTAAAATTTATTATCATATATTTTTTTAAATAATGTTAAATTTTAAAAATTTTTAATATAAATATTTTTAATTAAAAATTATAATTTTCTCGAAATGTATTTTGATTCCCGCACCACTTGCACCTCCTTTCGTATTCGTTCGTGGCCCATCTAACCCAATAATTATAAACGACTTTCCAATCTCGCTCTCATGCCCACACATTTAAAAAAAAAAAATTTCAAGTGAAGTTATTCTTCTTATAAGTGTTTAAAAAAATAATTAAGATTTAAACCCGAACTTTTTAGTTCTTTTTCACTTAAACAAATTTTATCTCTATTTTCTATGAAGTTAATTTTTTTAAGTACATAAGTTGAAATTCATATTTTAAAAAAATATATAAAATGTTTTTTATTATTGAATTTTAATATTTATGCTGACTTAATATTATAATATTTTTTTGTCTTTGACAATGATACTTAAAATTTTGAATAGAAACAAAGATTAAAAAAATTTGTAAATAAAAAAATAAATTGGATATTCTTACTTTAAAGAATAATAAAATAAATAAATAATATTAAATAATGACTGTAAAATTATAATAAATATTATATAGAACTTTTTTTTCTTTTTTTTATTTGAATTTCAAACATGTCCTTATATATATATATGTATATATATAAAATAGCATATAATATCAAAAGTATAAGATAATATGATGCTAGAGATTTTTATGTTTGATATGACATTTGGTTGATAAAATTAAACTTTTGAAATAAATTAATAATTTATTTTTTAAAAAATTACTTTTCTTTATCAAAATAAGTTGACTTGATCAATAGAAAACAATGATAAAATCTTTATATTCACTCATGAATTTAGTCCTTTGATTTGTTATTTTAATTAAAATGGTCATTCTTGTTAAGCAAAATTTCATTCACTTATCAGACTAGTTTATCTACTTTAACTTTTTTCGTTGGTACAAATTATAATATTCAAGATATTAAAATAACATATAATTAAACACATTAATAAAATTTAGTAGACATTGAAAAGAAAATTTAATAATAAAAATTAAATAAATTTTTAATACTTGAGAGCCATAGAATAAAATAATTTAATGAAAGATTAAATATCAAATAAAATAGTGAAATAAATTACTCTATTTCTATCACAAGTGTTCAAAATCCAAAAGACGAAGGAAGGGCTAAGGAAGCAAGGTGATTAGAGTGGAAGGGGGAATCTTGGATGAAAGTGATGCAAAGATTGCATCTAAGATGCTTAGCATCCGTTGCCATCGAACTCTTGCATTATAAAAGGAAAAAAAAAAGGACTCACAATCAATATCTCTTTTATTATATTATATGTTTGTCTTTTCGGTTGATATTTTGTATGTGTGAAAATTTAATTTAGATTCTTTATTACTCAATGCATTATTCTATTGCAAGAAGATAAAAAGAGAATGATATAAAAAAAAAGAAGAAAATATTTATAAAGTTTAATTTTTTTTAAATCACTCTTCCAGATAATTAGGAGAAAATTCAAACTCATCAAAATTCCATATTTGTGCACAAAATAAATGAAGAAGTGCCACTAGCTTGTGTTTATTTACTCAAGAAAGGCTAACCTGTACTTCTTAAGCTAGCATCATTGTATTGCAAAATTTTTGTTATCTCTATTTATTTATTTTATGAACTTTTTTATCATTAAATTATACTCAGTCATAAGACGAAATAGAAAGATGATATCACATAAGAACCCAATTATGATATTAAAGTTAACGCACTTCACTAATAAATTTCATCTTCACTACATAAATAACAATTCAAATATATATAGTGCTCCTTATCGTTATTCAATAAATAACCCATAACAATTTTGCTAGTCAAATATCCCCACTAGAGTACATATATGTAATTATAATAGAAGAGAGCATTGACATTTGACATGGACATCTTTAATATCAATTTATCGGTTAATCATGCAATGTATGTCATTCTTGAGTCTTGATCGTATCAAACCAAATCTTACTTGTGGGTATCATGGTGACTTTTCGATTAAAAAAAATTTCAAAAGCAAAAAACTTGAAAACTTTTTTTTTTCCAAAATAATTGTGACTTCTTTTTTTAAAAGACATTGTTATTGTCAATTTATATATATTGATAAATATTTGTTATTTTTTATTATTGATCCTTATTTATTTAGAGATAAATTTTTAAAAATAACATAAAGAAACTGTATATATACACTGACTATTAATTAACACATTTAATTAAGTTGAGATGATTTTTTAATAAATTTTTTATTTTTATAAAGCTAAGATAATTTTTTATATAAATAAATTAAAGAGAATTGAATTATAGTTAAAAACGCAAAACCTTGTCACTAAAATCAAATTTTACCAAGTTATATTATTGAGTAATTTTTGCATATTTGAAATGCATTAATATCTATTTAATTAACATCATTAATAATTAGAATAAATGTAAATATCTTTATCCAATTATTAATATTACTATCACTTAAACACAATACCTATATACATGTATATACACACTATAAACACTATAAAATTTCACAATGATCATATCTCATTCATATCTGTCTTGTATGCTTAAAAAGTATATAGATTAGATTATATTTGACGATACTGAAATCTGGAAATGGTCCTTTTTCACTCTTCAAAAGGAAAGAAACAGAGAGCAAAAGGTCACCATCAGACTCAAACGCTTGACACTGACCCTCAGTGGGCACGGCATCTCTTCTCTCTCATTCACCATGAAAGACTAGCACTTGAGAAAATTCATCAAAAAAGAAGAGGGCATATAGAATAGCAATGCCATAGGATTAGGAATAGGGAGATCTTCCTTCTTGAGAGAGAGGAGGAGCATAGAATCTATGCTCACCATGTGTCTGATTCAAGGCCAAAGAGAAGGGGGGGTCCCACACCAACTACAGAAAACCACAGCATCATAACCCCCAAACATCATCCATCATCTTCTGCCACAACACCCACCACGATCATCAACCCCAACAATCTTGCTCTCTCCCTCTCTCTTTTACTCTGCTTCTTCCCTTGTCTTGGCGTACTTGCTCCAATAATTTATCCTGTCTACTCCTGATGATGAAGTAAACTCTCTATTTTGAACATTTTTTTATTACCTCACTGCAAAAAGTCCAAAACCAACTGCTTCTTCGCCTACTAGGAGTGACAACACAGCATATATAGATACATATAAATAAAGGGTATATATGCTCGCCGGCGATGCCGACGCCGGTCAGCGCAGCGAGGCAATGCTTGACGGAGGAGGCGGCGCGCGCTCTGGATGACGCAGTGGCGGTTGCTCGCCGCCGCAACCATGCACAGATAACTTCGCTTCATGCTGTCTCTGCCTTGCTCGCCTTGCCTTCTTCGTCCCTCCGGGACGCCTGCACACGCGCGCGTAGCTGCTCCTATTCTCCGCGTCTCCAGTTTAAAGCTTTGGAGCTCTCAGTGGGTGTGTCTCTCGACCGATTGCCCACCACTAAGGCCCCCGAGGACGACCCTCCTATATCCAATTCACTCATGGCCGCTATCAAGCGATCCCAAGCGAACCAGAGGAGGCATCCAGAGAGCTTCCATTTGCTACAGATGCATATTCAGCAACAGCAAGCGGCCTCGTTTTTGAAAGTGGAGCTCAAGCACTTCATCCTATCGATTCTCGATGATCCGATTGTGAGCAGAGTTTTCGGGGAAGCTGGTTTTCGAAGCTGTGACATCAAGCTTGCGTTGTTCCAACCGCCTTTAGCGCAAGCTTCTTCGCGATTCTTCCGGAGCCGTTACCCACCTTTATTTCTGTGCAATCTAACGAGTTCGGAAATGGATCGTCCAAGTTTCAACTTCCCTTTCATGGACAATCCTGGATACGAAGAAGTAGATGAGAATTGTAGAAGAATTGCCGAGGTTCTTGTGAGGAAGACTAAGAAAAATCCCTTACTGATGGGTGTTTACGCTATGGGTGCTCTTAGGAGATTCACAGAGACTGTACAGAGAGGTCGAGCGGGTATGTTTCCTGTTGAAATAGCTGGGCTGAATATAATTTGCATTGAGAAGGAGATTGCTGAGTTTTTTGTTGAAGGTGGAAGTGAAGAGAAGATGGGTTTGAAATTTAAGGATTTGAGTCGTGCTGTAGAGCAGTGCTCAGGTCCTGGCATCGCTGTGAACTTCGGAGAGCTTGAAGCATTCGTGGGGGATGGTGTGCCTGGTGCTGCTGTGAATTTTGTTGTCTCACAATTGACAAGCTTATTGGAGATTCATGGTGGGAAATTCTGGTTGGTAGGCATGGCAGGAACTTCTGTTATATACTCCAAGTTTTTAGCTATGTTCCCAACTGTAGAAAAGGACTGGGATCTGCATCTGCTGACCATGACATCTGCTACCCCTTCAATTGAGGGACTATACTCTAAATCGAGGTGGGTTCTCTATCTTATGTTTTATTGGTTAAAATTTGTACTTATCTGGGGTTAAATGAATTAAATATAAAACATCTCTAAATGGGAAACATGGGCTTATTTGGAAAGAAAAACTAGACTTGTAACTCAGGTTTATGGCAAATTAAGTATATCATGAAATTTTGACCACTGAATCGTCTTTATTGTAGGATTCTTTCACATATTTCGCGACTTATTCTTGAGATTCAAATGCCTTTTTGGTTTTCTTTATCCTCCTAGTCACTTCTTTGCTCTGTCTTATGCTTGTTTTTGTGGATTTAGAACTTAATGAAGTTCATGATTGAAAATTAGTAGTTTAGTACACTTTCGAGTACAGTGCTTGATATGTTAGAAAAATTATCCACACGTATTTTGTTTTAAATGTATTGCTTGGAACAAGTAACAGCCGCTCTTGGCTGTTCTTGATATGCTAAATTAATCTGTCTGAAAGGATTCCTCTAGGAACAGAGCTATTGCTTTGAATGTTTTGTTTTATCGGGTTTAGGCCAATTGCATTCATGCCTTCTCTTCTTTTGGCCCTAAACAGTTTTACTTTTTATTACTGTGATCTATAATCTTGGCAGCTATAGGCACTTTATGAGATGCATTTATGAAGCCCAATCAGTGCCTATTTGTGATGTGCTTGTGTTGACCAATATGTGCCATCACTGCCATTATTTCAACCTGCAGTCTTTTGCTGATTGCGGTAATTAATGCAATCTTTAACATATTTCATTTAAATTGATGATGCTTAAGTCTCTTTCACCGTGTACATTTTAGCATCTGACTTTTTTTGTGCCTATTGGATCTCACAGTATCCTGCTCATGATAAACTTACAGTTTGATGGGGTCCTTCGTGCCATTTGGTGGTTTCTTTTCTACACCTCCTGAATTTAAAAGCCCAGTAAGCTGTACAAATCAATCTTCTGCCCGCTGTAAAGCATGCAATGAAAAGTATGAACAAGAAGTTGCTGATATTTTGAAGGTAGGTCCTACAACTCCGTCATCTAGTTACTCAACAAGCTTGCCTTGGTTGCAACAGGTTAATGTGGGTACAGATAAACGATTGGATATTGCAAAGGTCAGTTATGATCAGTAAGTCTTAGTTTTCCTTGCCCAATTCATGCAGAGACATTCACATGCGTGCACACACACTTTTTAAAAGACAGAGAGTTTGGTTATCGGTGGTGCTTAATCCATGGTAGGAGCAATTGCTGTACTGACCCACAAAAGTGATTCACAGGGTATGCAGTGACAATGCTAACTTTCCTACCCCGGTAGAAGTAGAAGAAAAAGAAATATATGGTCTAACATCTGGAGGGGAAGTTGGCAATAAGTATGTTGTCTGTGGCAAACCAAATAAAATAGCAGCATATCTCTTGGAAAAGGGAGAAGATGCAAGAAGAGGGGGAAGATATCAGAAGAAATAGAGGGAGAACTCTGAAAAAAATATTTCTTATTATTTAAGGTTAGGTGCCTTTAAGTATAACTGCTAAGGGCCATATATAAAGCTCTTAATCCTAATATTAATAAAAGATAACTTTTAATAATAAAGATAATATTAAATCCTGCCAAAAAGATATATTTTGGCCTATTATTAAAACTAATAATAAAATAAAAATACTAGAGATTAAAATATATCTAAATTAGAGTTTTCTACGCCTAGAGTAGACTTTCCATAATTTCCTATCATCTTGGCTTTTGATAATTAAATTGAGGGATGTATCAGAGATGTTTGTTCAGATAATGGATTTCTGGACTGAATGGTATTATTGGCTTTTCTGAAAAGTTGTTTAGGACAAGAAATCATATTATACATTAAAAAGTATATTTGCCATTATAGTTAGCTTTGATCTTAACAGTGGCATCTGTAATTTTGAAAGAACTTCCTTCATGGTGAATATCAGGAAATGAGAAAATCATTCAATATAAGAAATCATACTGAACAGTTGTAATTCTTGAATTTTTTTTTTTGGGCCAAGAAAATGATATTGTAAACTGTATGTGTGTATACATTCACATGAAGAGCTGCAAGTATTTTTTTTTTTTCCTTTTTTTCCCTTTGTGTATATATACTTCTTCCCCCATCCCTTTTTTTTTTTTCATTTAAATTATGGATCTCCCGCTACCAGTAATAATGTTTTGCATCACATGCCATACTTCATTGATTGAATTGTGAATGTATTTATTTAAGGATGTACTTCATCATCCAGTGCAGACTAATGAGGAATTCACAAGTTTGAATTCTACTATCTTGGGATTGCAAAAGAAATGGGCTGATACTTGTCAACGGCTTCATCACAATGGATCATTGCCTGAATTCAATATATCCCAAACAAAGTCTCAACTTCCCTCTCTTGAGGGCTTACAATTTGGTTTGGGTTTTAGGGAAAGCAGCCGTAAAGATCTATCACTCGATCGAATCCAATATTCTAATCAGAGTCTCTACATGCCTAAAGAGTTACGTAGTATTTACCCATCAAAACAGATATTACGAGTTTCTTCTGATGCTTCTTGTATTAATAGTGGAACTGACCAGGGAGCAGAAGTTTCTCTGAGTCAGCAAACTGACGTGCAGAACCCCTGGGCTGCCCCGTCCCCTGTGGCCAACATGAGTCTGGTGGACCACAGATCATCTTCCTCCCTTACTTCTGTGACCACGGATTTGGGATTGGGAACGCTATATACATCAGCAGCTCAGCAGCCAAATACCCCAAGAGTACGAGATGATAGAGAGAGTGTTCAGCACGTGTCGGACTCCATTTCAACTGATTTTGATGCTGTGAACGAAAATACTTCACACCAAATTGCTCAATCTTCTTCTTGCTCTGGTCCAAGTTTGGAAGGGATATTGGATTCAGTAGATTTCAAGTCACTTATTCAGCTTCTCACTGAAAGGGTTGGCTGGCAAGATGAGGCCATATCTGCTGTCAATCGAACTTTGTCCCTCTGTAGATCTGGCGGTGGAAAGCATAGTGGCTCACATGCTAGAGCAGACATATGGCTTGCTTTCCTTGGACCTGATAGAGTTGGAAAGAAGAAAATTGCTTCAACACTTGCGGAGATAATATTTGGAAACGCAGAAAGGCTAATCTCTGTGGATTTGAGTTCCCAGGACAGGGGCTACCCATTAAACACGGTTTTGGAATGCCAAAAATCATTTTATCATGATGTGCGCGGGAGGAAGACCGTTGTGGACCATATCGCTGGGGAGTTGAGTAAACAACCCCATTCAGTTGTGTTTCTTGAAAATGGAGATAAGGCTGATTTTCTGGTGCAGAATAGTTTGCTCCAGGCAATAAAAACAGGTAAATTTCCAAACTCACACGGCAAGGAAATCAGTGTCAATAACGCAATCTTTATTGTAACCTCAACTGTCATTAAAGGCGAATGCTCTTTCCTTTTGAAGAAGGAGCATATGTTTTCTGAGGAAAGAATCCTCGAAGCCAAAAGATGTCAAATGGAGTTATCACTTGGACATTTTTCTGGGGATGACATAAGAAGCAGTGGCACAAATGTTAGGGTGACACTGAGAAAAGAGACCTCCAAACCAACAATTCTAGATAAAAGAAAATTGATTGAAAGAAGTGACTCCATAGAGCAAGCGACAACATGCAAGGTACAGAAACAGGTCCTAGAGCCATCAAGATCCTATCTGGATTTGAATATGCCTCTCCAGGAGGTTGAAGAGGACTGGCTAGGTGATTTCTGTGGTCAAATTGATGCCAGAGTAGCTTTTAAGCCATTCGATTTTGATGCACTTGCTGAGAAATTTTTAAAAGGCATTAGCATACAGTTTCAAAGGACATTTGGATTGGGGGTTAAGCTGGAAATTGATTATGAAGTCATGGTACAGATACTAGCAGCCGCTTGGTTATCTGACAAGAAGAATGCTGTGGAGGATTGGGTTGAAAATGTACTTGGCAGAAGCTTCAATGAAGCCCTGCAGAAATACCAACCTGATCATCATTTCATGAAACTAGTTATCTGTGAAGGAATTTTTGTCGAAGAGCAAGCTCCTGGAGTATGCCTTCCAGCTAATATTAACCTGAACTAAATTTTTGCTCACCATGTATTAGTGTAATTACGTGTAAAACTTAGCTTTCAGGATATAGTCAGTAAATCCCCCGATTTTTTTGTGGTCATTTGGTTGTAAGAAACTATGGTAAAAGAATGTATAATCCTTAGTTTTGGTATATCACTAACATGCATATTTTTTGTTTGATTTTTGTATATCTATTCACTCTTCTCTATTTTGCAATCTCTCCTTGAAACTCGATTTGCCCATATGCCCATATATGTATTTGCAGCTCATTCATGAGAAAATGCACCCTGCGAAGAATAATGTAGTTCTGAATAGAGAAAATACACGCCTGGTACGTTGTTCAGCCGATAATGAAAGGGTTTAAAAAAATTATAAAAATATTTATTATATTTTTATAATTATTATTTAACAATATTTCTTATTATTTTTTTAAAAGCAAAAATATTTTGATTATTTTTTATTTTAATTATCTATTTTTTTCTCTTTATTTTCTTAATCTTCTTATTGGGGCATCAAAAGTAACTAAGAGAAGTTGGAATTCAAGTTTACTTTCTAAGGCATAAAAACAAGAACGGATTGGCTCATGTTTGAGTGTGAAAATGAGCTACTCATGTTAAAGGCATCCACATTGTTCAATCGATCCAATGCATCCCGTTGCGTCATGTCATCTCCCAATATATGAAGCGGAGCATTTATTCATCTCTCTTTTTTCTTTTTTTTTCTCTTGTTTTCAGATACTACCTACACCATCCAACGTGTCTGCAACCACGAACATGTCACTCATCCCACGCCTGCCTCCTTGTTGCTACTTTAGTTTTGGCTTAAATCAAAAAGCCATTTTCACCTCTAATTTCAAGATGAGGTTCCCTTCCATCCATCAGCCTCTGTTCCCTTACTTCATATTTGGTATTGAAAGCATAGATTTCCTTCGCATCATCAAGCTTCAATGAGATTAGGTGCTAGTTCCATTGACAGCTAGATCAAGTTTTGGTTCGATGGATTCTGAAGCTAAGATTTTCGGCCATGGCTTTTGGAAGTATGATTCCACCCAATTTCCAACCTTCCTTCTATTTGTAATCTTCAATAATATTAGGATATTGATTTCATTCCTTTTGTCTTCTTCTTCTTCTTCTTTCAAGCTATTTGGCCATTGAAAGGGGTTGCATACCCATGACTTCCATGGCTACAAATTGATGGAATTTTCATAATGGGTTTGCATACCCAAATGCTGGAATTTTAATTACCTGCAATAGCATCAATTCTGCTCCATCAATTTGGCTTTGGAGCAATTGAAAAGGATGCATAAAAAAGGATCCAGTCTGAATAGTAAGACCTTTAAGATTCTTGTAAAGGGTCTTTTGGCAAAAAGTCGAGTGGATGAAACTATTTCTATTCTAGACCAAATGCTTAAACTCAGGTATGTGCTAGATTTAAGTTTTTATACCTGCTCCATACCTCTCTTTTACAGGGGAAATAATGTACAGGAGGTATAAAGTTGTTTGAAATGATGAAAGCTGCTGATTTTATGCCTGATTCTTTCATTTATGGGTTTCTTGTAGTTGGCAACTGTAGATTGAATAATATGAAGATGTAATGGAATTGTTTGGTCGAGTTTGTGCCAGATGCTGGCTTTTGGATTTTACATCTTATTTTGAATTAGTTGAAAGCCTACATGATGTTAACAAAACTAAAGAGACCAACGAAATCTTTTAATACATGGTTATAAAAAGATGCTCACTCGATTCCTTGTCCTTCTACAAGTTGATTAAGTGTGTATGTAACTCAGGCTATGGCAGTTAGCTTATTATCTAGTACTTCTTGTCCAATTGCTACCCACACTACTATGATGGAATTTTTAAAGTAGGTTTGCATACCTAAATACTGGAATTTTAATTACCTACAATAGCATTAATTCTGCTCTATCAATTCTTTCTTCTTAAGATGGATTTGTTTGCATCAGATACCAATTTCTGAGCCTTGTTCGATTAGCATTATTATGATGGCATTAACACTTAGTGGCATTATTATGATGGTATCTGAAAATCTAGTGTGGTAATTGATAAACAAATACATTTAGCTAATTTGTATGCATACAGTTACTTAATTGATAACTAGTTTGTATGGTAGTTTGTTTTAGAATATTGCTATACTGATTTTTTTTCTTATTCCTAAATGTTTTCTACGTACTGGTTGTTTTTGCTTTGCCTACAGTTGATTAAATGGTCTTGCTTTTTGCCTGGTTTATTTTTCAATATCATATTTTTATGCTTTATAGATTCCCTTGTGAGGCAAACATCAGTAACACTCTGAGAAGTGAAAAAAAGCCAATGAAAAAAATATTAGAAGACTTGAAGCAATCTATTAAAAAAGCAAATGAAAAAAAAAGTGGTAATGAAGCAATTTTTTGAAAAAACTAATGAAGAACATGTTGAAGCTAATAAAAACAATGAAGAAAAAGTGGCAATGAAGAAAAAGCAATAAGTACTAAATAAATATAGGATAGGAGTGGCAATGTTGTATGATTTAACTTGCATACAAAGTGGCAATGTTGTCCTAATTTGAGGCTATACATTACAAGTATAAAAATGTAATAACTTTGTTTCTTCAATGTAATATAGATATTTCTTTAATGAAACAAAAATTATTGAATTGACTTGCAAGTATAAAACACATCATTGTTTTTTCAATATAATTACTTTTGGTTGCTGATATGTGTAATATCATCATAGAGGCCTGTTAGTTCATGTGATTGTTCAGGATAATCAAATGATGACTATATTACATAAGATAAAAAAAATTAGACCATGACAAAAACAAAATATTGCTTTGTAAAAGTATTTAAAATCTAAAAGATAAAAAAGATCGCTTTGTAATCTTACCAATAAGAAACTGGTTTAACTAGTATTACTGAATTGACTTGTTGGTGTTTGAGATATTATACACAATGATTGGTTTAAAGATGTTTCATTGTCCTACAAAGAAAACAAAATTAATTTTATGAATTACAAAATGAAACAAAAGAAGTAGAATAACTTATTAGGGACAATCATAACTTCATTTACCATTGCTTCTTGACTTTGGTGAACATAGGCACTTAAAGAGAGTATTTCATATTGTACTTGACTTAAACCAACTTTGTTACCTTATAAGGAAAATGAAAATTAATATACTATTTAATTACAACATAAACATGAATTACAAAGCAATAATCTTGATCTTTTGGATTTTGAAATGCTTATAAAGTAGTCTCACTAAATTCTTTGCTTGGTGGAAGAAGTAATGCATAAGGTGTTGGCGGTCCTGAATAAGATATTCCTACTTGTATTTGAACTCTTGTAGCTAATCTTCTCGTAAGTAAATGCTCAAGACAAGAATTAATGCAGTTTTTATTCTTCAAATAGATTATCTTCTTGAATCCCTTTGGGATTGCTATGCTATCACTTGTCAGTAATGTGGTAACATTGCTATCATTGTCCAAACTCCTTCTTACCTTACAGAGCTTTGTTACTTGCTTACTTAGTTCCTTCACGACCTTATTTACCAACAAAAATCCTTTTGGAAAGTCAAAAACCTCAGCTACTAATTTAATTAATTTGGGATAGAGCAATCAATATTGATGTGTGCTATCAAGCCTAGGATCTTTTCAACCTCCTTCCCTTTGACATGATATACCACACCACTTTTTGCTTATTTTGTCCACTTTTTTAGTATATAATAATTAGGAAGGACTTTAACATCTATGATATCAAATACTTTTAAGGCATTATAGCACAATATACCAAATGACTTAAACTTCTTACAATTACAGGAAATTGACTAGGTGTACAAATTAAATGACACTGTGTATTCTCCCTCTTAACGGAGCATAGTAATAAGATACTCAAACAATGGTTGACTTTCATTTCTATGTTTTATACATGCAATATACATTAAATCAAACTCTTCTTGGAATAAGTCAAAGATAAGGGTGGTGTAAATTTGAGAAAGCTGTCGCAACATAAACGATTTCTCACTTCTCAATCTTGGTATTTTTTGTTGTAAATCAAATTCACACTTCAATTCATTGTATCATTTGTCCTCCATTACTTGTTTAAAGTGCTTAAAGAATTAAAGGATATCCAAATCTAGTTTTACCTAATTGTTGAAGTCTGAATTAAGGCTTTTCACTAAGTTGTGCACTTCGCATACTAAGAGTGACAACTTTCTTTATATAACAAGTTGCCTATTTCTCCTTTATGCTATAAACCAATTTCAACTATGTGTAATCATGAACATTATTTTTTTATAGCAAGCTACTCCATGTCACCTCAAACATATCTTCTCATTATGTCCATATATGCATCGCTTGAAGTCAGTTAAGAAATAGGATCCCCTTTTCATTAAATTGCTTAGGTGTTTATTACCATTTTGCATTAAGTGCTATATGCATAATTTATGTGATATCTTTGGCATTACCTTTTGTAATGTTTTTGCCATTACTTGGTCTGGATCGGTAAAGATAATAAGAGGCTTTTTTTATTTGTATGCCTCCAAAAAGGTTTCAAAAAGCCATTTAAAAACTCTGCCATTTCATCACATAACAAAGCTACCCCCCAAACAATGCAAGCGGTATAAGTGCCTTGTTTATACTAATGTTTTTAAAACCGGACCGGTCATTGAACCGATGGAGGTGCTGATTCACGGTTCATTGGTCGAACCGTGGTCGAACCGGTGATAATTAAATATATTATTTAAAAAAATTTTATGTATTAAAATTTTAATATAACAAATAAATATTAGTAAATTTTAAATATTTGATTACTAATTTAACATTTCTTAAGATATTACAAAAATTAATGTTTGTTTAAAATAAAAATTATCTATGATTAAAAATTAAGAATATTTAATATTAAATTTTTAAAATTTCTAAATTATATTAAGATTCTACTTATTATTAAAAAATAAAATAATAAATAATAATTTTAGCTAAGTATCTTGATATTGAGAGCAATATTATTAAGAAATTGAACATGATAAAAAGTAAATATAAAAAATAATTAATTATACACATTTTATTTCTCTTTTATTCTCTTTTTTTTAAAAAAAAAATCATATTTCAACCCCCTCATCTTTTTTATTACCTTCTATTTTTAATTTGTCAAAATTATTTAAAATGAATTATTCTGTTATATAAAAAAATTAAAAAAAAAAGAAAAATTGCTTCAAACCGGTTTGACCGATTTTTTTATCCGATTTTTATCGGTTTTCACCGATTTTTGACCGATTTGACCGGTTCTTGACCGATTTTTTGCTTGACCGATTTTTCAACTCAATCGAACCAGACCAGGGACCGGTTCTCGGTCGAACCGGCCGGTCCAGTCTGGTTTTCCAAACATAGGTTTATACTATGTGTTGTGTTAAAGGACACTATGCATTAACCTAAATGACATTAGTTATCTGTTTATCCATATCTATTTGATAAGTATGGTAAAATGATGGATTATCCAATAATTGTCGTTAGAAATATTACAATAAAACCCTGACTTCCCCATACATCATGTTTCTTTGTCTCTTGACTCAAAGATAATTCTTTGCATCCAACTGTATATACCTCAAGTTAGCTCTTCCTCTTGCATGCTTACTCATTAACTTAAAAAATCTTCTTTGTTGAAACCCAAATTCTTCAGCCCAACTCAATGTCATAGGCTTGAACTTCGGTTATGTTATGTCGTGATGACAATATGTGAGTAGTTTTCGCAATATGAAGTAAGTGATTATATTTCTTAATAAAGACATGCACTTTATATTTTCCATTCACAAGCATAACTCTCATTCTTGCCACACAATTAGTCCTAGTTTCTAGCTGAGGGTTAGTTGTCATAGTATACCTTTTATCTTCTTGACAAATATCTTTCTTGCAACAAACATATCTACATAATGATATGGAGTCATCTTTATTTTTGTTGAAATACTATTTCCTAACTCCAAATCCAATTTTTTCAGTGTAATCAACCTAAAACTTCCATGCTAGGTCTAAACTATCAAATTTCATGCCTAATTTTGGCTTCTAATTAACCTCCATGTGAGTGTGCTGTAATAGTAGCTTCTTTTACAAATCAGATGCCATATATTAGAGATAAGTATATGAATAACAATTTTAACATGGAATATAATTAATTTTATGATTTAAAAGTGTTTGTTAATTATCTTAAACTATTAATTATTAATTATCATAGACATAGACAATAACTATGGCATCAAAATCTTACAAATGATTGTAATTAATTTTATTATTTAAAGTGAATTCCAATACTTATATATGAGTGTCTAGAACTACATACACATACAATATGTGTATTTTTTGTTCTCATGCATATGTAACACATATAATATTGAACATTTACTTATGTCCCTATGAGAGAATTACTTGTAATGAGACTGCATGTTAAAGTTGAAAAAATTATTTTTGCAAAAATAAAAGTAAGGAATACTAAGCTTTTTCAGCCTCAAGGTATAAGCTTCTCACCAATTTCATATTTAAGCTTTCCTACATGGGTTTCAAGAAAGAATAATGAATGAAAAATATAGGTTTCAAGATTCACATTTCAGGATATATGTTTGTTGTATCAATATGAATGAACACCAATTAGTTCTAAACTTCAAGAACAATACAACAACAAACTAACCTCTTCTACCTCCTAAATAAGTGTCACAAACCAACCTATATTGAAGCCTTTTGACAGATGCAAAACAACAATCGTGGAGTAGATAAATGGAATTAACTATTGCCAAGACAAAATGACAACTTCAGAAATGCACCAACAACTTAAAGGGATTGTTTAGAGAGAAAGGAATGTTTCGCACCAAATGCTTGTAGCGTCTCATATGGAAAAAAAGGAAGCTTCATTTAAGTTGGATGTGGGAAAAATGGCTTTTTAATATGAGCCATTGAAATATAGCATAGGAGAGGCAAGCGTGGGATGCATGGCACGTTTGTGGTTGCAGATGCATTGAATGGTGTGGATGCCACCCGAAAACAGGAAAAAAAAATAAGAGAGATGAAGAAACGATGCGTTGCATATATTAGGAGGTGATGTGGCACAACCAGACACATTGGATCGGTTGAACAATATAGAGCCCTCTAACATAAGTCACTCATTTTTGTGCTCAAACATGAGCGGATCCATTCCCCATAAGAACCAAAGCATCTAGTGATATAAAAAGTAGGAAGACTCAAACAAAGAATTAAAAAAAGATTAGGAAAAAAGGAAAGAAAAGAAAGTGGTAGAGCCCTATAATTAGTTGTCTAAACCTTAGAGTGTGAACAAACGTGAGAAAGAAATTAAAGGGCATAAAACAAATAAAAGAAAAAAAGGGAATAAGTAACAATAACTAAAGGTATGTAATATGCAAGTTGAGCTTCTACTTAAGGTTCTAACTTAGTGAGTGAATTGTGAAATTTGGGCTTTTAGATAAATTTGACTATACAAGCTTCATTTTCCTTTATTACCCTTGGCCAAACAAAAGTTTAGACTATGTAGACATTTTTCTCCTATGTGGATAAGAGCACATCGTCTTCTTGTATAAAATGACGTCATTTTGATTAGTTTAAAGGCAATATCTTCAGTCACCTTGGCCATTTAGATTGATCTTTATGCCTAAATGCCACCATTTTTTCATCCTTGTGCTCAAATCCTTTTTAGCCATCATTTTAATAGTGAACACCACAAGTTACAAGGCTTTTGAACACCTCAAAGCCACAGCTTTTAATAACAAACACCACCATTTTTTCCATTTCATCCCTGTGCTTAGATCCACATCACAAAATCTTAACCAAGTAAGCAATTAACTATTTGTTTGATTGATCTTTGCATTCAAGAAATAAGCTTGGGCATAAGATGGCATCATCACTGGTTGATCTTTGTATTTAGACAACAATTGATAAAGTGAGGCATTTAGGAAATGTTTGCAAAACTGATGCGTATTTGCTTGAATGAATATTGTTGAGGATTTTTTAGGGTTGATAGTTTTTATGTTTCATTTTTCGACTATATATTTGATTATTAAAAGGACTTTATTGAATGTGGCTTTTTTTGCTTAAGAACACCGATTGTTAGCTATGCTAATTAGGTAACATCTTTGCAAGCAAAAGTGAAGGAAGTGGTTGAGGCTAAGAATCAAGCAACTGCTTAAGTTAAGCAATGATATAAGAAAATATATGATTGTATGACCCTAAACATTTTTCTATTTTCTTTTGATACCTAGTTTAAGGAAAATATTCCTTTCTTTCCTTTTATTGTAGTTTCTAGTGAAATATTTTAGTATTTATGATAAAGCAGTGTTTGACTTCTTTTTTTTTAATGAATATGGATCCTGAATCCAATGGTCAATATATTTTGGTACATTATAGGTACCATAAAATTCTATTTAATCTAATTAACATTTCTAAACAACGACATGTTAATTCTTTTATAGTTAGTTGTTTACTAATTATTTAGTTAAATAGCATAGGCATGTAAGGCTATGCACTAAAGTTCCACCTTCAAGCAAAAGAAAATTTTGGGATGGAATGAGGCATGGTTACTGTTTTGCCTAGTAGAAGATCTATATTATAATATTGCATCGTGAAACTTGTATTATTTATTAAATATTGACTTATAAACATTTTTAAATTTCTTACAGTCCTAAAGTAAAAAATTTTACAACAATAAAAGTAAATGGTCTTGCATACTGTAATAATATGTGGCTATTGTAAGTATAGAAATATATGGGCTTTACATGTATAGAAATTAAACTCATGAACATGGTTCAGAAAATCAGACCGGACCGGCCGGTTCGACCGGTTCGACCGGGAACCGGTCCCTGGTCCGGTTCGGTTGAGTTAGAAAACCGGTCAAGTAAAAAATCGGTCAAAAACCGGTCAAAAACCGGTGAAAACCGGTAAAAAATCGGTCAAAAAACCGGACAAAAAACCGGTCAAACCGGTTTGAAGCATCTTTTGATTTTTTTTTTTAATTTTTTCTATATAACAGAATAATTCATTTTAAATAATTTTAATAAATTAAAAATAGAAAGTAGTAAAAAAGATGAGGGGGTTGAAATATGATTTTTTTTTTAAAAAGAGAATATAAGAGAAATAAAATGTGTATAATTAATTATTTTTTATATTTACTTTTTATCATATTCAATTTTCTAATAATATTGCTCTCAAATATCAAAATACTTAGCTAAAATTATTATTTATTATTTTATTTTTTAATAATAAGTAGAATCTTAATATAATTTAGAAATTTTAAAAATTTAATATTAAATATTCTTAATTTTTAATCATAGATAATTTTTATTTTAAACTAAATATTAATTTTTGTAATATCTTAAGAAATGTTAAATTAGTAATCAAATATTTAAAATTTACTAATATTTATTTGTTATATTAAAATTTTAATACATAAAATTTTTTTAAATAATATATTTAATTATCACCGGTTCGACCACGGTTCGACCAATGAACCGTGAACCAGTACCTCCACCGGTTCAATGACCGGTCCGGTTTTAATAACATTGCTCATGAACCATATAAAAGGACTCTAAGAGCAGCTTATTACTAGTAGTAGCATTCAACCATTTCTAATTTAATTCTTGGTGACTGTTTGGTTTCAATCAACTTTAGGTTTAACCACATACACAAAACATTTCTTTCTTTTTATAAAATATGAGAAATATCTTTAGAGACAATATATATGGTCACCGCAAAATTTACAAAATTCCTTTTGCACTAAAATTGTTTACAAAAACATAAGCAACCAAAAAAAAAATAACGATGCTAGTACTTTTGTGTGCTCATATAGGTATGCTACCATCTTTCTATAAAATTTTTGTCTTCTCACATATGTTTGTTATCATTTTCTGCTCCTTTAACCTATATTTGTATAGAACTAGAAAAGGCAAGAAGGGAAGACAAAGCAATGAAGCATAAGGAGTCTGCATTCATAGAAAAAGGAAGATAAAGCACAAGGAGCCAAAAGAACCATTTGAGATGTAAAAGAAATGTAGCATTTGAGATCCTAGGATAGAAAGCAATGAATAAGTTGTATTCACTGTAATAAAGATATTGATTTCAATAAAATTGATTCTTTTATTGTCAATATTTATTACAACTAATTACATTAGTATTATTATATACTTATTGAAATATCTCAATTAAATTCAAATGCTTTAAGTGATGGTATGAGAGACTCAAGTGGCGCCTAAATTACAAAAGAACAATAAAAATAAGAACACTAATCACTATATAAGTGTTAAAAAAATTTAATTGATATTATTATCAGCATTTCAATAAAAGTACGTTTGCTCTCAACTATTTAAAGGTATGCAAACGATGCTAAAGGTGCATATAGTACAAAAGGTGTATGTAGTGGAGGTGCTGAGCATATTATTCCATATTGTACTTGATTGTTCTAAAAGAAAAATGCAACATTAAGATTTGATCAACATTAATCACAAAATAGGTTACTAAAATAGATACCATAGATTTTTCCTTTTCTTTTTTGAATATTTGATTGTGGAAGTTCTTCTTCTTCTTATTCTTCTTCTATTAAGCAAAAGTTCATGCCAACTCTTTATTCGATTCTTCCTTTGTATACAATCCTTCTTCTTGAATTCTAGGCCTCTAGCAATGGACTTTGTTGGCAGTGTCATAGAAACATCACCATCATTTTTTTGGACACTTTTAGCTTGAGCAAAGCTTAGTCACTTGGTTACTTAGTAGTAGCACTCCTTTTATGCACTAATGAGAATGTTTGACGATAATCGGATGCCTTGGTTGCTAAGCTTATCATCATAATATATAGTTGTCTATACCATTGCGTACTTTGCAATCTGAGATCTGCTTCAACCTCATTTTCCTCATATATCACACCACTTCGTGCTTTTCTTGTCCATCTACCTAAAATATGTTGATTAGAAAGTTGTTTCACATCTAGTACATCATACACCTTTAAAGCATGCAACATAAGATCCCTTGGGTATCAAACTTTCAACAACTAGATAAAATCAACCTGATCCTAAGATTACATTTAACTTTTCATTCTCTCTTTTTGTCAACCATTCTAACCATAGATTCAAACATCAATTGACTTTCATTTTTATGCTTGATACAAGTAGCAATATGCAAATCCCATTGTTCTTGGCACAAATAAAAATAGGGAGCATGTAAATTTCAGCAACTTGTCATAGCATAGGCAATCAATCTCAAAATATATGTCATGACTCAAAATTATGTTTCAACTCATTGCAGCTCTTGTCATTGATAACTTGCTTAAAGTGCTTAAAGAATTGATTAATGTCGAAGTCGAGTTTTGTGCAAGACTTGATATCAAAATTCATACTTTTACTAAGTTATGTGCTTCACATACTAAGTGTGAATGTATTCTTCATATGGCAAGCTACTCATTCCCTTTTTAAAGTGTAAACATGACTCAGCCAAGTGTTTTTATGTGCATTGTAAGTGGATAACAAGATGCTCTGTGCTTTCTTAAACTGTGCTTCCTTCAGGGACTTGAATATGCACTTCTTGAAATCCCTTAAAAAATGCAATCCATCCTTCATCAAGTTCCCAAGATGCTTGATGTCATTTTGCATTAAATGTCAAGTGCACAATCTATGTTTCATATCTAGAATGACCTCATGCAATACTCTTGCTATCATAACATTTTGATTAGTGAAAATAGTTAGAAGCTTTTTTTTCTCTTATATGCCTCTAAAAATGTTTCAAGTAGCCACTTGAATGGCTTAATGGTTTCATCATAAAGTAAAGCTATCCTAAAGATGATCATTCCTCAATAATGGTTGAATTTTGAAAATATTACAAGCAGCTTATAATTACGATTTATATTATATGTTGTATCAAAGGACACCACATCATTAAAATAGTTATAGTCAATCAACATTCTTATATTGACACAAAACACACTTGTTATTTGTTCTTCGTTATCCATTTGATAAGCATGATAAAATAATTGATTATCTGACAACTATTGTTGGAAATAGTGCAACAAATATTCAACTTCCCTATACATCATGCTTCTTTGTCTTTTAGTCTTAAAATAATTTTTGGCATCCTCCCAAGTGTATCTAAGATTATTTTTTCTTTTGCCGTGCCTACTCATCAACTTAAAGCATATTTTCTATTGAAGACTAAAATCATTTGCCAAATCAATCTCATAGGCTTAAATTTTAGTCAATTTATATTGCAATGCCAACCAGCGAACCGTTTCTAGAAGTTAAAGTTGGTGATTATACTTCTTGACAAAAACATTGACTTTATATTTTCCATTCACATGCTTAACTCCCATTCCTATGTTATAATTGGTCCTTGTCTCTTACTGAGGATTAATGGTCGTACAATCTTGTTTGTCTATTTTTCATAAACTCTTTCTGCAATAAACATATTTGCATAAGTTTTATTACAACATCTTTTGGATTCTTACTGAAATGATATTTCCTAACTCTAAATCTGATTCGTCCACCGAAATTAATCTAAGTTGTCAAATTTTAGACCAAGTCTAGGCATCAAATCAAACTCTATATAGAATGATTATTGAAAAAAATTACAACCAAGTTATTTAAGTTCTTGTTTAAAAGATAAATAAATTAAACAAAAGTACAAACTTTCACATAACAAATGAAATTATCTTTTTCAATATACCAACTATTATCAACGAATAACCAAAAAAAAAAAAAAACAACAACACATGCTAGCATATGAATATAGAAACTTAATAAACTTTTATACTTTGACACAAGAACTTTAGAAAAGTTATAACTAATCACCATCAGAAAAAAATATATACACTTCTTCACTGTAAAGTTATTGCCGGCAAAATTCTCTATATAATTATAACATAGTCCAAGCATGAAAATGATAATTATTAAAATCCCCATCTAGTTAATAATATTCACATTCTCTAATCAATACTCCACTTAAACAAGCTTTATTAGTGAATCATTATAAACCAAGAAAAAAATGCAGGAAGAAAACAAATGATAAATCAACACTAAGCCAAAATATTTCTTCCACTTGAAAACAAAAACATTATCCTAACAACACAAAACTAAAATTTTTCATGAAGTCCATGCTATCATTCTTTCAAAATAGAAAAAACAAACTTCATACAGCATGGCGAAAACATTGATAACATTCTATCAAAAACCTTCATCAAGCAAAAATTTATGAGTCTTTTAGACATCTAAATCATCAAGCTTTAAAAAAAAACAAATCATTTTTATTTTAAATGAGTCTTCATTCAAAAAGCAAAAAAAAAAAAAACACTAAGTACATTCTTATCCTAGATGAGTCTTTTAGATTTATGAATAGTCAAGATTCAACGAAAACCAATTGAAATTATTCCTAAGACATAAAAAACTCAACAAGAGACAAAGGAGATCTTTACTTTGTATTTCATACTTGAACCCTACCTTGTGTTTAAGGGCATTACCTAGAAAATTTGGTTTTCTCGTAGCAAAGTAATAGGGATCTAAGCATAAGGATGAAGGTGGAAAAAAAATGCAACATTTGTATGCTTATAGGGAAAGCCAAAATAGTTGTGTTTAAAGGTTGCATTGGATGGCTTAGATTGCACGAAATGGATGGCTAGGATGCACTGGAGATATTGCCTTTTAATTAATCAAAACATCATTGTTTTGTATAGGAGGACATTGTGCTCTTATTTGCATAAGAACAAAAGATCTTAAAATATAACACAAATGCATTTAAGACTTTAACATAAGTTAGTTTACATAACCTAAAAAAATTAATAAAAATTTTGCAATCACTTGGCAATATAACTTTAAATCTCCTTAAAATCAAGAGTCGATGTTGGTGATATATATATATATATATATATATTACGTTGAATGAGAATTTTTTTTAGAAATGAAAATTTTTATATTTAATATAGTTTTGATCTATTGAAAAGATAATACAAGTAGGCATAGGCAATATACTTGAGTATACTTGAGTTCTATGCGTACTTGTATTCTTTTTCATTTTAGGTCTAAGTATGGAGATGACAATTGAACTAGTAAATTTTTAAAAGGAATTTTTACATGTCTAGGTTCAACTATTGTGAATTAAAATGATATCTATCTCACTCTAAAATCATTATACACACACATACACATACACATAAGATAATAATTAACAAAAAAGTATTCATTGAAATATCACTCCTCTCTTAATTTGATTATCTAAAAATAAAATCTTTCAATTTTGTTCATCAAACATATTTCTCCCATCAAAATAACCTCTCCAAAAGAGCATTTATGGCTCTCTAACACATTGAAATTTGGAGTTTGCGAAAAAAATGTCATTTTGAAGATTAAAGACATTTGGGCAAATCCATATAAATCTGGTGCTTGGAAGGACCATTTTGATTATTTAAAGAAATATTTAAAGGACTAAATTAAAACTTTATCTTTGGATGGCTAAATTGAAAGAAAAAAGACAGTAATCTTTTAAGAATTAAATTATTAATTTACCCTAAAAACATTATGTGTGCTTTAAATTATATTAATGATTGCTTGAGACATTCTATTTTTTTATTATCTTATATTAATGAATTTTATATAAAGAAATCTCGATTTGATAAATTGTATTTTAAAAATATTCTAAGTATGGGAATTTAAAGATCTAATGGTAAATGGGATAAGATTTAAATTTCTTATCCGCTAAAACATAAATATAGAAATAAGAAAAATATATTTCTTTGAATATGGGGACAAAAGTTGCAGTGTCTTATTCACACTCCGCAGTGACCATTCCCAGACGTGAAACATTTTGCGAGAAATTTGAAGATATTTATAATATTTTAGAGAATTTCCTTAAGGAGGACCTAAGTAAAAAAAGACAAGAAGTTGAAAAGTCCTTTGCATACGTTTGGAGCTTCAACGTACGAGTGAGTTACTTTCACGGGGTCTATATTTTATCTTGGATTTGGTTTTGTGTTTTTGGAATTGATCGTTCATTACCTGACTTTTCTAACTTTGGAGATGGTCAAAGCCAATGCCACAATTAAATAATAATGATTATCCACAATTTGATTATTGTCTTGACAAAAAAATTCATTGAATAAATTATCTCTAGATTGTTATATATCAATATAATCTTATGCTCATATTTGTTGGATTCGCTATGTTTCTTAATTAAGTTACTAAAAGTACTAACTTTCACTGTCTAAAATTTTAGTGAGGCTTGAATTCAAGCTCACATTCGTTTTTGTCTCTAAATTTATGTGATTGTTTCAAAATTTATAATAAGTAATATTTTATAATTGTACTTGAATTTTGAAATAACATTTAATAATTAAACTCTCTATATAATTTCCTTTATAGGAATTCCAGTGTCCTGAGATTAGAACTAGCCAGCCAATGAGCTTTGAAATTTTAACCGGAGCCAAAATTAACAAATAGCAACATCCAATACGATTTCAAAAATGTTTGTTGGACAAAAGGTTACACTATTTTTTATATAGTCCTCTAAAATGTAAGTCTCTTAAGTTTATCTTTTAATAATTTTTTCCAATCAATTTAGTATTCCTACTTTTTAAATTAACGTGAATTTAATTGAATTGCTAGCCCAACTTAATATAATGTTTTTTGTTGTTGTTATGTGCTGAATTAATCATGTTTAGTGTTCCAAAATATTATAAAACGTCTATGAATTTTAGGATCATATTGCTGCATTTTTTGTATTTTTTAGATATAAAACATGGTCATTTTATTATTTAATAACTACATAATATATTTTGTTAGATTATTTTCAAATTTTAAAAATCAAATTTAATTCATAAATCACCGCAAAAGAATATATTCCATACCTCATCAAGCTCTTACCTGATTACTTCGTGTCACCACCCTTGCAGTTACACCAAATCTACTCAAGGGAACTCGCGCGTTTCTTTTACAGAAGGTGCACCAAATTTGTGTGCGTCTTTCCTTAATAGCTTTTTGCTTAGGCTTTTGGACCCTTATTTAATAGGATATATTTAATTAATAAGATATAATTTTTATTTTAAAATTTAAATATTAATTATCAAATAATTAATTATTTCAACACATTTTGAGATAGTAATTAATTATCTTAATAATTAATTAAATTTAGATATTTAATTAAATTAAGATTTACTCTATTATAAATAGATAAGTTTAATATGTTCCACTTATATGGGATGAAATAAATTCACACTAAATCTTTTCTCTTAAGTTTTCAAATAGAAGGAGTTGCTCTTATATTAACAATTCTTTTCAGATCATCACAAGGGTTTTCTAATATTTGAGAATAGTATAAAAAGGGTCTTGTGTCAAATGTCCCGTACTTGATAAAACATGATTATTGGGTGCTGCACTTGGATCACTAGTTTAATTACACGAGGAATCCTTAAAGCCTATTTAACTAGAAGATGCAAAGGTAAATAAAATGTAAAAGGTGGATAACTAAAGATAGATATGATAAAAAAATAAATTTTTTTAGTCTATTATAAGCAAATAAATTTAACATTTTCCACTTATATATGGTAAAATAAATTCACACGGAATATTTTCTCTTCAGTTTTCATATAAAAGGACTTACTCTTATACTAACAATTCTTTTCAGGACTATCACAAAAAGGTTTACTAATCTTTGAGAATGATATAAAAAGAATCCTACGTCAAATGTCCCATACTTGATAAAATTATGCTTACTTGGTGCCCTACTTTAATCACCAATTCAATCACACAAGGAACCCTTAAAGCTTATTTGATTAGAAAATGTAAAGGTAAATAAAATGTGAAAAATGGATAAATAAGATAGATGAAATAAAAAATAATTTTTTATCTTTACATTAAAAAGATAATTTGATGGTCAAAATATTAATTTGATGAATAAAATAATAATTATAAAAGTATAATAAATTATATAAAAAAATATACTTGTAAAGCAATGAATTAAATGAGACCTTATAGTCTATATATGTGTCTTTTTCTTATTAGCCTTTTGCTTAGGCTTTAGGAAAAGCTGTAGTCCCCTATTTTATATATCTCTAAAAAGAGATTTAATAAAATATACCTAATTAATAAGATATATATAATTAATATGTTATAATTTTTATTTTAAAATTTAAATATTAATTATTAAAAATTATTTCAATTACTTTTGAAATAAAAATTAATTATCTTAATAAATAATTATCTAATATCTTAAATCAAATTTAAAAATATTAAGTTGAATTTAAATTTATGCCATCATGATTGGATAAATTTAACAAATTATATCAAGAAGTAAGTTAAATTTATATAATTATTCATTTAAATTAATTCAAAAAAATTATTGACAGACGAAATTAATAAACTTATATTTTGAAACATCAAATTAAAGTATTACGTAAACTTTCAAGAAATATGTAACATACTCTGCTATAATAATACCTGTCTTTTTACTCAAATCTTTTGCCCCCAACCATTTCACTGCGTCATTTTCTTTATACATGTTTAACTTTGTTAACTTGATCGGTTTTTCTGAAAATTCAAACTTATGAATCACAACGTACACTCTTTAACATTATATTATTGTCTTTGAAGGCTAAACCTTAAGACAAGTGCTTGATTTAATTAAAGCGTGAAAGATCCAGAAAACATCTATACGTACCTCTCATGAGTCGATAACTTTAAGAAAACTAATTTTTTTTTTTCTTTGAAAAAATGAATAAAGCATTAGGTGCGCCACGCAGAGCCCGCAAAAAGATGAATTTAAAAAAGAAAAAAGAAGGTTAGGACAAATATAAATAATCGAAGCCCACCGTCCATCGCCACCAGATGACAGACCAATTAAACACGTTCATATTGTTAGGAAACAGGCACGGTCAAAAATCTGTTCGTAACAGTCAGTGACGCTGGAAAAATCTCTTCAACCAATGAACTTTATTTTTTTTTCAAAAAACAAAAGGGATTCATGCGGACGGTAATGGTTCAACCACGTCACCCACAAACGCGTAAAGCGTGATCATCCTGAATATCAGGTAAGGTCGCTCTGGTGAGGCCGTTCCTAGTACAACATATACGTGGCACTTCCTGATTTGGTGGTAATTAGATATTATGCGCCGCCTGGCCCACACGATTTTTTAATTGTTTTCTTGTTTTAGTCGCCTTTCATTTTGTTTTATTTGTATTTTCGAAAGGTTTTATATTCTCTTATTACTTTTTTTCTGGTCTGAAATAAAGAAAAAGATATAGAATGCTTCATAATCTTGAGGTTTTTAAAAATTAAATCATTATATTTTTAATTTTTACAATTATTTTTTTGGCAACAAGTTTACGATTTTTTTTTAATTTTACAGTTTTCAACTACTATTTTTTTAAGGGTAAATTTCTCTCTCTCTCTTTTTAAATATCCAAATTACATAATACTTTTTTAAAGCTGAAAGATGGCTAGAAAATTTAAAAAAATAATCTTTATTTAATTAATTAAAAATATAACTTATTAAAAGACATATTTCTTAAACATTTATTTCAAGGTTATATGTTTTATGCTGAAAATTATAAATTTATTTTATTTTAAATTAAAAATGTAACTATATTATATTAGTCAATTATATATTCAATATTTTTTATATTTTATAAGTAATAAATATAAAACTATTTTTATTAAAATATATGTAATTATAGCATATCTTTTGTTAATGCAAAATATTTTTCATTTCATGATAAAGAAATGTAAGTTTTAAAAGTAAGACAATGCAATTTGAGTACTTTTTGAGAAAATAGAAAATAATTTACCCTTTTTAAAATCATTCATTTTTGTTATCAATATTTTATTTTTGTTTTTGGGTTTTATTTTCGTAGACAAATGTTTTGTTAACAATTAAATATAAGTTGATAAAAAAAGATATTATCTTTCTTTTCAACTAAAGTGATTTTCATTTTCTTTTTGGGAGACTGAACTAATCTCTTTAATTTGTCTTTTAACATTTAAATGCTCTTTTTGTGTTTCAAATTATTATATTACCAAATATTTTAATGTAAATAGAAAGATAATAAAAGCGCAATTTTTTCCGTTGTGGTTTCAATGAATGTAATATAAATAAAAATGCATTATGTAGACGTTGGACAGGATGTGATTTAATCACTAATCATAATAAAAAATATAAAAATGTTTTTTAAATTTAAAAATATATTTGTTAAAATTACAAAATTGATGAACTTTTTAAAATTCAAAAGTTTGAAGTGAGTTTTGTGATTTGCTCTTGAAAAAAAAAAACATAAAAAATAAAAATTAATGGAATTGGTAAAGAGAAGGAAGGAGCCGGTCAGGCAGCTGGGTGGGAGTGTGGGATCGTCTTTTTGACCCAATCCATAAAGACAAGGAGGCCGATAAGTCTTCTATTTCTTTTTCTCTCTCTCTCTCTCTCTCTCTCTCAAAAGCTTGGAAGCGTTGAAGTTAAAAGCAGAAGGAAAAACCAGAGGCTGGGCTGCTATACCTGCTTCAGGGGCGTGCTTGTATCATCACAAGGTATATGCTTCTTGATTATCGCTTGCTGGTTTCTCTTATTCTTGTTGATGGGTATTCGAATTTCTGTTCAAAATCTGGTTTTTGAAAAATGTTTTTGCTTAGTTGCTAAGAAAATTTCAGAGAATGATGTTTACTCATTTATGGGTCTCGGCCAGCGAGTGTTAACTGGTGGATGGAAGTTACCAGAACCAAGTAGCTATTTTCCTATTCTTTTATTCTGTAAGGAATGAAAGCACAATTTTTTAAAATATAATTTTTGGTTCAGTTCGTAACAATTTTCTGTTTGTTCAGTTGACTGAATTTGTGCTAAAATTAGAAATTGTTATATGGATGACTATGTGAACATTTATTATTAAACGGATGCTTGTTTCAAATTTCTTGGTGATTCATGATCGCATAACTCTCTAAATATGCTTCCCATCGTTAGCCGCCTCAAGAGTAGTAATCACTGTCCGCAAAATGGAAAAATCTGTTATTTCTTTTGCCTTATCTGTTTTCTTTCTAGGTTTTATATTAACTAGAACAAGAATTTTCTATTTCTTTAACTGTAGGTATCCTGTCTGGTGCAATAGCATCTTGAACTTGTTATCTGCTCTGATTTTGCAGGTTGTGTGGAGGCTTGAAGGGAGGATAATTTCCATGTGCAGTGGTTCTAAGAGGAAACCTTCTCAAGCAGGTTTCGTTATGGAGGGTGAATATGGGGAACAACGAGGGCTGCAAAATAAAACTTCTGCTTTGCTTGAGCTCTCAGCCGCAGATGATTTAGTGCGTTTCAAAGATGCAGTTGAGCAAGAGGGTCTTGATGTTGATGAGGTGGCCTTGTGGTATGGAAGAAGGATTGGCTTAAAGAAATTGAGTTATGAAGAGAGGACTCCTCTCATGATTGCCGCTATGTTTGGAAGCAAGGGCGTATTAAGTTATATACTTGGGACAGGTCATGTTGATGTTAACCGGACTTGTGGATCAGATGGGGCTACTGCCCTTCATTGTGCTGTTGCTGGGGGTTCGGCTTCATCCCCTGAGGTTGTCAAGCTTTTGATTGATGCATGTGCAGATGTTAGTGCTGTTGATGCTAATGGTAACCGACCTTGTGACTTGATTGTCTCTGGGGTTAATTCTATCTTCAATTCAAGGAAGAGGATGCTACTAGCCATACTGAAAGGTACAGATGTCATTGATGAGGCATGTCTCTCATTTGAGGATGCAGTTAGCCAAATGGAGGAACAGAAACAGCAAGATATGACTGCATCTCATGTTTCAAAAGATGGGACTGAGAAGAAAGATTATCCTGTTGATCTTTCTCTTCCAGACATAAAGAGTGGGATCTATGGTACTGATGAGTTTAGGATGTATACATTCAAAGTGAAGCCTTGCTCAAGGGCTTATTCTCATGATTGGACTGAGTGCCCCTTTGTTCATCCAGGGGAAAATGCTAGGCGGCGGGATCCCAGAAAATATCATTATAGCTGTGTCCCTTGCCCAGAGTTTCGGAAAGGATCATGCAGCAAGGGGGATGCCTGTGAGTATGCACATGGTATTTTTGAGTGCTGGCTTCACCCTGCCCAGTATCGGACACGGCTCTGCAAGGATGAGAGTGGGTGCACCAGAAGAGTTTGCTTCTTTGCTCATAAGCCTGAGGAGCTTCGCCCCTTGTATGCTTCCACTGGTTCAGCTATACCTTCTCCCAGATCATTTTCAGCTAGTTCTTGTTCATTGGATATGGGATCACTTAGCCCTCTCTCACTAGGTTCTCCATCTGTCATGATACCCCCAGCCTCAACACCACCTCTGACTCCTTCTGGTGCATCTTCTCCTGTGAGTGGAGCCTTGTGGCAGACCCAGTGTAATGGGGGAGTCCCTACCCTGCAACTGCCAAGAAGCAGATTGAAAACTGCTTCAAGTGCTAGAGATATTGATTTGGATATCCAATTGCTTGGACTTGAAAATCATCGACGTAGGCGGCAGCTGATGATGGATGAGATTTCTGGTCTTCCCTCACCGTCCAGCTGGAAGAATTCCATGCCTAATAGTCCATCTTTTCCTGTCCCTTTGGGTGATCAAGTTGGTGAGCTGAATAGGCTTGTAGCAATGAAGCCTACTAACCTTGAAGACATTTTTGGGTCAGTTGACCCATCAATTTTGCCTAAATTACAGGGAATTTCACTAGATGCTCTAGGACCTCAGTTGCAATCTCCAACTGGGTTCCAGGCACATCAGAATGCAAACCTGCATCTGCGAAGCTATTCTTCTGGCCTTTCCAATTCAAATGGGATGGGATCACCATCTTCTGGGAGTGATCTATCCGGGGCAGCGGCAACTACATTGGCCTTGAATACTAGACTTGCTGCCTTTTCTAAGCGGAGCCAGAGCTTTATCGAGCGCAGTGTGGTGAACCAACTTCCAGAGCTTTCTTCTCCAATTTCTGCAGCAACAAAGCCTTCTGCCTTATCGGATTGGGGTTCCCCTGATGGAAAGTTGAACTGGGGCATCCATGGAGAAGAGCTGAATAAGTTGAGGAAATCTGCTTCTTTTGGATTTCGAGGCCATAGAAGTGCCCGAGTGCCAGCAAATGTTGATGAACCAGATGTTTCTTGGGTTCATTCTCTAGTAAAGGATGCTGCACCACCAGAATCTGGTCAATTTGGTGTTGAAGAACAGCAGCAGCAGCTGATGCAATGCCATCTTAACAATGAAACAGATGCAGTTCCAGCTTGGCTGGAGCAATTTAACATAGAGCAGGAGCAAATGGTGGCGTGAATGCAGCGCAAATTCTCGCGGCGGCTCCTTCCTGTTATGTCTAACAAGCATATCTATTCAATCATTATTTAAATTTTATAGAAATTCATTATATTTAGGTTAAAATTTGTAGAAAGTATAGTACAATAAATTCCCAGGGCAAGAATAAACGAGTTGGGCAGGACGCAAGTTCTATGCTCCAGCAACTGCCCGTTACTAGGGTAATTGATTCCATTTCTTCTTTTCTATATTTGCTTTCTTATATTAGTTTGGTTCTAATGAGTTGTAATTTCAAATTGACGAAGAGTAAAACAAATTGTAGTGAGATTGGAGATGATAATAAATTTGGTGTGCTGATTGTCCTTTTGAATATGGATAAAATTTTGGGTGCAATTTTCTAAATATTTGCTATTAAGTTCTCTAATTAAAACTTGATATTTGCGTATTCTTTTTAAAATTTAGCACCACATAATTGACTTTTTCTGAGTTCGTCCATGTGTCATGTTTTTATCCCCAGAAAACAAAAAAACTTTATAACAAACATGTAGAACACTCTACTTTTGTCCGTTGAATAATGTACATCATGGTTTATTTATTTTATTTTGAGTTTCATTTTGGCTCTGGTATGAATCTTTGGGAGAATCACATCTCAAAAAAGTTAGTTTATTAGAATTTCATACTCTAATGTGAGACCCAAACTTCATATCCTTACAATAGTGTCATAATAACAGGAAACACTTTTTTTTTTCCCCTTTTGGGCTTGCTCTAGGATAACCTGTTATATGAACAGGAAACCTTTTTTTTTTCTCCCCTTCTTTTGGGGTTGCTATAGGATAACCTGTTATATGAACTTTAGGTAGGTTGATTTCTCTGTTTTACTTCTAGTTTGATGCCTTCGCAATTCTTGCATCACTTGGAAAAAGCCTCTATTTGTAATCGGACTGAATCTTTTCTCCATATATTGTCATTAGCTAACTTGCAGACAGCAATTAATCATATATGCACTTGATAGCTAATATCTGTTCAAGGAATCACTTTTGTTATGAGATTTTACTTGAGAATCAGGATAAGAAGCTATTAACTTATAACTACTTGCTTTTCTGTTCTACCATGCTCCACCTATACCTTGGTTAAATCTGCTTGCTGCTTTCGACTATGAAAGTTTGTATTCTTGGTCCCACGATTCTCAATGGGGAAGATTATGGAGCACTAAGGAAAAGGCACTCACAAAGGCATAACAAATTGGCATTTTGCCTCTAGAGATGGAACATTACGAGTTATTTAGGCCTATAGAAATGACATTCCTCATTAGTTGCCAGTTCAGTGTACATAGAACATTTTCTGTGAAAGATTTTAAAGTAAATTTCTTTTAGAATAAATAATGATTAATTTCTAAAAGATTTCATTCCTTTTAATTTGGCCTTTTAATGATAAAACTTTTGAATATAGTCTCAAAATGTTTTTTTGATTCAAAATGGTCCTTTTTTAAAAAAAAAAGTAAAATCGAATTCATTTTGCAAATTAATTGACATTTGATATAAATGGAAGTTCAACTAATATATATTTGTCTAGACTATAATAACGTCATTTTGGGATGAGTTAGTTGGCTTTTGAAAGTTAGACAAAACATTGTTTTGAAAAATAGATCCTCTCCCTTTGGCTCCCTTCCATGCTCTTTCTTATGAAATTTGAATAGTTTAGATTTATTATTAATTTTTTAAGTTTAAATATCATTTTTTTTAAATTTATAATTGAAAGACTATTTTTATTTTACATTCTATTTTCATTAAAAAAATAAAATAATAGATGTGTATCATTCAAATTAATATAGGCCATCTGAATTTGGTATGGAAGAAAGAATAAAGGAGAGGATTCGGATTCATTGTTTTGGGATTCAAGACATTTGGACAAATTGTTTTCTAAGTTGGGTCAACTAGCTTTTGTGAAGTTAGGCAAAATGTCATTTTGGAAGGTCAAGATATTTGAGTAAATTCATATTATTAGTTAACAACATGTCATTACCTTTTTATGTCATATTTCACGAATTTTGATAATATAATTATTTTTTATAGATTGGATTTATTTAATATTTTTTTCAAAAATTGATACAATTTTGACAAGAATTATGGATAAACTCAATTTGTGAAAAATAAATAGTTTAAATCAATCACCTATATATAAGTTTGTAAGGTGTAACTTTTATTTATAGAAAAAGTGAATTATTAAAATAGTATGCATGATAATTTTGTACGTATTTTATAATTAGCTTAATTTTCTCATTTTTAATTATATCAGATTTACTTAGAAAATTTTTAAAATCTTGATGCTAGGAATATTTACCTTTTTGCTTTATTAGTGGAAGCAAGCAAGAAAGAGTCTCAAAACAAGTTAAGCGATAAGGATGACAAGGTAGCTTTATGATATTAGTGAATGTAGCATTTGTCCTCTTCAGTAGAAAAAGCCACACGCACAATACTTCCTTGAGGATGATAGGGAATCTCTTTCCTTTTTCATATCAAATGGGTCTATTTTTATAATATTCATTATATCTTTTATAATTTTTATTTGATAATTTTTATTATTTTTTTAAAAATAAACACACGAGTTTTTTTAAATTCTTTACATTCACCTTTTTTATTATTTTATTTCTATTTTTATATATAATATTTAATGTACCAAAGAATACTTAATATTTGCTTTTTTTTTTTTGAATCTGAATTTGACTTGCCTTGTGCCCTGCGAACTAGTGGTTTGATTAGGATGGCAAGTTTCTAATTCCTGTTACCACCCAGAATAAAAGCCAAAAGCGGAGTCAAGTGGAGAGTACTTTCAGTGGGGAATGCTTCTTGGGCTTGGTGATGATGCCATTATTAAAGTGCTTTATTCCCAGAACTCACCTTTGAATTATGATTTTATGATACGGCCCTGGATTTGTACTATGTACCGTGTTTTCTAAATTAATATATAATGATGATTAAGGCACATGTTTTTAGGAGATGTTTGGTCCAAAAGCACCTCCGAAAGTGCAACCATGTTCCATTAAGTCGTTGATTTTTAATATTATATATATATATATATGTATATATATATATATATATATACATATACGACCGGCTTGCTAGATTATTACTTATGAATTTTGTTTATAAAAATAAAAATTTGTTATTTTAATATAATATATCTCTCTTGGATTATATATAACAAATTGGGGAACTAATAAGCTTAGCCTTTTTTTCATATATAAATATTGTTCAAATTTCACTGAACTGAAATTAGCAAAAGAAAAGATGAAGAATCTTCCTTGATGCACCGCGTGATGGAGCCACAGAGGCAAGATAAGAATTGGACTCCTAGCAAAAAAAGGGTTGAAAAAAACTGAGAAGAGAAAGAGATTAATATCTTTTTACACTTAATTAAGATGCTTATTTGTACAAAATTTTTGAAGGTTACAAGTTTTCATGGGCTATCCAACAAGGAGTTGATCTATGAGCTCATTTACTAAGTGGTCAAAAAGTTCCGACTCAAAATCTTCACTTACACTTTCCCAATCACCTTCTTTCCAAATATGGGTTGATCCTACTAATTGATCTCCAGCTTTTCTGCAGACTTCATCCCAAATATCTATATACTCCTGCCTCTGCTTCTCTTTCATCTTTGATCCCTCATATTTCTGCCCTTCGTTTGCCTTTACCTTCCTCTGTTCAATCATCAAGTTACCGTCAAAACGCAGAAGAAAGTGTTGGCCGTTTTCAAGCTCCGGTGACAACTTTCTTCTTGAACTCAAACTGACCCCTGAGGAATCCACTTCTGCAAAAAGCAATCAGTTTTATCAAATTCAAGTTACAAACTGAAAACCTGGGAAATTTTATTGAGTGGGGAAACTTAAATTTAAGGAATGAACCTGATCCAGGAACTTGGCGATGAAAATCAAGGACAGAAACTGGGCTTGAATCTTCTGAATTGCACTCTAGTTTTGCAGTGCAATTACAGTTTGTTTTCTTCTTCTTCTTCCTCCTTCTCCTCTTCAGCTTTTTACCATTCAGAACCTCCTCGAACTTCTCTGCTTCTGAATCAATATACTTCTTTTCAGAAGAAACCTTGAAGCGGGACAGAGGCAGGATGTTGGTTACTTCTCGAAGCTTAACGTCATTTTTTGTGAGAGACATTTCATCATACACCCTCCTGCTCTGTTTCTCTTTGTCACTCAAAATCTTCTCAGAGGACACCTTTTCTCTCGTATTTTCCTTCGATTTCCGTCTGTGCTTCAATTCTGCAGAACCCATTTCTCTTTCCCTCCCTTTGGATTCAAATTCTTTACCTTCGAAGCTAAGCACCAAGAAGTTCTCGTTTTCCAGCAACATAAAACCTGGGACCTCCCGAAACGACAAAGTGGATTTCACCCTCCTATGAATCCCCTGCAATTGATCGCATTCCCCGAAGCATTCCACGGAGTTCATGGATCGGCTTCGCGAAAGCGAAGTCGCTGATGATGCAGTGGGTATTTCCACCATTGATTCCAAACCCATCAACCTCGCGACAATCCCAGGAGCAGAAAGAGTTGAATTAGCAACAGTAGTAGTAATAGAATCAGCCTCAATCTTCTGCTTAGCGTTCAATTCATGATCTTCTTCGTTTCTGAGTATAGAATCAACGTCTCTGATTTGATCCGATGGGTGTGTCGGAAGACCGCGGGAACAGAGGATTCTGCGGAGGATGCCTGTGAGACAACCTGCGGTGGCCTTCTTGGAGGTGCACATGGTCGGGTCGAAAGTGAAGGAGGGGGATGAAGAAGAAGAAGAAGATGATGATGATGAGAAAGAAAACTGAGAGGGTAAGAGCTTCATCTTCATGATTTAGAAAAGAAAGAAAGTGAGAAAGAGAAAAAGGAAAAGTGAAATGGAATCTCAAACTTCCATTCAGATTGTTGTTGGTAAAAAGCAAAATAGGTTCTAAAGGAGAAAGCAATAAAAGTGAGATTTGAATTTGCTATATCAGAGAAGAGAGAAAGAGAAGGATGGCGGGCTTTGGATTTGAATGTGAGACAGAGCAAATAGGAAACTCCATTGTTGCTGATGGAGATAGTTCAGTGGCATGTCTCCACGCGCGGTGACAAGTCATTTTTGGTAAATTAGTACAAACACCAGCACGCTCTTGGGGCGCGTTAAGCCTTCTACTTGTATGTTTGCTACCTGTCTAACACTTGCAGGAAAAGAATGATGAGTGGAACAGCCATAAGGCTGCACTTTAGATTTTTGGCTTTTTTTGCTTTTAGGTATGGCGAAGTAAAACGTTTTAAGGGGAAGACTAAATTAAATACATCTCTAACAAGTTTTGTTAGGATTAAATAATTTTTTATTCTTAAAAAATATATAAATTATTTTAAAAATAAAATTTATTTTATAATTTAGTCTGTTTTAAAGTTTTTCAACTACAATATATTTTATTTTGGTCAAAAAATTACATTAAAATAATTTTTATTTAAAAAAATTATATATAATTTAAAAATTAAAAAAAATTATATAATTTTAACAAAATTTAAAGAGACCTGTGGTGCCTATTTGGTTAGTGATAGGAAAGGGTAAGGAAAATGAATATTTTAAAACATATTTATTATGTCATTATAATTATTATTTAATAATATTTATTTTTTTAATTTTTTTTTAAAATATAAGTATGAGAGTCATTTTTTATTCACAAAATTATATCTTTTTTTCTATTTTTATTTATATTCTTAACTTTCTGTATATTAAATAAAAAAGGATATTAGTCTCACTTCTCCAAATAATTGGCTAAATTATATTCTGTTGCTTTGGATTGAATTTTTTCAATTTAATTTTTGTAAAATTTTCGTAAAGTTAGAGATAAAAAGTTAAGAGGAAATCTTTTTTTTTCCCAACTTTATAAAAAAATTTACACAAAATAAAGTTAGAGGATTTAAAACTTTTAAAAAATATTTTGAGATATATATGTATATATATTATAAATAACATATAAGTATATGGAAATATTTTTTTATTGAAATTTGATTCTAATATATTTAATATTTATGTCTATTTATTTTTTACAAATAATTTCCGTTTAGAAATTTATAAAAAAGAGTTGAATTCACCTAAAATTTCTTACATAAATTAACCTGATAAATAATTAAAATAACTTAATTAAAACAAATAAGAAAATATATATAATGATGTCATTTAAAAATTATTCTTTTATTCATAATTAACTTAGTTTAACTAAGTTTGTACATGAAATCAAGCCAAGTTATTGAATAGTGTTAGAAGTGACTTGGAAATGAGTTTGGAATTATGTGGGGGAGGGAATGGCAGAATGTGTTGGTGTTCGTTGAAAAAGGAGAGAGAGAGAGAGAGAGAGAGATGTCAGTGACCTGACGAAATTCTTTTGGGTTAGTGTCGCCGAAGTTTCTGACTTATGTTTACTACTTTGCTGTTTGTTTGTTTGTTTGTTTGGGAATGAATGGGGGGCGCAAACTTCATCATTGTCATTCACACTTTGTTGTTGTTTGGCACAGATTCAAATAATTGTAAAAGGCTTTTGCTTTCTAAACTTTGCTTCTACCTCCTTCTCTCTTTGTTTTTAACTTTATGTTTTTTAATTTCAACAAAAAAAAGGGGTTTGTACCCAGCCTACCTCTATGAGACTATTATGTAAATAAGGAAAAGTAATTCATTATAAGTTCCACATATTTAAATTTTTTTTATTTTCAATTTTGTTTTGAAATTTACACTACGAATATAAAGTATGTTTAGTGAGATTTACTATTTAAATGATATTCACATTTTTTAAGCTTTTTTAAATTAAATCTATTTCCAAGTAGTAGAAGTTAAATTTTTATAATTAGATGCGTTTTGAAATTTATATTTATACTTTTTACTTTATAATTTATTTAATATATTATATTATTATCAAAATAAATAAAAATTCAATATATTCAAGATTCAAAATTTATGTTAAGAAGATAATAAATTTCAACTTTCAAACTTTGAGTCACCGTATAGCTAGTGACAAGGGGCTTAGGGCATCCATGATCTAACTAACTACTGTCCGTAGCAGTAGTATAGGTAAAGCGCAGCGCGTTTCAGTTTGACTAAAGTGGGCCCTTTTAATCTAATTTTAACCATTGGTTCTTTAATATGTACAAAGAAAAGAAAAATAATAATAATTTTGTAAATAAAAAAAATCATACTCTTACTTTAATTTCAATTTAAAAAATAAATATTATTAAATAATAATTATAACAACATAACCAACATTACCTTCAATTATATATAAAAAATCTCTCCATTTGCTATATAACCAAACACCTCTTTAAATATAGTTAAAAACGAACAGATTAAGAATATATTTAATATATTTTTATTTTTTAATATTTATTTTGTCTTTATCACTATTATTTAATAATTTTATTATTTTAAATTACTTTTCTAAAATAAAATAAAATAATTATTTTTTGTTTATTTTATTTACTTTTTCATTTTTATTGTTATACTTAACATTTTATATACCAAACAATTCTTAAAAATTTTTAACCTTAGAAATTACTTTCAATACTAACATCATATTCTTAATCTTTCTTTCTTCAACTATATATGGCACATTTGTTTTGCTAAATAAAGAGATTTTGAATTGTTTAAAATGGAAGCAAGATAATGTTTTAAAAGTATAGCTGCATTTTATGGATAAATAATTGTGATTATTTTAATATTTTATTTAGAATGTTTAAATTTAACAAAATACAATGTTACAGATCCACATCATTTTTTTCTTCTCTCTCTCCATTTTTTTCTCTCATTTTTTTTTCTTTCGTCTTGCATTTTTGTTTCTCCTCATTTTTCTCTTTTCCTCATTTATATATCATTCAATCTAGTAGACATTTTGGCTTCTTACCTCCCCCTTTAATCTCTATCTTCCTTCCATTTCCACAATTATTTTATTATAAGATTTTGCCCTTTTTTTTTCCCAACCCAAACATAAAGGCAAAGGATGAATTTGTGCTTATCTGATCCTAAAATCAAATTTGAAGAAAAGTAGTGTGCCATTCAAAATTCATAACATACATCAATCAATTGAGTCACAAAGAAGAGTGAAGGGCAGAAAGAGAAAGAGATGAAAAGTAAAAATTCATGGCAAAAAAATTGTAGGAATGAAAGGATGAGAGATAAAAAAGTTGGATATTTGAAAGAAGTCAATAGAAGAAAAAAAATAATTTTGTGCACCAAAAAATTGTTGCAAAAAAAAAGAAAAAAAATCAAAAGAGTCCATATATTTGACTCAACTCATATTTCCTTGTACATATTTAAAAAAATACGCATAAGGGTGTGCATTCTGTTTAAATTATTTAAATTTAATTTGGATGGTTTAAATTTTATATATATTTTTTTAAATTTTAAAATTATTTTCACTTTATAAGATGCAAAATGCACAATAAAAATAGTTTTATAACTATCAATTATAAAAAAATAATATTTCATATAAAAAATTTTAAAAAAATTATGAAAGATGTGCACACTCTCAAATTTGTAGAAAATCCAAGTTCTACTTTCTTTAGATAAGTGTGGAAGGACTATATAAATTTGGATTTATTTATTTTTTTATTCTTAACTTTCAAAATTTTGTGTCTCTTTTGTAATAAAAATAAAATAAAAAAGATATGAGTGATTGGAGAAAAAAAGAGGAGAAGAGAGAGAAAAATAAGAAAATGAAAGAATTTATATGTGAGTATTCATATTTTTACTATCAAGTCTCCTAATCAAAATATGTTAAGTATGTAGTTTTTTAATAATAACATAACATATGTATAGTTTTTATAAATAAATGTATGGTTCCCAATTAAACTATACATTTATTATATTTTAATTAAAAAATCATACACTTTATATATTTTAATTAAGAAATTTAATAATAAAAATTGCATTTAAGTCTAATCTATAAGAAAATATAATAGATATGAGATTAAATAAATGAAATTTTAAAGATCTTGATCTTTGAAAAAATATGAAAATGTGATTGAAAAAAAAGGATAAAGAGTTTTATATTAGAGAAAAAGTGAGAAAAATACTAAAAAAAAATTATATTAAAAGTGTCTTACAAGCATAAAATCCTGTAGATACAAAACAACTTAGTCTACATTTTAAGACTTGAAAATCTTATCCTCACATGGCCTTAAGTCTTATTAAGCCATATACAATATATTAAAATAACAAATTGTTTAAGTTGCTAAAAAATTACAATTCAATATAACAAATTGCTCTAGACTAAAAAAAAAAAAAAACCATTATAGCTTCACTGTGAAGAAGATGCTAACTTGATCAAAGTTATAAGTAACTTTTTTTTTTAAGGTATTAGATAATATTCTCTATTCATTAAAGAATGAATATCATCTACTACACTTATCACACTAATGCTAGCTCTCTTACTACTCCAGTACTTTCATTTTTGAAACAACGCAACTCTTTTTCTTCTTAAATCATCTCTCTTTTGTTGTTGCCATTCCCCATTCTTAATAGGATGTGATAACAAAAATTAGGAAAACACAAGTGGAAGACATCGATGTGTGATAGTGTAATTATTTTAATTTTGAATACTTTAAATAAAATGTTTAAAATAATCTCAACTATTTATTTTATAACAAGTTGAGATTTATAAATTTACTCGTGTGAGATACACTTAAGATAATCTTGATCTAAATGGGAAAGGTCCAACTTAGAGTTATCTCACATGATACAAACCTTCTATTCTTTTTTTTTTTTTCCTTTCACGGAGCAAATTGGCAATGCATAAAATTGCCAATAGTTTTTAACTAGTTCGCACCCCTTGACTGTGTAAGCAATGGGGAAAAAACATGATCTACATTTCATTCACCTGTTTTTTATATGAATTACCAAAAAAAGAAATTCCATTTGACCTCGATCAATTTATGGGTTATACAAATTAATTGGTGTGATTAATCAAAATGTAAAAAATATTAACAATTAATAAATTTGACTAATAATTAAATGAAAGAGCATGTTCAATCTTTATAGAGAAGGTGTCTATCTTTATTTCAGTTTGTCCCACTCTTCATCTCATCCATTCTAGTGTGAATTCTTTGCAAAGCTGGGCTTTTGCATTGTTTGTCTGCCAGCTTAACACTTCTTCAACCTGTGATGGTGGTTTCGTGCCTCCTTCGGGGAGAATTTCATTGAACTATACATACGATCAGGAGGAGATTCTTGTGTTAAGATCCGTCCACTTTTCCAATGGTGGGAATTGATAATCATGAGACTGAAGAGGATGAGAATATCATGCATCAAGCTACAGATGAAGTAGCTACTCCGAACTTAGATTGTTCACTGATCAAGTTAATCAAAACAAAAGATGAATACAGCTTTTTAATTTTTACCAGATAATTTGGTGAAAGTTAAAAAAACTATTTTAAAATGAAAAAATGAATGATTGACGTAAAAAAAATAGCAATAAAAATAAAGAGTCCAGATTGCTGCTTGGTTTGAGAAGCAGGAGAATCTGAGATCAGCTTCTCCTCCAAGTTCTTATTTTTCTTTCAAAAGGAGCCTTTTCTAAGCTACTCAAGCGCCATATGATAGAATAGCAAAGGTTAATACTTTTTGTGGATCCCAACCTTTGGGCAATAATCAGGATGATGGTCTCTCCTCCTGAATAAGTTGCCGTGGTCTGGGCAGCATCTTACTAATCTCCTTGGATATATATATATATATATATTCTTTTGAAAATTTCATCTTCTTCAAACTCATCTTGGCTGTGAAGCATTACTTTGATCTTCTATATCATGTCATAACCATAAAATATATATTTTTAAGGCCAAATATCTTTTTATGAGTTAATAGGTTGAGCTCAAAACTTATATATAAAAAAACTTTGATTCCTAAAAACATTTTAAGAATTAAATTTTAAATACATCATGCCAATGTAAAAGTCTTTTTCAGTCTGGGCAAAGTTCAACCATACATATGATTATGTGGAGGCCCATACGTTTCAGTCAGCCCAAGTTGAAGGTGCTTCAATCATCACAATCCTCCACGTGATGGTCCTTCTAGGCCGGACTTCGCAACTGGCTAGGTATTGGGCTTAGGACTTGGTCCTTAGGATAACTATTTAATTTGTCAAATGTAAAGACTTTTTGGTTTTTTGGGCAGTGTGTGCAAGATTGAAGTTGCTGAAACCAAATTGGCTCCCCCCAGTCGCTCAGCTGAGGGTTCTGAATTGTTCAGATTGATTTATACATTCTATATTTTATAATTTATTTATTTATTTTGACAAATATTTTTCTAAAAAAAATGGAACACAAAATAAAAATAAATTTTTAATTATGAATTTACAAAAATGATAATTAAAATTAAGAAAAAAAGAATATTAAAATCTAAACCGAAACAATTTGATTTAAACAACCTAAATCGTTCAATTGAATAATCGAAGGAGTGAGACATTTGAGAAGATCATGAGGTTCAGTTGGTTGGTACTATAGGTTTACAAAGTAAATATAGAGACAATATTATTCTTCATTTTGTCACTAACAAATAAATTCCTACGATTAAGTGTCTAAATACAATTCGGTAATTTTTCCATGTTTTTGCTTATGTGCCGCTGTTCAATGTGGGCACGACTATGGGTAATACAATTTGATAGGAAACCTCATTCATCGAATTGATAAACTCAACTGGCTAAATGAATTTAGACTAAGTTTTTATATTTTTGTGTGTAAAGGATTCAAATCCTCCATTCTGACTAGCAATTCTCTTTGGTTTAAATCCTCATGTGCAATAGTAAAAACCATGTGAAATTGATATTTTAGTATCATCTTACTAATATATATTTTTAATTAGAATAGTAACGTCTTATACCTTTAGGCATATTAAATGTCGTTGGGTATTTAAGATGTGAAACACAAATGTCTTAATTTCTTTAGCCATTCAAAATGTCATAATAAAAATGATGATGCAAGTATTGTCGCGAAACATAGGCTTTCTCAACAATAACACGCACGCTGGCAAATAACTACGCACTTGAACATAAAGTTATGACTTTCACTATTTATTTGATTATAAAGCTTAAACTGTTAAGGGCTGAATTAAAAAAAGTCTTATCACTTTTGATTCTGTTGTGAATTTTATTAATCTCCAATGTCAAATGTTAATGCTCAATGTTGATGATTAGCTATTCATTTAAAATACTTTTTTTTTTTTGTTTTTTGGGTGGGGGAGGGTCAGATTCATCAAAATACTTTTTTTTTTTTTGTGTAGCTTGAGACTTCTACAAAAACTACATTATTGATCTTCTATCGCTTCATGACATAATTTAACTTTTCTTTTAGATAATATGGAGACTTATTTTTCTCGTAGCATGTAATTTTTTTCTTTAGTTTGTTCGGCGTAGATGTCGCTTCTCTTTATCAAGAAAAAACAAAACTCAAAATGTTCTTATTTTTTCTTGTTAGATATTTAAATCTGTTGCTAACTATTTATGTCAATCGTTACGTTTTTATGTTAAAAAAATTAGTTTATGTAGTCAACACAAAGTGAACAAAATTTACAACATCATCGGCTTAATATAATTTTCAAAGTTTTTAGACTAATTTGATGGTAGTTTACATCGATATTTAAAAATCTATCTATCGTAATTAGGGCACCTACCCTCAATTGAATCTGAAACTATTTGTATCCACGTAATTCAATTTTATCAGTTCAGCCATTGATAATTTGATGCGTTTTTATATCAAAGTGTATTTTTTCAGACGAGGTTTAGATTATTTAAATTTAATTTAGATAGTTTAGATTTTAAATGTTTTTTTAATTTAAAAAATTATTTTTATTCTACTTTCTTTAAAATAAAAAGATTAAAATTTCAAAACAAAAAATATATAAATCTAGACTAATTCAGATTAATAAATGCATTCCTTACACATATCTCAACATGTGGAATCCATTCTACTAACGCAAGCGACGATAGTTTAATTTAATATAAAATAAACATGATGGAAGGGAATTTTGAGTTATTCATTATTGTAAAAAAAGTTCTTTGATAAATTTATATTTATAAAAAGTATTACATTTATATATTATATTTTTAAAAAAGTTTAGTGATATTGTTATCAAAAATTGTTTTTTAGTATTTTCAAAATCTCAATGAGAGTGACATTGAATTTGATGGCGCTTGGAAGTTGGGAGCATGTACGCTAATGATGGCGACGCCTAACTCTCTCAATATATTGTATATATGTAAATAGATATGATAAAATATTTTCCAAAATTAATGAAGGTTACTTTTTGAAATATAAAAAATTAAAAAATATTTTAATATTTTAATATATTATACATATGGGATATATTCAATACATCTAATTAATATATTGAATATGTTAATAAAATATATATTCCCATATATACAATATATTAATAAATTTTTATATTCAAGATAATAAAAATGCAGCAAGTTAATAAAAAGTTTGCTCAGTATAAAAGTTAACCTTATTAGATTATTCTTGTGCGTTATCCAAAAATTTTGATCAGCTGTGGCTGCACGGTTTTCTCAAGTCTCGTCCTTCTGTATTTAGGAGATAAACAAACATTATACAATTTTTTATGATTTTACAGATATTGGATCCTTTGGCATACATATATTTTTCAGTTTTTTATATTTCAAAAGTATCCTTCGTTAATTTTGAAAAATATTTTTATATACTATGTATTAAAAGAAAAGAAACTTCCTTCTTATTCTATGACCTTTTTTTTTTTTCTTTAATACATATACGCACTCACACCCCCAAGCATCTCCGTTATTAAGAACTAAGATCAGATCTTTCGGGTACATTCTCCCAACTCCGAGTGCTATCAATACTCAATTCCATTAATTGTCAATTTGAATATGTTGCTTATATATATATATATACACACAACTTTGTATCAACATCAAATTCAGTGGCATTGACATTATTACCAAGTTTTAAACATCTAAGAAGCAGTGTTATCAAGTTTTAAAAAATATTAAAAAAACAAATAAAAATATAAACAAATTGGTGATAATATTATCAAGTGTTTTTTTAAAAATTAATATATGAATAATATTTTTGACAAGTATAAATTTGTAAAAAAAATTATAATAATAAATGGCTCAAAATCTCTTGATGGAAGTCCTCAGTAAATATTTTATAATAAAGTAAATCATCTTATTTTTTAAAAATTTAGCTAAATTACATTCAATATTTTGAAAATACTATATTTAATTTTACTATATATTACAGATTTTTTTAAATTTATTATTTGTCAGAAAAATTAATTTTTCACACAACATAACATTATAGTTTTATTTTTAAAATAATAGCAAAAATAATTAAATTAATTTTTATCATATATGAGATGATTATTTTATTTTTAATATGATAATCAAAATAATTAAATAATTTTATCGTTAAAAATATATACTATATAGAAAATTAATTTATTGACAAAAATAAATAAATAATTTATTTTGAATTTTTAAATAAAAATATTAAATAATTTTAACTAAATTTAAAAATTAATAAAATTTACTCTTCATAAAAAAAAAAAAAAAAAATCAGCTATCATTAAAGTTGGGGTTTCTGCGCATTTTTATTTTAACGATCCCCGATGAAAGTGGAATCTGCTAGAGTAGCAGGTAGGCCTGTACCAGTGACCCTACTAAATATGGCACGTCCTTTCCTGCAACGGTCTGCAGGTAAACAGCTAGAACCTCCTCCTTCAATCAAATATTTCTCCCACCCCACAAATTTAAAACACTACATGTGGTTAATTAATTTAGGAAAAAAAAATACAGATTATGATTTTAAGGAGAAAATATTTATATTGAGAAATTTTAAATTTTAAAATTATTTAAAAAATATTAAAATTAAAATTTTAAATTAAGCAAAAAATTATAATTTAAAATCTTTAATTTAATAATTCTTCAAGATAATTTTAAATTTTAAACTGTGTAATATATTTTTTTTTATATAAAGTTTAATACTATAATTTTTCTTACATTTACCCAGTACTCCTCTTTAATGTGTTTTATGGCAAAGCCTGATTTAGTAATCTGTGTTAATTACAATGTCAACTCAGTATATCCGTCTTTTTCTTTTTTCTTGTATTATGTTGCATATGGCGTGTCCGGTGATTGTTTTATTTTCTTTTGATAATGTTATAGAGAGTTTAATTTTTTTTATCGATAAAATTTCTTTGGAATCTGTGGGTGATTGATCTCTCCTCATCTTTATATTTTTTGCCATGTGCTCAAGTCTAGTCTTTGGTATATAATTTAGAGCTGAGTTAAGAATAAAAATTGTGCTTTGAGTAGTCATCATAATTTTCAGCCTAATAATTAGTTTTTTTTTTTTTGGGTATCATGGTCAAATGTGTTTTTGAACTTTGTTAAATTTTTTTAAAATGAATTTAAAATGTATACTCTCGGGTTAATATATATGTATATATATATATATATATATAAAATTTTACTCGAGGTGTTCTTTGAAAAAATAAAAAATAAAATCCAAATTGTTGTTAAGTGATACTATTTTTTTTTTACTATTTTTTTTTACTAATTAAACTCATTTAAATTAGTAGAGGTGTAAAGGGAATGTTATTAAAAGATCACAAATTAAACAGTAGCAGTTGTACCTTTTAAACTTGATAGCAAGTGATTTTATTTTAATATTTTGGAGGTTTTTCCCTTGCCATTTTGTTGTGAATCATAACCATGTGAGTGGTCTGTGCAATTAACAGGAAACATCACAATTTAAGCAGAGATATAATTGATTTCCCTCTTTTGCTTACTTCCAAAAAGGTATTAAAATTGCGTTTTGCTCATGTTACACGAGGACAACCATAGCTTTGCCTCTTTCTAGCAATTAATTCTATTGATGTGGAGGGTAAGACTAGGTAAGACCCTTTGTTTTCTTTTTTTGAGTCCTCTTTTCTGAAATCCAAAGGGAAAAAGATCTAAGAATGGGACCTCGCTTAAGACTCAGAAGTAGGAACACGAGAAATTAACGGCTATTCTAAATGGCTTTTGCGTCCAAAAAAATTACTGAGACTTGGTCCTAGAATGCTTGTGGAGATGAGGATCTGTCTGATAGAACAAGATGTCTCCAGAGTCACTAACGAAGTGGTCTTGTCTAATACTATCTATCAAGTTCTTGATTAGATGAACTGGAATTGGCCCTGATTTCTCTGGTTCACGATAATACTTCCCAAGTACTGGCTTTGCTGCTTTTGTCTGCAAATATATATATATATATATAACCAAAAAAAAGGAACAACACAAAACAAAACGGAGCAACTTTCATCAGAACCAAAACCAATACCGACACGGATATAACGACACAGTAATACGATAAAACATAAAGTATAACTCAATGTTGAGCATGATATGATTTTATTTTTAAAGAATCGATGCTTCGATAAATGCATGTAATAATATATATTTGAGGTTTAAGAATAGCAGGTACCGCTTCGATCAAATGATAATGAGGAATCTGAGGGAAAAGATGATGAATGACGTGGGTTCCAATATCATGGTGGACGTTGTTAATCCAACCATAGTCACGATCTACTGTTGTTAGTCCACCTCTTAGATAACTCCATTCCTGTCCAAGAAAACAAAAAAGATTAAGTTTCTACGGCGTTATGTCTTCGTTTCAAGCATGTAATAGGAAAATGGAGAAATAAAATGAAAAGAAACAACTTGTTGTTCATGTACCTTGCCCCGGTACCAAGGTAGTTTCTCCTTGTAACCATGGTGGTGCAAATATGTGACAGTGTCCAGCCACATGACAAAGATCTGCAGACGTACAAAATATACGACCAACTATCAGACCCATGTTAATCTATTAACGATTTTTTAATATCACTGTCAGTATTTGTCGAACTTTGTCCAAAACAAAATATCTGCTTCGGACTATTTAAAGATGCGTTCCCATATATTAGCCTAATACATCCATGATTTTACTTGTGAAGCCTTTTTAAGAGTATATTTTCACGTATTGATCTAGTACATCCAGGATTTTACTCAAGTTATTCCTAGAAGAATGAATTTACCAAATAAGGGACACCGTAGAGCTTGAAGATTTGAATAGGGCCCACGATGAAGCAGAGATAGAGAAGCAGAGAAAACATGGTGAGCCAACAGAGGGTTGAGGTTGTCACGTCTGTTCTGTCACCGGGGGAGAACAATTTGCTGTAGGGATTGAAGTGAGAGCCTTCTTTTCCTGGGCTTCTAGTCCACTGAAATTCCAGTTCATATCACAAAGCGAGCTTTATGTCAGTGGTAATAGTACAATTATATTGTCTTTCTGATCAGGTTTTCAGAATAAAGCAAGCTCTCACCAGATAAAAGGGATACGCAAAGATGGGGAAAGGCACAGTGAATCTCAGCATTCTTGTCTTCTTGCCTAGACTCTTATAAATCTTCTGTGTCAACTGAGAAAAAAGACACATAATCATGAACAACCTCATGAAAAACTTTACTTGTTTCTATATTTTCCTTCCCTTTTTTCTCAACAAATTTTGTCTTGTTTTTTTGAATTTAGAACAAGATAGAGAGGCAAAGACATACTGGAACCCATGATTCATCATTTTCAACATGTCCGTGGTTTTGATGATGGGTTTTATGGCTAATTCTCCTGCCAGAATGATTTTTCTGAAATCAGATTAAAGATGTGGTAGTGGTATAGAAAAAGAACTTTAAAGGACGAAATGAACAGAGAAAAGTTTTCAATTAAGAACCAACCATCCATGGTATGGTACAAGGATTGCGGAATGCAAGATATGGCCCACAAAATTATTCAGCTTGGGACTGTTTGAAAAGCTTCCATGGCCGCTGTACGATGCACACAAAAGTTAAAAATCAACACAGAGTAGACAGCTCATAACAAAATGAAATTGCCTAAAGCTCGCAGTAATCGGCATCATAACATAGACGCAGAGATTGTAATATACAGTCACAGTACCACAAAACATGTAATGTTCCTCGTTCTGTTTGAAATGAATAAAAAATTTACCACAGAGCAGAGCTCTCATGGTAAGGGGCACTATAATACAACACATAGCAGAATATATGATATCTAAATGTAATTGGAAACGTTGTGTAAACGAGAGAGTAGGAATTACCAATCATGGCCAAGAACAAAGAGAGCCCAGAACATGGTGCCCTGAAGGGGCCAATAGAGAGGCCAGAAGAACCAGGAATTGAAATGAATTGCGGAAGCAAGCAACGAAATGACTACCAGTACATCCCTGAGAACGTAAATGAGGGACCTCCAGGGGTTCTTAATCCAGCAATGGCTGGGAATCGCAGCTCGAATCTCTGCAATCTTGAAGGGAGGAGGTGCGCTGGGATCGAAACCATCGTTGTGGAAGCCTCGTTTCTTCGCTTCACCATTAATGGCAGTAACGAGGTCGTGAGACATCTTGAGTTCTGCTTCGGCCATTGTCAAGGGTCGACCCTCTGCTTCTTCAGGGATTTGGTAGAAGAGAAGGTCCCTTGGATGAGATTACAATGAATGAAGTATCTCTCTCTCTGTTTCTTCAAGACCTCCAGTTTTACTGGACGAAAGGAAAAGAAGGAGAAATCGAAGGTATTTAAAGGTACAAAGACGGTGGGGGTAGGCTCCAGCATCCTCACACATGAGGTCACGTACTATACAGCAAGAAAAAGTTAGCACACCGTGACGATGATAATAATAATAATAATAATAATAATAATAATAATAATAATAATAATGACATCAACAATAACAACACTAATTTCTAATATAAAGTTTTGAATTTTTTTATTTCTTTTTTTTTTTAATTATTGGCTTTAATTATGAAACGGTCGCCTATCATTTTGATCAAGGAGTACACCAAACTAACGAGAAGAGATGATATATAAATATATGCTTCCTCTTGTCTTTTATATATATATATATATATATATATATATAGAGATTTTTTTAAGATTTAATTTAATTTAAAATATAAAAAATAAACTACTAATATTTGATATATTAATTATAATATTTTAATTATACTCTCTATTAAATAAAATTTTTAAATTATGAGTAATAATTGTTATTAATTTTAAAAAAATATATACACATTAAATAGGAATATTCTTAAAAAATAATTTTTTTTGGGACCAAAATTAAAAAAATTGATTATTTTTAACTAATTTTTTTAATTCTTGTGACTTAATTATTTGTTTATTATATGTATAAGATCTTAGAATATCCTAGATTTTGTGCAAACTCCATAGGATACACCAAGTTTTGAACATTAATTTGAAATTTAATTTCCTCAAGTTACTGACCTCTAAATAGGAGTCAAAATTGAAAGCAATAAGTTTGATTCTCTTATATTCAATTAGGAAGAATTAATTGAACCATTAAGGCCAGTATATAGATTTAAGTGAAGTTTCTTTTTTTCTTTTTGTTGAGTAAATTACATATATTTTTGTTGAATTTTATTAAAATTATACGGGCTATTTTTTAAATATATATTTTAGTTTAATTTTAAAATTTTTTATTAAAATATCCTATATAAAAAATTAAAAAAATATTTTAGTTAAAAATATATATTTAGGTTAATGAAAAGTATTTTAATTAAAAAAATAAAATAAAATAAACTAAATTTTTATTTTATAAAAATTCATGTATATTTTAAAAATGATTTAACAAGATTAATAAAAGATATGTTTTTTTTTTTTCTAAAAGAAAAGTGGAGAACTAATAGTGAAGAGAGAAGATATTATGAGAAATGTAATGGTAATTGATTCTGACTAAAATTGATACGGGAAGCCATCATAAAGGGTACTTCCGTAGTAGGTAACTAGTTAATTATGTAATATTATATAAATATTCCTGATATTGGAATCAATTAATGGTACATCAGGGTCAGTTTGTTGAAAAATTTACAAATACAGAAATGGTTATTATATAATAGCATTATTATCTTGATTGTATATATAGGTTGGAAGATTTTACCAAACGTTGAAATTTGTCAAGATCAGAGTACAAGTTTGAAATTCAGAACGATAATTACTTCAGCTTACCTTGAAGGTAAATATAATTTGATCATAACTTCATACCATACGCATGGAAATGATCTTAGAAATGGAATTTAATTAGCTCACAATCTCACGGAACCATACTTTGCCCCCACCGACGAGCTCATCGATATATGTGGTCGAGTCCAGTTTATTGAGTGATGCTTTTGGGGCAAATACTTTAACTAGAAGCATATTAAATAATTATTTTTAAAATAAACTTAAATTTTTCTTTGATTTTGATAATTAATTTACTTAAAATTTTAATATTAATATATAAATAAATTATTTCATTTGTTAAGACGGGAAACAGTATTTAAAACATAACATAAATTGCGATCTACTCCCTTGTGATTTGGCTGAAAATCAGAGTGTGGGTTGGTTAATTATCACTTAATTACTTTGTAGTATTTTTGGACTTAATTTTGACAAAAATAATCATGTGCATGTCAAAATGACAAATAATTTCATTCTTAAAAGTATATCTAACTTATACTTTGAATGGTTTCATATTTCTTTTAATTATCAAAATTAAGCTAACATTTCAAAATTAAAAATTGTTTACTTAAATTAAACAATTAATAACTTCAAAACATGGTGAAAATCTGGGAGATAAGCATAAGAAGATTATCATTAAAACTGATTATAGAGGAATTTTTTATATCATTCACAAAAAGGATCATTTCAGTCGTAGTTTTAATCATGCTTTTGAAAGTAAAAAAAATGAGTAGATATGAAGTGAGAGATCAACTTTACGTATGTGTTAAAAGAAGATAATAGTTGCACACATTAGATTGCCACTCACATCTTATCCCTTCTCTATAAATCCATGAGTTCAATTGGCATCATCAAGGCTTGAGTATTCTCATTACTCAGTAATTTAACAATAAAATTGTTCATTATCTCAACATTTGTTATTTCACAATGATCATTTTGTTAAAAGCTGAATGTAATGTTAGAATATTTTTTATTAAACATGAATTAGCATTAATCAATTGTTAAGCTAATTTATAGATTTAGATTATTAAGATTAAATAATTAAATTTCGCTTAGTACTTTATTAAATGGATTGGGTCTTATAAGTGAATAAACCATAATAAGTTGGATTATTCATTTAGCTATTTGAAATAGACCCCAATTTACAAGGTTAATTTTGGGTCAATTATCCTATTTTATACTAACCAGGGGCTATTTTACAATTAATACTATTTTATATTTACAATTGTTAAAAAGGTGAGATAGCCTCTTTTCTGGTTGTCGCACTAGGGTTTTTTTTTTTTTATCTTGTTATGAGTTGTCTTCTCTTCCTTTCTCTCTATCTCATAATTTGTGTTCTCTCCTTCCATCTCTCACTTTTATCATCTTCATCAACTCGTTGATCTCAAGAATAGTAAACAATGGATTCAAGTTTACTTCCAAGTATGTTATGCTATGTTATTTTGTTGTCTCCCTGTTGTTTATATTTTCTTAGCAAATGGTATCAGAGCTTTGAAATTGTTTGTTATGAGGCTACTTATCAAGCTATATAGTTAAAGAAACTTATACCCAAGCTTCTTACAATAGTTGCACTTGCCTTTGAAGCTTGAACTTATGCCCAAACCTTTCGGTTTAGGTCCCATGCGGCCTTCATGCTTATCACTTTTCTTTCCTTCATTTTTCTTCCCATCAAAATGGGATTTGAGTTTCTTGCCTTTCTGGGCACTTGCTCGATTTGTTACTTCCAACATGTGACGCAAGATTCACATAAAGTCTAATGGCATTCCTCCTTTTCAAGGACTCTTCCTCTTGAGTGATAATAAATATCAATTGATTTATACTCCATTTCTCTTGCGGGGCATTATAAGAAGTCTTTTGTAATAACCGGAAAATAAAAAGAATAATTTTATTTTAATATTTCTGATATTATATAAAATTCTTTTCTTCCTTCTCATCCCTGTTTCCGGACGCTCTCCCTGGGTTATTTCCGTTTCTCTTCATCCTCGCAGCTTCCGGCTTCATCTCCTCCGTTCAGCCCGAGTGTTCTTTCCAGTGGAGTTGCTGCACTTCTCTTCACCTGCGCAGCTTCCCCGGCGTTACCCAGGCTCCCTCGAGCTCTCTCTCCCTCCTTGCTGTTCTTTCTTCCAGACGACAGCGAAGCTCCTTCCTTCGGCTGGCAGCGTTTTTTTTTCCTCCAGTGGAAGACCCTCGCCGGCGTAGCAGAAGTTCCCAACTTCCTCGCTATTGCTACAGATCCGGCGAAGAGAGACAGCAACCAGAAACACTGCCAGTTGAGGTGAGCATCTTCTCTCTCTCTCTCTCACACACCCAATCTTGTTTTTGGTGCTGTAATCTCCCTTAAACCCGTTGATTCGGCCATTTCCTCCATTTTGGCCCTCCCCTGCTCCAAGGAATGAGAAGGATGGAGAGATCCTTCTCTCCTTGGGCTGGCCGGCGCTGAAGAACAGAGCAAAAAGGGGTTTTTTTTTATTTATTTATTTTTTTATTTTTAGGCTTCCTAATGTTATGGGAGGTATAGAAATCCTTGAAATTTTACTCCCTTAGAATGGTACATGAACTTAGAGGATGTAGTAGGATCTAAATGAAGAGATTAAGTTACTGGTTGCTGCATATGAGTAGGGTTCTGTGAATAATAGGTTGTTAAATAGTTAGTAGGGAATGATAAATGTAAAGGTGATCCTTGTGAACCTATGAAGTGATTTGATGAGTTGGGTGTTATCAGGAAATCCTGTGAACACTGGCGGTGAAGGGAATCGGCATTTCAAGGAGGAACCAGTAACGTACCCAGTGTCTGTGAGTAAATAATAGATTCCAATCTCTTGCTATCACCATAAATCTCATTACTGTTACTTACTATTTGAAATTATCCTGAATGAGACAAAACATGGCTGAGAATGTATGTATACTTATATATATCTATATATATATATATATATATATATATAAGTGTATGCATAGAACTGTTTCCCTGGTTATTCATTTAATTATTTTTGTTTTACCTTTACGTGTATTTGCATGTTTATTTTTTTTTTCACTGTTCCAGTATTGATCCTAATGAGTTGTTAAGATATAAATATGCACATATATATATAATAAAGTGATTGGTTAATAACGTATATGTACATATATATATACATATATATACAGGTATTTAAACCTAGAATTTTAGGTCCATGTGTATGTGTGTGTGTGCCTTGCCTATGAGTCTATGTTAGTGTCCTTCATTTGACTAAGTCATAGGTTATGGAAGAATCTGGGTGGAGAAGGAGCTACCCGTTAGGCGGAGCCACCCGAGTGAAGCGGGTAAGGGCTGCCAACGAGGTGTAGCCACCCCTGGAATAGATGAATCATAACCTATGAATAAGAAAGGTAAATAATAGGGCTGCCTGTTAGGCGTAGCCACCCGGGTGAAACAGGGAAAGGAGCTGCCAACACGGTGGAGCCGCTATTTACCTGACCTAATAGTGAACCTTCCTCAGGAGATCACACCAAGAGACTCAGGTTTAAATGGGTCTCCTTCCATATGACGGTTCATGGGATCTACTAAATTGTGAAGTGTGAGGGTTTAGTAATATATATATATACTTTAATTTATTGGTTATGATTCTTGAATAAGTTTTGAATCTATTATCTGCTCACTGAGTTTATCTCACCCTTTCAAATTCTAAATTTTTCAGATAGCGCCTCTGGACCTGATCCGCCTCCCTCATCTTAGGGCTGAGGCGTGTGGCGGTGAGCCTCTCTTTTGGAACTAAAGGCTCGACTAGCTTTTCTTTTGGTTTCGTATCAGTTGTAATGAATTGAAATTTATTTTGTAAAAGCATTTTGTGAGTAGGACAAATGGATGTAGATTGCTTTCCCCCTTCCCTATTTTTGGGTTTATTGATGTTGTTGACTGGATTGAAGAGAGCGGAGCTCTCTGTTGTTGTTTATTTGATCTCTGGCTGTTTGTAGAAATTTTGGGATGTCCTAATTACAGGGGGCACTCTGCCGAAATTTCTACAAAAAGCTAGTGCCTAAGGGAAGGTATATTTTGTATATCCAACAAGGCTGGAGTACTTCTAATGTACCTATATCTGGTGTAGGACCACCTAAAGATTTATTTATTGTATAGGTAAGTAGATAAATCTATAGTTAAGGACTACGTATAGGGTTTCAAGTCAGCCCCTTTCTCTTGGAAAAAAGGGGGCGTGACATCTTTATGGGTTAAAACTGTGCATGCAAAGACTCAAGAATGCACCAAACCATGATGTAAAACATTACCATGTTCAATGGTAATTGAACTAATTATAAAGGTATTAAATGACACACTTCAATTCACTCACAGAGATTAATTAATTTTGGACCAAACTATAAGAAGGCAAAGTATAGTTTATCCACCAAATGAAAATAATAAAAAAAGACAAGTAATGTGAAACAATTTAAAAGATAATGTTTATAAAACTGGGAACACCATATATCTTTGTTATAATGTAATAATTATTAAATATAAAACATGTTATTAAATGTAATTTTATATTTAGTAATATCCAGTTATTAATTATTACCTCATAACTAGTGTATATTGTATCTTGAGTTTATGCTATCATCACTCAAACAATATATGTAAGTTCAAGAGCCCTTGTTTAAGCCGTGTTTATTATAAAGAGTGGTGTCAAGGGTTTTAATGAGCCGGAGTTTAATTAGTATCCTGATCCTCTTTTCTAATTGTAAAAGAAAATAATTAGAGCCCTTTGGTTAAATGATTAAAAAAAATATAAAAAGTGAGTATGCAAAATAAAAAATAATTTTTATTTCAAAAACAGTAGTGACTAAGTGATTCAATGAAACACAATGAGATCGAAGAGCAGTAAACTACAAATTCGATCAAATGAAAATGGTTCAAAATTTGAAAGAATAATAATAAAAAAAGAAAGCGTGGAATTTGGTCTACTGGCATTTGCCAGAACTTGCAGTGGTAACGCGGTAGAGAAGAGAAGTGAATGGTCCCAAATCTTAATTTTGCTAAACGGGTCGTCTGAGCCAATATTAAATAATTGAAACAAGTAGATTTGTCAGGGAGTATGGTTGTTGCATATTTGTCTATATATGTATGGAAATATTATGTTTCAAGTTGAAGATATTTAGTATCTTAATTTTAAAAAATTCTAATTTAAAATTTTGGATTATAATTTTTTTATAATTTAAATGTTTAATTTTTGAATTATTTAAAATAATTTTAAATTTTAAAATGTTTTAATATAAATATCTTTATCTTAATTTATGATTCAGTGCAAAATTGCAAGACAATTAATAACTTATACATAACGCTCATTAAATATATGTGTCAGAACCATTTCCAACTTGCAATTTTATGTCATGTGTTTTTAATATTTTATAGAAGGGAAAATCATTTTCAGGGGCGGATTGTTTTCATTCTTGAATTTTTACTTTTTTTTTTCTAAAAAAATTATTTATATATATATAGACAAAAACAAATGTTATTAAATTAAAAATATTCAAACTTTTAAAATGCTGTATATTGGTAGCTACAGATAATCCCTCAATTTCTCTCTAAGCTAAAGGTGGGGAATCTTTGTATTTCACTCTTTCAAATGCTGTCACTCCAATTAAACTGAACTCTCTGATTTTTATTTTGTTATACTCACGCCGACTAAAAGAGAAGCAACAAATTTCTACTCTTTTTTTTCTGCTGAAGAAAAATTGTTTTGTTATTATTTTAAAGCATATTGAGAAAAAAAATGATCAAATACTCAAAAATTTAAAAATAAGTACTTTAAAAAAATAAACAATTTATTTTTCAAAATAAATAATCTCAAACACCTCCTAAATCTTTTAAAGTGTTTTTTAGAAATGTTTTTGCATTAAAGCGATCAACATTCACATTAAGGATTATATTTCCTTCTCTTTATACTGAGCTATGCTTTTCGTGAAATATCAGTTTTTTTTGGGAAAGAAATATCAATATTTATTGGTGTAATGTTGTAAAGTGAGGTCGAGATTTTTTACCATCAAGTTTTATAAAATTGAAATAAAATAATTTTTTATTATTTTAAAGTAATTTAATAATAAAAAATTTACCTTCTTAAGTGGCGCTTTTCATTAGGTAACAAACAGAATAGACGAGAGTTGGTGTGACTTTATTAATTTTTGAACAATTTAAAATTTGTTATATAAAATAAAATTTAAACAATAAAATGGATAATTGAATTTTAAAATGAATTGTAGCCGGAGAAAAAAAGGATCGAAAAAATTTTAACATTAAAGGCTTTTATCTTTTATTTTTATCGTTAGAACTTAAAAACCACTTGGTTTTACAATCTTCAAGTACATTTATATGTTTACTTAATAAATATAAAAAATTCAAATTAATGCAATTTATTTTAAAGTCTACTAGTGAGAAAAGCATATATAGACCAATCGATCCCTATGAACCGACCTAGCTATTGATTACTGAATAGTAGAAACATTAGTTGGTCCACCTCATTACGTGCCAGAATGGCACAGCGGCCTCATTAATTGTAATTAACCATCCATGTACGAAATCTAGACGCAGTTGGTGGTGACTATAATTTGCATTGAATTTTTCAATTCCTAAATTTAAATTTATTTACCTAAATAATCTTTATCATAAATAAATTTTTAAAATTAAAATTCGTTTATATAAAATTATAACAAAAAAATTTCAAAAAATTATTTATATGATTTAAAATTCATGTACCATTATTTGGTATTTATTTTATTTTTCAAATATACTATAGAGAGAATATCATACTTAAACTCAAACTCATAACCAACGCATAAAATAGGCGTAAAAATCTCTATATCCTCTAAGTGAATTAGATCTTATAAATAACTATAAGATATGAGTATTTTACTCATCCTATACACTAAACACGGATGATACGTGATCGGAAATTTGTTACGGGGCTATTAGCTAACAGATTGAATTAGCTTATATATGCTTTTGGAGATTCTTGGATCTATTATATAAAGTATAAATTTTTTTAAAAAATTACAATAATTTCTGTTATATTTGATACTTTTGTTTTAAAGATATTAACCCAATTTTTTATATTGAAATTATATTACAAAAACTTTCTTGTATTATCAAATTTTTGTTAATAAAGTGCACTAATGTGTTTTTTAAAAAAAAGAAATTATTTAGTTATTTTTATTATCTCACATTCAATCCTTTATTTTATACGTAGTCGCTTAAAACTAATATAGCTGTCTTTCTATCCCAAAAAAAAAAAAAGTGTGCTTTTGTTTTAGAAATATTTATAACAGTTCTCTTCATCCAGTAACAATACGTGAAGAAGATCGAGAGCGTGATCAATTTTATATATATATATATATATATATTGCTCTTCTGTATCAAAAATCTTTAAAAAAGTAAACAAAAAAAGAAAAAGAAAAAACCCCTTTTCTACAATAAAGATCGGATCTAGCTTAAACTTTAATCTAGATACACCATTTAATTTTGTCTACCTTTTTTCTTCAGATGAAGTGAGGGATTGCTAAATAATATGTTGTTTAGAGGAATATATCTTGTGATTTAACTTTATTGACAGAGAATTAATAATAAGGAGATTTTTTGCAATATAATTTTAAATGTTAAAGGGCATGTTAATATCCCTAAAACAAACTTACTGATAATAGAATTACAATACCGTCCTTCAGATAACCGTGTCTTATTCAAATTATTTCATTCTTTTATTAATTTTCCTCTCTAAAATACTTTTCCGTAATAATAATAATAATAATAATAATAATACAAGATTTACTTAACTGTCAAACTTGATGAAACTAGTCATGAAATAGTAGCTAATCGTAGTTAAAAATTCACACACACACACACACACACACACACATAATGAGGTACAAACAGCATTAGCTTTTGATGTGAACATGTAATTATGTCGCTGCAAAACACGAAACCAAGCTTCCTTTTTGTGAGTTGTTATGCCACCAAAAGTGCTGAAATACTCGAAAGCAATGTTGGTGCTTTCTTTTATTGCATCGTCAAAGTGAACAAAATACTCCAAATTGTCAAAACTGTCCGGATTAGCTTCATTTGGTTTTTCACTTGTTCATAACTCATTATTAACTTATAACTGTGGTTTTTCACTCGATCGAATGATACCTACTTTAATTACTTTGGGCTTTGGGGAAGCAGAAAAGTAAGTATTCAAGAAAACAAATTGAATTTGGGGTACGTTTAGAATGAATTTTGATGGGAATGAGAAAGGGAAAGGCAAAGGGAATGGGAATAGGAATGGAAAAGAATTTTAGAGTACGTTTGGTACTTAGAATAAATTTTGATGGGAATGGGAATGAGAATAGAAAAAAATCTTAATACTCAAATTTTATTTGGTATGATTTAAAAAATAATGAAAATAACAAATTTATTTTATGTTTGATTAGAATGAAAAAAATAAAAAAAAAATTAATTTAAAAGATCAAAATATTTTTTTGATTAAAAAATTAAAAATAAACTTTTTTATATTTATTTTTTATTTTTGAAATCACAAAAAAAAAATTATTCAACCATCTAAAAATACTGTCTTCCATCTAAATTAGATCAACAAAAAAAAAGCTCATTCTATCAGTTCATTGAAAGAAAGTTCATTTCAGTGCTTAAAAGAAAATGTCATTCCATTAAAAAAGAAAGCTGACGTATCAAACACGAAGGACATAAGAATCCGTACACTTTTCCTTTCCTCTCTCTCGTATAACACTTATACCAAACATGTCCTTAATGTTCATGATATTGAAAATGCCACAACAGTTTTTCATTAATTATTTAGGTATGTGAAAGCTATCCTTGCATAGATTCAAATAATACGTGATTTTTATTTTTGTAATGTTTCTCACAAGGTTGAGTAAATGATTACCGAATTTACAACTAGTTTGGTACGTCATTATCTTGTAATCTTGTACAGTATTTTATTCTTTGAAGAAAACTTGTTAGAAACGTGAATCATATGCATAAGCTCACTTACCTCTGTATGATATTTTAAATAATTAAATAATTATGATTGTAGTTTATCATGTTTTTTAAAATATTGCGACTCAAATATTCTAAAAAATGTGCTATATAGGTAGTTGTTGTTGGGTTAGTGAGTATGGAACAGTGATAACATGTTAACAAAACTGTCCCGTTTGATAGGAAATGACACTTTAATTCATTAACTGTTGAGAGGACCCCTGGCAAGTGATATCTCCCTTAAAAGAAATATTACTGAGATTTCAAATGTGTTAAAAACTGCATATGAAATACCTTCTCTTCTTTATTCTCTTCTTGGTGGGTTTTGCAGGCGTTGATGATTGTTTTGATTGAATCAGACTTTCAGTCATGAAATAATGTACAAAATTGCATCCACTTTTTGAGTCTCTTTCTATGTTAGAATGTTGAATTAGAAATTCCATGATAGTAAAGAAAATTTCATGATTGTAACTTCTATTATTGAACTCTAATTGAGAAAAAGAGATTACAATATGTATTAATATTGTCGGCAATTCATGTTAGTTCATCAGAATTAGGCTTACAGCCTCGTGTTAAAAATTTACTTATTCTGATAAAAAAAATAAGACCCAACAACACCGGTTCAAAAGCTCAAAATTATTAAGTGAATAAGTAAAAAGTAGATCTATATATATTTAACACGAGAAAATTTATGGGAAACTCTTTCTAATGTACAAGATGTAGGTAAACTTAATTACAAAAAATAGATGATAAGGTAATGGCAGTAAGCTCTTAATTGAAACTTTATATAAGGGTTATATGTGAAAGTGGTAATCTTATGTTTTCGGGAATATAAGTTCTTTAGTTATGACATAATTAATTATAAAATATTACTAAATATATAATAACATTTTATCTATTTGAATAGATTTATTAGTATAATCATATTCATTCATTTCACAAAAATCAAATTAATTCTTTTAAGAATTATTAATTTATAAATAAGTTAATATTTTAAGTAATCATTTAACAAAATATTATTCTATACATCTAATACATAATTGTGTCATAATTAAAAAGTTTATGTTCCTAAAAATATAGGATCATCACTCTATTTTTAATCCATTGTTAAGAAGATGGATTTCATAGATTTTTGCCTTATTAATGATATTCATGTAGTAGATGCTTATTAGTTGGTCTGAATTTTTTTTTTAAAAAAAAGAGTAAATCATTTTTTGTCATTATAACTTTAATTAATTTTTAATTTAGTCTCTATACTTTTAAATATTTGTAATTAAATTTATATAATTTTAATTTAGTTCATGTTAAAATCTTATTAATGCATCATTATATTTTATTGGAATGAAAATTTCCTACGTTTTGCATCTCTCTTTCTCTTTCTTAAATTTATCTCTTGCATTTAACCTTAAATGCAAAAGATCCAAATCAATTTTTATTATTGTAGTGAATCATGTATTATTTTAATATTCTCAAAATGTATTATTAAAATAAAAAATAAAATAAAATAAACTCGTAAACATGCAATATGATATAACTTGTGTTAACTAATTTGGGAGAGTTGTGAAATTTTATATGAAAAACCTTATATAAATTTTGTTCAAATTAAAAATGGTAACAGGGTTAACAGTATGTTGGGTCCACGGCTTGTTCGCATCAACACTATATTAGGTCTGCAATAAATAAACATTTTTATTGTGAAAAAAAAGGGAATTTGAAAAGTAAAACAAATTAAAAAATAGAAAAAGCCAGTAACAACAAGTCACAGTTCACCTCCATAGATGAAATAGAAACATCTGATGATACAATGAAATAGACAGTATTTTTTAGAAATCGCCACATGATCTTTTGTACAAAAATTCTAAATTTTGCATATGGCCACACAATGTGAAATCAAATTGTGAGAAAGCATTTCTTGGTTTTTAAGAAGGTCTTATTTTTAAATTTTATTTCTAATAATCACATTTAGAGATAGGTAAATAGATATAATGTGCAGAAAATAAAATAAAATCAAATTTTTGTCTTTATAAAAGTGGAGGACCAAGTTACCTCTAAACTATGAATGCACAAAAAGTAAAACAAGTAAATAGTAACTAACAATAGTTAATGAGTTCCAAAATGAAGCATATAGATAAGAGTATATGTGTAAAATAAAACAATTTTCTTAACTAAAACGAATAATATGGATAGTAATATAATGCAACTGAATGAAGTGAGAGTAAAGCAAGCAAATCTAGCACAAAGTTAAACTAGATTATCAAAAGTAAATTCTTTTAAAAGTGAAAGAGGCAAATTTAGCAAATTATAAAAAGTAGTAAAGAATAGGAAGAACACAAATAAATTTATTTTGGCTTAACCTTTTTAACTTATGTTCAATCCTTCTAAAATTTTAAAGAATTTTTTTTTTCATTAAAACCAATAAAGTTATAGAAACAATGATTTTTCTTGCTTACCATCAACATAGATTTTTAAGTTCAGCTTAAATTTATAATAGGTTTTTATATAGTTAACTCTTAACTAAATTACTTAGAATTTTATACAAAAGATTGAGGAAACAAATTCAACTCTCGGTTCACGATTTTTTTCTATGCTCAAGTTTTACTTCTATAAGTAGCTTGACTAGACACTAAGCAAAGATGTTATAAAAAATTCAAAATACTTTCTTTTTCATTTTCTTTACCGTTCTCCTATCATCTTTACACTTGAATTCTCTCTCTCTCTCACACACACACACACACACACACATATATATATAGGCTCTTAACATCTCCGAGTAGTTAGAGATAAATTCAATCATTTGGCATCATTTTTCGCTAGACCAAATTAGACATGTTTCTAACATTAAAAAGCTTTTATTGCTTAAGAAGTTCTTTTCATGCAATTAATCTAATCAACTCATCATAAATGCTCTACAAAGCTCAAGACATGATTTAGAGTAAAATTTTATTTTTATCAAAAATCATAGATAGTCACATAAAAAAAAAATATTTGTTACAGACTCATATTGTTGTTTATTGCACGAAAGTCGCTCTTTTTATTATTTGTATGTTAATAAACTTGTCCTATGGTTAATTAGTAGGTTAACTGGGCTATTCAATTTAGATGATACACAAAATGGGCCTCAACAACAAATCATCAGAAAATCCACAAAATGGATCAGAATAATAAAATGAGCTTTTGCATTAATGATATTTATGTTTCATTATCATCAAAGTCTTAAGCCCATAACCTTGGGCCATCAATTTTGCAGTTCTAAAATTTTGTTATAATAATTTTTTTATATGACTTAATGTAATATTTATGATTTTAAATTGAAAAGCAAAAAAAGTTTGAGAAAAGTGGTCAAAATTATAAAAGATATATTTATATAAATTTAAAAATGTGAAAATTTTAGAAGAGGCTAAAGGAGAAAATGAGATGTAATGGTCTATGTATTTCTTTGCAGAAATAATGAGGTAGATGCAGCATTAGTTTTGATGTGAACGTGTGATCATGTCACTGCAAAACACGAAAACAGGCTTCCTTTTTGTGCGCTGTCATGCCACCAAAAGTGCTGAAAAACTCAAAGCAATGTTGGTGCTCTCTTTTATTACGTTGTCAAAGTGAAACAAAATACTCCAAGTTGTCAAAACTGTCCGGATTAGCTTCATTTTGACTTTTCACCAGTTCGTAACTCATTATTGACTTATAACTGTGGTATTTCACTTGATCAAATGATACCTACTTAATTACATTGGGGTTTGGGGAAGCAGAAAGGTAAGTATTTAACAAAACAAATCGAATTTGACGTTCATGTTTGAGAAAGCCACAACAGTTTTTCATTAATTATTTAGGTACGTGAAAGCTCTCTTGTATAACAGGTCTGGTGATGTTTCTCGGTTGAATGAATGGTTACCAGTTATTAGGGTTGAAAGCTATCATTGTATAGATTCAAATAATATGTGATTTTCGTTTTTGTAACGTTTCTCACATGATTGAATGAATGGTTACCAATTTTATAACTAGCTTGATACGTGATTATTTTGTAATCTGATGCAGTATTTTATTCACTGAAGAAAACTTAGTAGAAACATGAATCATATGCATAAGCTCACTTGCCTCTGTAAAATATTTTAAATAATTATAATTAGAATAATAAATGACTATGATTGTAGTTTATTATGTTTTTTAAATTATTGTGACCCAAATATTCTAAGGAGTATGCTGTATAGATAGTTGTTGTTGGGGTATTAGATCTGGATTAGTGATAACACGTTAACAAAATTGCCTCGTTTGATGAGAAGACATTGAGAGGACTTGTAACAAGTGAAATCTCCCTTGAAAGCACTATCACTGAGATTCCAAATCTGTCAAAATTTGCATATGAAATACCCCCTCCCCGCCATTCTCTTCTTGGTGTTTTTTCCAAGTATTGATTGTTTTGATTGAGTCGGCCTTTCAATCATAAAGATATGTATAAAATTGCATCTGCTTTTAGAGTCTCTTTGTAACATTTCTAAGATTAGACCTTTAATTAATTAATATTAGATGAATTAAATAATAATAATATGAAATAATATGAGATACTTTTAACTTTTAGAAACAAGGAAAATTTAGAAATATGTTAGAACTATCTGGGATTAATTAGGATTCTAATATAAATTATTAAAAATTAATTATAAATTTCCAAATAATAGGTAATTATGTAATAAATATTTACAAAAGAAATTTCAATAAATCTCTTGGACTCTAAGGCCCTATAAATACAACTACTTTTTTGGGGAATAAAAATATTTTAAAAAATGTAAGAGTCAAAATATGATTATTAAAATTTTAGGATGAAAATATGTAATTTTTACTAAGGGCTAAAATGTAATTTTTGTCAACACTTAAAAGTTGAAAATTTGATATTTCTTGGCTAAGGAAAAACGTGAAGAGATGGAAGGAGCGTATTAGGGAAACTAGCGAAAATGGCTTAAAGTGAAAATGGTTTTAAATTTGACTTCTTGAATAAACTTTAATTAATAAGTAAATCATATACAAACCATTTAGTAAAATTATAGTTAATTTATTATCATGTTAATCAATAAATAACCTTTAATGACATTTATTTAAGAAAAATATTTTATTGAAAATACAGTATGTAAAATTTTATATGAGCGTAATTATTTAATTGGAGTAAGAAATTAAAAGTTCTTATTCTAGTATGAGATAAAGAAATATATCCTAAGCTAATAAACAATATATATATATACATATGTCACAAAAATTCTTTTATTATTATACATAAAATTCTTAAAATTCTTTTACACCTTTCAATCTGCACCTTTTACATCTTTATACATAAAATTCTGTTATTATTATAATAGGTATTATAATATATATATTCAATAAAACTAAAACAAAATTGAAAATAAAAAATTGATAACTTCTAAAGCTTCCTATTTCTAATGCTGATAAACACAAATGACGTCACCAATTTCTGCCCATTGGAGTAATCATTGGAGTGTTGCCCAGGAATTAATCGCCTTACTTGGTGCAAATCAATAGTTGCTCCGTCCTTTATATAAAGCACGAATCCCTCCCTCATTTTGACACTCCTGCGAAAGCAAACAAAAAGAGAATGAGATAATGACAGCACGTAGAGAGTGATTGAACAGTGATTGAGATAAAGTTGGGCTGTTGAGAGACGTAAACAGTAGAGAACAAAGGAAAAATAATTCGAATAAAAAATTGCAAGCTTAACGCAAGAACCTATCAGGATACTTTAATCATATTTTTTCTTGTTATACTTTTGCTTAAATTACGGGACGATGAGAATTAAAAATTTTATTATTAAATGTTGATATGAATAATTTATGAATTTAGTATTAAATTTTGGCTTAATTTAAGAATTTATTATTAAATACTTGGTATGTTTAATTTAAAAATTATTATAATTCTTGAGATATTTAATTTATTAGTTATTGGTTACTTTTATAAATTATTTTGAAACCCTACAAATTCAATTTATGTAATATGTCATTTAATCTCTTAACAAAAAGAGATATTTTGGACACTTCACCTAGATGATAAAAAAATAAATTATTTTTATGTATAGATAATCGTGATATTAAAATATATTGATTTCTATACATAAATGACCTCAGCACATGTAGGACCTTGACATGGACTAGACATAGACTTATCTTGATATATATTAGTTTTAGAAGCATGAATAATAATATTTTATGAATTATTCATCTGTAATTTATGCTTTCATTTATTGATCGTGATTTATGCTCTTGTTGACTATTTATGCTTTGGGGTATGTTTGATTAAAAGATGTCATGGTAAAGAGAATGTAAAATATAAGTAAGTAAAAGTAGGTGAAATAAAAAATAATTATTTTACTCGTACTTTTAAAATAATGATTTGATAAATAGAATAATAAGTATAATGATATAATAAACATTATATAGGCTATGTAAAAGGAAATGCATTCGCCATGCAGCAAACTAAACGAAGCATTATATTGCAAAAAATTAGTAATACTTATCATGATATATGACCGGGATAATTTGGAATGTGAGAAATTAGTAATATAATAATATATATGATTATATCTTATATATTTGAATGTTGGTTGTATAATAAATAATTGTCTATATACTATGTTTGAAACAAGTTTTCATAGGTAAAGGAAAATTTTAGGATAAAAATATAATTCTCAAGGAATTAACTCTTGAGAAGATCGTTTTTGGAAATAAGATTCTATAAATTACTAATTTTATGATAGGTCTATAGGAAATATGATTCTTAAGGGAGGAAATTTTAATAGGAGATAGTTTATTGTCTATATGAAAAGAAAGATATTGTCACGCCCAAACACAATAGGGAGTGACCGACACGAAAAATAGAATAATGCTCCATAAGCCTAATAGATATTAATTAGATGAAAAAACCTTTTGATAATGTAACACAAATAATATTTCTTCATCCAACTCACTATATTGCCTTTTCCAATCAATATAAGTATCTCTAACTTTTGTAAAAGCTTGGACAAAGTTTCTCTTAAAATTTAGATATCTCAAAATTTTTACAACAGCTAAAATCCAACAATGTAGCACAAGAGTGCTCCACTCTCAACCACTAACATTTAGAAAAAACAAAAGAACAAAAGGAAGTCAAAGGAAAGGGGTCCTACCTATTTCAAGTGGAGCCACATCTAGGATACTTTACAAATATCATTCAAAAATTTTGTTACAACAAAACAATCATGCCCTCATAGATCAAAATAGGGCTCATCACCATAATGCTTATAAACCTAAGATGAGGAAGGGCATGTCAGATCCAACAGTAATATCTAAATAGTTGAAACTAAAGGAATGAGTTAAAACTTAATAAGTAAATAACAAATTATCGAAATAAAAATAACAAGACTGTAACCTAAATAGGAGCTAAGAAATATAGAAATCAATTAATATAATCAAGAAAAAAGTTTCCCTCTAGACAATTTCATACATAGTTATTCCTAAAATGTCAAGTTCTTTAAAATGGTGGTTATATGAGAGACAACTAGGTTTCTCTTACAAAAGTGGCAACTATGTCTTATTAGTAGCTCCTTACCTTTTTAGAGTAACTACATCTAACGAATAGCTTCTTTGCCATCTACCTCTGCATATTATGGTTTACATAAAAATTTGGGGGGGACTACACTTTGTTGGCAACTCCTTATCCTTTTTAAGGGTGGCTACATCTAATAGACAGCTTCTTTTCCCACCAGGCCTCCTTTATGTTATCTAGGTGCACCTAAAACATTAACATCGTTCACCACTATAGAATTTGCCAAATGTTTCATCATAATTCCAAAACCAAATAGCTACCTAACAAGATTAAGAAGGGAAGTATATATATATATATATATATATATATATATATATATAATATAAACACACGCACACATCCACACATGTATATGAATATTTTATTTATTCATTCACCACTATGGAATTTTCCAAATGTTTCATCAAAATTCCAAAACCAAATAGCTACCTCACAAGATTAAGAAGGGAAGTATATATATATATATATATATAAACACGTGCACACATCCACACATGTATATGAATATTTTATTTATTCATTCAGCACTATAGAATTTGCCAAATGTTTCATCATAATTCCAAAACCAAATAGCTACCTAACAAGATCAATAAGGGAAGTATAATATAAACACACGCACACATCCACACATGTATATGAATATTTTATTTATTTATCATTATTTATTATTTAATTATCTTTATTACATATATATATATATCTATTTATCTTTATTTTTTTTATTTGTATAAATGAAATCTTAATAATAACAAAAATTATGACTATGTTTATTATAAGACCACACCTTAACTTATTAGATAATGCAACAAGTCTCAAAAAATAAAAATGCTTACCTCAATCACCTCAGCACTTGGTGTTAAGCATCTGTTTAACCCATGTTTATGCTATTAATTCAAGTATATAAGGGTAGGCAATTTAAGAACCATTCTATTAAAACCACATACGATATTTTTGAATAAACTTTTAACTACCATCATCATAAGCACACGATTAGAGTATGAACTATAATGTAAATTGTAATTTGCTATCTACTCACTTACAACACCGAACGCTAAGATAACACTTGTCCTTTTTTTTTTTTACAACATTAAGTTTTTCCCTTGTTGGTGCTTACAAGATTTCCTAGCAACAGTATAATTCACTGGGTTATTATGTGGCTCAACTAGCAATTTCCTGACATCCATATGACTTAATAAAGTGATTAAGGTTTCATTTCAAAAGCCTTCTTTTTCATCTATATATATTCAACCACAAACCTAAATCTTCTTATTTATTTACTAATCCACACATTAAACTTAAGGGTTACTCTAAGGAATAAAAAAATTGAAGATTAGCATGCAATTAGCACTATTAGAAGGCTCACACTTAGAACCCTTAATTTCCTACAAGTTAGCATTGGCCATAATGCAAAGGAGGAGAAGACAGCAACATTTGGCCTTGATAAGGAGGATAGGCTAAAATTTAGGAAGGAATCATGAGAATCCAAGAATTTTGTAATGAAAAAGAAAGAAAATAGAGGTTTTAAAGTGGCTATACTTACCATCGTCGAATGGCACTCTTTACAACCACACCACGGACCACTAGTGACGGAACAGAAAGGGAAAGGGCTTGGGGATGGTTAGGCATTATCGGTGATGGAGACATGGTGGCCAAATGATGACAAGATGGTTGGAAGAAGCACAACAACAGTGACGAGGGAGAAAAGGCCAGATGCAAATGGAAGAAATGGAAGATGAATGAAGAAACCAAGAAAAAAGAGAAATAAGAATAAATAAAAAGTTTTATTTTATTTTATTATTATTACTTTACTTTTTTTGTTCAGTTATTATAGATAGGATTATCTAAAATTAACCTAAGGATTAGAGTTTCTCATGAATTAAAATCCTACTCTCATAGAAACAAGGTTATAATACAAGAGGGATAAGAGGCCTTCATATGACTTCAAATTTTAGGTTAAGATTTGTAAATTCATTATAAGGGATGCCCTAGTTATATTTACTCCTGTCAATGGTGATTTTATTGCTCATCATGACTAAAGATAATAGTCTTCTTCCTTGACAGCATTGTAAATATCTCATGCCAAGTAATGTAAGATGTCGGTTATGTTACCTATGATTGCGAAAACCCAAACTTGTATAAGTGGTATAGGAGACTTGATATGAGACTTATGGATATGTTTGTATGATCATCTATATCTCTTTAAAAGGAGATGTAATTAGAATACTATTCAAGCTTTATGAACCAAGTAATGATAACGATATGCTAGGTTGTATTAAATTTATGTAATATATGGATAATAGATATAAGAAACTAAGCCTATTATAATTATGATAAAATTAACTTATAAATGATCTTGTTATAACCATTTTACTATATTTAATTGCAATTCTATACAATATATTGAGTGTCGTGCAATATATAATGTTTCACTATACTTAAATATAATTAGTTTAGCATGCTGCTAGTATAATATAGTTGAACATGTTATATATATGTTTACATGTTTTGTACAATTATGTTTTCATACATGAATGTTTGCTATTCTTATATGTTAGAGACAAGAAAACTAAAAAGAAAAGGTTTTCTGCACAAGTGGCAAATGGATCATTAGTAGTTTTTAAAATTAAATTGTATTCTTAATGAAAATGTAAATTTTCATTATATTTAGTGATGTCTTAAGATAAAAATATTAATTCAAAAGATATTGTGTTAATAATAAATTAATGTGATTAAGATAAATTAGAATCAAATTAATATAGGCATTAATGTCTACTCTAGCAAATTAGGATAACTAAATAGTGGTTATTTAAGAATATTTAAAGTAGTAATAATGAGATATCAATATATATTCAATAGTTCTATTTAGAAACTAATTATATTTTTATATTCTAGTAACTAAAAGTTATGCTGATCTCATTTATAATTTCATAACTTATAACTATTAAATATATGAAATTAGTTACTTGATATATAGTAAAAATTTTTTAAACTAAAAAATTCACTCCTTTAATAAATTAGTAGAAAGCATAGCATTATTTAAAATAAGGGCGTTTTACACTTTTTCTATATTAGAATGTTAAATTAGAAATTCCATGATAGGAAAGAAAATTTCATGATTATGATTTTTATTATTGAACTCTAATAGAGAAAAAGTGATTTTGTATATATTAATTTTGTTGGTAATTTCTAAGAATATATGTTTCTTAGTTATGACATAATTAATTATTAAGTATTACTAAATATAGAACAATAATTTGTCTATTTTAATTGATTTATTACTATAATTATACTCATTAATTACATAAAAATTAAACTAATATTCTTAAGAATTATTAATTACTAAATAAGTTAGTATTTTAAGTAGTTATTTAACAAAATATTATTCTATATATATTTAATAATTAATTGTATCATATTTAAGGAGCATGTGTTCTTTAAAACATAAGGTTATTACTCTATTTGTAATCCATCATTAAGACGATGGATTTCATTGATCTCGTTGAATTGGGTTTGTCTCATTAATGATGTTCATGTAATAGATGCTTATTAGTTGGCTTGAATTAAAAAGAAAAAAGATTAAATCATCTTTTTTGTCACTGTATTTTAGTTAATTTATAATTCAGTCTCTACACTTTAAATATTTACAATTGAATTTTTATAATTTTATAATTTTAATTTAGTTCATGTTAAAATCTTCTTAATGCTACATTATATTTTATTGGAGTAAGGATTTCTTACATTTTGTATCTCTCTTACTCTCTCTTGAATTTACCTCCTACATTTATTTTTAAATGTAGAAAATTCGGTTGTTGTCACCTGTATGTTATTTTAATATTTTAAATATGCATTATTAAAATAAAATTATAATAAAATGTAATAAAATAAAATAAACTCATGTGTATGCAATGTGATATAACCAGTGTTGACTCATTTGGGAGAGTTGTGAAATTTCATATGAAAAACTTTATGTAATTTTTGTTCAAATTAAAAATGGTAACGGGGTTAACAGTACGCTGGGTCCATGGCCTGTCCGCATTAACAGTATGTTAGGTATGCAATAACTAAACATTTTTTCTTAAATATCGTGAAAAAAAAAAAAGAATTTGAAGCGTAAAACAAGTTAAAAAGGGAAAAAGCCGGAAACAACAAGTCGCAGTTTGCTTCCGATGAAACATCTGATGATACAATAAAATAGAGACAGTATCTTTTAGAAATCGTCACATGATCTTTTGTACAAAAATTCTAAATTTTGCCGGTGGCTTTACGATGTGAAATCAAATTCTTAGAAGGCATCTCTCCCTCTCCAAGAAAGTCATGTTTTTAAATTGAAATGCAAACAAATTGAGAAAAAGTGGTCAAAATTAAAACATATATTTATATAAATTTAAAAACGTGAAAATTTTAGAAGAGGCCAAAGGAGAAAATGAGATGTAATTATTCAAATGTCTTTAGTAATATTTGCGATAATCGGTCTAGATATGTACTTCTTTCCAATAATCATTTAAATCTTTGTAATTATATAGCACCAATGTATCCAGTAATCATATTTGTTAGATTAATACAAAACCAACGGATTAAAATGAGACTATGTACTATTTAAATTTCTTTAGCTATATTCGTAGTGATCATTCTATTTACTTCTTTGTTTTACCTGTTAAATTATTTCATTATACCCTGACAAATGCGAGTATTTTGTGATTTTTTTATTTCAATTAAATCATATAAAGTTCCATGGTTCACACTACAACAAAATGCTAAAATTCCAACTACATGTTTCAACTAATTAATTAATTGTCATCTGAATGCTTTTTATTTTTTTAATTCTTATTTCCGATTGTAAGTTTGAGTTTTTTTTTTTTTTTTGCTAGTATGTGTACAAATGTGTGTGTGTGTATATATATATATATATATGTATATATATATATATATATATATATATATATATATATATATATATATATGTATGTATATATATAATATTTTAATTCTTAATTTCAACTTCCATTTCTTTTTTATTTTTCTTTTAACAAAAATATATTTTTAATCTTTTAATTTTATGTGATATTTTATTTTTTTCCCTTTAACTATATTTAATTCGAATTTGATATTTTAATTGGTTTTATTTTTATCTTTTATTTTTATCATTTAATTTTATTTTCATCTTTTGATTTTATTTGATTTTAATGTGATCCATTAACTTTATTTTATGTTTTATTTTATTTATTTTCAATTTGACTATTAACTTTATAAAACTACTCAAATGTTTTTTCTTTTAAAATTATTAAATTAAAATGCTTAATGAAAAAGTTGTGTGTAACTTATCGATAAAGAAAAAAAATGTAAGTATTAGTTAAATCAAAGTAAATTAGATTTAAATAAGATTAATGGTAAAAGTAATTAAATTAAAACTAAATAAAATTAAAAATAAAATTGAGCCAAAATACCTTTTTTTGGCCCAGTTATTTTCCTATGGCCCTTCTCTTTTTTTAATATATTATAGTGTACGAGGATTCGGGTTTATAAAATTTGGCCCAGTTACATTCTTTTATAGTAGCTAGTTTGTCTTATTTGTTATTTCTTTAATAAAAAAAAACCCCAGCTCTCTCTCTATTTTCCAAATTTTAAATTCCATTCTTTTATGAAAAATACAGCTAATGATTCTGAAACTCTGAACAACCTATTACTAGAGTTGTGAGAGCGCAAGAGAGAATAACGAATAAAAAACAGAAAATAACGAGGTGTTCCATTGTTAGCTGAGATTATATTTTTTGACATGTTTTTTTAATACACTTTTATGCAATTTTTTTAAAAAAATTTAAACTCAAATGCTACAATAAATTTATATTTTTACTTGTCTATCTACATAACACATAAACAAGCTTTTTTATTTTAATGTTAGCTGTATTATTTTATTTTATTTTTTTTAAAGCTACAAAAAAATTTATAGTTGTCTGTTTACTGGATAAAAGGACAAACACTTAAAAATAATAATTAACATGAGGCTGCATTGCTTTTGTTTTTAGTTATATATTTTTAAAAATTTTTGTTCTTTTAGCTATCAAAAGATTTGTCCGTTTTTTGAACAGACGGACAACTTTTTTTTTTAATTTTTTTTTTTGTCTTTCATTTGTCCAGGAGATGGACAATATCTTTCCTCAAAAAAAAAAAAAATTTTTGTTGTCCTCTGTTTGTTGGATAAACGGACAACCCCTTTTTTTTTTCTCTTAAATAATTAACACAAGGATTCACGCCTCTTATTTTTATGATATATTTTTAAAAGTACTTTTTTTTTTAATCTATAAAATGACCTGTCCTGTCCTTCTTTTGAATAGACGGACAATTTTGTTTTTTTATTTTGTTTTTTTGGTTGTTCTTTTGTCCAGTTAATAAACTCGTCAATCCCACTCAACTATTTCCACTTGAATTGTTAATGCCCTTTGAACCATCGATTTCCTTTTCTCTTTGCTATTGTTGTAAACAATGCAATCAAATAATTTATGGTTGGTAACAATGAAGAGGTCGGATAATTTACTGTCAAACACGAGGCGAGGTTATCCTATTTTTCGTTTATAAATTTATTTTATTTTGTTTTTATTTTTTATTGCTTTTTATAACATACTACTGTGCAACAGTTATACGATGACACTTGAGAAGAGATTGTTAAGGCCTTGTCTTGAATTTATGTTCAGTTTTGAGCTGGTAAAAAAGTTCTCATATCTACAAAAATAGAAAAACAGTGAAATGGGGATTGGTTAAATTAAAACCTCTTTAAAAGAGGTATGTGCAGTGACTGATCAGCAATTTCATAGGATGAAAATATATCCATTATAGGAAACAAACATGAGTAGTATCAATGGGAGTTGGAGAAATTTTTAGCAACTTTTAAGTGCTATATCATTTATATTTTTTAATAAAAAAATTCAAATCAAATAAAATAGAATTTATTTATTAATAAAATAATGTTAAGTTTTATAATTAGATTCCACGTTCAGTTATACTCCATTTTAAAATATTGTATGAAATTCATACTCTATTATTTATTATAATATTATTATTATGTGAAATTTATTACATTATTTGACATAATAATAACGTCACTATCTTTCGGAACCTGGATAAATCAATCGCTCTGTCTGTTGCATTGCTGTCCTCCATTTTAAGAGTCTTCTCAGAAAATGGGAATAAGATTGTTGACGGGAAATAATTATTTTTTGTTCTGTTCTGTGACTGTCAGCATAAGACAAGGGGTTCTTTCTTGTTTCGTGGGGACTGAATTGATTTTCTATGGGCGAATCCGATTCCCGCCCTTTTAATCCTTTCCTTCCATGGTGGAACACCGAATTAGCTTCTCTTCTACATAGTTCTTCGTCATTATCATTTTTTAAGACTAAATCCCTACGCACAATCACACCCTTTTGCTGCCATAAATTCCTCTTCGTCTTCCCTAATCCTCCCAACTCAACACTTCTTTCTCCAACTTCAATCAATCTTGTCCCATAGGCGAAAAAATGGTACAGTTAATGTTTATAGCCTATGTTATTTATGACCCGAATTGATTCATTATTACATGGTTTTTTTTTGTTTGCTTACTTTGAATTGCAGAGTTTTGAGGATTCTGGGAAGAAATCTGTAACGCTTGGGCCATGGGGAGGCAATGGAGGATCCCGTTGGGACGATGGGATATATTCTACGGTTAGGCAATTGGTGATTGTTCATGGCGCCGGAATTGACTCCATTAAAATTGAATATGATAAAAAAGGGTGTTCTATCTGGTCTGATACACATGGTGGAAGCGGAGGCCATAAAACTGACAAGGTAAAAGTTTCCTTCAACCCGCAAAAATTCAACTAGTAAATATGTGACTGTGAAGGAAGTTGGTGCTAATTAGAGGTGTACATTGGCTTGAGAGGCCAGGGTGCTCGGTATTGTTTAGTCAAATCAAATTGAGTTGAATTTTGTTAAAAAAAAAAGGGGTAGGCCACAAAATAAGTTAGGTTGGACTTAGGTTTCTATCTTGTAGTGTCATGTGGTATTTTTATTAGGTGCTAATTAAACTTGTGCATCATAGTAATTACTTATTATAATTGAGCTGCAGATCAAGCTTGACTGCCCAAATGAGTTCCTAACGTCAATTCATGGATACTATGGTAGCTTAAACCAATGGGGGACAACATTTGTTAGGTCACTGAGTTTTGAAAGTAACAAGAAAAAATATGGACCATTTGGGGTTGAAGAGGGGACTTATTTTTCATTCCCTGTGACTGGGGGAAAGATTGTGGGGTTCCATGGCAGGTGTGGTTGGTACCTAGATGCCATTGGGGTCTATCTGAAGCCCTTGCAGCAGCCAAACCCATCCAATGCTTTAGTAAATTCACAGAACTACTTAGGCAACACCACTGAGCATGTTGGCTATTCTGTAATACAAGGAAGTATGGGCGAAAGCTTTGATATAGTTCTTGCTGTAAGGCAGAAGGATGGTTTCAGTAAACCTCTACTACACGATGTCCCTGTCTCTGCCAAGGTTCCCGACACGAAAGAACCCGACACCATCAAACATCACAAAGAAAAGGTACCCGACACCATCAAATATTACAAGGAAAAAGTATCCGACACCATTAAAGATCACAAAGAAAAGGTAAGAGAATCTTCATGCATTATGCCTTCCAAGTGTCTGGTATTTTGTGTCAATTATATCAAGTATGGTCTTTTTCAACCAAACTTAATTCATTTCAGATAGCTCGTGCAGAAAAGACACCCCCAAAGGTTGGAGGCGTGGTAACATATGGGCCTTGGGGTGGTTATGGTGGGAGTATCTTCAATGATGGAACCTACACTGGAATTACGCAAATTAACTTATCGCGCAATGTTGGGATCGTGTGGATAAGAGTTTTGTATGATCAAGATGGGGAAGCCATATGGGGAAACAAACAAGGTGGAACAGGAGGGTTTAAAAGTGAAAAGGTGAATTGAGAGCTTGCAAAACATTACTTTACTTATGATCAATCTATGGCAATATCGATCGGATTTGGTTTATAAGCAATTTGTGTATGATTTTGCAGATAGTCTTGGATTTCCCATATGAAGTATTAACGCATATAACTGGCTACTATGGACCTGTGATGTACATGGGGCCTGCGGTGATAAGGTCACTCACTTTCTACACCACCAAGGGGATGTATGGACCATATGGAGATGAACAAGGAACTCATTTCACCACCAAGCTGAAAGAAGGGAAAGTGGTTGGCATCCATGGGAGAAAAGGCTTGTTTCTAGATGCTATTGGTGTGCATGTGGTAGAAGGGAAAGTAATAACACCAGTGAGGAGTACACCTCCTCCTTCCAATGCAATCGTCTCTAGAGAACCAAGCATTGCTGAAGTAGACAGTGCTCAATGGCCTGGAAAACTGGTACTTGCTAAACGGGCACCATTAGAAGAGGTATATTCCATATTCATTTGAAGAACTTGTACATAATCAGATGATCACATTAAGATAATGAAGACATTGAAAAAATTCTTAAGTAGATTAGTTTACTATGTAGATTAAGCCAATTCTAAGTAATGTTAAATATACTTTTTAATGAAATTTACTTTTAGCATGCTTTTATGCCTATTTTTGCTTGGTTTGGTTTACCTAAAAATTTCTTAACAACATTTAAGAATTGAATTAGATTTAATTAAATAGTTTCTTAAATATTTGCTGTTAGGATTTGAAGGAATTTGGAGAACCAAATTTAATCATAAATTAAAACTCTAATCTATAAAATATATACGACTCATGTTGATTCAGAAAATTAAAATTAAAATTAAAATAAATGCGGAAAGGTACTTAAATCCATCATTGTGATTAATCACATAAGTTGATCTTTTAGATTATTCTAAACAGAATAATTAAAATATGTTTGAAAAACTATTCTGCCAATGGAGATACAGAAAAGTTTATTCTAAACTTAAATAATCTGACCATAACCTTTCTATATATGTATAATGATATAATTAATATTCAACCAATCACAAAATTTCAGTTATATCCTTTATAGATATCTATATATTAATCCCATGACATTGGACTTCTAAGCCCACTAAAACTCTAATTCTAGATCATTTTATTTGGGCTTAAATAAATAAATAGATGATGATATCCCATGTTAATTTTTACATGCATAGCTTCACATATTGAAGTTTATTCCAATAGGATCTCCAATCAAAACATGATATATGGAGAAAATTTTTTAATAAACCCAATTATGTAATATTGGGTTATAAAAAATATACTCTTATTATATTATTAGAAAATTTTTGATATAAAAAATCCCTAAAAACTATATATAAGTTTTGTCCTTAAGAATTTGGATATGTTTTGCAAAGTTTTATTCACATTTTTTTCCTTTCTCTTCCCCAGGTTTCTTATGGGGTGATAAAAGAACCAGCTCCATGTGGACCAGGTCCATGGGGTGGGGATGGAGGTAGACCTTGGGATGATGGAGTTTTCTCGGGGATCAGGCAGATTTACTTGACAAGGGTATCAGGAGCCGTTTGCTCAATTCAAATTGAGTATGATCGAAATGGTCAATCCGTTTGGTCTGTGAAGCATGGGAGCAATGTAGGAGAAACAATGCATCGGGTATATATCATGATACTAGCTTCTCCACTTTGTTTAAGCACATTTCATTATATCCATTATAGTTGCCCTATGCTCCATCTCCTATTATACTCAATCATTGTTACTGTCAATTCAGATAAAATTGGAGTATCCACATGAGGTGCTGACTTGCGTATCTGGGTATTATGGACCAATCACCAAAGATGAGCGACACATAGTGATAAAGTCACTGACTTTCTTTACAAGTAGAGGAAAGTATGGACCTTATGGTGAGGAAGTAGGGAATTTTTTCACTTCAACTACAACAGAAGGGAAGGTGGTGGGTTTCCATGGGAAGAGTAGCTTGTACTTGGATGCAATTGGAGTCCATATGCAACACTGGCTGGGAAGTCAGAAAACTTCAAAGTCCTCCCTCTTCAAGCTATTCTGATAAAAATAGCAACTGTTTGGCATTTCAGAGAAGATGAAGTTTAAAGGAGTTCAAATTTAGTAATGGAAGAAGAAATTAAAGCTGCAGGGTAATCAGACCATAACATGACTACTTTTGTATACACTCTAAATAGTGGTTTTGGTGGGTGTTCTTTCAAGATTTGTTATAGAATCCTGAATAATGCGTGTATGAATGCTGCTTATTTTAAGACAATAAAACCACGTACGGTTCCTCTCTCTGTCCTGCAAGGAACTGATTTGCAATGTGTGCATTCTTTGCTTGGAGAAATTCTTTATAATCTCCTTGCACGTAAGATGGAAGTGTAGTACTAATGAGCCAATAATCACACTACCTTAAGTATACTAAATACTCATATCTGCATTTTAAAAATATAGTATAAGTATGAAAAGGAGTTAATTAAGATGGTACAAAAAGAAAATATAATATATTTTCTTATCCACTTAGGTTTGATTCTTTTAAAAAATATTTTGAGAGTAATACTTATCTAATGAGAATATTTAACTCAGATCGTAATAAAATAAAATAAATTATTGGTAGAGTTGGCTTCCTTTAAATGTATTAGTCAATATGAATTTGTGGAGAATAAATATGTAGCAATTATATAAATGTGAAGCTGGGCGGTTGATTTATCTAAGTTTTAAAAGTAAAATTAATTAGATGCATCAAGTAAGTTTGATATAGACTGCCAATTATAAAGAGAATATTCTTGATCATTGTGATTAAGATTACTAATAATACACAAAGTATTATTAAAACCTTTGATATATATATATAGATATATATGTATATATATACATATAGGGTTGGCCATTCTGTGCCCATGATATGCAAACAAAGAGAGTTCAGGGGTAGTAGCAGTTAAATTTTTATTTTTTCGGTCTTCACATATTACGAGCTCCCTAGTTTCTTACAATGTAAAGAGCGAGCACGTGACATCATTTTATTAAGGGCTGTTATTTTTATATTATACTGGAGTTCTATTGTGATAAATGACCTTAAATTAATGATAAAGAGATCAATTTTATTTTTTCTCATTTATTCTCCCTCTCTAATACATATAGAAGTCAAAGAGATAATGCATGAGAGAATAGTATATCTAAACTCAGCCTTTCCTGCCTCCACGGTTACCACCCTTAGCTCTGTTTCTTGAAGGATCGTGCCCGCGATTTGCAGTTGTTTCTCCATAGTCTTCAAGGTTCACTTTCAAGGACCTTCTTACCACACTCCACCCTTCATCATCTATATATGAATCATAATAATGAGTAAATATTATTTGCATGTGTATCCGTGTCTAATACTTTTCATAGTTTTGCATTTACATAAGAAATATATATATATATATATATATATATATATATTTCAATTATTTAGTATCTAAATATTAAAAAAATATAATTTAACCTTTAAAATTCTTTTTGTTATGTTATTTGTTAGTCTCCATCAATTGAAAACAGGATAAAAATAGACAAATATATGTACATTAGAGATTAACAATTAGTGAGCAAAATATTTTTAGGAACTAATGAATTGAGTAGTTTTAAATTTCAGAAACTAAATAGTTAAGACTTATTTTTCTTAGGGATAAAAAATATATTTCCTCTTTACATAATCATGTAAAATAATGAATTATATTGATGAGCATAAATTAAAAGGATATACGATGATAATTGTAAAGTGATTTGTTTAATTAGAATAAGAGGTGAAATCATTAGAATTAGTTTTTGGAATGTGAGAAGGCTAGTGTAAGCTCAATGTTCAAGATTTTGAGAGAAATAAGAGCAAATATAGCATTAAACAAATTTTTATTTGTCACTTGGGAAACAGACATATAGTGAACATAAACATGGATTGGAGCAACAACGTAGGCAGAATCCAGCTTCCTAGCACCTACTCCAAAATCTAAATCACCGCCTTTTAACCTTTTTTAATTTCCATTTCACACGCAGTAAACTAAACCTACATATTTAGGAATTTCTTCCTTTCCTTTAAACAAAAGACATAACTGCTCCTTTCTTAAGAAATTCTTGTCCATGGTATATTTGAGATATTTTAAAACCGAAACCTAAATTTGCCAGGAATATTTGAGACATTTTCTCATAAACTTAATCATTGTATATTTACTTTAATATTTTAAAAGATTTATCATATAAAGAAGTATAAATTTTTATTGTTCATTTTTTTAATTTATACGAAAATTTTAAAAACAACATGGTAGATTAAGCTTATTTAAAAAATTTGGTACATATTCACTTAGGGTAGCCTAAATAGTGAGGACGAAATAAGGATAGAGATAGTGTTAGAAGTTTATAAATTTTTTTAGTTTAGCCTACAAAGTTTTTATTCTAATCAATATTTTTTTCTCTCATTAAATACATTTCTCCCAATTAATAAATGGAAACTCATATGATAACTCATGATCTAAATTAGTCTAAGTGACATTTTCTTCCAAAATAGTATTGTTTAAAAAAATTTTCTCTTGGAAAGACATTATTTTGATAATCACTTGACTTTACAAAATATGCTTAAATGGTACCATTTTGAGATTAGATGCTATCTGGACAAATCTTAGGTCATAAGTTAATAGCTACGTGGACTCTCATTTATTATTAAGAGAAATTTTTCTAACGAATGAATTATTTTAATTGATAAATTTTATATTTAAAAGATCAAGTTAAGAGATAAATAATCATTTAAGGATTAAATAATTAATTTACACCATTTTAATCAAACAAATTTCTACTTTGAAGAAAAATTAGAGAAGAAAGAAAAAATGGAATCCACGCGCGGCATCTAAGCATGGTTTTGCCTAACTAAACTATCAAAACCAGAAAACTTTAATACAGATATGAGTTAAAATGACTGAATAAAGGATTTCTTATTTTTTTGAGAAAACAAGACGTTCCAGCGTGTGATAGAATCTTTTGTTATAAATCTGACAAGTTCAAAAGTGAATCTTAAAACCATATTAAAGCCTTGCTCTTCTGAATTTCTGAATATATTCAATCTAACACTTCAAAAAGAAAGCATCTACTATATAATAAATAGGAAAGAAAGAAGTTTATACTCACGAGAGAAGAGAAGAGTGGTGCGAGCATTGGACATAATCACAAGCAGGAAAGCAAGCACAAGGCACAACCGCAAATAGCGACCTCCGAAAGCCATCTCTCTCTTTCTCTTATTAGCAAATTAATCCAATATTTATAGAGATAGAGAAGACATCAAGTTTAATTAATTGATATTATTGTTTGTGGCTTACACGTTGAAGACACAGAAACACTTAACACATCAGAGCCCGTTCATATTGGGTCAACGGCCTTCCTTTTGAGACACAAAATGCTTGTCATTTTAGATTCTACAACTTGAGATATATATATATATATATATATATATAATGTTATTTTTATCAAGTTTTTTTAATAAAATATGACTAATAGATAAATATTTTAAAATTTTAATTATATGATATTGAATTATAAAAAATATTTATTCAATATATTTTTATTAAAAAATATAATAACAAGCAAATAAAAATTGCACATTTTGATACTCAATTTAGTTATTTTAATTTTAAGATGACTTTGTATTATAAAAATTTAATTCCATTTGTTTAATTTTAATTGAATCAATAATTTAAAATTTATAAATGTTGTAATTAATTAAGTCAATTTGAGTTCCATTTCTATGATAAGTATAAAATTGTAATTACTTCATATATATTGATCAGATTTAAATCATATATACTTGATGATAAATAATTAAGTGAAATTATTTTGAATATTACTTCAAATTACTATATATATATATATATATATATATATATATATATATATATATATATATAGACAGTGACATGGTTTAAAATCATTAATGACCACAAAAATAGCCACAACTTCACGTCACTTTCATTTTCGGTCAAGGGAGTTTGCGGGGTTGAATGTCTTCGGCTTTTGCGTTGCCCACAATTAATGATGAGATTATGTTTGGAGCACTAAATAATAATTCATAATTTCAAGTGTTTAGGAAGAATCGTTAATGTGAGTTTATGGAAGTCAAAACAATGCCAATGGATGCTCTTTTGTTTAGGAGAGAATTTGTAAGAAAAACAAAGAGATAAAAAGTGGGGTTTAATGGGATTCATTCATTCTTATTTAAATTCTCTATATTGAATAAATAAATACTTGACATGCATTTAGAAAGAAATAAAAAAGAAAATAAGGGATGAGTTGGAAGAAAGAAAGTTGACCCCTACACACACCCGTGCGTGGATGGATTTAGATATGCTCATGTTGAAGATCTTAAGGTTTGCTCATGTCCCTTACAAACTGATTTTTTTTTTAATTTTTTTTTTGGAAGGAGGGAATAGATCCCTCGTAAAAAAGAATATGAGGAATATGAATATTTTCTCAACATGATAGAATCCATTTCCATATATGGATCCTTTAAAAATGGGCAGGTAATTTAAATTGTTTAAATTTAATTTGAATGACTTAAATTATATATATAATTATATTTTTTTTTGTTTTAAAAGATGTAAAATGTAAAATAATAATAATTTTTTAATTATTAATTTTTTAAAAAATAATTATTGATATAAAAGAAACAAAAGAAAATTCTAAGAACGAAAAATCTAAGTTATCAAAATTCTTGTATATTCACTTTAATGTCATTATCTCTCTTGAAATGTACAATGCATTGCTATAGTGTGAATCCGTATCCTCCTAGTTCCGAAACAATTGCTTAACAACAATAATACAGAACAATTTTTTCTCATTTTCCTTTTTTTTTTTTTGGTTTTAGAGTTTTGTAGTTTTAAAAATAATTAATTTGAAAGAATGTAATTTTTAGGAATCATATTCTCGAAAATCTAACATCCTCACATTTGATTTATTATAAGTATTTTATTAATTTGCTATAATTTAAAAAAAATTAATATTTTAATATTTGGTTTGTATCAATTTTTTTAAAAATTTAATATATCTTATTTTATTATATTTTTATAAAATTAATTTAATACTTAAATTTACTATTTTTATAATTTAAATTAAAATACACCTAATTTCTTTATACAAAATTCTCTTGAGTTTTAAAAAATAAAATTAAATCTTTTTAAGTTTTTAATATTATGCTCTTTCTATTAGTAATTTCATTAAATTATTAATAAAAATTATCATGCCAAACTCGGTAGTGCTTTATCAAATTTCGAATCATAGATAACATGAATTTAAACAAAAGAAACGAGTTATTTTTTAAGGCAAGAAAACGCACAGCCACTCCCATGTTCTCGACCGGCTTCTTCTGTTCTTCATCGCCCAAAGCACGAGTATCAATCCCATGTACAGCACAGGCCCTCTATTCATCTTGTGCGTTCTCTTCAGCCACATCTCCTGTTCTCCCTCGCCAAAACGCCAAGGAATTCTTTCATCCCCTTCCTTCATCTCTATCGCCAAAGGGAAAAATGATCTCGTAGTAAAACCCTTTTCTCTTCCAAAGCCTAAAGCTTTGGCAGCCGCAAGACTGAGATGATCATTGACTCAATAGGGGTTTTGGGGTTTAGTTGATTTTATTCCTACCTTTTAAAGAAGATCTCGTAATTGACTCTTACCATGGCCATCGTTGCTCCTCTTGCCGATCGTAGCCCTAGTTGATTTTATGCTTATATTTGCAATTTGTTTGACTTGTTTATTTCGAAACCTTTTAAAAATTATGGCTTATGCCAATGAAGCTTTGCTCAAATTGAGGCACGTTTGAACGAAGAAGATGAAGCAGGTGTGCTATCGAACTGGATTCAATAGAGATGAATGGAGAATGAAGATTAAGGAAAACGAAATGCTGGCAAGACTGTCAGCAATGGAGTTCGTTTTCCACCTTTGTGCAAATGGCGATGGCGTTTTGGCTTTGGAGAAGTCACGAGAGGGTGTTGTACGAGCGTTTGCTGATATTAAAAAATGACTTTTCTTTTTTAAATTCATATCATATATATAATTAGAAATCTGACGAAGCAATTTTAAAGTTAACATGACCATTTTTATTAATATTATTAATTTATAAAATTATTAATAAAATATTATTTGCATAATTTTAAAAAGTTAGAAAAGTTTAGTCTCACTTTTTAAAATTTTTAAAAAAATTTATATATAATCTAGAATTTAAAGAAATTATATATATTTAAACCTGTAATTTAATATAATTATTTTATTTTTTATTTTTAAAGCATAAAAAATAACATAATCTTTTAATATTTTTGAAACATTCTCCCTCTACCAGAATATAATATTTCTATCTTTCTTATGAGAATAAAGTTGATAATTTTGTAAAACCTAATTTTTTTTTGTACAATTGCACAGAAATCAGAAAAAAAAAAGACAACAGAGAAAAAAAAAAAAAAAAGAACAACAGAAAAAAAAAACAAAAGAGAATGAAAAGTAAGGTACAGAGCCTAATGTATCAGCTGCACATTTATCTATGATTAATGCAGAGTTTATATAATAAATGATGTTGTATTTAAAGAAAATATGATATTTTTGAAAATGTTTTTTAAAAATTTAAACCATAAAATATCTTTAAGGGGAAAGTGGGACACAGCTGGCCCAAGAAATAGGAATGTCGGTGGGATAGAAAGTGAAATCGACGTCAGTGGATCATATTGAATCTCATTTCTCTTGTATTTTTTGTTTTCAATAAATTCTCTCTTGAACGAGAAAAGATACATTGGCTCCAAAAGCATGGTTTCCTTGCAACCACAACTATAATTTTGTATTGGCAAGTTACCACCCTTTAATTATATGTTATACTTATGTCGGCAATAAACACAAAAATCATAAAAGAATTAAACAGTGCTTTATATATGAGCCAGAGTGATTTCTGAAGTTAAATAGATTTTAGTTTAAGTATGAGTGGGAGTCAAAATTAATAATAAAAATTAGTTTAATCGATTAGAAAAATTAGTAGTTCTTTTTATTAATATAAATTCAATTTCGCTAAAATTTAATTTCAAACAAAACTTGATGACGTCCTAATTAAATTATTAAATAATATGTAATTATTCTTATAAATCGTTTATCCTTTTTAAAACTTAAGTTATTATGAGATAATATACATTATTAATTTTCAATTTTTATTTTGCCGTGTACTAACAAAATTTTACCATACTTTCAACAAGTGGTATACCATGGTATTTTTAAAATTACAAATCTAGGCAATATACAAATATCCACATTATACTAAAATTTAATTAAATTAAGAAGAATAGGGATACTAATATATATTATGATATAAATATTATTAACCATTTATCCCAAAAATTTAAATATATGATCATGAAACGGCACATAAATGATTTTTTTTTTTTACCATTGTTATTCCTCCACTTATTCCTATACTTAAGTTTTATATACCTCTAAGAATTTTAAATGTATGTCGTTGGGATTTGAATTTTTTCATATGACATAATTATCATGTGATAAGAGAAACAAACACATCTAATAATTAATTACAAAATAAATAAATAAAATTCATGTTTATATGTCTTTATATAATCATCATGTTGTATGAAATGATTTTAATTTCCTAAATTGATAATGTGTAAATACGAATAGCACAAAAGAATAACCTGATGAATTTTTTATCTAGACATGGGATATAAAATTATGAGTAGAAAAGGTAAAATAAGTTGCGCAGCTCACCTAAAGATGGAAGATGACGAGGAGGACTATGTTTAGGATTAGACCCCGTTGGTCCATAATCCTCTATTTGGTGTAGGTCTTTTTGATTTACTGTTAAAAAATAATTATATTAGTCGTATAAGCTTCAACTTCAAATTATAAGATAGGCAAAACTATCATTTTGTTTTTCAAATTTGGAATTATTTTTTTAATTTTGTTTTACACTTTTTGTGTTAATTTTATTTTATATGTTTATAAAAATTCTTAATGCGTTCATAATTTGCTAATATTGCTTAAATTGTGAATGGAACTAGTTGATCAGTTGAACATGTGACAATTAGAGGACATAAATGTGAATTAATTGCCAACATGGATATTTAGCTTACTATATTATCATTTTGTAGTTCCTAACAAACATTATCGTTTCTTTTTCTCTTCAAAGGTTATTAGATATAAGGTCAAATATCCACATTGGCAGTATAAGATCCATGTTTACATTCTTTAATGGCCACATGTTCGATATGTTAGCTAATTTCGTTAACAATTCGAATGACATAGGCAAATTTAGAAGCCATTGAAAATTTTCACAAATACCATGAGATGATTTAAATTCATAACTTGATAATCTGTAAATGCAAATAGCACAAAATGCTAACTTTGATGAATTTTTTTTTTTCATCCAATCACAGGATATAAAATTATAAGTAGAAAAAGTAGTATAGGTTGCACAACTTACCTGAAAATGGAGGATGGTGAGGAGGACTGTGTTTAGGATTAGACCCTGTTGGTCCATAATCATTTATTTGGTATAGGTCTTTTTGGTTTCCTATTCAAAATGAATTGCATCAATGGTATAAATTTCAACTTCAAATTATAATAGGCAAAAGTATCATTTTCGTTTTATAAATTTGGAGTAACTTTTAATTTCGTTTTACATATTGTTTCACAATTTTATCTTATATGCTTATAAAAATTTTGAATGCCTTAATAATTTGCTAATGTCACTTAAATTGATTTCTCAGTTTTAATATCACTATGTTTAGGCTTAGGCCCTCTGAGTCCATAATCCTCTATTTGGTATAAGTCTTTTCGGTTCACAAAACAACCTAGTTTTGTATTTTATGTTAATTTTGTCCTACATATTTATAAAAAATTCTCAGTACTTTTCTAATTTGCTAATATCACCTAAACTGTTTACAAAATTAGTTGATCAATTGAACATGTGGGCATTAGAGAATGTAAATGTAGCCTAATATCTTACATAATAAACCCAAAACAACCTAGTTTTGTATTTTCTAACATTAACCTTTCTTTTTCTATTCAAAGATTATTAGGTGAGATATTAGATCAAATATCCATCTTAACAATATAAAATTTACATTTGCATCCTCTAATGGCTACTTGTTCAACAGATCAACTAATTTCATTAAGAATCTAAACTCAAAATATTTTAACCCACATAGTCCAGTTTGTCAATTGAATAGATTCTTGTCCCATTTATCTGTTGCATACACACATTGAAACTTTTACCCTAATCCGAACAAAAAAGAAAACAAACTTTTGAAAGCCTCATTTAAAAAATATGCACACCATTGAAAAGGGAAGATATTTTCCATCAGTTAACGCTGAAAACATCTACCAGCAAAATAATTTTTTGTTTCTTTTTAATTTGAATCAATTGAAAGAGAAATATATAATACCTTTTCCTATGTTATCAACAAAGCACATGACAGCAGAGGCAAGCAAAAGTAACAAAAGTAAGCGAACGATACAAGCCATGTCTCCCTATCTCCAGCTGTAGTTCTATGAATGAGTGATATGAAGATTGTATCAGAAGACCACAGATTGGATCAACTATTTTATAGTCTGAGAAATCATTTGGGTTAGTGATAATTCCGTTTCCAAATCTCTCTTATTCGTATAAGTCCTTAGCAAATTGTATCAGATTTCGTAATCACTGATAAGATTTTCATTGCTGCATTTTGGGAAGCGCAAATTGTATCAGATTTTGTAATTAATGATAAGATTTTGGTTAAATTATTCTTTTACAATTTTTAAATTAATCCTTGTTGTCTAAAAATTTATAATTAGTCCCTATAATTTTAATTTTTTTTAATGAGGTCCTAAAATTAGACAGGCATTAGCCGTCCGTTTATTTCCTGTTGATCTGACAATTGTATTGCCCGCTTGGCACTCAATATCCTAATGATTAAGTTGGTCATTAATAAGCAAGGACTGCAGATATGCTACACAAGGGAGGAATTTTGGGTAACAATATGTTATCTCTAGCTAGTTCATGGTGAGAAAATGATAGAGGGTAAGCCACCATTAGAAAGCATACATGAAGTAATTTAATTAGCAATATATTTTTGAAGTTCTCGTACAGGTTGTTTCTTTCCCCTCATGATATCCTCTGATTTAATACGCCATGAACAGTGTAATGAGATATACAGGAAATCAAACTTTAGAATCTCATTTTTGGTAATAACATCATATTCTCTTTATCAAGTCAAAAATAGCATTCAGAAGAATATCCTATGCTTTCTCTTCCCTAAAAACAGCGGTAACTGGTAAGAGGAATGTTATTACATAAACTACCCACATGCATAATTCGAGATGAGTCAACTTCAAGCAACTAGTTCCTGGAGATCCTTCATGAAATATTAGAGAAGCGTTTGATACCTGATTTAGTTCATAACAGGCACTGACAAATGAATCAAGGAAATACCTGAAACTGGAAAGATAGGGAAGTTCTAGTCAATACTTTCACATTGGCTAAAATCTATGATCACTAACCACGCACTTTCATTGTCAACTATAGATATTAGATAAGAGTAGACACAAGTTCAAACCCTTTAAACGGTTTTGACATGTAAGTGAAATACAGAGATCTAAGTAAACCCAGCCAGCCTCATCATCGTTTCTTGAAACCATATTTTTTACGTTCATAGAATAGATCGGTTTTGGCACTCCCTAAGTTAACAATTTTAGGGCAACCATCCCTATCTTTCTCCTGCTGCGTACACTCCTTGCAGTAGTAGGCATCAGATATTCCTACTCCTCCACATATGACACATCGACCCTGAAATGATCCATAGTTGCATTCATCACAAACACGGACAAGTGTACAAGGACGCACATAAGAGTCACAGATCACACACTTGCCATCGCATTTCTCACAGAGCCTTCCAATGGCAATTCCTGGCTGCTTCCGGCACATAATCAAATCAGGATGATGCTTGGCCATATTTTCAACTACCTCTTAGATGCTGACTATAAGACCTGCAAGAACATTCCACAATTGACAGTGGAATAAAGTATTTAGTGAATCAGTCAAAAAGCCAAAAAGAAATAAAATGCAAAAATTTTGCAACAATTGGAACAACTTCATTGTAAGGTTGCTCACTAACTAATAATCTCTAGGAACAGAAAACACAAAAGGCAGTGCAATAATATTAAATTTTACTGTCTTGATCTTTTCCATCAGCAGAAAAACAAAATCTGGTGATAACCGAAGCTCAAGTAAGATAACAAACTACCATCGAATCCTAAAAATAGAGAACCTTTGTTATCCCCATATAGTATATTTCCTCTGCAGAATTCTTCAATCATATTATTTTTAGTCAAGCTGTCTCTTTGTAAGGTCTAGGGCGACCAGCACCAACTCCCTCATAGGCTCCAATACCTTGATTGGATGTTTAATGTTATACTGATATGCTAAACCATGGGAAGCGAGAAGGCTTGGGCTAATGTCTTAGTCCTAAGAAGCTAAGAAACCTTCAATTCCAAAGCCTATAACCATGCTTGCTAGACCTTGCTAGACAATAACATAATATTTAGGGCTGCTATAATTTTCACCACTTATCTCACACCTGGAGGCCAAAACCTATACAAAACTAAGGCAAACTCTGCCTAATGGTAAATAAAAATAATATAATAAGTTAACAACTAGTAGTTTTTTCTTTTTTCTTTCGGTTATAAAAATATTACTATATATAGAAAAATAGATCTATCTTTTAAGTTTTATCATTGACATTGGCTTGCCAAAGCCAAAGTCAAAATTAATTGTTTGGCATATACCTGCGTTCCTACAGGAACCCCATGATAGTCTAACATTACCGACTCTTATGAACAACCTTCACATGGCATATGCCTCTGTATATATTCTTATGTCTTCCACATAAATGTATGTTTCTCATAAAACTTTTGGTCTTAACTAGGAAGTATATATATAATTATATCTCTTTCTAATAGTAATAAATCTTTGGCTATATAAAATCACAATGCACATAAAAAAGAAATGCAAATTCCTGTGGGCTATAACTTCCAGTCTTATACTTCATCAAAAGTCAAAACCAACAATGTCTCACTAGAAGCACAGTCATAAAAACTGCACCTGAACACTATCAAAATTCATTAACAGATACTGAGAAAAAGATCAAACCTAATGTCTCATATACAAATCCAATTACACAAAATTATACCAAAGCAGCTTTCTAAAATCTTAAATTTGAGCAACACTTTAAGTAACCAGAAGAAAAAGAAGCTTTAAAAAACAACATAACAGCAAGCATCAAAGTCCAAAGAAAGCATGACTGTAGAATGTTGACTGACAAGACATCAAAATAGTAAGTGACAAATGACAATGGATGTGCCAATTGCAATGCACCAAAGCCATTTGGTGCGTTGGGTCCTGTGATTAAAAGGAAAAACTGCAATTCGTCTTTAAAAGAGAAATTAGTTTCAATAAAAGAGCATGAAGGAATAGTCAAAACTTAGGACCATTACTTAATTGGAACCTAGTATAAAAGTCCAGCAAAAGTAAATTACCACCTTGAAATAATACTCTCCCTAACGGCCGATCTACTCAGAAAAATAGCTTTTCATCTGATAGCAGCTAAGTTCACTAATCACCATCATGTGATTTATAAGATTGCGAAGTCATACAATGAAAAGGGCCTCATGGAGCTAAGCCTAAGGTCCATAAGGCTCTTGTGTGAACGATAAGCCTGATGGCTAATGGGCGTATAAGCGTCATATACTAATTTAAAAAAGAAAATTCCAACAGTGGGAGTCACTAGCCACTAGCTCAATCACAGTTATCAGAAAAACACATGATATGAATCCAGGCAACGGCTAATCCCTTAAATCACTAAAAGACAATTAACAGCTGCAAATCCCTAGACCCAATCCTTTAAGTCAGTTAATTTTTTAGCAAGGTATTTAAACATCATATTTAACTTAGTTTAAGTGACTTCAACGCATTCTATTGAAAGATTTTAAAATAAATTGTTTAAAATCTGTGAAATGATTGCAGAAAAGATCAGACAATTACCCAAAAAAAAAAGGAAGAATTAAAAAAAGACGGATCAAATTTCAAAACAAAGCGTTGATTCTGAAATGTAGCTAAGAGGTAAAAAGCTCATTACAGAACAAGTATAAAACAGGAAACACATAAAAAGGAAAACAGAAAACTGGAAAATAGAGCATTTAGACCATTCACAAAAGAAAAGAAATAAAGAAATAAGAAATGGTGATAAATAGCAAAAGAAAAACCACAAACGATGGAGAAAATTACCCGTGAAAAGGAAAAGAGAGGGAGAGAGAGAGTAGAAGTAGAAGATAGGGAAGAGGGTAAGTCTTCACAAGCTAACCTTGGCTGAAACACAGAGCGTCGCCGGCGTTGAAAAGATGGAGAACGAGAGAGAAGGGAGGCGAAACCCCAACATCTAAAGATAATCTGGATCCATTATGGACCCAAAAACAATTTGGGCTTCCAAAAATGGGCCGCCAGATTTCACAATTTGGTACTTAGGCCTACGTGGGTCTATTCAATTGGAGCCCGTGGTTTTTCTTGGGCACTCCAATTCCAAGCTCAGCAAGTCTGGAATACTAGTTAGAAAAACATTTACATGCAAATATTTGTCATTAGATTTTTTAATTAAAATATAATTAAGTATATATATTTTTTAGATAAGCATACCATTTTTATAACTCAATTTCAGATGAAAAATTTTTTTTAAATAATTTGTTTACATATTATAATTTTGTTAAAAAACTTGATGGTAAAAATATAAAAAATTACACTTAAATTTAGTCCTAACAAGTCTTATATAAAAATAAACTGAAACTTCATTTGTTAAATTTAGAGTAAATTAATGATTCCTAAGCTATCATTCACCTTTTAATTTAGACATTTAAAGATAAAATCTTTTAATTTAGCCTTATAATCATTTTTTTCTAATTAAAATAGTCCCTTATGTGCAGTAAAATGACAATAACTTATCAAACTAGCTTATATGATATAAAGAATAGCCCATTTAACCTTCAACTAATGATTTAAACTTATATAAGCGTCATTTTCTCTGAACGATAATGTTTTACGTGATTTTTATTATCTACTTGAACTGATTCAATCATGATTCTCTTAATGTTAAATTAATGAATTATGAATAATTCTTTTTGCCAGTTCAATGATAGATATATACTTAAAAATATTAGTAATTTCACCTAAGCACAGAGCGGAAAGGCGGAATTAATAGTAAACAACCAAAAAACTGTATGCTATTGATAAGTGCCTTTATAAGATTGGGCTTTGTTCCTTAATTATCCAAAGTTGATGATTTATACTTCAGAATGATGGACTTGAGCTTTTAGATCTCTGAGCTTTTAGATCTATATGTAGATAAATTTAGATCCGCCACTAGCTCTTGAACTTAATTAGAGGGCTGCATTTTTTTTTTAAGCCGACCTAAGGTTAACAACTCATTAATATTAAGTATGAGTAGATATGGCTGATGCAATTTTTTGACTTTCATGCAAAACTGAATACATGTGACATTATGGAAGAAGAAATAGTAAAAGTTGCATGAATAATGTAAGTATGTAATGTGCCCGTAGCTCGCTTTCATCCTTTGTCTAGCCGCCCCACTGAATGGCTACAAACAATACCACTTGGAGAAAATTGTCTCAACTTTTTAATACTTAGGTTTTAGGTTTTAAATACATTAATTTGGCAAAACTACTATTTCCGTCTCTTTAAGTTTAAGATTAGTTTCAATTTCATCTGTTTTTCATAGAAGATAAAGAGCTTAAATGAAATATGCATGTAAAAGTATAAGGCAGAAAGAAAAGCATGCTAGAATTTTTATATTGGTTTAAACTTAGGTGATCCTACATCCAATTCCTAAGCACAAAACAAAAAAAAATTATATTTTAGGGTAATCACAATTACAATTAAACAATCAAACAATCCCTTGCAAAGAATCAACCACAAATACTTTCAACTCTTAATTGCTAAGAAAATCTTAAAGGATCACAATTTTGTGTTTTACCACCTGACAATTCAAGACATCAACCTATACTCAGGATTAGCCAACTAACTTTGACAACCTAATTACCAAGGTAACCCAATACGCTAGGATTAGTCACAAGAACTTTTATAATCTCACATGAACCTTTAGGATTCTCACAAGTTGATAGCATCCCAAATGAAATTTCAAGGAAGAATAGATAATTAAGCACAAATTATCATAGAGTGCTTAAACGAGCTCATTCATAACTCAACAATTGCTAAAATTCATTATTATCAAAACTAAATCAAAACTAGTTATTAAATAAGTTTAGTTGACCCATAAAATTGGCTTACCAAAAAATTGATTAAGAATCAATTAAATCAATAAAAAAATTAGCAAAACTGATCAAAAATAGACTAGTTCATAATTCAATTTTCAATTTTTGTTTTAGATTCTTTCTTATTTGATCTTAAACATACCTAAAAAAACTACAAATAAAAGGTAGCAGGAGAAATAAGAAATTGAAATAGATAAAAATGTAAAGAAAACAAAAATATAAGGGAAAGAAAAAGCACGTAGTTGGTTATTTCTGGTATTTGTTCTCAATCACGCTTTATTTTTTAATATCATTTCTCTTAAATATTAAAGTGTTTGGCAAAAATTATATATATCTCTTCATCAATCTCTTCATCAATATTTAAAATTAACAATTATTAATATTTAAAATGTATTAGTATTTATTTGCTATATTATAATTTTAATATATATAATTTTAAAATTATATATTTAATTATTACTAGTTTGATCATAGTTATACCAATGAATCATGAACTAGTATCACCACTAGTTTAATAACTAATATAATTTTAAAAATATTGTTAAAATCTCAATTAAAGTATCAATGCACAATAAACCTCAATAAACAAGTAGATGAGTGATCATGACTTTCTTGAATGCAGCAGGTGTTCTTTCTTTACCTCAACCTTCATTAATGAAGTGCTTATATACTTAATCATTTGATATGGCCAATACTATAAGACATACCGTCCTTATTGTGTATCTTCTTTCCCATGACTAGGAGTTGCTTTATTAATGTTGGAAACATTGTAGATCTCTTAATATTCAAGTGAAGGAGTTGTCTTCACTAATACCCGAGCTTCTTTTCCTTTGCTCCAGTTTCTTTCTCACTTTGAATTTCTCCTTTGAAGCATAGTGCAATGGAGAAATAAAGCCCTTGAATATGCCTTTGTTACTTCCCTATCTTTTGCAGTAATAAACATTGTGAGATGAGATAGGACATCTTGTACAACTCCACTTCAAACTTTCCTCTTTATGTGTTGAATGGTGTACTTTGTTTGCATTTATAAAGAATATATCATTTGATATTCTTCTTTACTTTTTGTTATACTTCCTTTATATGTTTTTGCACGTTGGTCTTTATCTAATGGATTTTTTGAATATAACAGGAGTTTTAAGTTAACCCTTTTATGTGGTATGGGTCCTTATGTGTGCAAGTTCCTTGTACATCTTTAAAGATATGCAAGGGTTGCACCACATGTTTTAGATTTATTATTTTTGATATTTATTTATTTTAAAAGATATCGAAGGCAAAATGAAAATAGTCTTTCAATTACAAACTTAAAAAAAATGATTTAAATTAAAAAAATTAAAAATTAAAATTTAAACCATCCAAATTAAATTTGAATGATCTAGATATGTGTACATCTCTAAGAGATGCAAAGAAATAGGATTTGGGTCCTTATCTAGTAGAATTCAATTAATATAATTGCATGCATGTCTCCAACATCTCTTTGTAATTAGAAGGCTATGACTAGAAAATTTCTATATAGGCATTTTAATTTGAATCATTTCTATAGTTGGCTTTATCTCTTAATTTTCTATCACACGTGAAACAAACAATTAAAGGCATATATGGCTAATAAAGATTTAAATCCCTTAGTATAAATAGTCATTATATAGGTTACCTTATATTAATGCATGTCATTAATCAAGATATAATCACATTTTTTTAATCAAGAGACTTTAATACAAACGCACACGTGTAAAATCAAGAGCTAACATTAGAAACATGTGGCTTAATTTGAAATTGAAATTCAAACACATAGAAATATTATGACAATAAATGTATGAATATTTAACTCTATTATTTTGTTATCATCAAAACATAACACAAATTTCTCCATTAAAACCTTAAGACTAACAATAAAAACCACATCCCTATCAATATCTTTAAAACTTGTGAATATACCTACATTGATACAATCTCCCATTAATGAATGCAAGAAGAGAAAGCAATAACAAATTCTCAAAGTTCTAACATATCAAACTTAAGACATAAACACCATAAAATGAAAAGTCCAATGTTTGAGTGAGGTAGTTTAAAAAGGAAAAGTAATTTTTGAAGGTATTTTAATTGTTTAAGTGAAAAATTCTATCTTTGGATTAAAAAGGATGAGATTTTCAAATTTTTGAGGCAATTCAATCAAATAGACATAGAAGAATTTAAAATTTCACCTAAATAAGTTGAATTTCAAAATTATCCTTTCTCATTTTTAAAGAGTTATTTTTTTGTATTATTTTTTTGATAAATATATTATTTTTAATACACATGCGTATACATATCAACACATATATTTATAAAAATGTGCAAACATATATGCACGTGGGCACTCATGCATGCACACACATATGCATGCATGTACACAAACACTAATGCACACACATACAAGCGTGTATATACAAACATATGCATGCATGCATATGTAGTGTGCAAACACATACAAATGCACATGCATATATGCATATACACTTGTGTGCATAAACTAAATTGCATGGTTGCATGTATCTTTGTTGTATAAGCATATTGTAGAAAAACCTTAATATTGAGAGATGACACCTAATCGAGTGTGAGAGTAGCACCATACTTATCGGACCAAAGAAGGAGAAGTGATAAGGTTGCAGGGGTGGAAGGAGAAAAAAAATTTGGAAGGGGGAGGAATATGTAATTTTATGGGAGCTTATATATAAACCAAACTTTGTCATTTTTTAGGAGTCATACTTAATTTTTGCCAAAAAATTTACATACATTTATAATTTTTTTCAAATAGCAGAAGGGCCAAGGCCATCACTAAAACCCTTACCTTCACCTCTATGTGATTAGATTCACATTTACAAGAAAATTCACGTAAATTAACAATTTATTAACTTTTTTCCATAAGTTGAAATATGTCTTATGATCTATTACATTAAATTGATGCTTTAATTACACGCCTGACTCTAAGAGATTGTGGCTTAGCAACAATCCTATGAAAGTGAGTATCATTTGACCACAAATCAAATTTTGGCTATCGTTCTTGAGGGAAGGACAGGGTATGTTTGAGGAAAAAGTTATGGAGCAAAAGCTATAAGAAAGAGAGGTATGACTTAAGTTGATGTCAATACTATTGTGTCGAATCTACATTGAAGGATATATGTCAACAAATGCAAGCTAAACGTGCTTAATTTAAAAGAAAATTGCAAGAAGAGTGTGTATGGAACAAAAGATGTAGCTAGACACAATTGGCTACCTTGATGGCCTCTATCTAGCAAGTTTTACTATTGCATAATAATTAGTTTAGATCAGTTTTGGTGAATGTTGGTAATGCTATCTTCATTAACTATTTGAGTTCTACTTATCCCATTCAAAGAGTACATCTTAGTTGATCATGTAAACATTATCTTTTATTATGTACACATGCAAACATTTCCAAACTAAGTTGGCACTACAAATATGTTTTGCCAATATGTATTTTGTAAATTAAATTGTATTACATTACTAGTTCTTTTTTTTTGGCATAGACATATGCAAACCATTGCCTCAAATGCCCTTGGTATCTCTACAAGGACAAATGGTTTCGAAAATCAAGGAAATTGAACATATTCCTTGTATTGGTTATAGTGCATATAGATCATCTATATGCACATAACATGAACTGAGGTTATTTGTTTATTATACTTGTAAGTGTTCATCATTGTGCTGATAGTTATTAGGTTTAGTAATTTGTTTTGAAATACTTTACATTGAATGTTATATGTATTTTAAACTCATTTTGTAGTAATGATATTATTTATATCATTAGAGGTTTGAACAATTTGTTTATGGTAATTTGTCTCAGAATTATAAAATAATTTAAAAATAAAAATTCAAAAAACACTTTTAATGGCATTTTTAGTTGACCTCAAAATGGGTCTTCAGTGATAACTAAATTAAAAAGTTTATTTTCAATAGCAACTTTTTCTTAGCATGAAATAAATATCTTTTACTTACAACTTTTAACTATTTTTAGTGGCAATTTTTTTTTAGTTGTCATTGAAACCTTCAGCAACAAAGGTATCAACTACAACTTAGTAATGATCCAATAGATCACCATTAAAGGTCTCTTGTGGTGGACTTTCAATTATGACTAAAGAAAGTCTTTTTTTTTTCCCCCAATTGTTAGAGCTTGCAACATTTTAAAAATGCTATTAAAGAAAAAAAAATATTTTTATATTGTACTTATCTTTCCTTGACAATTTTTTTTCCCCATATTGTACTCATTTTTCCTTGACAAGTTTGAGTCCTTAGTTTTCTTCCCATCAATTCTTTGCCTGGTTGATATCCGCGTGGAACCAAGGGCCATAAGTCTTCTCTTTGAGATTATTTTTTATCTCTTCTATGACTAGCTTTAAGCAATTTTTGTCTTGGTGACTTATGGTACCACATTAGTAGAACAAAACAAAAATATCTTCTTATATTATAACTCAATTCAAAATTTACGAAATTGGATCCTTTAAAGTGATTCTCTCTGCATTCTCCCTAAAGTATTTCAAAAAATTTAGTTTATTTTTTAAAACATATATATATATATATATATATATATTTCATAAATCCCACCCTCCCTCTTTTATATATGCCATTGCAGGGACATTACATTGGCATTTTCACAACAAAGAATCCTAGTCCAAAGTTTAGTTTGTGTTCAATCTACGATGTGGATTTCCCTATTTAGAGCTTTTGTTATGTCAATTTCAATCAATGCTTTAATAATGAACCCTTGTTGGTTTTGTACCCAAGGAAGAGAAAAATACCTGACTCAACCATCTCCCTAACTTTGCTATTGATTTTATCTCCCTCAGCATCAATTCTACAGGAACTAGGGAGGCCTAGGCTTGGATCCAAAATTGAACGAGTTTTAAGTTGATGCTAGAGCAGTCTTGATTTGGATCCCATTCTTTGAGGGCAAATAGCTAGTTTTTATATTTCAATAGGCTATATATATTTTTTCAGGGCTATAAGATGCGTTAGATCGTCGTGGGCGAGGAGTTAAAAGAGTTTATGCTGTATCTCTTCCAACCTCAACCCTCTAGGTTTATTCTAGAATTTAAGACATGTAATAGAGTTGAGAGATAAATAATTTATCAATAAAAAATTGTTAAAAATATTTCTCTTGACAAAAAACTTTCTTGAATTTTTAAATCTTCCAAGATAATAGTATTGTCCTCTTCTTCCTCTTCCGCTTAATTATGCTTAAAATTAACCACAGCAGTCATGGATAAAGAAATTAAGTTCTGAACTAAAATTGATTTTCCTAAGAGATGGAAAGATTGCCTCCTCAAACTGGAACAAGAGTGAATTGGCGACAAAGTCTTCGATTCACAACATGAACGGTCATCGTGAAACTACAAACTAATTGTCGATCGGTAATCTAAGATCTATTGATATTACACCACAACCTTGCTGGGTGAAATAATAATCACTGGGATCAAAAGAGAGCCGACCTACGTCTTAACACCTAATAAATAGAGGATTGCATTATCTGCAGCAAAAGAAACGTCTTAACACCTAATAAATAGAGGGTTAACCCTACATGGTGTGGCAGACGTTGTTTTATAATTCTATGGTTCTAATTAAAGAGATAAGAAACAGAACTTGACTATTAATTAGTTGTTAACAAATATGAAATTAATTAGTTTCGGTTTGGCCCTCTATGCATTCAAAGAAATGCGTACAGAGAAGAAACATGTAACCTTCAACGGAGAGAACGTTGGACATAAAAATATATTATGAATGGTATCACAAAATTCATGAATAACATATATAAGTTTTTTAAGAGCTAGTGGACCGGTTCATTCTCTTATTAGTACAGGACTCTATGCTTAATTTGTAATTAATTACACTTCTTTATAATGGTTTGTACTTACTGGACCAAAGCAGAATGGCTTGTGCTTGTACTTTTTTTTTTTTTGGTTGATAGAATGGTTTGTATTTGTACTTGGATAATTTTATCTTTTTAATAATTTTATATTTTTCTTTTAAATATTTGCCATATTGAATTAACTAAATTAACTAACTATATAACAAAGGATGATTATTCAGTTTTCTTCTTTAATTTATCATTTTTCTAAATTATTTTTAATAATATACCTTTCACGAATAAATTTTTATTTTTAAAGTACACACACAAGGCGCGTTGAAAATGTGAGGAGTGTGCACCCAGCATAATAAAAATGAAATTCCGGTCAAAGATTTCATGATATCTTTATTATCAACATGTCACTCAACTGTCACACAATAATTACACAAAGCACTCTCTGGTCCTTCTTCACGTTGGTTTTGCTTCTTGTGGTGTCCGAGGGCTTGCCGAGGTATGCATGCTAGACACTTAATATCACATGTAGAAAAAATCTAACGGTCTAGATTGACTCTCATTCACAATCCGATCAATTTATATCCAGCATGGCTTCACGTCTCATATATATTAATGTCCATACATGCAATTGGTGAATGATCAAGCATGGTCATTAACACATACAAGTATTTAGATGCAAGTCAATAAAAAAATAGAAAAAAATTATACTTAAAAAGACTTTATATTTGTAAAAATTATTTTTGAAAGGATCCGGTGGTAATAAGATATTTTATTATAAATTTAAAATCTCCAAGTGTAATTTTTTCTAAAAGATAATCACTTGCTGTTCAAGCCATATGAAAGAGAGATTCATTCACTCAAATATGACAAAAGAAAAATTGAGTTAGTTGGCCTTAAATCTTTTTAATTGTAATATTTTTTTTTGTAAAGAACAACAATAAATCTCTTGATCGATTAATTTTATTACAATGATTCTCTTATTGTCTAAATGGAATTTAAATTTAAATTTAGCTATATAAAATTATCAAAATGTTTTTTATTATTATTTAATATTTCATTTTATTCTCCTCTTATACCTCGTTTAATGCAAAGAATAAAAAGAAAAAAAATAATTTTTATATATTTATTTTAATTATATAATAACAAATAAATATTATTAAATAATAATTATAAAAATATAATAAATATTATATTCACCATTAGAAATAAAACCCTCGCCCTTGCAAGATTCTCATTCCAACCCAAAATTTGTCTTCCCACCTCCCTTTAGCTTATAGATTCTCCCTCCAAAACATTTCAACATCTAAATTAATTAAACCAAACAAAATAAAATGAGGCATTAACAGGGAAAAGAAAGAATGGTCAGGGGCGTTGGCTTCAATTTGAACTCATCCAAAGCAAGACGAAATTTGTTCAAATTTGGAATGAATCACACATGTCCTTAAAAACTGTGAGAAATTAAGAGACAGGGAACATGCCAGAGAAAAAGGTCCAATTCTTTTTACCTCGGCGGCATCGCCAATGATGGCAGCTCCAAACTCCTCAACTTCACCGTCCTCCCTGCATGTGCCTGCCAGTACATCTGCTAAGCTCTACTTGTTGCAATACTGAACAGGGACTTCCTATTGTTCAACTTGAATAATAATTTAATTTTTTTTCAGTTTAGCCATTTACTTTTTTATTTTATTTTTTTAAAAAAATATAAAATATAAAATAAAGATAACCTTTTAACTTTTATTAAATAAATTATTTATATCTTACGTTTCGTTTTTTTTTTCAAAATAAAAAAAAATAAATGACTGGAATTAAAAAAAAAAAAAGATAGTTGAGTTCCTGTTCCTTGATATTTATTACCTTCATTGCAGCAGCTTCCTTTTACGTTCTTTTAACTCTTGTTGTGATTTGTTGCAATTAAGAAACTATCTAATCTTAATTTTAATTTTATTTAGGGCTTCTAAATCTATTTTTTTAAGGGACGAATGCTCAAATGAAATGTGTTAGATACTTTATTATAAGGTTGTTGGAAAAATAGGGCGACAATGTAAAAAGAAACGAGGATTATGGAGGTGGGGATGGATGAAGAAAGGGGATTTTGATAATTTTACATAACGAAAAGTTATATTTAAATGGCAGGAGGTCATTGTAATTAATGGGATAAATAGATTAATAGTCAGTTGTGGTTTTTGTAAATATAAAAAATTATAATTTAAAAGAAAGATTAGAGTAGGTAAGTTTAAATTTTCTAAAATAAATAAAATACATGTGAGTTATTTTAAAAATAAATTATTAGAACAAAATTAGTTAAACTTAAACTATTAGAAATCCATATATAAACACATCAAACTTTTCTTTAACACATCTAAGCTAAAATTCATTTTTGATCCTTTCATTTTATTTTATGTTTTACTTTTATTATTTAATTCGTTTAATTTTAATTTAGTCTCTTTATATTATCTTAACTTTTATTTTTGTCTTTTAACTTTATTTAGTTTCAATTTAATCCTTTAACTTTATTTTAAATTTCATTTTTTTCTTTAATTTTCTTTAATTTTAATTTAATCATTTAACTTTATCCTAAGTTTTATTTTTGTTCTTTAATTTTATTTTTGGTCCAATTTATTCTAATCTAACTAATGCTTTCATTTTTTTTATCTGATGAATCATATAGGACTTTTTTGTTATATGTTATAATATAATAGTATCATAGAAGAGTAATTTTAAAAAATTTAATAGCTAACTTGAAATAAAATGAAATTCAAAAAAAAAAGTAAAACATGAGATAAAATTAAGAGATTAAATTGTAACCAAATGAAAGTAAAGAACAAAAGTGAAATTTAAGGAAAAACTAAGAGACACAATTAAAACCAAATAAAATTAAAAAATAAAAGTAAAATTTAAAGTAAAATTAAATGATGAAATTAGAATTGAATGAGGTCAAAAGATGAAAATAAAATTGAGGGACAAAAAATGTAATTTTGCCACACATATATTCTATATAATTAATTAGTGTTTGAGACAGTCATAATTATAAAATTCATTAAAATTTGTAGGGTGACTTGGAGAAATAACGTGTATACATCCACGAGATTAACTCCTTTAAATTTTAGTCTATTTAATTAAGTATACTATTATTAAAGAATTTAGGCATACGAGAGAGCGAAAATCTAAATCTATCAATTGCTAAATTACGCACACTATCGATCATTATATCACCGGTTAGTGGCTTAAAATATCTGATTATTTTTATGCATAGAATCTCTCTCTCTCTCTCTCTTTTTTTTCTTGATATTACTCTCCCCTCTTTTAAAAATGTCAAAGTACATTATTATCTAATATATTTTAAAAAAATTTACATTGCCATATTTTAATTATATTTTTGTAATAAAAGATAAGGTAGAATTATACCTTTTTTAACCGATATATCCATATATTTATTACTTATATAATATAATGAGTATCAAATATGTATATAAAAAATATAAATAGCCATTATTTTTAAATTTAATAAATTTTAAAATTAGTAAAAATAAAAATATATATTCATAAAATAGTTTTTTTAAAGATTAATCAATTACAAAAATAATTAGTAATATTTGATTTTAACAATAATGTGCATATTTATTAATATAAGTATTGACCATAAATGACATTGAAATAAAATTATATATATATATATATATATATATATGCAATGTTATATTTTTGATAAAACTTAATATTATCTATAAAGATATTTTTTAATTTGAAAGGATTTATATTCTTTTAAAAAAAAAGGAAAAATATATAATTTAGACATTTTTAAAATATAAAAATAATTTACCTTTATATATAGCACAATTGAGAAAAAAGATAAGTTAAAAATTTGATGCTAATATTTTGAAAAACAACTTTCAATGTTTAAAACTCTCAGATGGAGAGAGAGGATTCATTTGTCATTTGAATCCTCTACAGTATAAAGATAAATTTACACAATACATTTAGAAAAAAGATAAATTGAGAGGTATAAAATAAGGAAAATTTCAATTTTAGAAGTTAAAAAGAGAAGTTTTTAATATTATAAGTCTTTTAGTTTTTCTCTTTTCAACTATAGGTGATGTGAAAAGGATGAGATTAAATAACTTTTAACATTAAAAGTAAAAAAGAAAATTCTGACTTTAAAAGTTTTTTAATCTGTTTTCCTCTAACTACATATAATATTACAAAGAAATGCTATTTGCATGTTCTTTTCATGATAAAATCTCTCCGTGTATTATCCCACGAGAAACGTGCTTCAAGATTCCACGTCATCACGCTATCGACCGTTTTACGCATTCTCAATTAAAGACTCTCGATAGTTAAAAAAAGAAAAAAATTCAGAAAGCTCCTCCTTGATAATACTTAATTTTATAATAATTATAATAACTTTTGTTTCCTAGTTAAAATCCTTTACGTCCTCACCAAGTATATATCAGATTTAAAAAAGGGGTCCCACTGATTCAGAGAGAGAGTATCTAGTGGGGCCCGCCTTCCTAAACTGCCTCCCCAATCTGAGGGGGAAGCGGGAGGAGAGGGCAAGAGATACAGTATGAAAGGGGTTATACTGTGGGAACCCGTAACAAGACGCCACGTAAGCAGATAAAATGACACGCTGGCGTGGGTCCAATAGGAATAAGATGTAGCCGTCGTGGGAGGAAGCGGATAATCCTAGTTTGGTTGGGAATGTGCATATGACTTTGGAGCGGGAGTGTCTTTCTTGGGCACAAAGTATTAAGCCCAAGAATTGGGTTTCGTTTAACGTTTAACGTATCAATGCGCTTCTAATTGTCGTTCGATTTTCTAGCCGTCTCTGAAACGTTTTCTTTGCTCGCGCTTTGACCGAACGGGTTTGAACTATTTTCAGCTGCGACCATTTGGGTGATCTCAGAACCAGTCTCCAATGGCGGTGGAGGAATTGAAGTATTGCGGGAGGAGAAAGCGCAAAAGAGGGTCTGGAGAAAAAAAACTTATCGTCAATGAGAGAGTGGAGGTAATGCCACTCTTTTGAACTTGTTTTTCCTGATTTAAACATATTTTTTTTAATTCAAAGATGCAAATGCATCTTTTGGTTAGAAAATTCAGGGGCTGTGCTTTCTCTGTGAATTTGATTTCTATGTTCTTTTATCAATTGTTTTTGTTTTTTGATGATAAGTTTTTTTTTTGGGAAGTTTAATAATAATCTGTCTTTTATGTGTTTTCTCTAATTGTGCTTGTGTTTCTATTAGTGATCCTTTGATGTCCTGTAACTCGTGTTATTAATTCTTGGCTTCATTAAGTTTCCACGATAGTTGCCACATTCACTTTACCAACATTACCTCTCTGATTGTTGGTTTCGCTATTAAGTTATTATAAACGGTTGGCTGTGTGTTCTCTTTACCATTCATGCAACTTTTGACTTCTCATACTTTGCCTGGTCACATTACTGTGCAGTCATTATAGTGTTTTTCGCAAGTACCAATATTTTCCCTCTTTATCACTTTGCTTGTTTAACCAGTTCGTAATAACCATGAATGCGGCTGTCTCTTCATCTGAAATTTCCGGTTGTGTTAAGAAAAGTTTCAAACTTTTCAGGTGAGGAGTGTGGAAGAGGGCTTTTTGGGCTCTTGGCACCCAGGGACTGTTATCCAATGTGGGAAGCAGAAGCGTCATGTCAAATATGATAATGTTTTAGATGATAATGGATCAAATTATCTTGTCGACCAAGTGGTTGTTCCGGCTATTTTGGATGGCGCCAGTTCTACAATTTGCCATGAACGTGGATTTATTAGACCACTGCCTCCTTTGATGGAGTTTGGGAAATGGGACCTTCCATTTGGTCTCTGTGTTGATGTGAACTATCAAGAAGCTTGGTGGGAAGGTGTTATTTTTGATCACTGTAATGGGATGGAGGAGAGGTGCATATTTTTCCCAGATTTGGGCGATGAAATGAAGATTGGAATTGGCCAGTTGCGTATTACTCATGACTGGAATGAAGTTACAGGGGATTGGGAGCGACGGGGGATGTGGGTATTTCTGGAATTGGTTGAAGAGTGTGAACAGTATACTTATGTTGCAGTTTCAGTAAAGCAAATCTGGTATGATGTACGTGCAAGAAAAGATTTCAATAAGATTAGGGACTGGACTTGTAATGTGAAAGACTTGTGGAGAGTTCTGGTATTAGAGGTAGTTAATGACTACTTCACACTTACACTGAAAGAAGTTTTCACAGTCTTAGACCTTTCGAAAGATTTCTTGACAGAAGCACCAGAACTAGAGTCAGGTGAACCTGCTGCTAATGTTCACTTAAATCTGGAAGGAAATACAGCCAACTTTCATTCTGTTCTAAATTCTGATAATCAATCAAATAGTAAACCAAATGTTCATTATGATGCTGGTCCTAGTAATGTATTTGGCTCTGACATTATGTTGGCTGAGAGCCATATGGAAAAAGGTGACTTGTCAGATTTCTTGGATACTGATCGAAACCGTGGTAACATCATTCTTATCCAGGAGAAATATGATATGGAGACCTTGGGAGATGGAGCATCAAATACGCATACTGTGGCAGACTTAGACATGTCCTTCCCTGAGAAGGAAGTTTTGGTGGAGAAGGAATCTATATCTCCAGTGCAAGAGATCTTACCGCATATTCCAGAAGGAATTTCCTGCTGTGATGCTGGTGCTGCTGGTGAAGTAGATTACGGTGCTAGCTGTTATGAAAAAAATAGACAACAGGGATTCACAGCTTGCGGTAGATCCACATATTGGCAACCTCTGATACTTTCTGGAGTTGAATTCTGCCCTGATTCTGTTAATCAATATGCACTTGCTTCTAAAAGGATGACCAGGGAACAGTTGAAGACAAAGGTCAGAAAACATATTGCATATCTTGGGTGGAAAATTGAGTGGAAACAATCTAAAACCAGTTATTATGCACAACGGCAATACAGGTACACCTCACCCAAGAAACAGGGCGAACAGGTTTACATGTCACTTCGTGAAGTTTGTGAACATATTAAAAAGGACAACAATATGGACTCTTTGTTGTCCCAAGATGATCGGAGAAGGATGTATCCTACAATTGACAGTAATATTTCACATCCTGCAACTTTGCCACCTCCTTCTGTTGAAGTTGTAGCTGAACCCGAATTTTGTCCTGAAGCTGTTTTGAGATATTACTTACATGCATTAGAGAAGGGCCCCAACGATGTTAAAAAATGTATGATACTAAAAGCAAGAAAGCACCTGTTAGCAGCAGGATGGAATTTTGACTATCCAACTGAAACAGGAAGGGGATTGATCTACAAGTCACCACAAAATCGGCGTTTTGGCTCACTTCGAGCAGCATGTCGAGCATATATTGAAGAATGTCTTCCTCAGTGGATTAGTTCTGGAACCGTACCACTAGATGTTTTGGGCATAAATGAGGAGAATGTGAGTCAGGTTGACAGCAATAAATCATTATGCTATGCGTCCCAATTGCTTCAAAAAGAGCCTGAATTGTATTATGTAAGTGGTGTACCAGCAAGTAGATCAACTGGGCATTGCAAGCTCAAATGCTCAAGGAATTTAAAGTCTGGCCTACCTAAAATCCAAAGAAAAGGATTACCTATTCGGTTACTAAGATCAAGCAAAAGGGTGCAGAAGGTGTGTGCTCCTTGTCCATCCCACCAGAAACCTCAAAATGTCCTGTCTTGGTTAATAGACTGCAATTTGGCGTTACCAAGGTCTAAGGTCCATTACTGGGCAAGAGGCAAATGCCATCCTATGGCTGAGGGGCGAATTACTCGTGATGGAATCAAGTGTAGCTGTTGTCAGAAGGTATATAGTCTTGGTGGCTTTGAAGATCATGCAATTGGCGGTAGTAATTGCAGGCCTGCTGCTGCTAGTATCTTTCTGGAAAATGGCAAGTCACTCCTAGATTGTCAGATACAAATAATGCTTGAGCGTAGGACAAGAGGAACTACAAAACAACCATTGAAAAGTGTATATCAAGACGGGAATGACTGCATTTGTTCTGTTTGTCACTATGGCGGTGAACTAATATTGTGTGATAAATGCCCATCTTCTTTTCATAAAAGCTGCCTAGGTTTGGAGGTAGATTTGTAAAATAGTTTAGTTTAGTACTTTCATGGCAATAAATTAGTTTTGGGTCTGAGTTCTTTCCTTGAACTGGTTTCTTTTTGCTTGTCCAGGACATCCCTGAGGGTGACTGGTTTTGTCCATCATGTCGTTGTGGGATTTGCGGCCTACGTGAAATTGAAGGGGCTGAGTTTGAAAATTTCTTTACTTGCAGCCAGTGTGAACATAAATGTAAGATAATATAACATTTACACTTCAATTTTACATGCAGGCCTGAATTTCTTTGTATGTTTGTGTTTGGGCACACATATACAGAGATCAACATAGTAATGTTTATGATGTCATTCTTGTTATCTTATGTAGATCATGCTAAGTGCCTCAGCAAAAGGTCTGTGGATAAGTCAGGAAGATATCTGGAAAAATGGTTTTGTGGAAAAAGCTGCGAAAAGGTATTATAACTCTGCCTTCCTTTTTTCTTCTTCTTTTTATGAACAATTAAATCATGTTTTGCAGAAATATTCGTAGTTCTTCTTTACCTAAACAAATATAAATCATTTTCAAATACTTCTGCATTTGTGATTCAGTTTGACAGCTTCACATGATACATACCTAGTGTGTGTTTGGATGATTGGTTGATAGTTTCTTTTGGAGAGAATTAATTGTGGGAAAAAAAATCTTTTGAAAGAATGATTTTGGTGTTTAATAATGTTCATACAGAAGTCGTTTTTAGAATTTGGCTTGGGCAGTGTGTTATGTATAAGTACATTTAGGTATCTAATTACTAAAAAAATTAAAAAAAAAAACTCTCAAATATGTTTCAGATGTAAAAAGTGAGGTGAGGACATATTTGTAAAATCAGATGAAATGGGTGGCCTGAACAGTTGTTCACGTTATTAGAGGAGGCAAAATTATTTTTACCCTTAACAGCCGATGCCTCATCAAAGGTGCATATCTTTTGATAACATGGGCGAGAAGATATTTGCCTCCCTGCAATCCAAACATGCTCCTAATGCTTGCTAATATATGAATTAACTCTTTGTTTGCTTCAACTTGTTATCTTATGATGCCCGCTTTTATTAATGGCTCTTGTAACAGCTAGGAGGTGATGCAAGATTTTAGTGAAGAGTAAATGCTATTATTAAGATACGAGTGACAAGCAGAAGATAATCCAAGTTTAATGCCAGAGAAACATTATAGGACATGTGTCTTCCTTATATACTGCTAGAAAGCTTTAAGGACACTGATGTTACTCTAATTCTCTTATATATTTTTTGCAGATATATGCAGGCCTCCATGAGCTATTAGGAGAACCTGTTGCAGTGGGTGCGAACAATTTAAGCTGGACATTGCTGAAGTGTGTCGACCCTGAGAGTTGTGATCTTGGTAACACTAAAAGTGACTTAGTGGTAGAGAGTTACAGCAAACTCAATGTTGCTCTTTCAGTGATGCATGAATGTTTTGAGCCCTTAAAGGAACTTTACTCCGGCAGGGATCTCGTAGAAGATGTTCTTTTCAGCAGATGGTCAGAAATTCTAATCCTTTGAGTTATGCTTCTAAAATGTTCTTTGAAATTTTTGCATATTATGTTTGTGTTGTGATTCATGCTTGAAACATCATGTGTTGAATCTGTAAATTAGTGGCCCCTTTGGCTTACTGTATCATTAATTTGAAGATTCCCCAAAGTTCTTATGTATTAATTGTTCATTTTATCTGATTCTGTATTCACATATAGAGAGAGAATATCCCAATGAAGGTTTGGAGGAAATACCCTAAAGCCATAGTTGATAATTAATCATTGCCATACTTTTTAACAACCTGCTCAACTGCTGCTTTGATAAATGATATCTTCTATGTCTTCTCTCTTTTCAATAGATGAACTTTGAATACCTCAGGTTTCATCTCTGGAATATCAAGTATTATTTCATCAGGCAGGATCCCTGTTGATCTTTTTCTGTATTCTTTAAATTGTATTGTTTTGAAACTTTTCCTTTCAATCTCGCGTGTCTTCATATATTAAATTGACTCATTTATAATTTTCTAGCCATTGCATTTCACCTCTGGATCCTGGTCACAGTTTTCCTGAAGTTTATTGTTGTCCAGATTTGATTTTATACGACATGAACTGGCCATTTTAACTTTAGGAATCAGTGCAGTTGGTTTTTTAAATTTTTGGCCAACTTTAGATCATGGTTTTTTTTTTTCCTTTTTAATGTAATTTGTTAAGAGTCTGGGTGGATAGCTTCTTATATGCTTTGAGGCTTTGGCCCAAACATAAAATTAATAGCATTAGATTAGATTCTTTCTTATCATTAATCTGTATTTCATTATAAACTGATAAGCTATGTCTCCACATTGTCACTTTTCCATAAACCTTGGTGATATTAAAGTAATAGAACTAAGAAGAATCAATTCTTTCTTCTCCTTCCCTGCCCTCACTTTTTAATGATGTCCATATTTGGCCTGTTCTATTCAGATATACTGATACCAACTCTCTCATTACAAAAGACCTAGTGCATTTCTATACTTTAAAAGTGTTACTCTTGCATATTTATGTTAGTGCAAGATTTGTGGATTGATTTATAATGCAGGATAGATGAATGGTCTGGGATCCATAGTTTTACTTATATCTGAACTTGCAGTTCTCTAGACTCTTGAGTATAGTTGGTAACTATCGTACGTTTAAATTTGGTTTATTTTCATAATTTACATGTCTCTGGTGCTGGTAATTTTGGAAGATGTGGAACAGTGAACTAGTTCATGAAGAGTCTTAAAGGTCAAGTTGTTTGTTTTGCTTTGATATTATGCTATGATGTTGGTTAATATCAAATTTGTGCAAGTGCCCCATGTGGGGGTTAATTCTTACCATTTACATGCAATGCAAACGCCATGACAAGATAATTTTAGCATCTGGTTTTGTTTCTTGGGTGATTGGTATTGGATAATCTTCATAGATGATTCACAGTTCCTGTAGTGTTTCGTTTCAGATGAAATAATTGGCCCATGTGCATTTCTTGGATCCCTTCACATTCATATTGTTTTGTAATTACTAATAAATTTGTTGGTGACATCTACTATTATCCTAACATAGTTAGAGATCATGATATCTCTTCAGATTGTTTACATTATTGTTATATTATTTGGTATAATAATGCCTGATATCTGATTTCTTTTAAATTTTGCAGGTCAAAGCTTAATCGATTGAACTTCCAGGGCTTCTATACTGTACTTCTGGAGAGAAATGAAGAATTGATAAGTGTGGCGACTGTTAGGTGAGTATAGGATTTGCTATTGTAAAGTGGTAGGCTTTGTAAGATTACATGTCCAACTGGAGCTGTAAATTTCTAATTCTTCTCTTATTATGTCCAACTAACAAACTATTTCCTTTTCCAGGGTCTATGGAGAGAAGGTAGCAGAAATACCTCTAGTTGGTACCAGATTTCAGTATCGCCGACTTGGAATGTGTCGCATTTTAATGGATGAGCTTGAAAAGGTGATCTCCAATGAATGTATTTTTTCTGTGTGAACGTTCATTTACCTTATTTATTTTTCAGTTACTTCCTTATTTCCCTTCGTTTGAATCATGTTAAAACTTTTTTAGACCACATTCTTTAAACAAGCATTTTCCCATTATAGGAACAAGGACAAGATTTTCTGAGGCACTTAATGGCATTAAACTGAACATATTTATATATTACTTAATAGTTGCACATTAATCAAGCTCAGAGAGTTTAAATCTAAGTTTTTAGACTTTCCATTGTTCTTGTCAGTCAAGGGCCTAGGCTCATTTAGCTAATATGAAATGAAAATCAATACAAGCATGACTTCTTGACTGTACCTTAAAACTTAGTTTGGTTCTAGCTTGTTTAAGAAGTTGGATTTTCAGTCATTTCTCTTTGCTGGACCAGACTAGCCTTAAGTACCCCCCTTTTTTCTCTTCCATTCACAATATATGTATTTGAACTGATCAATCATTGTTACAGCATCAAAAATAAAAGCCAGGATGCTGTCTTGAATTAAAAAATAAAATAAAATATTGAGTTTCTTACTTGTTCCAACCAAACTAAACAAGTAACCCTCTAATTCAATCCCATATACTTATGATAAGCTGCACAAATCCTAATTAAAAATATTTGAGATGATCTTCATTCATTTTTTTCCCAAGTATATCTTCCCTAAAGTTGCATTTTTATCCAGTCCTTTTGTACTACTAAATTCCTTTTTCCCCGTCTCCATGCTACAGTTAGTCTCCCCCTCATCTACACTAATATAAATGGCTCAAGCTGCGCTTTGGTACCAACATGTTTAAAATACATAAACCTCAACCTTAAAATGCCAACTTATGGTTAGTAGGTACCAGGGTGTTTACAATATATAAGCCTCAACCTTAAAGGATTGAAACCCATGTGAATGCATGTAAAGACGCTAATCCTTCAAATTTTCTTTGCAATTTTGTCTTCCTCTTTCGTTGTACCTAAAGCTTACAAATTTTTACAATGGTTTTTCTGATGGTCAATAATTTTTACCACGCATATAGATATTTGATTTTGTTATTGCTTCCATATTATGCATTGTTCAAGTACTATTCTGGTAATTCATTTGGCTGTTTTTTAAAGTTTATTCCCAATTTATACAATCTTAACCAGTTAGTTTATCAAATGATCTGATACAACATGCAGTAGAATCCTGCTATTAACTAATGATATTGAAAGGAGGAGTTATTCAGTTCTGATGTAAATTACGATGGTGAAAGCAATTATAAAGTAAAAAAATTATAACATATTCATTAGTCATATATAAAAACGAAGTTCCACATATCCTATTATTTTATTAATTTTTGTATAAGTCTTCTTACTTCAATTTCTCATCAGAGGCTCATGCAACTAGGAGTGGAGAGGCTAGTTTTGCCTGCTGTTCCAAGTGTGCTAGAAACGTGGACCACTTCTTTTGGCTTTGCAAAGATGACAAATTCTGAGAGATCACAGTTTCTGGACTATACTTTCCTTGACTTTCAGGATACCATAATGTGCCAGAAGCTTTTGACCAAGACTCCTCTAGATTTAGTTTTGTCAACAGGTTGGTATTATTTATGATTCCTGTTAGTCACTTTGTAAAGGAGACAGAAGGTAATCAAGTTTCTTTGCTTACTGGATTACAACATTTTATGTGTCATATTGCAGAAAGCCGGACAAAACCACATGATGTTTTATCTGTAAGTGGCACTACTGTTTTTGATCCGTCCAGCCCAGTATCTGAGGTATATCAGGCAGACGAGATTGACAAAAGTGGGATGCTGGATCTACAAATGGTGGAGTATGTATTACCTCTGCCAACTTCCTAACTATACAAGAAAACAAAATTATAACACTTCTTCGTAAATATATAAGTAAAGGAAGACCATGTGCATATTGAGAGCTGCATCTGAATCAATTCTCAACATAGAAATAAGCCCTTGAACTTTGATTAAATTAATTATTGGAACCTTAGTTTTCAATCGAAGTTCATCTTCCTGGTAATTTCTTTTCATATAACTTTTGCAAAGATGTCTTGCATTTTACGCCTTTCATCTTTAGTTGATTTCTTGAGATCTCTTTGGGGATATATCACGCATATGATGCACATTTTAAACCATTGAAGATTAAATTAAGATAATCTTTTCATATAATTAAACCTTATTTAATATTTCTATTGTTGGCATGTGGTTCTGTGTAAATTAAAACATGCCATAGTTTTCGGCAATATATTTGCTCTCTCAGTTCATCTGTGGGAATTTCTTCTTGGTTTCTTTTTGGGTTTCAGCAAATAACTTTTCACTAGGGATTCTTACGAGCTTATGCTTTTTCTGGATCTTTCTTTTGGGATTGTATAAAGGATGGTATGTCCTTTGATTATGTACTTTTCTCTTCTTTGAACCCCACCAAAAAAAAAAAAAAAAGAAAAGAAAAAATTGTGTGAATCCAAGCACCTATTGACTATGTATGTAACTGGTATGTTTTCCTTGATAAAGGTACCGAACTAACCTCAATTAGACAGGGTCCTTAATGAGAAAGCTAATCCAAAATCACAATTATGGCCTGATTCTTGGTTGGAGTATTAAAGCCCAGTGATTCTGAATGACTTGTATTATATAAACTATTTCAGACTGATGAATATTGAACTTTTGTTGACACTAGTTGAGATGGCTACTTGGACCACAGTGATGAAATTATCAGGACCATTTTTACCATAAGCTTAAGGCACTAAACATTCATTGGGAAGCGGGTCTATTTACATGTGTTTGTTATAACCAGTGGACATGCTCAGTGCACCAGTGCACTGTGCGTTGTATTGAAGTTGACACTCTATATTTAGTAATTACTTATATTGTGAATGATTCTATTAACTTTCTGACTTTAAAATGAGATCCACCTTTTCCTAATTTTCCTTTCTTACTTTTCTAATTTGTTTTCATCATAAAATATTAAACTCACAAGGCTAGCTCGGGTGATTAGTTAGATGGGAGTTTAGGTAAATGGTCGCAAGTTTGATCCTTTGTTTGTACTTGAAAAAAGAAAAATGTGTGATGTACTTTTTTACCTTGTGGGAATAAACTAAGCCCAAATCAGATTTCTTACTCTTCATATGCGAATTTTGACTGACATTGGGCCCTCCAAATTAGAGCCCCAGCAAGTCAATCTAGTAATAGAATGATTCTTTGATATCTTTTTTAGCCAATGATCAGAATAAGTTCTCTGTTTTGAAATTTTATCTTAGGAGTTGGTTATGGTGTGTATCTGACCAATGTGATTTTTTGCAGTACTTTTGCTGGCAACAATGATCGTCTTGGTAATGTTGCCATTGATTCAGTTGCCAGGGTAATTTCATCTCAGCCTCCAAATTGTTACGATGATTTTTAAAATAAATTCTTTGCAGAATGTTACATGGGTACAGTTGGAGAGAAAAAGACTAAAACACTTCTAATATTAGAAGCTGCTTTTAATGTTGAAAGTTAATTTTAATATTAGAAGTTATTTAGTCTCATACTCTTAGCCTATTTATCTCCAACTATACATTTACTTGCTAAATGCGGAGAATCTGGAATAAATGATTTTAGACACATTATTTGACTGGTTCTTTTGGTTCATAGGCGAAGCAGGCAACTTTTCAGGGCAAACAGTTGCAGAATGGAAGCATTCCAGAATGCTCGCTTGAAGATGGCCATTTAAAACATGTTTCCACTTATAATGGCTCATGTAAGTACTACAAACGAAGGAAGATTAGCAGGGAAAGATGAAAATACTCACTTAAAGATGACCATTGAAATTATTGAACCAATGTTTGAGTCTGGGTTGAACCAAGGAAGATCTATTGAAGAGGTTTGAACTAGGCATCATCAATTTAAACTTCCCTTGGAAGTCTTAGTTTTTTTTTTTATTTTGTACCGAGTACTCGAGGTGTACACCAGTTCAAAGCCCTTGTTATTCTTTTTTGGTGTATTAGGATTTCAAGCTATGACATCTAACCCATCCCATTTTCGTTTCTATTTTTGTACGACTTTGGAAGAATGAAAATGAACTAGAAGAGTTATATGAAATGTTACTTGCATAACTATTAGTCTCTCAATTATGCAAAATTACACCTTGCATAGTTGCAAATGTAATTAGGCATGTAAATAGTTGATCTTGGAATGGTTTAGGATCATATGAGAGACGAAAGCGATGTCAATTTTATTTATTTATTTATTTATTTGGGCGGAAACTAACAAGCACACAAACGAGAAAATGCTATTCCTACTCAATCATGATGCATTAATTAAGCCAACTGCGAGTTGGGTTGCTGAAGATGTAAGCCCAAAGGAACAGAGAATGCCATGTTCACTAGCAAATCAGCAATATGTCTTGGACCAATGATACACAAAGGTGAGTAGCCGTTAAGAGTTCGTCTCCAAGATGAGTTCTTTTGAAGCCATTGTTTCATCTAAACCCTACCCTGAAATTATTGCAGGAACAAAAATTTCGAGTAAAGGCTACCGAGAAGTCACCTAAAAATTCTCGTGCAATATCTCCACAACCGCGTTCCAGAGAAGGTCTCTTGCACAAACCATCGTTCTCGTAGGAACACACAAGAGAAAAATCTCTCCTCTCTCCTTCGTTTCACAAGCGGCCAAATTTTGAGAGTGGATATATCGTTATTTACTTGAACCTCTCTTCATTTCTATGTATTTCTACTTCCTCCCCTTATGAGTGAAATATTGAAAAAAAAAAAAATTTATTTTTATTTGTAACAAGCTCAAGATCTCTGTTAGTTGGGACCTCATGCCCGTTCCTCAGGCTGCTCGTCCAACCAACAGGTATTGATCGAGTGGAATTATTGTCGCCAACCTTGACTCACCTACTATAAATAGCTTATGGGACCTTCAAGGGTAGCTTACACTCTCAATACTTGAAAATATACTTCAAATACTCACTAACTTGGGCCATGGAGTGCTTACATATTACAAGGGTCTTCGCTGTACTCAGCCAACATTTTCTTGTGAATATTATTTTTCTTAAAAGAAAAATGTGTTTAGCAAAATTTGAGCAGTTTTAGTTTAACTTTTAATGCAATTAATTATTCTATGTGATGACTTGGTTTATTGCCTAGATCAATAGCAAAAGATACATGTTTCTTTTGTTTCATTCAGTACCTTTTTTAAACCAACAATTTGAGAGGATACCAGAGCTCTCTCAATGCTATAACTTTTATATATATATATATAACTTTAAAAACATTGACAGTGTAATTATACAATGTTTTTAATGCAGTTTATTATCTTATAGTTTAGCTTATTTGTAATAAATTACCGTGTGAATTAAAAATTTGGAATCGAATGTCTTTTGAATTGCTCTATAAGCACTTTGGTATCAGGTTCTATTTGTAACATTAAAAATTGACGAAAAACACACCCGACTTCATTTTTTGATTGGATTGATCTAAATCCCTAATTTATATCTAGTTTGCAATCAATTATAGGCTCTAAAATTTGACCCATGCTAGATCCATTTTCATGAATCTTTCACCAAAGTTAAGCCAATACCTATATATTCAAGTACTCCTATATTTTTTTTTCTTAAAATACTTTTCATAAAGTCTTAATTTCCCAAATCTACAATGATTATTGGCCAAAACTCAAAATAGATTGGTCAAAAATGAGGGATTGGAGAAAAAACTGGATTGTTTGTCTCCAATTAAGAATTTTGACAAACAAAAGGAATATATCATGTTGTGTGTGTCAGATTTTAAGTTTTAATCAGCTAAGAGAAAGATTTCAATATTCATTACATAATGGTTAAGAATTTTGAGAAAAAAATTAAGAATAAGTTAGAAGCAAATTTTAATCACATGTGAGTTATGCACAATTTTCATCTAACTTACAAGAAAAAATAACACAAAATAATAAAGTGTTAACAATACAAACCACAAAATATTCAATTGCACGAAATATGTCTCTAGGGTTGTGGACTGCATAAACCTTGCCAAATTTGGTGACTGCCATTAGTGGAGGATGTTCCTTATTCCTCTAGGCTTAAGGTGGCCCCACATCATGATTTAGGTTTCTTTCTCCACACCCACCTTGTCCTTTGCACAGTGCTATGAGAGAAGAATGGAAAGACCATTGTTGAATAATCCAATAAATATAGATGCGTTTTTTTTTTTCAAAGGTTTGTTGTGTTTTCCAATAAAATTATAATACACAAATATTATTTATAATTTAGTATTCTAGTGTTGATTCTTTAAAAAAAAAATATTCATATGTGATATTTTTATTAAAAACACTTAACAAAAAATACTTAAATAATTACCCTTCAATTTTATATTGTTTTCATAATAATCATGAAAGGAACAATGCCCAAGAAAGTTCCTCTCAATCCTAAACAATTTTCCTCCACTCAAATTCCAGTTTTCGTTATCATTAGTTGGATTTGATGATTTATTAGCTAGCCAGTCCACATCTTAAAATAATATATGCATAAAATGTTGACTTTTGCTTTTTCCAAAAAAGAAAATCATAATGTTCATTAGTAATCATTATTTAGAAATGATGGTTGATAAACATCACTTTTTTTATTTATGAACTGTGTTTTTTCTTTTCTTCCCAAGTTTAGCTTTTCAATGACACGCATTTAGCCTTTTTAAGTTTATGAAAAATTTATTAGGATAGTAAAAACAAAAAGGTTAAATAGTATTTTGACTATTTACATTTATTTATTGTTTTAAATTTGTTAATTAAATTTAAAATATTTTAAAATAATTTCTTAAATTTTAAATTTGTCTCAAATTTATTTCTTAAGCATTGTGTATAATACTAAGAAATTAAAATTTGAGATGAATTTTAAATTTAAAAAAATATTTTAAAATGCTTTAAACTTAAAGAACTAATTTAAAATAAAAATAAAGTTAAAAATTCATAATACCATTTTAACCATATTTAAAATAAGTAAAGAATATAAGATTTTAAAACCACTCCTGACCAAACCCTACGGAGCCCAAACATGAAAAAAACATAATAGAAGGTAGTGAGAGAAGGTAAGATTAAAGAAAAGAAAATTACAATAATAATATTAGGAAACAAAAAAAAGAGTTCTGAAGAGAAAGTGAAACCAGAGAAACGCAATGTTTATAAATTGAAATCCTCTTTGCATTATTCTTTTTTTAATTACAATTACAGTTGAGAAATACTGACGGCAAAGCAAAGCAGAGATAGAGCGGGTATGATGAAGCAACGATGGTATTTTGGCATTACAAGCATTTCAAAATGTTTATTTTATGTTTTAAACAGAAGGGATTAATTTATAATAATAAACAAAATTAAGAAATCAAAATACTTATTTTAACCTAATAGAAATGACGATCATGAATCATGCTTTCCCCACTATTTTTTAATAAGAGCAAAGGATGATGTTCTATGAATGTAGTTGAAGGAAAGCAAAGAACAATGTGCTTTTATCAAGATTGTCTTCTTTGATAGGAAAGGAGCAAACCAGCTTTTCCTTTTTTTCCTTTGTGCTTTGATGGTGCAACTTTTTCTCATATCTTGGCCATGAGAGATCCCATCCTTCGAACAACACCTAAAAAGGAAGCTACCACTAACTTCAATCATCCATACTGTCTATGCACAGAATTACTCCTTAGAAAAGAAGCTGTTTATAATGATCTTATTTGATAGCTAGACTTGTTAGCTTTACACTCAACTTAGTAAATAAGCTGAAATCATGATTTTGAAATGTTAGGCGCTATCATTTTGGCAAATGTAATTGAGGTTGAAAAGAGATTTAAGCATATTGCTGATGTCTTCTCTGTTAATACTAAAATAATTTTTCTTTATTATATTCTTTTATAAATATTGAATCTAAATTGTCTTAATTTATTTTAAAAAATAAATTATTTTGGGCAAATCTTAATTGTTTAGATCATTTAAAAAAAATATAAACTATGTTCAGAAAAATAAACAAATTTTTTTAATTAATTTTGAGCGACAAAAATTTATTTAAAATAATCTATTTTCTTTTCATCAGGTAAAAAAATCAGATCTTGTTCAGTAAATTTTTTTATTTTTTTTAATTGTTTGATTAGAGAATATAAAGACAAAAAAATAAATAAATAGATAAAAGTAAGTGAGATAAAAAATAATTTTTTTTATTTTAAAAAATAATTTAATAAATAAAAATAAAAATTATAAAAATATAATACACGTTATATAAATTATATAAATGAAATGCATTTGGGCGGCCCGAACAGGTGAGTTTCTGTTTTGTCTTATATACCAAAAATCACTAAAGAAAGAAAATATATTGCATAACTTTGGACTCATCCCCGGTTGGCCCTTTGTTCCCGGTAATTTTCTCAACCTCCTTTGAATTTCAATGATCTTCCATCTAATCAGACCTGAAAAAAGCAAGTGCCTTTTTGACAAAATGAAGAAACTCCAGGAAACCTAGAGTATTCGTATGTGGAATAATGATCCAAAACTCTTCGCACCATTTACGAAGACCACTGGGTTGCAGATTAAGCCTGGAAAAATGCCACTTGAATCAAAATTTATAAGGTGAAATAAAAGAGGTCTTGCATCTGTTTATTAATATTAAAGTAATTTATTCTCGCCAAAAAAGTTTATCCAAAATCACCTAACTAATGATCACCAATTCAAGCCATTTTTTAACACACGAGGCCACGTTCAGCTACCTTCTCTCGCACATAACTAAACAAAACCCCAAACCGTTTTTGTCAGAATTTCTTTACAGACTACAGACACCAAAAACCCCCCACTCTCTTTTTATATTTCAAAACAGTTCAACTTCCTTCGTGCCTCTCCTTCCCCATTTCTCTGTTTCTCTATCATAAAATTCTGCAATGGCTTCTTGTGGTGTTTTAGGTTCATTTTTTGCTCTTCTTCTCCCATTTTTTCTTCAGTGGCGTCTAGTTTCATCTTCTGCTCTGTTATTAAGCTTCAGAAACCACCATAACAACCACTCACGCCACCATCATAGACCCATGATCCAAGCCAACGAAAACTCTTGTGCATTGTTCGTGGGCACTTGGGTTCGTGACGAAACGTACCCACTTTACCAATCTTCTAACTGCCCAATCATCGACCCCGAATTCAACTGCCAAATGTACGGTCGCCCAGATTCTGATTACCTCAAATACAGATGGAGGCCCCTCAATTGCGAGCTCCCAAGGTACAAGAACAATGAGGAAAAGAGAAATAAGTTTTCTAGAACAGTATTGTGCTATCTAACCGTGGTACATTTTGTGCTAAAGTTTATAATCTTTTTGTGTTATGTTGCACAGTCTGAATGGTTTTGTAGCATTTTCATGGTGGGTTCAATGGGTTGAGTTTTGTGATGCTTGTGTTTATTTTCTGCTGAAGCTGTGTAATCTCGTTGCATTATCCTGCATAGTCTGAATGGTTTAGTAGCATTTTCATGTTAGGTTCAATGGGGTTGAGTTGTTGCTCAGCATGAAGGGGAAAACTGTGATGTTTGTGGGGGACTCGCTTGGACGCAACCAATGGCAGTCATTAATTTGTATGATATATTCTGCAGTACCTCGTGCACAAACGCAACTGGTCAGGGGAGACCCACTCTCAACCTTCAGATTCTTGGTGAGTCTGAAATTTCTGGGCAATCACATACACCCACTTTGACATTTTCCCAAAATGTTCGTTCCCGGTAAGATTTAGGCCAGTGTCACTTACCCTTTTCTTCTCTGAGCTAAATTTTGGTTCAGATTCCTCAGAAGGACAAGGAAAGAAAAAAAATGGTGCAGTTTTCCAGTAGCTGAAGAGTTCTTTCCTCTTTATGATTTAGCCCATAATGTCACTTGCCCTTTTCTTCTCTCTGCTAAATTTTGGTTCAAAAGGAAAATGAAAGAACAAATGGTGCAGTTTTCCAGCAGCTAAACAGTTCTTTTCCTCTTTGTTAATCTTCATTCAAAATCAGAGGGTTAGGGTCATGATATTTTAAAAAGAACAAAGAATCTGTTGAAAAGTTGTTGCAGAGGCGACCAAAACTACTGCCAGGCTTTACGTTGAAATAGTAACACTCTAACCAGAAACCTAATACTTTTCCATGTAGAAAGTAGACTATGAAAGACATAGCGATTTACAGCTGCAAGCAGGCCCTAATTGGGCTTTGTTATGGTATGTGCAGGACTATGGTGTGACTCTTTCGTTCTACAGAGCTCCATATCTGGTAGAGGTTGATGTGATCCAAGGGAAGAGAATTCTAAGGCTGGATGAGGTCGACGGAAATGGTGAGACATGGAAGAGCGCTGATGTACTGTCCTTTAACACAGGACATTGGTGGAGTCATCAAGGATCTCTTCAAGGGTAAAGTTCATCGAACCAAATACCAAAATGGAATTATGGGTTTGCTATGATTGATTTGAATTTTATTATGAATTGGGTTATTTTATTGAATAAAAAATTATCATTTGAGTGATCAAGTGCAGGTGGGATTATGTAGAATTAGGAGGCAAATACCATCCAGACATGGATCGTTTGGCAGCTTTGGAAAGAGGTCTCAAAACTTGGGCTAATTGGGTAGACACTAATATTGATAGAAGCAGAACTAAAGTGTTCTTCCAGGCCATTTCCCCCACACACTACAAGTAGGGACTCTCTCTCTCTCTACACTTGAATTGCTTTTCCTCTCTTACATTATTACAGAAAGATTTTCATGCGGATCCTCTTCATAAAAAATTAGTAAATCTCGAAGTTACCATTAATAGATGTATAATACGTTGGGCATGAATTTTATTTAGGGGCTTGTTTATAAAGGTGAGTTAAGGGTAGACTAGCATGGGGTGGGATAAGTCAAATAATTAAACTAATGGGATGAAATACTCATCTTAAACTTCAACTTTTAAATCCTTTCAAATTTGGGGATTTGAAAATTGGAACGTGTTTTTCAATTTTTCATTTACTTTTTTTTTTAATTTTCATTTTTTAGTATAAAATTAAAATTTTCACTTTTCAAATCATCGCACTTAATCAAATGATAACTTTTGAACAATAAAGAGTGAATTTTTATCTATTCTTTCATTAGACCGAAACAATAAATTCTATCCCATCCCATCTCTTATATAAAAGAAAATTAAATCATTATTGTATTGATTGAGACTGGAATCATAATTGTGAGTATGTTCAATTGGAGTGGGAGCTCCAAGCACTAGAAATTTGCTTCTATGGGATGAGCTGTCTTTAGTTTTGGGAGTAGGACCCCCTTTTGACCCAGTTGGGTAAGCCTGCATTGCGTTCAGATTTGTGCAAGTCGAGCGGGATAGACTCTGTCGGTCCAATTTAAGGGTTTATATTGCAAATTAGTGGAAGGCCAAAAGACACGTGTTTTTCCAAAATAATAGAATTCCTATTAGTGCTAAAACTTGTATTTAAGCATTAATATCAACATGTTTTAGTTGATTCTAGAAAAAGAAAAGCAAAATGATTTCACTGTTATCATTTATCTTAGCAGATTTACAAGGCCGTCTTACTAAGAATTTCATTTGTCAAATCTAGGATAATAAGTGAAGAAATTATTGGATGCGCTTTGGTGTGTTATCTCATTTATATTTTACCTAATAAAAAAAGGTTAAGTGATATAAAATGAAATCCATACGGCAGATTTCTCCAATCACTAGAACATAAGTGAGACCCATCAATAAATAAAATATTTTGATGAAGAGAAAAGATGGAATTGGAAGATAATTATATAGAAAAAAAAAATTATAGTTGAAGACTTCGAATGAAGTATATTTATATTTATATTAAAAAATTTTTAATTTTAAAATTATTTTGAATGATTTAATGATAAAAAATTTAAATTGTGTTAAAAAATTATAATTTTAAATTTTAAATTAAAAATTTTTATTTTTAATTTTTTTTAGAATAATTTTAAAATATAAAACTTTTAGTATAAATATTTTTAATTTCAAGTTTTTTACTATAACTTTTTCAAATATATATTTTCATTAAAAAAAACTTATTATGTGAGTCTTATTTCATATCACTAAGCCTTTTAGACAGAGTGACACATTAAATAATCTAAGAATTTCTCGTATGTCACAGCAGTATTTTTCACACGCTAGACAATAAATTTTCATAAAGTTTTAGTTTGTGTTTTACTCTTTTATATAAAAAATTTAAAGAGATTTTTTTTGTCCCAAAATATAAAAAACATGATATATTTTTTTACTTCATTAAATAATAATAATTTTTACTCTTCATTTATTATTACATTCAATACACTTAATAATGCATAATATTTTTTCATATAAAATGAAGATGGGTAAAATAGGAAAGAATTATCAAATTTGAACCTAATTAATGAATTAAATTAATATTAACTATTTTTTTAAATACCAATAAAATAATTTTTTATTTTTAATAAAAAAGATCGGAGGGATATATTGATAATTTTAATTTATGAAAATCATAAAAGGTGGTTTTTTTTTGTCGTTCTCGGAGGCTTCGATGCCCACAAAAAGAGCAATTTACACTTTTATTGCTTTTCTCCAACCCCGTTAAACATGGAGAAAGCTGTTTTAAATGCATGCCCTTAGAAAAGAACAAAGAGAGTATAAAATCGTTGTCGGTGGACTGATATTAAAGAACACATGCATTATCCAAATAATGAATCTTTCTAAATATGTTAAATTAAAAGACATAAGCGGCTATCCCAACCTACCTTTTTTATACAGCATATATATACACATTTTTAATAAACAAAACTTATATACTTTTTTTTTTTAAATCTTCCACATAATTCAAAAATTATATGTAAAATTCCTCCTCTTTTTATTGAAGACCCAGAAGGAAAAAAAGGGGGGGGGGGTTTGGAAATAACATCTTGTAATCTGATGGGATGGGGCAGCGAGATTGATCTATTGAGATAATCCAGAACTGTAACATTATGGGGTTTTCTAGTTTTATGACTCTACATATGCAATATTGAAAGGGATTTGACATTGAGACAAGCACAGTCCCAATTAGGCTAAAAGGATACAATAATAATAATAATAATTGATTAGTGTCTTACAAATTCTAAATCAATATCTTATACAAGCTAACCCCTTCATGAAGCCTTTGGTTAACCTGGTCTCTGTTTTGTGCACCAATTGTAGAAAAAATTTCTAATATGCTCTATTTAAAAAAATTAATTAATTGACAATAAATTTGTAAATGTATTAGATATAATTGTTATAAAATTCACTTCTAACATACTAATATATATATTTATAAAAGATTTCATTTATTTATTTTATTACACTAAAATTATTTAAGAATATTTCCAAATTTTACTATAGAACATGTATATTAAACTAATCATGTATGCAAAATAATAATAATAATAATAATAATAAATTTATAAAAAGTACACTTAACATATTTATATGTTTTTTATTATAAATTTGGCTACATATTTTTCAAAGACCAAGTCTATGGATCTGTAAAAATTGTGCTAAAACTAAAACTAGAGGACACCGATATGTAGCCCTAGGGACTGGAATAGCGTACGGATATTCAAGAAAGAAGTGCTATCTTTGTAATAAAACCAATCTTTTATATATTTACACGTTTATTTATAATTAATTTAGTTTAACCATCGAATCTACTTTAAGAATTTTTCCAATTTATAATATAAACCATGCTAAAACTGGAGGACACCGGTTTGCAGCCCCAGAGAATGGAATAGCATAGGGACAACAACAACAACAAAAAAGAATTGCTATGGGGAAACAGCGCCAATCAGAGGCAAAACACACCCAGGAGTATATCCAGAGCAGATGAGGGTAGTGGATATGGTGATAAGGGAAATGGAAAGGCCTGCTTATTTGCTGGACATCACAATGCTATCAGCACTGAGGAAGGATGGCCATCCTTCCATTTATAGTGGTGATTTGAGTGCTGAGCAAAGGGCTAACCCTGACTTCTCTGCAGATTGCAGCCATTGGTGCCTTCCTGGCTTGCCTGATACTTGGAATCTACTATTCTATACTGCTTTGTTCTTCTAAAAATGGTGTTCTTCTTGTTGTAATGTTTTATTAGGTGGTGGTGATTTTTATTGAGGGTTGGCTATTTTCAACTCTTTCACCTATAAGGCACTGCTAGTGAAGGAAAACAAGTTTTCTTCGTTGTTTATTAATGTAAAAGAGTAAATTACTTTAAAAAATTATCCACTAAGATATGAGGAAATTTATATTCTCCCTATCGTTTTGGAAAAGTATAGATCTTTTCCATTTTAGACGTTACAATAACAATGGCTAATTATGTGAAAGTTTATTCGTCCTACCCTTAATTTTTGAATGTTAAGCACTCACTTTTAAACACTGTTAGAATGATATTTCCCTGCTTGGATGGACCAATGCTACATATCTACAACCATTTCCCCGACAAACATCAAGCCCCTTGTCACATTCAAACTTAAAAGAAAATTGCTAGCTTACCAATAACAAAACCAAGGAACACTGAACTTTAAAACAACCAGATTCACTTTCTCGACCGAGATCAAAACATGGCTGCAGTGAGAGCCTGAACTTGATCAAGCTGCACTATTTTTTTCTTTCAAGCATTTGTTTTGTCTTACAAAAAGAATATGCTTAGGTAATTATATTAATATACAATGTTAAAATACTAGAGACTGCATTTGCTAATTTCCCTCGGATTTGGCTAAGCTTGATGACAGAGCTTTACTATGTGAAAGTATAAATACAGAAGTAGTTCACAATAAACTGATAACTGAAACACAGAACTTCACTTGGAATTGAAACCCCAGTATATTTCGATAAAGTTCGAATCACGGTATTCAAATTAAGTACAAGATGAGGATACCACAACACTACAACAACAACACTAGGTAGAAAGCCTTTTATCTATATATCACTGCCTGGATTAATTATACAACAGGCAAAAGCTTCTTCATTTTATATTTCTTCTGTATTATAGCATTCATTCTCCCACAATTGTTCCTTTCTACGGCCATCAGCTCTGGATGGCAACTCCAAGAGAATTAATTTCCATTTTTATGATCTTCTCCGGTTCTGCAGTTTTGGTGCTGACTGAGTTGACCTGCTTATCATCATAAGCAGAGAGATGCACTCCAAGTGCTGCTCTTCCAGAAGGATCAAGATTGTTTGACCAGGCAGCATCCCACTCTATTGCTTTTGCTGTGCTGCATGCAATACTTGCTCCTCCAGGAACAGTAAGCCTAGCAGAGTTCTGCATAACCATATCACAGAAAAGTACATATTTTCAGAATCAGCCCCTTCCATTGAGAAGCCCCTGGTATCTTGGATGTCCAAGGGCATCTAAGATGCTTGGTGTCATCTAAGATAACGAGTTATAGAATGACACCATTTCAAATGATATCTCATACTACATAACTATAGTAATCTCACATCCTTAAAATATCAACTGTATCCTCTTGAAGAAAACTTTCGATTATCATACCAAACATTAGAGTCTAAAATACCATGCTATCTTATACATTGATCTCTTAAACAATTATAACAAAGATACATGGGAATACAAGGTGGGAGAAAACTTAGTAAAATTCCTTAGATATTTGCTATCAAGTTCTCTAATACAAAAAAACATATAGAAAAATTTTTGAAAAAGCAAATCATATTGTGCTAAGATGTAAAAAATATCCACTTGTCATATTTTTGTTAGAGAACCCCATATCAAACACATAAAAACTATAGCTAAGTTTTGTCTTTTAAGATAAAAGTTTATCAAATGCCTCCTAAAAAGGATGATTTTGTCCCCTGCTTTGTAATTAAATTTGATCGATTACATTACCTGTGGGAAGAACCTCTCGAAGATCATTCTGTAGTAATATGCCTCCTTGGTGGATGGTGTGTTATGGGGAAAGATATGTGAAGCATTAAGCATCATTTTATCAGTCACCTGGAATGTGAAGAACCAATTGTAAGCTACAGAAATTGTATGAAAACAGAAGGAAAAATGGGATTAACTTGGAGATAGAATGTTTTTGTGTTCATATTTACATGTTTTGCAGCATGGGCTTTAAGGCCATCAATCCAACCATAGCCAACTCCATCACTGAACTGTTCTTTCTGCCTATACAATATGTGCTGCACAAAATTAAAAAGCTCAGATTTTAGTTTCATCAATTACTACTATAAGGAACTAAAGAAATTGTAGTAAACTGCATAATACGTTTGGCAGATAAGGATGCTCCTTATCATCAAAAGCTCTCCTCAGAACCCATTTTTCAATTCTTCCTTCTTCTGGTTTTATCTGCACAGATTAAATTGTAAACTCAATAAAATTTTGCAATTTTTTTTTTTTTAATTCAATCCAACCAAATCAGATACTTTGCTCACACCATTTTATACCGAGGATCAATGTTCATAGCAACATTGATAAATTCTTTATCCAAAAATGGCACTCGAGCTTCCAGACCCCAAGCAGATGTTGCTTTGTTGGCTCGCAAGCAATCATATTGGTGAAGTGCTTTGATCTGCACAAATCAAAAAATTAAAAAAAAATTAAAAAAGGGAAAAATCTATCAAGACTTTTAGTCAACCCCATATGTTCTTCAGGTAATGATCATAATAAATCTGCGACCTTTCTGCAAGTTTCTTGGTGGAACTCTTCCTTGCTGGGGGCCTTATGGAAGTACAGATACCCTCCAAAGACCTCATCAGAGCCTTCTCCAGAGATAACCATTTTCACTCCTAATGATTTGATCTTCCTTGCCATCAGAAACATGGGTGTGCTTGCTCTTATTGTGGTCACATCGTACGTTTCTATGTGGTAGATAACGTCCTCTATGGCATCTATGCCATCCTGCATACACAGTATACATATGCATTAGTCCTACTTTAAGTCTTTTGTAAATTGTAGGGTTTCTTAATTTTAAGCAAAAAGTACTATTTTTAATGTAAGAGTACCTGGACAGTGAAGTGGAACTCATGGTGGACAGTCCCTAAATAATCTGCAACTTCTTTTGCAGCCTTCAGATCGGGCGAGCCCTGCTCAGTAACATAAGGCTTGATCAGAGCAAATCATAATTTAGCGACAAAATCAGAGAAAGAAAAAACAAAGTCCATTTAACTTGCATTGTTATTCATAATCTTTGAGAAAGTGTTTGTTTGGCCTTACTTCTAATTTCTATTTTCATTGAAACTTTTTTTTTTAAAAATTAATTTCTAAGAAAGGACTTTTTGGTCAAAGCAGCACCTTTATCAATGTCATTAGTATTTAACCCATATTTCAAAAAATTTCCTATAAACAATCCAAATACTGAAAAAGACATTGATAAGGAAAAAGCAAGAAAATAGTTTTAATTCCAGGTCAAACACATATAAAAATTTCCATAATTTTTTTTTTTTTCTCTTTCGCAACTATCTAAACAGACTTTAACTCACCTCAAGGCCTACACAGAAAGAGTGTAGTTTTGCTCCCCACTGTTTGGCAGCCTTTGTGTCTGCAAGGTGGCGAGCAGTAATGGATGCAACCAAAGAAGAGTCCAAACCTCCGGATAGTAACACACCAAAAGGCACATCTGTCATCAACCTTTTTATCACCGCCTGTTTGCAATCACAAACATTAATTGCATCATCAGTTATATGAATCAGAAATTTTCACAAAAAAGGAATTTGTACCACTTTCTCCCACATATAATGTCCCAGTAAGCAAATTGCATCCTCTTGCTGTGCAATAGAGGATATAGAATAAAAAGCACTGTACCTTTTCGAAAGCGTGTCTGAGAGCGAGAGGATCATAAGGGGCAGATGGTATGGTCTCAGAGAACCATGGAGGGTTGTACCATCTTCGGAACCCTCCTTCTTTGCTTGAGTACAAGTGACCAGGAGGGAACCACTCAAAGTGTTCACAGTCATCATGTAGGCCTTTCAACTCCGACGAAATCCAAACAGATCCTAATTAATTAAATACCAAAAAAGAAGTAAACTTGTTAAACAAGAATTAATTTTATTCACTTCAAGTTTGTTAATTAGACCATGGAAGGCATATTATTAAAATATTAATTAATTACCATCTAATCCCCAACCAATGTAAAGGGAAGTGACCCCTATAGCATCTCGCGCAACTATGAAGCTGTTGTCGCGGGTATCGAGAAGAACAAAAGAGAAGATCCCATCCAGCATGTCCACGAAGTTCTCTCCATGTTCCTCATACTATATATTAAAACCATTCATTAAAATCAACAACTATTGCTTCATAAGAACCAATTAATGAAGGAAAATTTTGAGGAAAAATGATTACAATTCATGAAAAAAAAAATCACTTTTTTATTATGATCAGGTTAAAGTTAGTCGAAATGAAAATATTATATGTGCTTTATATAGATATATATATATATATATATATATATATATATATATATAATGACTAACCAGATGTGCAATAACATCACAGTCACTGCCTGTTCGGAACTTGTGGTTGGACAGTTTTTTCCTGAGCTCTTCGTGGTTGTAAATCTCTCCATTTACCTGTGTTTAGAAGATGATATTTTCGTTAATCAGGACTAATTTGCTATGGTTAAATAAGTAGAACCAATCAATTATTATACAAAACAAATGATTCTATACCTCAGAACAAGAAAAACCTTTATGTGAATCTGATTTATAAATAATTTAAGTAAATTATAAATAAACAAATGAATATGTGAATATATTTTTGTATGAGACAAGACCCACGCTGCTGCACGGGATAAGAATATTTGAACCTGTTGTTATATATGGGACAGGTTCCAATTTTGGTTATTACAATTATTGATTCCATAAATAGTAAAGAAACGACAAATGGATGATATACATCTGATTGACGTACCGTGACGGCGACGGATTTGTCTTCATTAAAGAGAGGTTGATCACCAGAAGCAGGATCAACTATGGCTAACCGCTGATGAGCCAAATAGCAGTCACCGTGTTGATGCAACCCACTCCAGTCTGGACCACGATGCTTCAATCTGCAGTGAGTCACATCAACATCCAAAACACACACAAAATTAGAATTAACATCCTCTAAGGGAGAAATTTAATTTGTCCAGACAACATCTTAAATTAACTTCAACCATAATTTGAAAACTATAAATAAATAAAATTTGCATTTTCTGATCAATCAACCCTTTTTCGGTCCTCATTCACTTTCACGACCATATGCATATATACTCTTTTTATTTATTTATTTTTTCTCAGTCGTAATTCGCTTTTGGACTTTCCCCCACCATTAAGTATATTATTAATAATTGTATTATTCGAGCGTGGACCCCTCTGTACTGATCTGATTAATATTTATATATATATATATATATATGTATAGAGGAACTTATCTTGACAAAGTCCCCTGTGATTATCTATGATACTTATTCAATCTGTAAATAGATATTGGATCCCAATATAAAAGCAGTAACTATAATTAATGAATAACCTCATTTCCTTTAAAATATTGCAACGGACTTGACGCCACATGACAGTTAAAACGAGGAAAATAAATTATACAGCTACGGCCCGGCATAATATATTCTTCATCCATCATCGATCAAGCCTCAATATCAATGCCTAAATAACCACCTAGAGGTTTTCAAACTAAGAAATAATGAAGTCACAGTACAAGAAACAGGTACCAACGCTCAAAACTCTTGTCACAGAAGCAAAGTAACAAATAGGAGAAATAAAGAATGAAACTTTGGATTGAAACATCAAGGCTAAGAAGTGGGTATTAATTAAAAATGAAATTAATTAATTAATCAAATTATATATAGGAAGATTAATTGCCTGCGAGAAAGCTCCAAAACGCGGACTCTTTTGGATTGAGAATCGTCAGAGCAGCCAAGCACAGCAAGTATTCCACACATTGTGATATGGAACTAAATTAATCAGAGAGAGAGGAAGATAAGAAAACGAAGAGGAGGAAGAAGAAAGGTATATATAAAGTGAGAGAAATTAAGGATAATGGGAATTAGAGAGAAGAAAGAAACGAAGAAGAAGGAGAAGAGTGGGAATTCAATAGCTAGGAGGCAGGAAAGAACACCACGTACGATATGGTTGAATTGAAGGAGTAAGTACTCCGCGCATCTACAAACACGTATTTATACACACGATGGTGAAACGCTGTCGTTTCTCTGCCCTTTAATTTTTTTGCGCAAATGAACACTTACCGGCTACCGGGTAGTCCCGGACACTCTTCCCCGGGACCACCGCCTCCTTCGTCTTGTATTGCACCACGTGCTGCGACGCGGTTCGCTGTTGTTTTATTGCCTTTTTCTTTTTTGAAATTTATGCCTTATGTCCTGTCACCAAGTACGGTAACAATTATCCTCTCGCAAAATTTACCTTTTCAAAATAAAATAAATTAAGAGCTACGTGATACGTCAGCATGTTTTCATTTTTCGGAGGTAAAAATTAAATTCTATTACGGAGAATAAAAAAGTCAAAGTGATTCTCTACATATTTTCCACAATTCTACGTGGCAGTGACTTCTGCGTTTCTCCTCCTAGGGCCTGACGCGTTATCCACGTGGCTTTGATTAGTGACTTGTTTGTCACACATAATAGGAACGGAATAATCCATTTTAGGTATTATTACTACACCCATTATTCTGTCCTGGTCCTTCAGAATCGATTTGTGTTATTGAAATGAAATTGAATATTATAAATATAGTGAAAAACTAATAATTAACGAGATAATGGGTGTATTATTTTGACTTTGATATATAGCGGTGACTGGGACATTAAGTATAAGATTAAAAAAAATTAAACTATTTAGTTATTAAAAATAAATGAACTTATAAAATGTACGAATAAGTAATAGAAATTGCCAAGATACGATATTTTTAAAGTAGTCAACTCATATAAGTTATTATGGATGTAATAGACACGAGTTAATTTATTTTAAGAGAACTAATTAACCTTGCGTTTAAAATTTACCTGTTCATCAATATCAATAGTCAGTATGATGCGATATCTAATTAATTTTTCAATTCACTGATGATAATCTTTATTCTAATATGAAACGGGGTATATATGATATATTATTATAATATTTAAAAAAAAAAAAGTTAAGTGTTCACTCATTGTTTTATGACATGCATAAGGCTCAGAATAATTGATGGGTTCATCAATGGAGATACTAGCTAGAGTCTCCTTTTCCTATTTAATTCCTGAAGTCTAGATCACTTTAATCCGATAAGGATATATATATATATATATATATATATATATATATATATATATATATATATATATACACTGATCCATTTTTTTTCCCCTAGTTTGGCATAACATATACTGATAATGTGCTATGATAAGGATGAGCAGAGATGAAAACCCTGTTTTTCGAGTAGAAGCTGACTCCAAGAAACTCAAATTCATATTTTCTAGCCTTATCCGTAGCCTCAGAGACAAGTTAAAGTTGTCAATACAAACAAGTACTCTAGAGGTACCATATTCTAATATCCAAACAAGGCATAAGATAGATAAGAGAGAGAATAAAATATCTAGGCTATCCAGATTGTTCCTTTGTTCCTAATGATCGTCCCCTACTCCTTTTGGCACAACATACTGTCATCCGTTGTGGCTTTGCTGAGATGCCTATGGTATTCTGCACTTGTTATTGGGCTCATGATCTTCTATTGGCCCAGCCCACCTTTCCTAACATAATGACCCCAATGATAATTGTAAGGTTTAATTAGAACAATGTATATATTCTCATTATATAACAAGTGGAGGACAGATTCACCTCTTGGTGCTCCTTTTGTCTAAGGAAGTTACCAATTTGTCCCCCACCATTCAGTACCAGAGCTTAATTACAATTAATCTTCTGAAATTCCATTGTTATTTTTGAATTGTTCATTAATCCTTTTTTCAGTTTTCCTTCTTCGAAAAAGGGATTGTTAGCCCCATCATGTATTAATTTATATTTCTTTATCCTTTCATAATATATATATATATATATATATATGTGTGGTGATCGATCTATATAGACACATCAAGACAAATCATGAACATGAAAACTGCATTTACCCAGAAAAATAAATTGGATCTTTACAGATCAACATATATATCCTTTATACGTTTGTCAAAATATCACATGCAGCCCATGTGTTTATACACGGTCCCCACTATATTATCTGATCTTACATCGCATTCAACTTCAACGCTTTTGGCTATTCAATGTATATTTGCCGCGTTTCCATGAAAATGGATAAGAAACCATAGCCAATTGTATTCATCTTCTTTCTTTTCAAAGAAAAGGAAAACTGACTTTTGAAAGATAGAAACAAAGTTCATTTGCCCAGACGAAGCAAAGAAAAATAGCTTGTGGACATACACGAGTCCTTTTCATGGAAAGGTCAAGTTGCATATGATACAAACACATAAGAATTCTCACCAACTTATCCTTATTAATTTGCAGTCACGTATGCAAGCTTTGGAAACTTCAACTAATTCCAGATATGAAATTTTTTGTGGTAAGATGCTCTTAGCCGCAACTTCATTATACAGGAGTTAATTAAGATATGATGTAATTGGCTTACTTTACCTAGTAGGTGTCACTTCAAGTCCTCGTCATAAATTGACTAAAAAAATGGTATTAGGTTAAAACTAAATTGGATTACCCAACAGACTTCAGGTATAATTGTATATTAAATTTAGTTTTTTTTCTTAATGACAGCTTATGACAAATCTATATATAATTGTTTTACTTTTACGTCAAAATATCGTAAAGAAAAATGAAAACGCTAAGATATATAATATCATTATTTCATCAACCAGCTTGCTTGTTTTGTGTTTTTTTTTTTCTTCTTCTTTAAATGTTTGATGGGATCAAGATGCTTTATTTTCCTGATAACTGATTATATGGGTATAAATTAAGTTTGGTTTGGAATATCCAAAAAATTCTCAGACAATGTAATAGAGCGGATTTTTTTCCTTGCGAATAACATGCAGAGTTAGGCAAACATAGTTTTCGGCTTCCTATTGCTATAACAATGATAATACATTTATACTGCCGATCAGAAAATTTGATGTTAGTTCGTAACATGTTTGAACATTTGTGTCTATATATAAATTCATATGAAAGCTCAGAATAGCTCACTTTATCCCTCTACCTTTCTCTTTTAAGTATTAATTCGCAAGAAAAGAAAATATACGTGCAGCTGAGAAAAAAATAAACAAAACACGAAAAGCCCCCCAGTTATCAAATGGACCTCGATTTTTTATTTTTTTTTTTGGGAGTGGCTTTTAAACGTCTCGCAGGGTTCATTTCTCTTATGCATATATGGTTATCGTATTTGTAGGGCTTGTTAATTATGGTGACTTTTGGCTATAGCTAGAAGGCCATGGTTGATTGATATAATTAACTTGGTGTCTCATGGCCAAGAAAAAATGTAAAAGTGATGCTTCATCATATGTGAACAATTTAATTTGTGTAAGTACTTTATAAAATATTTAATTTTAAGATATTTAACCATAATATATATGGGGGAAAAACTTTAGTATTTCCTAAACCCCATCACGTCTTTATCCATAGAATTCATCTGCAAGAGGTGGAAAACATCGCTTCAGAACACAGTGTCGTTCTTTTGCGTCCAAATCCTAGTGACTTTTAGAGGTTACATAGAGTTCTTTTGTACTTCCTGATGACATTTTCTTAAATATTCTTTTGTCTTTTGGTTTCTCCGTTAGATAGGTTTTCGATGTTTCTTTTCGTTATTTCCTAATAATCCATTCGAGTGAAGAGCTATATATAGATAATGACTTAATTAATTCATTCATTTTTTTTTATCGTCGTGTTGTGCTTAAGAGAAAAAATGTTATTCTAATTAATTGGCACTTTAATCAATAACGTTATTAAATTAAAATGATGAAAATTCTATTTTCATCCTTAACAAACAAACGAACTTTTAATTAAGACATCCACCAGCTTTATTTTTTTTTTTTCAATTTAATCACCCATTTCCTTAAAATGCATTCAATTAATGTTATTATTTTATTCTACCTCCGTCCATGAATCATCCTATAGAAGCCAATTAATAGATTGCAGTATATAAAGTTATTAGTTCCTAATTAATTAGAATCCTATTTGATGTGAACTAGGAGTATATTTTGTGTATTTAATAAACATTCTGTTAGACTCCACGTAAATCATTAGATGAAAATATAATTTAATAAATATACAATTAAGTTTTTAAAAGAAATATTAGTAAATGATTAAATTAAAAATAAAAAGATTCATATACAGTTTCTCATATCTTTATTATGTATATAATTTCTTATATTTTTATTATTATATTCTCAAATTAAAACATGATAAATAGACAATTCTTCAATTAAAATATGATAAATATATGATTTTTTATATACTTATCATAACTTTATTAAAAAAATTAAACTATACACTTATCATATTTTAATTAAAAAATTTAATAATAAAGATATAAAAAGTTGCACATAAATTTTGTCCTTTAAAAGCGTCTCTTGATGACTAAATTAACAATTTTCTCACTATAATTTAGCTTAAATAATCTACCTAGTTTTAATAAAAGTTTGAATTTGATTCTGTAATTTAAAAATAGATAATGTTGTCATCCTATTTTTTTAAAAAATAATTCAATTTTTTTTCATTCTCTATGCATACAAAATTTAATGTTAAATTTAATGATTTGTTAACTTAGATGTTATTTATTTATTGAATATCATTAACTTATACTCAAATTTAACATTCAAATCAACATATTGTTAAGCTTGGTATTAAATTTCAGATAACATATTATAAGACAAAGGGGCAAAATTAAATTTTCTTTAAAAAAATAAAAAAGAACATTGTTTGATTTTAAACTAAAAAATACATTAGAATTTTTATAAAATCAGAAAAACTAAAAGCGTATTTAGTTTTAAAAATTGTATTTCCTGCCTCAATACGCGCATGATTGCGACCCTTGATTATAAAACTTTGTTTAATTCTGACGCATGAATATACGATTAGATTCTAACGCCGGAATAATTCTAAGAAACTCATTTGGTAGGTAACGGCACATGTGATCGATGAATTATTGTCTTACAGTGCATAATTTATACAATTCCTGATACTTAATGAATAATTTGGGCAATAATTCTCATATAACGATATATTTAATAAGCTTATATATATATATATATATATATAGTCAATAACTAGGTATTTATTATATTAGAGTAAGTTATAGAAGATACGGCCATTAAACCCCACAATCATCAATCTCTGAACTTTGAGTGGATACCATCGACTAACCAGTAATTAATTCTATATACATTCCTCAAATTCAAGACAAATAAATGAAATATTATATAAAATAATAGTAATGCAATAACAGAAAAGAGGGACACCCAAATGTGAGACGTGTTCTCCGAAGTCTGAGCAGTTGAATGTTTTTTCCCCCTTTATAATATGAGTTCATTCTATCTAATTTACTAATATTTAGTATTGAACAAAAAATGAAGATAATTCAAGATTATTTAATAATTATAACTTAGAAATCGTTTGTTTTAACGTGAAGCTCCGATTGATTCACAATATTATAAATATAATCTTTTTATATAATTTGTGTAATATTTAATATATTTTTTTATTTATTATTCTATCTATTAAATTATTTTTTAAAAATTATGAATAAAATAATTATTTTTTATTTCATCTATTTACATTTTATATTTTTTTATTGTTTCATCTTTTAACTAAATAAAGTAAAAATATTAAATAACAGAACAAGTTTCTTTGGCTTCAGACTTCAATTCAAAAAAAAAAAAGAAAATATAAAACAAGTTTCTGACATACTTTAAGCTTTATATTTTGAGTAAAGAACGTGTACGTGAAATATAAATTAAAATTATTTTTATTCATAACTTAACAATTAGATTTTAAACATTTAATTAGTTTCAACGTCTTTAGTGCTAAAAGATTCGAATTTGAGGAATCAAAATTTAATAAAATAATAATAATATATTGTATTATTAATAGATACAGAATGGTGCTACTGACACATTCACGTTACTATATACGAGCGGTAATCGAAGCTGCTCCATAATTGAGAGAGTACATATTGTCAAAGGTGCAACTTCCTACTAAGATCAATATGAGTACATATTTATGATGAGTTGTAAGACAGTAATTTAGTACAGATAATTCTGAAATATTAGAAAACTAAACAATTGATATTAGAAAACTAAATAATTGAAAATTGCTTTTAGTGTCTTTAGGGTATATTTTGGTTTTTTTTTTTTTAACTGCTTAATATTCTGATGTTTAAATATGAATTGTTTTACATTTTATGCATATTGATTATAGTCTCTCTCCGAGTAAAGTTATGGTTTGAGTTTATCATAATCCTCCTTTTTATTGTTTTTAGAATTGTTCTCCTTTTCTCATTTGAATAAATGAATATTTTTAATTTTTAGTAATAAATATTTAAAAATATAATATTCATGAAATCAACTCTCTTAATTTGTTGGAGTAATAAGATTTCACATATGATGAAACCAAAAAAAAAAAATTCAAAGATTCATTTTATCATTTTCTATGAAGTGACTGACCTGTTACAAGCCCACATCGAATAGATTATGAATAGATTGTGAATTGATTTTGGATATATAAGTAAGAACGCTGCACACTTTATCAGCTTAATTTATGAAAAAAAAAGTAATAGTCCTGTGACAAATTACTTTATTAATATTATATTTATATAGTAAAATTACTAAATTAGTCGAATGAAAAGCTAAAGCTAATTGGTAGGCCTTATCAACTCGTTGTTATTTGTTTCGATGAGAAGGAAGAAGGGACATGTGGTAGATTTTGACAGGGAGGACCACAGTTTGAGCCCTTCAAGCATATCCTTTTCCCTTCTTTTGGGCTAAGCTCGAAAACACAGAAGCTTCATATCTGTGTTCAAAGGTCTTGAAATTGAAAGGCATCAAATAATTATGGGAAGGAGAAGAATACATAAAATTGCTGGGGCGTGCCTGAGGAGAGCCCACGTGTACAGATGCTACAAAGTTTGTCTGCCCTATTCAAGCTTATCCATTCTTCTTTGGAACTTTATGTTTGGTATCTTAATAATTAAAAGGACATCATTTTCTTAGAAAATTATTGACCTTGTGAATCGGTCGGGGCAGAGTGACAGTGGTGTGAACAGAATTATATGCTCATACTGCTAGCTTTGGTTATTGGTACATGGTAATTAATTTAGTTAACCGCGAAGTTTAAGTATGCTTTTGCATATAGTGAGTATACATACTGGTTGCGTATTTGAGTTTAGCTATTCGTTCAGCTGTGTAACCCCTAAAAGCAAAAGATTTACGTCTCGCGAAATAATTTTCTTGGAAACAAAAATGATAATATAAATGAGTTTGATATAATAAAATAATTATATCTAATATGTCATAAAAAAGAATCAATATTTGATTTTATTTTTGTATTTAGTTAAATAAAAATAATATAAAAATTGAAAGAAAAGATGAATAAATAATCATAATATTTCTAGAACAAGTTTTGCTTGTAGAAATTTGGCCCCCGGCGGAGTTTGGGAGATTAAAATTAGTTGTTAAATTTTTCGAAGTATGTCGAAACGGTTATATCATCTTAAGAAATTAAGCAGTATGAACGAGATCAACTGGTGATTTTTTTTTTCAAAGAGCCAACCCTAATCATAAACTTTTTTTAATAATGAAATATTTAATTATGCCAACTCTGAACTTCATTGACGACTTCATATATTTGGTAATTTTTCTGAAAAATTATGCAATTAAATAATAATGATTTGTTATTTTATTCATTTTTCTTCAGCATTTTCAGCAGCGAATGACATGATGTATCTTGCATGTGGATGATGAGATAATTTGTCAGATAAAACAAAACCCACACGTTATATGTGGCCTACGACGGCTATGGATATCTTGACCTTAAATGACAATGATATTTTTTTAAAGAAAACAATTATTAAATACGATCTAATAATAAGGTATTTAAATAATTTGCAGAAGTCATAAATTCAAACATTTATGTCATCGCTTTTTTTAAAAAATAAAATAAAATTATAGAAAATAGTAATTCTGAGTCGGTATTTGAAGGATAAACATCTCAATTTTTTAGATATAAAAAAATTTAATGAAATATTACATACCATGTATACATAAGCAAAAGAGGAAATTATGTTAACTTCTCTTTAAATTTGGTTAAATTATATTTAATATTTCTTATTATTTCAATAATTTATCTACCCAATTGTTCTAACATTTTAATATATATTGATGAAACTTTCTCTCCAATTTAACTTTTGTTTAAAAAAATTAATTTTTTTATATAATATAATATTATAATTTTATTTTTAATATTATAACAATAACAATCAAAGTAAGATTTAATATAAAAATTTAATATTTTATTTTAATAAAAAGAGAGTTTTATTTTTAAAAATTTATATTATGTAAAATGTTAATTTTATTAATTAAAAATAAATTAGATAAACATTACTGAATATATTTTTTTAAAAGCATAATTGAATTAAATTTTAAGACAAATCAATATATTTTACTCTAACTTATATTATTTCTTACCACACTTTCTTTTTTATTTTTTATTTTTTTGTTTTTGGTTTGGTTTATACATAAAAAAGAAATAAGAACAGTCTTCATTTGGTGGGTAAGCTCCGAAGCCGTCAAACTGGACAGTTTGAGAAAAAGCTGGAAGCCTAAGAAATAGTAGCTTGCGGCGACACGATGAAGTTGCTTGTGTGTAATAACAAATACACGCATAACAGGGTTGGACTCGTATCGCTCTATCTTTGGAGAATGACTTTATGATTATTGAATTAATGGATAATCATCGACTTAGATAACCCAATGAGGGGTTTTTGTTCAATCACAAGTTAGTTTCAGCCATGTGAAGCAGTTATAAATAAAATATACACATGATGGACCACGTCCAATTATCTGTGATTTGAGGGAAAGTTGAGATTAAATACTCAAATTAGTGGACTTTACTCATTCATTAGATTATTATTGAGAAGCAAGGGAGAACTAATTAATTTCACTTGGTGAACCCATGTGATACAGGATAATAGAATTAGTGAATCGGATGGTTTATTTTAAATAATTAAAATATTATTATATCTTAATTATAATAATTAGCAACGTGAGGCATGAGTGTTAATTCCACGCCATGTGTTCCACATTTGAAGGGTAATTGGCGTAAAAAATATAAATAAATTGGCAAAGTGACAATAATGTTTGCTGAGATTCCCTTACAACCCAAAGGAGGAGAATGAAAAAGTTGAATAATAATAATAACATTAAAAGTATAAAGCAGGAGAATGACTTGACTTAAATAAAGCCAAGTCAATAAGCAGCTACACGAAGGAAGGCAGAAAAGGGCCATTAACTTAATGGGGGGCAAATGAAGGTGGATGGGATGCTATATTTACCAAATTCTGTACCCAAAGAAGAATTTTAAATAAATGAAAGAATTAATTACTCTGATTGTGCTAGCTTCAAAGTTAATCATACCTAACAATATGATCTATTATTAAAATGACATATCCTGAGTGACCTCACTTGAGAGAATCGTTTGAGGGACAATTTTTATGATTTCACTTAGATTTTCTATTTCAGATTTTAACAGTTAGTATTCTGTATTTGAAAAATAGATAAAAATCAGGACAGTTCCATTAGTCTTCAAGATGGGATAATTAATATACGCGCAACTGTTTTCTTAAATTATGCATAGTGACAATTCGTAGTGGTTTCATTTCATGGCTTGTTGCTTCGCTTAGTGGTGCTGGAATCATATTCCCTGAGGAGGCTCTACAATTTGTGGAATCATATCTCCTCTGCCCCGTTAACAGGAGATGGTTAGGATTGTATTCGTACGTCGATTCCCCAAGCGTAAAGTTGCAATTCTGACAATGACACCCTATAATGCTCAATTATAATGTTATTTGTATTTAGATTTCTTGTATCTAATAAGTAAATATATGATTTGCAGTTGGAGATAAATTTAAAAAATTGAATTAAAAAAAAAAACTCCATACTCGTTTTATTTTCTAGTATGACTTTTTTCTTTTTTTTAATATTGTGGAAGAGCGAGGAGTGATGCCAATTATGCCATCTATCTCTCTCGTGCATGGGGTCAAACATACTTGTCTCGGCCCAGCTATTTTCTTCTTTGTAACCTCCCACCCCCATGAGGTGGAATTGGCCCAATTCGTAGATTGTTTGGGTTTTGAAACATTAGCTTATAATAGACAGAATCACAAATTAGACTTGGATAAATTTCGGATAAATTTCAACTAAACTTTATTGAAAGGAAAAAAACCCACTTCCAAACTCCATTTAAAGTACTTTTTAATTTTTTTATTTGAGCCTAGGCTTAGCCTGAAATTTGATAGAATATTATTATTATTTATTTATAAATTTAAATAAAGTTTACAAATATAAAAAAGAAAAGAAAACTTGATATTCTTTAAAAAAATATTTTTATAAAATATTAAACAGTGAAACATGAAAACCTATTAAATTATATACTTTTTACACCCAAAAAAAAAAATTAAACTGACATGTATTAATTCCTTTTATAAAATTATACATTTTTTGGTTAAGCCCAACTTGACCATTTTTGGAAATGAAACCTAAGCCCAATTTGAATTTGATTCAAGCCTAGGTCAAAATACCTCATTTTAATTTGGGCTTCAAATGTGAAACCAAACTTTTTTCTTTAGCTGGGCTTGAGCAAGCTTGATGAACTATCCAACCTCTTTTGAAAGGAAATACCTCTTTTTCTTTTTATCTTCTCCTATCATAAAATGAAAAGTAAACCACATTAATTTTTCTTTGTCAACATTTAAATCATATTTTGATATTTCTATTAATTTAAAAAATACATTAGAATTTATTTTAATAAAATTAATTTTTTTATATAATATACATTTCTTTTAAAAATAAAATTACATAACTATATTTATTGTTGTACTAAAAATAAAACCACAATCTTATATTAGAATTTAAAATCAACCTATTTTTTTCCCTAAAAGGAATTTCCTTTTTTTAAAGGTTTCCTTCAACCAAAAAAAAATTTCCTTTTTGGTGATCAAATTCTCTTCTATAAGTTATTAAAATTTCAAAAATTTATATAATGTACTAAAACAACCACAACTGCCCATTCTATGTAATACAAATTCTATCAATTTATAAATAAATTTTCATTATCTTAGTTTGAACATTATTCTCTAATTGATATCAATTTCAATTTCTTTTACTTATATGGAAAAATTTTCTTCATAAAAATACATAATTAAATATTAAATTTTGAAACTTTAATTTTAGCAAATATTTTGTACATAAATTTTTCCCATTCAAATAAAAAATTATTTTTGCTAGCTTTAGTAAACACATAATTTTCTCTTTGCTATTAAGATTAAATTAAAAATAAAATTATTATCGATTTTTAGATTAAATTGAACCAAATTTAATAGATTTTTAAATATAATGTATGTGCTGTCTAAAATTTAAATAAATTAAATACAAAAGTGTAAAAAATTATATAAATAATGAACTTCATTATTTTTATAACTATACACAAGTACAAGACTAATTAAAAATAAAATTATAGTTTGATGTTATATAAAAAAACAATTGAAGGAGAGATTTTTTTCAATATATATTCAACTATTGGGGAAGTTGAATTATTTTCAAAGAGATATTAAATATAATTTAGTTAAACTTCAAAAAACTATTAATTTAATTTACTCTTAAAAGAAATTGTTTAAAACAAAACATAGGCTCTTCTCGAAAGGTTTATATTGATTCAGGCCTAGGCTTAAAAAACCTAATTTTATTTTGGGCTTCTGGCCTCCTTGAGAAATGAGAACAAAACCATTGGTGCCAAGGATACTCTGCTTTCCCTTAATTGTACATATAATATTAATAGGAATTCGTGCCTTACAAATTTGAATTTGCATATTATTATTTTTTAATATATTAAAATGCTTAAATTCTTTACACTATCCATATTTCTACTCCACCATTATCACTTTAGCTATCTTTATTATATTTCATTATCTATATCTAATTTAATTTAAAAAGTAATTTGGTTATATTTATCTGACAAATAAAGAGTGCAAATTTATAAAGCCAAACAAGTGACATAAATGATAGTTTTGTCATTAAAAAATATATAGACAGATGTAATTAATTCTTGTTATAATTTATTTTAACTTTTTGATTAAAATAAGCTTTAGCTCATAACACTGATAAATGCTTCCCCCTCAATAAGATTTTTAAAAATTTTTGTCTTATAATTATGACTAGTTGCTTGACCTGTGCATCTGAATAGTTTAAATTAATTTTTAAATAAATAGTATATTATAATATACTTTTATATTTAAAAAATAACAAATAATAATAATAAGTTAAATAACTTCTCACTCTCTCAAATACATTTTAACTTTTCTCTTATTTTTGTATATTCAAAATGTTATTTTATTTTTTAGGTTAGTCTGAGAAAAAAAAAACCTAAAATCATATTAATATAAACAATGTTTCTAAAATTTATAGAATCATCGTTTTAAAGTTTTATTTAACATGGTCAACCGTTAAATAACATGGATCTCGTTTTAGCCGTCCGATCAATCCACCCTTTCGTTCTATAAGAAAAGGCACCTTGCGCCGTTTTATCCACCGTTGTAATTCCCTCCTGCCCTCAAGCTGAAATTAGGGTTACATTCCTTCTGAGCTGAAAGACCTAGAGTATGCGTACCCCTCTATTTTGTTTCATTATGCCTTGTTAAAGCCCTATTCCGATATGAGAATTTCAATTATAGAAGCTTCATTATCTGGTCAGTGCGGATTTTTTTCAATTCCCACTCGACTCGTTCCCTTGAAGCTATAGTAAATGTGTTGCTTTTTCATAACTCTCCCGCAACTTTTTCTGCTGTTGCTTTGGGAGAACACCTGAGCAACTATACTTCCTCAAAATGGTGCCTTGTTTGCTTTCTGGGCGTGTGTTTTGTTGTCAACTAACTGACTGGGGGTATATTGTGTACAACGGTGATGAGCCTACAGACCTGTAATGATTTGCGGACATGATCGCAATCATTAATGAACATCTAAGGGACTGAGTTTTATAATATTACTCCCAGAATTCAGATCGTTGATGCTTGTGAATTGTGAATGATTTGAAAGCTCAGGGCTTTTGCAGATTGAATAAACATAAATCTTTTGGCATTTGAATCATTTAAAAAGGTTGAATATTTAGAGAGTAATTGAGGCAGAAAGTTGCGATTTTTTGAAGGTTAGGTCTCGGATTTGTCAATTAATTACTGGTGTAATTGGATTTCATATCTGTCCAACATAGATCATATATACGTCTGTATTGCACTCGCTTTATATAGCTTATATTACTTTTCTTTTTCGTCAAGAAGATTTGAGCAGACTAGGCTTAATGATACCTATATTTATTATGACCTGACAAGTGGTTGCATTTTGGTTGAATGCTTTGGTGCTTATATTAACTTTAAATTGTACATTTGTAAATGTTAAATTGCTTTCAGTTTCCATCTCTGTGTTGTCTTGGAATTTATGTGGTCTCCTGCTTTTCCCATATCATTCATCAAGTGATGAAATTGGAAAAATCTTAGGACACCTTCCTACATAGCGAACATTGCTGTGGATGAGAATGAATTTTCCATGCTGATGATGTTTATACTAGTTGTTGTGCTGATAGCATTCTTTATGGTAATCTAACATTAGATTTGGCTATTGTGCTCTTCAACTTTTCTAATTCGTTGTTTGTGCAATGACTACTGAATAGCTGTTTGAAACAGTTGGATTATTTTTTGTTGCCACAAGTGGCAAAATCTCAGCCATCAAATATGGGGTGAACAATCCTTCGGTCTGCATTTGTAGTAGGGAACCTTTACCCCTTGTTTGGTTTGAGGGGAGCAGAGGAGAGTTGGCATGTATTTTTGGAGGGGAGGGAAGGGAAAGTTTAATGAAATTTTTTCTCCCTTCCCCCTCTCTCTTATTCCTCTAATTTGGGAGTATTGAGAGGGAAAGTTGAAAAAAAGACTAAAATGCCCTTGTCTTAATTATTAATTCTATATTTTATAGAATTTTTATAAGTATAGTTGAAGAAAAATTTTAACGTACCAATTAACACGGGTATATTGCTATATTGAGAAAAAATTAAACATGCTAATATTTTCAACTCAAATGAATTTTAATTTCATGAAATAAAATATATTAAATTATATATTTGTTGAAATAATTATTTAGTTAGTTTTATTTGTTTACAAATTTTTTTAAATAATTATAATTATAAATAATTTTTTACATTTATTTAATTTGGTGGTAAAAATGTTAAATTTTTAAAAATAAAAAAATAATTAATTGTATTATCATTACTTTTAAAATATATAAAGAGTAAAATAGTTTATATATTATTATTTTCCCTCCTCTCCCCCCCCTTCCCTTTCCCTCTATTAAAATCTCTCTCCTCCCCTCCTCTCCATTCCATTAAAATCTCTCATCTCCCCTCCCCTCCTTTGAACCAAACAAGGCCTTACTAAATTATAGAAATTCCTCCCAAGTGAATTATTTTTTATGCAGGGTACCGATACTTACTTATAAAAGTAGTGAGCTTGAATCAAATCCGTAACATGGGAGTATATACTTTGAGATTATCATCCTTTTAGGGAGTATATACTTGGAGGGAGTGAAACTTGCTCGAGTGAGGTGATTGGATCGGTGGAAAATTGTTTGCCGCATATTCATGGAAGAAGAGAACATGAGAAACCATGTTTACCCTTAGTAGAAAACGCAACCCAAATCATGTAAGTCTATTATAACTCATCATAAAATTAAATTCTTACTTAAAATCAGAATTGAACCGAAAATGAGTGGGAGCTTGAGGCAGGGCATGGGGTCATAATTGCAGATATCCGTAGATGTAACCAGTTAATTTTACAATAGGTTTCACATTCTGAGCATTTGCAAGGATTTCATTGCTCTGTTGGTTGTGACACTACTACCACTGATTCTATTGTAGGTTGTGACGTTGAAGAGAATTTCTAAATCCCTTATCAAGCACATGATGACAAATGACTCAAGGTTGTGACCCTTCGATTTTGCACAGAAGCATGTGCTGTATTCCAACATTTTACTAAAGCAGATATATGATGCATCATCTTGGCTCCCTTTTCCTTGGATATAGGTCACATGTTTTTGTATAGTCTGACTCTGGTAGTTTTGAAGCTGGTTATGCACTATCATCTGTGTTCGGCACTGGGCTCTGGTCTTGCACTCCCTACAAAATAATTATGTTAACTAATGATTTTCAGTGGTGATTGTTGCACTAAAGTTGTTTTTCTTATCATATAAGAGTAGTTTTTTGGGGAAAAAAAATTGGACCACTAATATAAGTATATTTTTAAAAATAATCTTTTTTTTTTTCCTTGGCAAGACGATTAAGCACAATATGGTGTATGATTTTGGTAGTCTGTGATTTGGATCATGTCTGACATCTGACTGATTATTCTCTCCTTGCTCAGCCCACTGTTTTTGGATAGTGTCGCTAAGTAACTTAAGTCCATGAAGATTGTCCAACCCAACGCATTAAAATTACCAACAATTTGGCCTTTGTGTTGTCGGTCCTTTGAATCCTCCACTGTCTTTTATGCTGCCCAAATCCTCCAATGCATATGACTAATATAATCTGGAATTCTTTTAAGAAGAAAAAAAAAAAAAAAGCCAAGTGCTAATTTCGACATGATAATTTAATGTTTCTCAACGTACACATGCATTTGTCCGGCACATTAATTTTTAAAACTTCGGATGCTCTATACTTAATACATTTATGCTCTTCCTACCTATTCGCTATAACAAAATCATCATCAGGTTTAATGCTGAGAATTTAAATTATAATTGCAATATGTATCACATTGGCATCTCACCACTTCCAATATGAAATTGTCGGTGTTAGGATACAACCTTTTTTAAAAGGACAACAAACACAAATCGGTCCCGAGATTTAGATTAAAAATAAATGCTTTTTTTCATGGGGCATCCTTGGTTTATAGTTTAATGGAAAATACTCTTCAGTTGTTCTAATTCTACTTTCAGAGTCATTTTAGGAATATGATTTTTTGTTGTTGGATTTCTATCCTGTTGTGCTGTTGGGAAGGGGATAAAGTACATTTTGATTTTTTTTTTAATTCATTTCAAATAAAATTCATTCATCCCACCTTTTCTTTGAATTCCTTCTAACAGCAACAATTGTCAACAGCAGACGATCCAATTCCATAATTTTAGTTAACAATAAACTAAAGATATGTAAGTTTTTTCTTTTCCTCTCCTTTATTTAGGGCCACAATCAAAGGTTTTTTCTTTTTTCTTTGTTAAAGGGGAAGAAGTTTGTTTTATTCAAATGAAAAATAGAAGACAAAATGCTTTAACAACAACTTCTAGAAGGATAGGATTAATGTAAATTATATTTGTGCTTGCAATGATACGCATATTTGAAAAGATTACATTTGGATGAATGATAAGAAATAGATTGATCACGAGTAAAATGATTAATTTGTAGTAAGTCTTTGATAGATTTTTTCGCATGGAATAGTAAATGAAGAACTGCAAGGCCCTTCCTTGCTCCTTCCCTTGCCATTCAAAATTCAAATTTTTTTTGTTTCTTCAAATTGGGGTTTGGAAGGAATATAATAGACGGTTGCTAAAAATTTGTTAGAATCACATTATAATGATGGTGATATTAAAAAAATAATTTATAAATAATATAATTCCATTAATAACTCTCTATTTCCTAATTAAACTACCAAACAAAAGAATGATATATACCTTTCCATTCCACTCCTTGTCTTTTTATTTTATTCCATTATTAGTCATTCTATTCCATTTTGTTCTAAAGTCCCAAACTTAACCTAAGGTATAATGAATAACAAAACATGTTTTAAAATGAAATTAAAAGAAAGGTTAACCTACAAGACTAACTAAAAATGCCCTACCCGTAGATCTTCATTGAGAAGGGGTGGAGCACATAACTTCTTTTGGGAAGGGATCCTTGCTTTGTTCAACACATGATAATTTAGCTTTTCTTATTGGATTTTCATTTAAATGAAGGGGAAACTTCCTTCTAATTACCTTCCTTGGAAGAGCACAAATTCTTTTCTTTTTCCACTAAAAAGGGAAATCTCCTTAAAAAATTGATTGTATTATGAATGCTTTTTATCTTCAATTTAAGACTTTTGCATCAAACAATTATACTCTTTTTGAAACTGTAATTTTTTTTTAGCGCAAGTTGTTATTTTCATCCTCTTTGATCAATTCTTTTTTTATAAACAACAATAATAGACTTTTTTTCACTAAGTAAGGTCAATTAATTCTTTTCTATATTATTAAAAACAAAAAAAGTGACAAAAGCTTTAGTAAATCTTGGAGTATGGCTTAAGATGGTTACAATTGCTAAGGAGAAAGTGTTAGACTTTTTCAAGTTGAAGGTAGATGATAAGGGTGATCAACCAGCCTGACCGTCTAGCCATCATATTAGGCAAGGCAAAAAAAAAACAAAGGTATAGCACATTAGGTATTAAATTAGTCATGTTGGCTAATTTGATTCAAGTTTTTTTTAATTATTGGGACTTATATAAAAAAAATTTTAAAGAACAAAATATAATTTTAGATTGACTTATATGAAATTTTTACTTTTTAGAGATTATTTTATAATTTTTACTAATTTTATATTTTAAATGGGCTTAGCCAACTTGCCTTAGCTTGATATTAAACCAATTCAAGCTTAGTCGAGGCACCAAGCTTAGAAAATGAAATCTAGTACAAAATTGAGTTAGACTAATACATAGCCCAACTTATGATCACCCATTGTAGATGAGATCTTACTTTTTCAATGGCATCTAGTGTGTAAAAGGTTGGAAAAGCAGGTGGAGTCATGAATTCTTGAATATGGGATCCATGGTTACACAAGGAGAAGGAAGGAACTATTGGAGGTTAAATCATTTTAACCACATTGTAATTATCCAATAAAATGAGTTTGTTACACATTATCATTCAATTTGACTTACAGGCCTTTTGTGTATTTCAAATGAGCAGATGAATTATTATAAATTATTTATAAACAAATATATAAATAAACAAATAAATAAATAATAAATTATATTTATATACAATTAAATTAGTTTAACTAAATATTTTCTCATAGATAAAAAAAATTAATTATTTGATTCCTATAGTTTCTTTTTTCAAAATAGTTCTTGTAATTTCAACTCTTCCATTGTTAGTCCCCACACTTCACAAATGTTAAAATTCTATTCCTTACCATGTCCACGGGGCATAACAACATTACTTTTTGGCTGAGGTGTCAAATGGCTGGTACACATGGCTGCCACATGTGCAACAAGCTTTTGACTTAGCATAAAACGTAAGGGATAAAACGTAGGCTTCAGGGTAAAGATAAAACGCAAGGCAGAGTTAAAACGCAGGCTTCAGGGCAGAGATTAAAAAAGCAGAGGCTAAACATACGCTTCAACGCTGAAGAGAAATGCGCAAAAAATAAAAATCTCGATTATATTATTTTCCTAAGAAACAAACAAGCTCCACACTGGGATTTTGTTGGTTTCCCATTGAAATCAGCTTCTAGAAGAGAAAAGAGAGAAGACCCAACTTTTGAAGAAGACCTTATCCTCTGCAAGGGGGTTTTTGAGAAGAAGGAAGGAATTTCTGGGTTATTGTTCACAAGGTCGTGATCCCTTTTGGTATTTGTTTGTTCGTATAATTTTTACACCAACTATGATTTCTTTTTCTGGTTTTCTTCTACTTTGAATGCAATGGAAATGGCAAAAATTCCAAAGTTGCTGAGAATTCGTTTTCTGTGTTCTCTCTTAATTTTCTTCATCATATTTGTTCCACTAAATTTCCGGGTCTTTCTTCTTCGATCCCATAAGTTCCACTCATAGATCTTTCTTAATTCTTCATGTGAGGCCTTTGAATCAAAATAAATAGTACGAGGGAACCCAAAAAAATCTCAATTTCAAATCGCATAAACGTAATACACAGCAAAGATAGCTTTATGATTGATCTTTTGTGCATTTTTCTTTAGCGTTGAAGCTTGCATTAGCCTCTGCATTTTATTTCTACCGTGAAGCCTTCGTTTTATGCCAAGTCAGAAGCTTGTTACACATGTACGAGCCGTTTGACACCTAAGCTAAAAAGATGGACTTAGTAAAGAGTAAAACTTTAACATTTGTAAAATGTAAGGAGTAATACTGAAATGGATGAAAATTGCAGGGATCAACTCAAAAACATAATTATAAATACCAAATTAAAAACTAAGACGAACTTTAGGGATTAAATAATTAATTTTTTTCCTTAAGAAATAACATTAAAGAATCCATTAATAGGTGAGTTAATAGTATATTTATGCCCACGGTACCTTCCAGGAAGTTGCCTTTTTGGCTACATTCCCATTTCCGCATCACAAAGTGGATCCTACTTTCTCTTCTGTTATCTGCTCACTCTGTAGCTGGGCCTGCCTGGGAAGTCCAGGACTTGGCTACTCCCTCTGGAATACGCTTCTTCTACAGCATATTTCACTATTTCAATATACGTACAGAGTCTAAGTTGTAAATTATGCAGATTTTAATCCATAATAATATTTAACTAAAATTATCAGATAATTTCATAAATCTACAGCTATTTAATGTTAAAGTAATTAAAATAATGTGTGAAACACATATTTCATGTAAATTTATCTCAGATTTTGAATAGTGTGTAAAGTAAACAACAAACTTCTAATTGATCAAGTCCTATTAACTATCCCTTTCATTCTTTCACCCCTATGTCCAGCCTGCCCTTCGTGCCCCACCGACAAAGCCACCCCTCGTCTTACTTTGACCATACCATGTTGTCCACACATTCCAATTTGGTTGTGCACATCTCATTAAATGGAACCCAATCAACATTTAAAAAAAAATTGGATTTTTTTAATTGGTCTAAAAAAAATTGGATTTTCAGAAATTAAAAAAAAAAATTTCTCCTATTGATTTGAGTTTATTTCATGCACATATAAGTTGTTATCTTTATATTATTTTTCTTTGGATCTTTTTTTTTTCACTTTTAATAGTAAGAATATACAACATTTAATAAATAAATTGAAACAAATTCTATAATGCTTTTTTTTGTTCTTTTGAATATTATAGTTAGGCCGCTCTCGAAATTTATTCAAACAATTTTCTTTTAGAGCGACCTTAAAGACTTACTCTTTTATATTGGTTAGATAAGTTTAATAATTTATTCTTAGAATATTTTTTTTAAAAAAAATAATTGAATTGAAATTACTAAGCTAAAATATTATCCTCTCACACCGACCATACTTATTAATAGGGATGACAATAATTTTGGATAGCGATGCTATCTGCAACGATAAATATTTGATACATTCGAATTTAGGCAACAAATAAATCCTATATCTGTCCAATATCAATTGGGAGATAAGGTATCTGATAGTTGTATTCAATATTCTATATTATTTAATATATAAAGTACAAATATAAAATATAAAATATTTTTTTTATATTATACTAATGTTAATTATTATGCATCATTTAAGAAATTAAAAATCCAAAAATATTAAAGTTATCTTATAAATTTATTTTTTTTTTGAGATGAATTTAGATATTAGGTATTTTAAATAGAAAGAAAACTTATATATAGTTTTTTTAATATATCTTTACTTTTAAATTTTTAATTAAAATATGACAAGTGTAAAGTTTAATTAAAAAAATCATATATTTGTTTGCAAAAATTAATCCTTATCATATTATTATTAAAAATTATACAATTATTATATTTTAATTAAAAAATATATTTATTATATTTTAATTAAAGAATTTTAATTAAAGAATGTGATAATAAAAATATAAGAAAGTATATTTAAATTTAATAATTTCAAATAAGCTCCTAACTTTCATATTAATTTTCCAAATATTGAATATTTCAAATACAAAAGTGAAAAGAATAAAAAAATTTTCAAATCCAAATAAAATTTCAATGATAGACATATATTTTGAATTCAAATTGGAATATTATTCTTATCTATTAATTTGGAGCAAAAATGCACTCTTGATCTTTTAATTTTATTTAAAATTTTATTTTTATCCTATAACTTTATTTAATTCCTATTTAGTCTCTTAATTTTACTTTACATTTCACTTTTGTCTAACAATTTTATTTGGTTTCAATTTAGTTTTTTAATTTAGTTTTAAATTTCATTTTCACCCTTTTAATTTTACTTAGTTTTATTTTGGTCTTTTAACTTTACCTCATGTTTTTCTTTTATCTCTTAATTTCATTTTTTTAATTTAGCTATTAATTTACAAAAACTACTTTAAATGTTTTCTCTTCTAAAAATATTAAATAAAATATTTAACAAAAAAGTCTTATGTGACTCCTTGATTAAAAAATAAAATTATTAATTAAATTAGAGAAAATAGGCAAAAATAAAATTAAGAGATAAAAATTTAATTTAAGATAAAATTAAAGAATCAAATTGAAATTAAAAAAAAATAAGAGAAAAAAATAAAACTTAAAGCAAAATTAAAAGATTAAATTAAAACTAAACAAAGTTAAGAGGTGAAAATAAAATTTAAAATAATATTAAAAATAAAATTTAAAATAAATAAAATTACAAAATAAAATTTAAAATACAATTAAGAAATTAAAAATATATTTTAATTGTAATTTTAAAAAGAATAAAAGCCCAGGCTAATTAAGCGGAAGGCGGAAAGGGCGCAAAAAAAACAAAAAAGATTTTTGAGAAGGAGTAGCCCCAAAAATTATCTGGTCAAACACAACGTTTTCATTTAGGATTGACCCTCAAAAAGGGGTTCCGCCGCACTATGCACACGCAAAATGATCCTTTTTATATTCGCCTCTCTTATTCCTAATCCTAAATCTTCTCTTATGACACACCTATTCCAACCCTTTGAATTGACGATTTCTTAACCAAAACATCATCATAAATAACGTCAGAAGCAGCAGCAGCAGCACCACCACCACCAGTAGCAACATGTCTTGCTCCATCGCCGTCCCCAATTCTCCGGGCTTCTCTCCCTCTTCTTCTCTCTTCTGCAACAACAAGAACTCTATTGTCTCTTCTCCGCAACCCCCGGCTTCTCCTTCTTCCCCATCCTCCTCCTCTTCTTTCGGCTTTCGGCTCTTGAACCCCCCAGTTGCCTTTTCCAATCCCCTCTCTGAGTCGCCTTCGACTTCCGCTCCCTCATCCTCCACCTCGCCCACTAGCTCCCTCTTGAAGAGGAAGAGACCTGCCAGGCTTGATATTCCCGCTATGTCTCTCGCTTTTGGGGCTCCGGTGACGCCGTCTGCGGCGGCTCGGGATTTCTTGGAGGTTGAGGGACACGGGTTTTCTGTGTATTGCAAGAGGGGAAGGAGGCAGTACATGGAGGATTGTTACTCGGCTGCCGTTAATCTTCAAGGAAAACCAAAGCAGGTAATTTTTTTTAAAAAAATTTTTTCATTTGAATTTTTCTAGAGATTAACTTCTGAATTTTATTTGGACTGTTTGGAAAACTTAATAATTACGAACTTTACCTTTTGCAATAGAATGTTTTGGGATAACTTGGGGCAAATTTATGAAGGCATAGCTACTTCTGGAAAGGTTGATTGTTAAATGAATGAAACCATGACATCTAATTTTTATGGAATGTTGAAACAAGAAAATTTCAGAATGGTCATATTAATTGAAGTTTGAAAAATATCTCTAGACATGTAATAATTAAATGCAAGTGCTATGTAAGTTAACATCCAAATGTACTGTGTCGTTTATCACGACAGGCTTTCTTTGGGATATTCGATGGGCATGGAGGAGCAAAAGCTGCGGAATTTGCTGCTCATAACTTAGAAAAGAATGTCTTAGAAGAAGTGATTAGGAGGAGTGACGAAGATGACGACATTGAGGAGGCAGTGAAGCATGGTTACCTGACCACTGATACGGAGTTCCTAAAAGAGGATATCCAAGGTGGTTCTTGCTGTGTAACAGCATTGATTAGGAACGGCAACCTCATTGTGTCCAATGCTGGTGATTGTCGCGCTGTCATTTGCAGAGGCAGCACTGCCGAAGCCCTCACATCTGATCACCGGCCCTCAAGGGAAGCCGAGAGGGACAGAATTGAAGCTCTGGTAAGCATCTGATCCTGATAGTAATCTCTATTTGTTTTTTGTTGTTGAAAGGTCATATATTTGACGTAATTTTTATCAGTTTCTAAGGTAAATTGGATTTGAATTATCTTGTAGGGTGGCTATGTTGATCTATGCCATGGAGTTTGGAGGATCCAGGGATCTCTTGCCGTGTCTCGAGGAATTGGAGATCGACACCTGAAGCAATGGGTGATAGCAGAACCTGAGACTAAAGTTCTCAAAATCGAAGCTGAACATGACCTTTTAATACTAGCTTCAGATGGATTATGGGATAAGGTATACAACTTGCCAAATTAATTACAATGTTCATAATATTTCATTGAAATTCTACCCGCAGAATATTGTTGCTCAGGTATTTACCAATCTCTTTTTCTCTCCGATTCCAGGTTACTAATCAGGAAGCAGTGGATATTGCTCGTTCTTTTTGTGTAGAGAGTGATAGACCACAGCCATTGTTGGCCTGTAAAAAGCTTGTAGATTTGTCAATTTCACGAGGCTCTTTTGATGATATAAGCGTTATGCTAATCAAGTTGGATCACTATGTATGAAGCTTCATTAGTACAAGAGAAGGAATTCTACTGACTATACAGTATTAGGGATTTTATTCTCTGCCTGGGAGCTTCAACGCTCAAGCAAGGTTGATGAGTAGGGCTCCCAAATAATTCTTCATTCTTAAAAAAATGCTGCTGCCTTGATGTAAAGAGTAGCTGAATCTTTTTCTGTATATACCTGCACTTTGGAATTTTTTTTTACCCATAGATATTAGCAAAATACCTTGGATTTTTTTTTGGGTCCCCTCTTATCTTAATGTAATAAGCATTACATTCATTTTTCTAATCGAAATTACCCGCTTTGGAAGTTCATAGCTGCATTCTTAGATGGTATTCTTTTGATTCTGTCATAGCAATGTACTTAACTGCAAAATTGCAAACAATCTCTCTTTCAAGATGTAGAAGTCATATTAAGTTACTCTCCTGCCATTTGAATGGTTCAACTTAATCAAACTGATAGATTTTGGTTGAAACAGTAGTTGTTGTGAGAGCTTTTATGCTTTATTGGATCATCCTAGTCGTTTACATGATAATTACCAAGACTTTGGTCGCAAGAAAGGTTTTTCCATTAACTGGATCAGCCCTTTTATCAGGAGCTTGAGTCTTGATTATCTGTTACCTGCCGCATCCTCTCATATAGACCTAGTATATTCAAGATTTTACTCTCACAGCCATTTTTATAAGATTTAAACTCGGGTTGGTGAGAGGAGATGTCATCATCCCTCTTTCTCTTCTTACCGACTGAAGTAACTCTTTTGGCTGTAATAGATGAAATTTGCGAGATTCAGTAGCATTCACGAACAGTAGTTGGTTAACTTGAAAACTTCTTACATAGCAGGAGTATGATTCCCCTGTGAACACAAAAGCTTCTGTCTTATTTATTTGCTTTATTTGCTTCTATAGATAAAGGATGAAGTTCAAGTGCATGTTAATGCAAAATCTAGAGTGGTTCTCTTCCATTTATTCCAATAATTTGAGAGTTTTAATGTTCAGAAGTTCACTTCCTCGTGTCTATATCAGAGGAGTGGTAATTCGAAGAGATTAAAATTAAGAAACTTGCTCGACGTGACAGTTCAATTCATTTCTTTGAGCGACAATGATATGATTGGTTAAATAAGGCCATAATTTAAATTATTAGTACTACTATGTTATATATAGTAAATTTCTAATAATTTAGAAGTGTGATGCTGCCAATTCTTTAAGAAAACTGACATTGTTAGGAATATGCTGGAAAAAAATAAAATAAAAATAAAGCAGATAGGTATGAAATAATATATTTTGAAGAAAAGGTATTTTGTTATTTAGTCTTAGTTATTTGATTACATTGTTTATATATTGTTTATATAGGGTTTGGGTGCTCTTTATGTACCCAAAGAAGAATTTTGGTAAGTTTATACTCAAAAAGTGTCCTTTACAAGAAAAGGATTTCCTAACTACAATTTCTTACGCTTTCTGAAATTGTAACAAATATTAAATTACATTGTCAAACAATTGTTGAAATGAAAATGCCTCCATGAATATACAGAATCGGATATAATATAACTTCAACTAGCTACTTGCAAACTTCCTAGGTAGATTGTGTTTGTAGACTAGTGTGAAAACGAAATCTTCTCGAATCCATTTTTTAATAATAGTATTGCAGTGAAGAAATGTTTGGGGTCAACTTACATACATATAAATTAATCTACCTTTTCATTTGAATAAAGGCAGGCCAGCCATGCTATACTTGAAAAATTAATAACAAATTCTTTGCAATTTAGCCCCCAAAAATTGACATCTTCTCCCTATGACTACTTAAATCAAAATTTATCAGAGTAAAAAAATAAATCCTTAATGCAAACGGGTTGCATTGACATTTTCTCACTGAAAATTTCTTTATTCCATAGCGCAGAAGGTTCTCAATTAGTTGTTAGCCTCACAGATCATTGACTGTGGCAAACTAGCCACTTGCAAAGTTTTATGTAGTTTTTTTTATCCGTAATGAGTAGTAAATTGTAATCTATTAGAAGAAAATCTCTGTGATTTCACCTTAAAAATTTGACATATTCTCACTATAAGTGGTTATTTGAATAGAAATTTAATGAGAGAAAAATTGGAAATACTTAGTGCAAATGGGTTGCACTGACATCTTCTCACGATTATTCCAAAGTTGAAGGTTCTCAATAAGTTGTTAGCCTCTCTCAAATGATTGACTGAGGAACGCTTGGAATTGAAGTATTATTAGTTTGGGGTTACGAGACTGAGTTTGGGATAAGGTCCAGGGGGTGGAGGACAAAGAAATTTAAAATTATATTTTAGCAGCAAAAAGTTATTGTTGGGAAAGCTAATGGGAACAAGGTGGCTATTATAATTATTAATAATTTAAGAAGCAGCGGCTAGCGACGGTGGAAGAAGCTGTTGACCAACTTTCTAGGCCGTTTCTTGCAGACTACGTCCCCTGCCGACCACCGAATAATTAATTGATCTAGAAAAATCATATCCTAAACTCATCCTTTGTCTTTTGTTAGCCTTTCAAACTGAATATTCATCACTCTTTACCAACTCAGAAAATATAAAATAAAATAAAATAATTTAGACATGTAGGTTGTCTGGTTGATTTTAGAGTTGATTAATTATAACGAATTTGACTTATTTTATAAAGATTTAGTCATCCAGACTTGAAATATAGCAAATATTTAAGCTTAGGATTTTGAAATGAAATTAAAACAAATTTAGAAAAATCAGATAATATTTGAGAATTTGTTTTGGGCAATATAATGAAATTAAAGAACGCGATACACATAGTATGATGTTAATGAAACAAATCTCGTGATAACAGAATGTTAATTTGTGAAAATAATCAAATAATATGATTATATTTTAATAGATATGAATCAGTTTCTCAATAAATACTAATTGATTTCATGTGATTTTTTTTTTTTTTTTGGTTAGAAAGGAAGTATAAGACCTTTAGAGGGGAGAAAGGGGTACGTAAGGATTGAACTCAAATACATCAAGCCTCTTTAAAACTCAGGTCTTATTTGATAAATAATAAAGATGTTTATTGGTCAGCTAGGACCAAGGAGGCCAGCCCAACTTGGTTTAATTAGATCGAGTTGAGTCGAATTAAAAATATAAATAGACAAAATTTTAACAAAACTATACTGAATTAAGTCGAGACACAGGCATAAACATATTATACTTAACCCAATTCGATAGTTACTATTTTTTTTTTATTATTATCAACATCTTACTATCTTATACATTTATTTATTTTTATTTTATTAGACATTTATTATTAATATCTTATCATCTTATACATTTATTTATGTAACTTGTGTTTTGCTTAATAATATTAAACTATTTTTTTATTGAAATTATTTTACTAATTAAAACATGAAGGCTCCAAAAACTCATTATTTTAAAATTTATATCTATGAATTTGTAAAAAAAAATATTTTTATATTGTAAATATAAATTTATAAGAGAAAAAAATGGTATGGGCAGTGTTCACTACTTTAGTCCAATATACAACGAAATTTGTTTGAGTTGGGTTAAGCTATAAGAATAAAAACAAATTCAATGTTTTAATCGAATTGGATATTAAGCCTATTAAATATTCAACTTAGCCTTTTCCATGAATGACCTAGTAGATAAATGACAAGATTCATGGAATGGGAGAGGGAGTGAAAGTGCCGATAAAACATGTTAAGTATACAAGGTAGCTGAAGCCTTTGGGTGAACAAAAACCATTAAACATGAGAGACATTAAACCTTTAGACCATCAATGGAAAATAATCTGACTTGAGGGCAAATATTCAGATCATATTGTCCCTGTTTGCTTGAACAAAAGTCGACCCACAACAATCAACAGAGATGTCGTCCACCATGCGGAAAGGTTTCCCTAGCCAATATTCCTTGTTGCGGCCTCGTCCTCCAGCCACTGACTATTGGGTTCAGTCCAAGAAGGGCAAAGAGGATCGCATGAGACACAAGTTTGGGTTTCTTCGAGTATTGTAGGACGAAATGATATGGAGGGAAAATGCTTCTTATCTTGTATGAAGTAGATGGTTCTTAGTGCAGTTCATAGCCATTGTTTCCTTATGCGCTTCTTCGAAAATGCTTCTTACCCAAAAATAGATTTAAAATCCAAACAGTAAAGTGAAATTTTGTAAATTTATTCTCTTTTATTTTGTAAGGAATATATTATTTTTGTCTTCAAATTGCAACTTGCATCTGATCAGTATCCACCAGTAAAAAAATTAAAGATCCTCCCAATAGTTATCTAGGGGCATTTTAATCTTTTAATCAGTTTTACTTTCTATTTTTACCTTATTTCTATCTAATTAAACATAAATAAACAGTTGCATTTATATTTATTTCTGTATCATATCGAACATAGTTATGAGTGGCAAGATTTTTTTTATTCTCAATCTACCTTCCATTCTCATTCCATTAAAAAACTATCCTACGTATTAAATAAGACCTTAAGTTTACCAGAGATGCCAGTTGAGCCAAGGTTAGTCCTGATCAGCTGTGACTAATTTTTCTTTTTTTAATATTACAATTAGGTGGTGTCTTGTGGATTTGGATGCGAGTTAGCTAATACACTTTTTTACTTCAATCAAATGTAGGCTAGCCACAAAGATATTCTTATGCACATTGGATACATTCAACGAATAGAATTTATTTTATACGTGAGGAGAATTTGCTCTATAAGACTCATGAACAGAACAAAACCTAGAGAATTTAGACAGAATAATTTTACAATCTGTTATTAAAAAAATTTCCATAAATTGGTAAATTTAAATTACATTAACCAAAAAATTTTCTATTTGAGTTACGTCACTTATTCTTATCGGTGAGAACAATTATGGGGCATTCATAAATTTCTGGAATTAAAATTTAACCAATTTATATATCTGATTTTTATTTTTTGTTTAAGAGAAAAAAATAGACATAAATTAGATTCTGGCACAGTATGCCATGTGAAAATAAGATATTTATATAAGGCTTGACTTGAGATTGACTTATTGATGGACGGGAGGAAAGTGCGTTTGGGACATGGAAGGTCCAACAACATGAAACGTTCTAACTTGGCGACGCTTCGCGGAAGGCGCAACATGTTTCATAACTGTTGTACAATTCAAGTTTGATGTTTAGATGACGTTCAGGAATTAGGACAAGAAGAGGTGCATATTTGCATGTATCCAACAAAAAGGATCTAATCACCGACAAACACATATATATATATATATATGTATGTTTGTATATGCAGTGTGTGTGTGTGTGTCTATATATATATATATATATATATATTTTTATATATGTTTGTATATGCAGTGCATGTACTACGTACAACGTTATAGTGTTGGCATATTATATCCGTATCTGGATGAACATATTTTTTTAATCAGTCGTATTGGCCAATGAACTTCTTGGTAGGTGATTTACAGGTCCTCATGATTCATGCATATTTGGATCTTTAATTTTTATGGCTTTTTTAAAGAACGATGAAATTGGCATGGCCATTATCAAAATATGTATGAGTTGAAGTTCTCCAGATTCTACTTTTTGTCAGTCAATTTGTATATGCAATTCCAATAAGTTGCATCGCATGTATTTTAGACGAAATATACCGTTGTCAACACTGTTGTGTGCCATTAAAAATTAAGGAGAGATCAATCTAGATCATGTTTTTACTTTCAAGTCTTCTTTGTTTATTGTTTCCATTCGTCCGGATATAAAAGTTGTTTTTTAAAAAAAAAAAAACACTCCTCGTTGTTGGCTGCCACAAATTATTAATTTGACACATGATTAATAAGCCAACGAATGATCCTTGTGTGTAAATATTTTACCTATTTGCTATGTGTGAATAGCATTAGCGATCATTTGACTTTAGTTCATATGACATATAATTGACTCCTTTTTTTTTTAAGGATTAGACTTTAATGTAATTTTGTATATTTTTGTTATGAAATTATTTTATTAAAATATAATAAGTGTATACTTTTTTAAATAAAATATGATAAATGTACAACTAAATTGAGAAACTATACACATATTATGTTATTATTGAAAAAATATATAATAAAGATATAAAAAATTGTATATATATTTTAATTATAATATAAAAATATTTTTAATTTTTGAAATTTTTTTTAAATAATCTTAATGATATATTTTTTATGTCACATCAATCTAATACATTTAAAATTTTTTGATCCTACAGTGTGCTCTCCAAAAAAATTAAACCCATGTTATCTTTCTTTGCCAATTACAGATAGCAAATTTTTTTTTCCTTGTTTGAGTGGATTCTCTTGGAAATTTTCTTGGTTTTCTAAAAGATACATCCCATTTTAATTTAATTCTTTTTAAAAAATTAATATTATTTTACTCCTTCAAAGATTACTTTTACCCATATTCCATTCTCACATTAAGCTTTGGTAACAAAGAGGCTATTTGGTTGTATTAGAAAAGGTGAAAGGCAGAGGTAATTTTTTTTTTTTGTAATATCTATTGTGTATTTATTATTATTACTTATAAATTTTTATTTATTTTTATTATTTTTTTATGTAGAGTTTTGAGGAATATTTGCTATCCATTTTAACTACTATTCTCATTCTCTTTTTATTTTTATACTTAATAATTTTGTACACTAAATAACTTAAGAAAGTATATAGGTGACAATTTAATAAGAAACTAAGTGTAACCATTAAGTATTTATTTACTAGAAACATCAGTTCTATGAAAGTTCCATCATGCAATCCATTTTTGTTAATTACTTGTTAATGGGATTTAACCTGAAAATGAAATTAAAAAAATTGAAATAAAAGAAGTGAGATATTAAAATTAGGGAAGATCAAACAAAAATAAAGTATTATATAAAAGGGCAAAAGTTCAGTTCAATCAAAATTTAATTGGACAAGTACATGCCCATCATCCTATGTTTTTTTTTTCCTTTTTTTTAAACATTAGTTGATTGATTACAAAATAATAATTGATATAATGAAATATTATATGTAATGAAAAGAATAGAAAAATATAAATTTAACAAATTTGTTGGAAGGCGCAGAGATGATGGAATGGATGGAGGGGAACAAGGAGAAGGATGAAGGTGTGCATGTTGGGCGCAAAAGATGGAATGTTTTTTGTGCATATATGCATGCCTCTCTTACCCCCATTGATGTTTCCTCTTTTGTCTCCATCTTCTACGACAAACCTTCGCACCATTCACGCAACTTCACTACTTTCCTTCCTTCTACTTCTTCTTCTTTTTTAATCTTTATCTCTTCATCATGATTTGATGCGAATATCCATAACAATTGAGAGTTGAGATTCACAATGGATTCCACATCTTTTCGATAGCTTCTTTTTCGTTACATATCAATTGAGGGTTCAAACTTTTAATTTTAATTTTAATAGATAGCGGGAATACAATTTAATAGTTTTATGTAACTATATATTATAGTTTTCTTGCATGCCCTTTTCAATTCCGAGATCGTTCAACTGGAATTTCACTCTGTCTCTGTCATTCTGGCTTGATAACTTATAGGTAAAATTCGGTTTGAAGAAATTAGAAATTAATTTTTATTCTTATTGTTGTCTTCAATTTTCTAATGTAATTTTTCTTTAATAATTAAATATATAGTATATTGTAGGTATTTGTAGTTTCCTAGTCTATGTTTAATTTTTATTAAAAGAATGAAGCTTTAAAATTATGAAATTTTTTTTTAATAAATGGAGAGATTTTAGTAAACAATTTATTCAAGCAGTACAAAAAACTGTGATTTTAACTATGATTTTTTAGTGGTTTTCGTGACAATTGTACATGTTGCTAAGCAATCTAGTAACAATTATAATATTCGTAGTTGAATTATTTGTCACAAACGGTTTAACCATAATTTTAACTAATTATTGACTAATTTGTTAATAGACTATGATTTAGTCCTTGTTTAAAATTATGGTTCACCCTTTGCATTTTTTAGGTGATAAGTTTAACTACTATTGCAATTTTTTTTTTTTTACCTTCAAACATTTTTTTGGTCCATTTTCTCCTCCAAAAACATGTAACAATAATTTCCACCTAACATATTCAACAACCAATTCCTAGTAATATAACAATTTTCAACCAACATATGTAACAAAAATCATATGCTATTAAAATTACAAATAGATGCAAACTAAGCAAAGATAATATATTTCTACACAACAGTCAATGGAGGGTTTAATTCATTTGTTCTTAACATTTTAGGATTGGATTACTCCCTTTTGATGCCTATAATTTAAGACGAGCCACGACCAAACAAAGAAAGGATGACAAACAAGAAGAATATTTGAAGAAATGCAAGGAAGAAAACAAAAAGAGGGAAGAAATTAAAGAAGAGAAGGGATTTCACTTAAGATTCAAGCTCAAAGAAGAGAGGAGGATGGTTGAAATCGAAGAAAGAAAGTGTGCAATGGCAGATTTCCTTCTTGACAATGTTTGGTAAAAGAGAAGGTTGCAAGAGTGGTCACAAATAAAGGCCTTATTGGTGGCGATGACACTCACAACAACAAATGAGGGCGTTAGTGGCGTGGCTAATTAGACAAAAGGCTGTGCTGCATTTTTGGACAGAGGGCTTCTTTAGATTTGAAGTGCGAAAGGGATTTAGGTGTGGGGGGTTATAGAAGCAAACTGAGTACAGTTACACAAAGATGTAATTAGTCTACGGGTCTAAGAAATTGTGACTAGATCTGATAGCTTAAGTACAGTTACTTTGACTTTAATTAAACCACGTTTTGGTTGCGATTTTCATAACTGTAACAAAAAGCTAATTTTTTTTTTTTTTAAATAGTGATTCCATCATGGTCTTCCAAGCAGAATATTGTATCATTGCTAATGTAGTTGTTGAACTAAAGCAAATAAAGTCTCTATTGAATGAGTTGGACATCACCAAGCGTCCTACACTAGTTATGTTTTGCAACAACACAAAGTGTTGTTTAGTAACAAATCCAATTTTACACTCGAGAACAAAATGCATTGAGTTGAATATGCATTTTGTTTGAGAAAAAGGCACTAATCAAGGAAATACTTAAATAACATGTGCCAGTTTATAATCAGATAGCAGACAACCTCATAAAACCAATCTTAAGATCAAAATTTGCAAACTTCATGTCTCCAGCCTAGAGAATTTAAGATTGCAAGAGAGTGTTAGAAGAGGTTTAAGACTAGGCAAATCCCATCTCAATTTATTAGATGATGTATCAAAGTTAGTTGTAATGATTAAGTCGTCAGTTATACAATTGTATAGTTCAATTATCTAATAAACTTTATATACATCCCTCAAAAACTAACATATTCATTCAATAACATTCATTCTCTTCCTTTCATTGATTTCTCTGTTCCTTACCTTGTTTCACAAGGGATGGGAGGAGAGGAGTGAAGAATCTGACCCCTATGCATTAACACCCCTGATTCTTATGGTCAAAAAATGTGTTACTTAAGCCAAGATTCATAAGCATGAAAAAATTTGTCTTAATCTTAAATATGTGCATATGTACACGTTACTGATATTTTTTTTTTGGGGGTACTCTAAAACCTTAATTTACTTCAAATCCTTCCCAGATATTAAAGAGGGAACTAGTCTAAATGATATATACCAACCAAAAAAAAAAATTCTTAACTTGGAGTATATAAATTGGAAAAAAATTGAAGAATATTCCAAAGTAGAAAACTTTCCATCTGAACGCAAAATTAACAGCGCGTCTAATAATTAATAATAATATATGGTAGTCAAAGTCACAGAGCACATTGCTTAACCCTCATAACTACAATACGTCATCCAAACAAGCAGCCATAGCTCAACCAATAACTAATTAGCAGTTTTTAAATTCTAGATGCTTTAAAACTTTTGAAAAACATCATTCAAAAGACAACCAACGTGTTCTCTGTGTATAGTGTTTCTTCGTGGGGGAGAAAGATCCAAATCCAAGTTGAAGTTACTAAGAAACCATCCATTCACACATACGCGTCGCTTGTCTAATCCCGCAGCGCAATGAAAATCCGCCACCTCAGTGACACATTGTTTCTTCGCAAGCCACTTGGCAAAGTTTCGGAGACTTAATTTGCTTCTTCTAGTCTCTGTCTTTTTGCGTTCGTATGAAAATTCGAATAATCTGTTTCCCACTTTCCCTATCAATTCACATTTTTTATCTTCTCCCTTTTCTTCTCCTTTCTGAAGAAGTAGAGGACATCTTTATGTGGACAACCCCTACCTTCGTTTCCCTTTCCCTCGCCGTAACGCTTTGTCCATATTTTCTTTTATCCCCTTTTGGTCAATTCAATTCCATTCCAATCCGATTCTCCTCCCAAGCACTCACAATCCAACACATGGCTCCACAATAAGAGTTCTTCAACCCACTAAACCTCAGTTTGCACACACGAAACCAATTAAATTTAATTAAGAAAAGGTTAACAGTGTATGTTTATGTTTATCCATTCCCAATACCATAATCTAATTCTTCCACATAATTCCTAAATTGATTAAAAAATCGTCATTTATGATAAAAAAAAATTGAAAGGGCACAAAATGTACTATTTTACAATTTTTTTTAAAGAAGTTGTACTAATTAAAATTTGCTAAACTATATTTAATATTCTTTTTGTTTATAAAATTACACTTTTTTTATTATTTTTTATCAATAAAGAGGGTTGAGTATAATGTTTAAAACAACAATAATATCATGTGCAATTTAAGTAAACTTAACTTAAAAGAAATTGGCATAATTTATTTTAATTTTTTTTATAATTACATACATAAATAGTGTGCGAATCATTTTGTATTGGATTAAAGACAAATTATTGACACTAATAAAAGTTCATAGTTTTGTCATCTTGGGTGAATTATTTCACGGATTCTGACTTGGGATATGGTGATTTATTATTGATGTAATAAATTTTAGCCAAAATTAGGGAAAGGCAATTTGGGGGTAAATCTTATCCGCATTAGGAGCCAAATAAGGATCTAATACCAAGTGCCATATGCTTAATGAGGAAGTGAATGAACCGCGTGCGGAATTGTCCCAATAATATCACTACACCAACACAAGAAAAAGGACGATCCCGCAAGGCTGTCACAGTCACTCATCTCCTTAAGATACGACTCGATTTCGGTACTCTTCATGCACCCGAATTTTCCACAAACATACAAAAACAAATAAAATTTTAATTTTTTTAATATTAAAATAATAATAATAAAATCCCTTATGGAGGCTGGCGGTGCACGTCAACACACTTCTACTCCAACTAAACTCTTTGTGGCTAAAGCCGCACACCGGCATCGTGGGCATCCAGACAACTTCGCATCTTCTTTATTAGCTTTTACTTCTCTCTCTCTTCCCTCATGCGTGGATCAATACTCTCCTGCCACGTTGACCATACTCCCATCCACTTCCAATCTACTACTCTCTTCTCTCTCCTTTTCAGTTTTTTTCTTGGCCAACGATCACACACACCTCCCAACGAAAAAGGCCAATATTGCCCACTAGCGCCACATGTTAAAATTTAAATTATCATTCCTCACAACTCGACAAGAAAAGAACCATACACTTAGATGAACGGCTACGATTGAACCCAAATTAAAATCTTAATGGATAAGGATTAAAAAACAAAAGAGGGAAAGAAGCCCACTATCCCTCCATTTACGTCAATACCATTTCCCCTGGGAACTTCCTAGCCTCATGTCTCCACCTCAACTTCCTCACCGCGTTTTTCTTTATTATTATCCCTTTTTGAAATTCCACGGTGGACTCGGAAAGAATTAAAAAAGCATAACTCCAAACACGTTCTCATAGATATATATATACACCCGCGTTTGCCATTTGGTCCCTCAAGAAAACACGGCGCACGCCAATTTGAGTACGTGAAGTTGAGCTTAGTTTTTGCGATGGCCTCTTGGGTGAGAGGGAAATGTATCGGTAAGGGCGTGTTCGGCACAGTGAGTGTTGGAATTGCCAAATGGGACGGTCGGGTATTTGCTGTGAAATCCGTGGATCTCAAAACCGGTCTCCCGGCTCAGGTGGAGGCTTTGGAGAATGAGATTCGGGTTCTCCGGCGGGTGTCGCCGTCGCCTTACGTGGTCGAGTTCCTCGGTGACGACATCACGACGTCGTATCGGAATTTGCACATGGAGTACATGCCGGGTGGCACCCTTGCTGACCTGGCGTCTCGGAATGCTGACATGGATGAGGAGTTGGTGAGGTACTATACCTGGTGCCTCGTGAACGCGCTGAGAGACGTCCACTCGAAGGGCGTCGTGCACTGCGACGTGAAGGGGAGGAACGTTTTGGTGGGGGCCAACGGCTGCGTTGCCAAGCTCGCCGATTTCGGCTCGGCGATCGAGGTCTCCGGCAAAGGGTGCTCGGCGGCGATTCTCCCGCGTGGGAGTCCTCTGTGGATGGCCCCAGAGGTGATCAGGGGGGAGTCTCAGGGGCCGGAGTCCGACGTCTGGTCCTTGGGATGTACGGTGATCGAGATGGTCAACGGTAAGCCGGCGTGGGAGGACCACGGCAGCGACACGCTGAGTCGAATCGGGTACTCCAGTGACGTTCCCGAGTTCCCGGGTCAATTGTCGGAGCTCGGGCGGGATTTCCTCGAGAATTGTCTGAGGAGGGAACCGAAGCAGCGGTGGAGCTGCGATCAGCTGCTGCAGCACCCATTTTTGTCATCTGCTTCACCCAATAAGCTTGTGGACTCGTCTCCTCGTTGCGTTCTTGACTGGACTAGTACAGAGTTCGCCGAAGAAGACGAAGAGGAGGAATCCAGATTCGAATACAATGCTGAAAGTTCAGCTAAGGAAAGAATCGGAAAATTAGCTACAAAATTGAGGGCAAATTGGGAAACGGAGGGTTGGGCGGCAGTGAGGGGACTGGGATCAAACCCGGAAGCAACAGCAATGGAAACAGGGGATGTTGGCAGTGGGAGTGGGGACGAAGAAGGGACAAGTTCGGAATATTCGTATTGGATAGGGGTAGAAGGAGAAATGAGTGTAGGGACAAGTTGGGAATATTCGGATAATGTAAGAACGGCAAAATGTGAAAGGGCAAATCCGGGAAGATGGGAATTGGTTGGCAAGAGGTGGTTGGTGTGGCGGTGTGATCACAGGGAGTGCAATGGTAGAAGCACAGGTGGTTGGAGCTGTCCTTATATGTCAGGAAATGCAGATTTAGATTTAGTGCTAAAGATAATAAGAGTAATACCAAGCATTTACAGCTTGTGTTGTACATTATTAAAATCACGTTATTTAAACTCTTTATTAATAAATTCAAATATATTATTTTTTTCGAATTCTTTATATCTGCACTTTTATCATCAACATGTGCCAAAAACATATTGTTTTGTACAGGGGGCAATTATTTATGTTTTACAAAAAAAAAAAAAACACGTTATTGCATAAATAAACCTAATCTTAGCAAATTATGAAATAATAATAATAACAATAAAAAAAAAAAAGGAAGAGTGGGCAATTGATAAGCGGTACTGCTGAAGTAGTAAGTACAGATCAGAGAACCAAAAAGGCAAAAACACGCGACAGAGCAAATGACCCAACTTTTAAAGATTAATAATTGAAACTTTATTGTTTAATAGAAGCTGTTGCCTTCTTGGTGTGTGGTGTTAGCAAATTGAAAGTTTATCATGTGCATTAATCTTTTTTTCTTAAGTTCAATTTGTCGTATTTCTATAGTGGGTAAAGAAAATAAAATTATTGATTACGTGTTGACTGACAATAATACTAATAATTATAATTTTTAACTAGTTTAATAATAAACGATATAACAAGTCATGTAATATTTGAAAATTATAGCATATTTCCAAATAGAAATGTAGTGAAAAAAGAGTGAGCATTTGAGAAGCAGAGAAAACGAAGCAAGAAAATGGTATATTGGAGTCATGTGGGGATAGGATGTTAGGGAGAGAGAGAGAAGAGGGATTGTACTTGAAATGCGGCATTTGGCTTTGAAAGGAGCAAATGGGACATTCAGCTAAATGGATATCGTACTGGACTAGAAAGAGTCTCTATAAATTTTTTAATTTTTATTTTTCAATTGTACTATATGTAATTAATTTAATTTATAACTGCTGAAAATTCAAACTTTTGGACAGATGAGGATAAGGGGAACTGGCAATTTTGGTGTTTTCTTGGGATAGAATTATTTACAGTAATTTGAGTCCACAAATTGGCCAACATAGATAGCTAAATGGATATCGTGCTGGACAAGAAGCGTGCTTCATGCTTTCTGTTTTTATCAATGTGCCAATAGATGCAATGCTAGCTAAATATGAAAATTACAAACAAGGAAACAAATAGAAAAAATAAATACAACATAACATTAAAATTAAATTAGTGAATACCATTTTAGACACGGAGCTTATTGGATTTTAAAGTAGGCCAATTAACCCGGATTTGTTGGATCTGTGGGTTTATCACCAGATTAAGTATGTGTTTGGAAACACGTCGATGCATCCGCGTTTGGGCTCAAACCGAGGTTTGCTGTGGAAAAGCTCGTTTGCTACATGTTTGGATCCACGTTCGACCTGCCGCGCCATGGTTCTGGAGAGTATGAAAATCACGTTGGCTTGAAGTATTTTACACTTGCTTTCTACCGACGCTGCTTTGCATTAAAACCACGTTAACGCACTTGACCTTCTCTGTTTTAGCAATCTCCTTCATCTTCATCCTCTGATCTGTTCCCAACATTAGTGACCAGTTCCATCTTTGAAAACACGTGACTGGGTAGTTGATACTCTCTGTTCGCATGGAAAAAGTATCGGTATTGCATAAGTTCAAATGGAAAAAGTAGGAGATACCAGATTTCCAGCACCGACTGTGCAGAAGCCATTGATGATGTCCACAAGAACAAGGCCGCTCATAGAATCTTCAGGCAAAACCACGGGCTCCTGCTCCAGAGGGATCTCATTCTTCAAAGAGTTCAACTATCTGTGACACCATCTTCCTTCTTTTCTTTCCCAGCTCTGTGGTTGCGAAGGGATATGTAAGTAGTTTTATAATATATCGGCGACCTCTGGCCCTTCATATGTATACGTGACTCTTACTGTTTTTTTAGTAGAAAAGTAAAAATATCTATTCGAATGATGGATAAGAACATGTAGATATCTCCAAATATGTCACATCCACAGCTATAAAAATCTAGCCTTTCCAACCACTTTACGAAAAAATTTAGTCTCCATTTGGTATAATTCATCTTTTAAGTGATTAGGGTTAGAATTATAGATAGAATATTTTTTTAAAAAAATATATATAATATATGAGATATGATAATTTTTAAAATTTTAAGATATAAATATGAGAATATATATATATATATATTATTCAATAATCTAATACATTAAAAATTAAATTAAATTATAAATAAGTTACAATAGCATAAATAATATCACAAATGACAAGGATAAATAAGATGTTTATAATAAGTTATATTTCATATAAGCATTAATATTAGAATTTTTAATCTAAGTTAATTTTCATCTTCACCTACATCTATATTAGCAACATTCTTTATAAGCTTTTATTCTAAATCTGATTCATCTAAAAATAAATTTACAACCTCAATAATTTTATATTTAAAAGTGATTCTGGTATATAATATCCAAACAAAATCAATTCTATCAGAATCACTTTTTACCTAAACTTCCCAAACATAAATCACGTTTATATAAACTCACTTTTACACAAAATCAATTCTATAAAACCAAGTTTGGAAAACCAATTTTACTCACCATCAATCCAAACACACACTAATTGGACTAATAAATCATAATTTGTCTCTCGTCTAATGATTTGAGTACCTGAATACATTGATATCATTGGATTACTAAGTGATCGCACCCACACCCCAATTTGTATTGAATTTCGTAGAGCCAAACTAAACCATCTATTGCTATATGAACAAAGATAAATCACCATAATGTCCTCAAAAGAACACTTGTAATTAGATCATTGAGTAATGCTTACTCCCTTTTTCTTTGTTATTATTATCTTTAATATTAACTCAAACATTCAAGTGTCGAATTCAACATTTTTCTATATAAATCATTGTTCATGATGGGGATTAGAAATGACTATAAATAAGGTAAACAAAAAAAAAAAAAGAAGCTTATTCTATGTTTGGTTGCTAGAATCTTTCACTGTACATCTTGGAATGGAAATAAAATTCCCATGACATGCATGTTTGGTTGGATGATTTAATTTTGATTTCATTCACTTTGGCATCTCCATTTAACCAAATAATGGAATCAGCTGCATTCTAGGACCATTTATATGACCATCATATTTGGCTTCTTCTTCCAACCATTGTCTTGTTCTACTGTTGTCCTTCTTTGTTTTAGTGCAGTTTTTTATTTTGTTTTGTTTAGAAAAATTTATTGTGGCAACTAATAAGTGCAGTTTTTTATTTATTAGAAAAAATTATTACTTTATTATTTTTTATTCAAGGATATTATAGTTATTTACAACCAACTCTTTTTCATTTCTCTATTGATTTTATCTGATCAAAGAATAAAATAGAATAACATTATCATTCCTTTCAATATCATACTAAATGTAAATATAAACTATAATATTTTATCCCTTTAAAACTTATTTCTATTCTTATTCTTACTTCTACTCCTACAAAAATATTCTTCCTACTTGATAGGGCCTTAGAGAAAGCGATAGAATTACATTACTTGCGAAAGTAATACAAAGATGGTAAGACTATCATGTTTGAATTAGCATGTTACTTCGGGCTTGGGTGGCTTTACGAGATCTTGTGAGGATTTTTTAAGCTTACAAGGCTTGTATGACTTATTAGACAATATAAAACTTAGTTTAGTTTGACCTATATATACCTTTTAGAAATGTAAAATAATCATGATTTTTGATTAAATTAAGGTATTTCTTTAGGTAAAGTTAAATAACTTTTGCTTGGTTTGAAATTACTCGCTAACTTATCAACTTGTTCTATTAATACATTAATGTAATCTCAAATTATTTTAACCCTATAAGATATTGAGTCCACTCATATTATTTTATTATTTCAGGCATTGTGGTAGGCCTTCGTGAACATCTGATTGGCCCATTTAAATCCCTACTATCAAAAGACCAATCATAGTGATTTTTTTTTTCAAGGTGCTTTTAAAGGGTCGTAATATATCTGTGATAATTTTATAGCCATGAAAATGGTAGGGGCATCTAGAAGAGCACGAACATTCGACGGTGGGTGGTTGCCAAAACGTGGAGAGAGTTCAACTGCCAAATCCTTAAACGAGAAGTTGAGTCATTTAGAGCAAACCAGAAATGTATTTGGTCGGCCAATTAGGTTCTTTCTAGAACATTATATAGTTTTATGAAGTTATATCAAGTGTTGAAGTTTTAGAGGCTGCGCAGGTTATCTAGAAACACACAGAATCACTTGAAGCAGACAAATTACGGACACGAAGCAGTCGTTTTTCTAAATCAACGAAGTGGACCATGCCAACAAGGTGTGGAGGGGAAAGAGTCATTCAAATATATATGGCCAGTGATCCACCAATAAAAGTATGGCTAGTTATTTAAAGCTCAATAATTAATTTAATTTTATGTCGCTGATCATATAAATATCTACTAATTATGGTGTACTAGATTTTAAATTGGTAATAATTTATTTGCTTTTTAAATTTTAATATACTAGAGAAATTATATAATTATTAAAAAATCCAGCTTGAACATGTGCTCTCCTTACCAGAATTTTATTTTCTAATTTTTTATATACCCAAAAACAAATGTTTGAACTTTAGATTTATTGCAATTTATTTCTCTGTCCACTTCCTTAATATTTTAATAATACTTTTTTTTTTTGGGTGTCAAAAATGACACTTCAATTCATAAAATGTGACCTGCTTCAACGATGGATTGAATGAGCGGGCTGGATCTCTTGCAGTTAGAGGTACTGTCGGGCCTTTCAAGCATGTTTTTTCTTTTTCTTTTTAATTATAAATTTTAGGTATAAGGATAAAAATTACATCTATAAAGACAAAAATTTTAACTACAAAAAAAGTTACACATTAAAAATTGAATCTTTAGAGTATTAATTACTAAATGATTTAGTCTTTCTTTAGTGTTGATAAACTTTGTAACTTTTATTACTCATAAGTTATTTGCTCTTGTTGTATTTATCATTTACAATTTCAAATATCTAACATATTATTCTTATGTAGAGACATATTTGCTATATCACAATTAATGTATTAGAATCTAAACTTATCCTCTATGTCCATGTTGTTAGCTGTTTTTTTTTCCTTGATTACTTGATGTTATTCCAATATCATTTGATATGTGCAGCTCACTCTTTATGAATGGTGAAGAGCTCTTTCCAATTCAATGACATATTTTATCATGTTTGAATTGTTGTAGTGTTTTAAATTGAATCTGTTTAATTTGCCACTTGTTTTTATTACTTTTTTTTTTCAATCAAATTATGAATACATAATTTAACAAAATTAACTGCATTTTTAACATATATGTATAGCAATTCTGATGCATGGGTACTGCATTATATATATATATATTAAAAATATAAATAAAAAGTAAAAATATAATTTTATAGATGAAAAATAAGTTTTATATCTCCGTTAAAAAAAATAATAAAAATAAATATTATGAAATAATAATTATAAAAATATAATAAATATATTGTATAAAATTTTGAAAAAGAAATCTTCTTCCCTTAACGCTAACAAACGGCTTCCTAAGGCGCAAAAGGCTTCCCGCACCTGCCTCCTTTTTTTGGCTGCTATCCCTAAATGAGATGCATTTGTTGGGCCAATCAAACTATGGGAGACTTTTTGGGCCTAAGCCCAAAGCCCAATACATAAAACTGGGCCAATATTGCTGGGTGTTGGTTGAGCGCATTAAGGTTGAAAGCACACCGTAAGATCAAGGGGTCACATCATGTCCTGATCTTCGCCAAGCTCAAATCTAATCGCATAACATGTGGCCCACAATTATAACCAACTGGGCTCTGGAATTATCATTATACTCATGGCTCATCCTTCACGAATAGCCGAATGTGCCTTGAGATATGGTATATGCTCCTTTAATACTCATACACTCTTACAAGCAATCACTGACAAAGGGATAGGCCATAGGGTAGCCCAAGTTAAGAAACAGTAAGCCCAATAAAACTTTTCAAGCAAACTCCCAGCTGACGTAGCCTTTTCTCGTTTAATCTGAAGGCCTCAGGCCCATTCATTTTTGGACTTTGGGTTTGTCCTCAAAAAGAAAGATTTGGTCTGCTACTCCACTCCCTTTCGTCCGATTAAGCTAAAAATTAATGTCCCAAAAAAAAAGGGAAACGTTTTGGAAGGATTCCGCCTTCCCATTTTACCCCCAGTTTCTGTTATGGTCCTTTCACACTCCTTCTCCTTCTCCCCCTCCCTCTCCCTGTTCTGGGCTTCGCTGCTTCGGATCTCGCAAGGTCTTCGTCACCTATCCACATTTCTCTCTCATTCAATTCCCTCTATCTGGACTTTGATTTGATCCTGACACCATGGCTGCAAATGCCCCTATTGTCGTGAAAGAGACCTTAACGGTTAGTTCCCTTTTCCTCTCTGCTTCTATTGGCAATCCCATTATGAAAATTGGATAATTTTTCAGCCAACCTTTTTTGGGCTTATGTTGTTTTTCCTTTTCAATGAACTTTGTTTTCTTCAGATCCTAGTGCCACACATCATTTTCACTCTTTCTTTAGAAAGTCCCGATTGTAATATTTGATTCTTTTTAGTTTTGTCATTGCTTATGGGTTGTAGGATGAGGGTTGTTCCGTATGCCGTTATTTCATTTACATTGGGTTTTTTCATTTGCAGTTGGCAAGCATTGGAATAAACCCGCAATTCATTACATTTAATCATGTGACGATGGAATCGGATAAGTACATATGTGTGAGGGAAACAGCACCTCAGAACAGTATTGTTATCATCGATATGAACATGCCCATGCAGCCTTTGCGACGGCCCATTACCGCTGATTCTGCTTTGATGAACCCTAATACCCGAATTCTTGCTCTTAAAGGTAAGTTTAAAGGCTTTGGTTTGCATTACCAGTCCGCAATTGTATCTTATATATTGATTGATGCTGTCGTTCAGGCTATAAGGAAAAGGGTAGTAACAGCCCAATCCACAAGTCATGCACCTCTTGATAGTGACATCGTCAACGTTATGGTTCATGTCATTTTGAAATTTAATCTCTCGGCCAACTTTAGTATAGATACACATAGCTTTCTTTTGCCTCACGGGTGTGACATTTTACTTGCAGCTCAAGTTCCGGGAACTACTCAGGATCATTTGCAAGTATTTAACATAGAAATGAAGGCAAAGATAAAATCACATCAGATGACTGAGCAGGTTCAGTTTTGTAAATGATTTATTTGTGCCCTTTTAAGAATATTTTTTCCAGATAATGTGTTGGACTATATTTGTGATTATTAATTATCATGCGCTCTATTCTCTTTAGGTTGTCTTTTGGAAGTGGATATCCCCAAAGTTGCTAGGTTTAGTCACTCATACCTCTGTCTATCATTGGTCTACAGAAGGTAATACACTGTAATTTTCCATGAGTAAAGAATTTGTACTATTGCCTCTTCTTTGTTGTAATTTTAGCTGATTTTGACGGTTTCACATATTATATCCCAGTGCTCCATTTGGTTCAGTGAGTCACAAACATATTTACTTTTACATAATTTGTGTAATGTCTATTATATCCTTGTAATTATTATTTCATCCATCAAATCATCAATTTAACTATCAAATTATCTTTTTAAAAATAAAGGTACAAAAGTTATTTTTGATCCCACCCACCCACTTTTTATATTCTTTTTTTCTTTACATCATTCAATCAAATACACCCCAAGTTCGTGCTATGTGCTGCGTTTTCTTTTGTGAATATAATAGTTTTACCATTTTCATACCTAGGTGATAGTCAGCCAGTGAAGATGTTTGACCGAACAGCTAATCTGGCAAATAATCAAATTATCAATTACCGTTGTGATCCTAGTGAAAAGTGGCTTGTTTTGATTGGAATTGCTCCTGGGTCTCCTGAGGTATTTTATTGATTTCCTTTAGCAGCTTTTGTCCCTTTCTTCTGAGGTATAAGCAATTTCCTTAATTGTATCATTGTATTTATGTGTTAACTCACTAAGGTGGGCAATTTGCCAATCTTATGGCTTATGGGTTTATCTAGACGTGACTTTTTGTTTAGAAGGATTCTGACATTGTATTGAGGTGCTTGAAATGTAACCACTAAGTGCCATCTTCATACGGCCACTTGGATGGACTTATTTTGCAATGCTTAGATGGTCTAACAAACCCCTTTGACTCACTCTTTTGCAGTTCCAAACTGATCTTATGAAGGAATATATTATAGATAACTGGCAAATTTATGGATTTATGCTGATGCAACTTACGAATTAGCTTATACCTCATGAAGCAAATGCTGATGCGCTCAAGACATACTACATGTTGATGCTTCCGATACAAGTTTATCATTTTATGAATTGGTGTTAACTTTAATGTCTATATATATATATTTGGATCTTGTAGTTAGTACAATTTTAAGATATACATGTATCGAACTTTTTTGTATAAAAGAAGTTTACATGACCTCCCCCCAAAAAGAAAAAGGGCTTCTTAAGGTTCTTGTTTATATTTACCTGAGATTTTTCTATTTGTAATTTATAACTCAACTATTTATCTAGTTTGCCCAACACTTGATTTTTTTCAGTTCACTTGTAGAGTACAGCCACTGGGTTTAGAGGGGTTTCTTTACCTTGTGTACACAGGGCTAGGAGCACTCTTGCTGCTGCTATTGAGTGTTTTAGTTTCTGCTTCTCTTTTTTAGGAGGATTATTTTAAAGCTTTAATAGAACTATCTACTTTTATTACAATTATTTGTCTACTCACATTTTATGGTTGAAGATGGTTCTTTATTTATTTCTATCAGCTATAAATATCTGAAATCGCATTAATTGTTGAAGGTCAAACTTTATGTGGTTATTAATTGTTTTCATGATGATATTAAATTTTGTGGGCTGTAGAGACCACAGCTAGTGAAAGGAAACATGCAACTGTTCTCTGTGGAACAGCAACGTAGTCAGGCTCTTGAAGCACATGCTGCGTCATTTGCCACATTTAGAGTAATGCTGTCTTCTTTCTGATTCATTTATATGGATTTTGAATGTTGCACTTGTAGTTTTTGCTGCCAATTTATTGCTGCGATATAATACTTTATGCAACATCCAGGTTCCTGGGAACGATAAGGATTCAACTCTTATTAGTTTTGCTTCAAAGACTGTCAATGCTGGACAGGTCTCATCGAAGATGCATGTCATTGAACTTGGCGCCCAGCCAGGTATAAGTGTGGTATAGACTTAATTTACTAGTCATGGGCACATGCCCGCATGTTTGTATGAAAACAAAATAAGATATAATAAGCTATTATTTAATTTAAGGATATAATCTCCCAAATATACCTGCTTTCTAAAATATCAATGTGACTAATAGAAGAAAAGAAAGCGATGGAAGTTTAGAATCTTTGTTAATATCATTAATATTTGACTATCCTTTTTGAATGGAGTTAAAATCCAAAACAGAAGGATAAATGTTATTTGGGAAAATTACATCTAAGGATCCATATTATATAAAATTTACAATGAAGGACCTTAAAATTTAAAATTACCATTGAGGACTATCATTAACATCAGATTTTAGTAGATTTACTGCTAGTTTTAAAGGATTTACTATTAGGTGTAGGAAAGTTTAGAACTTTCTTACACTTAGTAGTAAATTTCCTAAAACTGATAGTAAATCCTTTAAAATCTAATGATAATGATAGTCATTGAAAGTAATTTCGATTTTTAAGGTCCATTGTAAATTTTATATGATATGGGTCCTAAGATGCAATTTTCCCTTGTTATTTTTTGAACAAACTAACAAAGCTAACTGAATGATGTCTTTTATTAGTAATATGCATTATTTCCTTTACAGGAATGCTATGCATTAGGCTTTTAAATTTATGATTGATTTATTTTTTGTTTGCTCTTTTTGATGCTATAGGATTATGAGTCTATATGGAACTCCTCTGAGCTATTCCAATATTAATGCTTCTTTTTCATGATAAACTTGTTCTTTCTTTGATACCCTTCTGGTATTTTCTGGCAATTGTAATCAGGCAAACCATCATTTACCAAGAAGCAAGCAGACCTGTTCTTCCCTCCAGACTTTGCTGATGACTTTCCTGTATCAATGCAGGTTGTAACCCTCAATTTATATTCTGAGTTCCTGATAGGCATTATGTTAAATATTTGATTTATTTTTATCATGCAGATTTCAAATAAATATGGATTGATATATGTCATTACAAAGCTTGGGCTTCTATTTGTCTATGATTTGGAGACTGCTACAGCAGTTTATAGAAACCGGATCAGTCCTGATCCTATATTTTTGACTACAGAAGCATCATCAGCAGGGGGCTTTCTTGCCATTAATAGACGTGGTCAGGTGTTGCTTGCCACTGTAAATGAGACAACCATTATACCATTTGTTAGTGGCCAGGTATTTTATGTGTCATGTTATGTTTTGGGCTGAAAAGGAATAGATTTTTGGAACTTACTACTGAATGTCTGTTTGAAACTTTTGCAGTTAAACAATTTGGAACTTGCTGTTAATCTGGCAAAAAGAGGAAACCTTCCTGGTGCAGAAGACCTGGTAACTTTATAGTTGTATTTGGTTAATGTTGTTCTGTTATTCATGTTTTCAAAGTTCATTTACTGATTTCCGATTTGGCTGACTCTCTGTTGAGTTTGAACTCTGATGAATATTTTGGTCGAATATTTTTCAGTGCATCCTTTTTGTCTTATTAGATTGCAGTTGCCCAAAAAGCAATTGGGGGGTGTTAGCTAGAACAATAATTAGTGAGATTGACCATAAAACTGCATGAGAATTATGAAAAGTGGCATTTGCTCATATAGATAGTTTTTTGACAAGAATACCATAATCTACATTATGCGGATCGTGAGCTTAATGCTACTTGAGGAAACTTTGGTTAAAATGTATGTAAAGTAGTATAATATTGGTGAAATTGGTTCCTAACCATGATTATTATGTCCTTTTGATTTTAAACTTCTACCAGCAAACTCACTTCGTATCCCAGACAATTTACCTTGGCTACCCTTTTTTCCCTAATCTATTTAATCCGTGGGAGTTATGGATTTTCTATTTTGCTTTTGATATCTTTCTTTCTTCACTGGTTGATGATGAAGTCTCTGTCTTTCCTCAGGTTGTTCAGCGTTTTCAAGAATTATTTGCCCAAACGAAGTATAAGGAGGCTGCAGAACTTGCTGCAGAGTCTCCACAAGGAATACTTCGTACTCCTGATACTGTTGCTAAATTTCAGGTATACTTTTGCATTCATTTGGTGACCAATCATTTATTTCTTGTTCCTGTTAAGCCTTTGCTTCAGATATGGGAGTAAATCCTGAATGGGACTAGGAGGCCACCTGATAAGAGCTTGATTTCGTTATCCCATCAAGTCCTTGATTACTTATGCTGTTAATTTGCTGCAGAGTGTACCTGTGCAAGCTGGGCAAACACCACCATTATTGCAGTACTTTGGGACTCTTTTAACCAGGGGAAAGCTCAATGCTTTTGAATCATTGGAATTGTCACGGCTTGTGGTAAATCAGAACAAAAAGAATCTTCTGGAAAATTGGTTGGCAGAGGACAAACTTGAATGTAGTGAGGAACTTGGTGACCTTGTGAAGGTCTGTAGAAATTTGAATTGGATATGGGCTTACTAATTTAAATTTATTGATGGTTTCAGGAAGGAAAATGCAATCTATGAATTGTGATCCCTTCTTTGTTATTTTTTGTCTAAAATTTCTGATCACTATGGATTAGTGGCCCTGGAGGTATCATGTTCTAATGGTGAACTTAATTTGGAGAAATTTCATGTTTATTCTATTTTTATTTTATAAACGATATGCCCTGCATAAATTTTGACTCTACTTGACTACTGTCATCAGTTTGTTATTTACTACTACCTCACATGCTCTCTCACGTAAATTTATAGCTAACTCTTACAAAATTACAAGTAGGTGTTATTTTATTTATAATTCTACATTTCTTTATATCTATATCAAAGAAAGAATTGGTTTGCATTCTAATGCATACCTAGATACCGGTTTTCATATGCCTGTGGGAGAGACAGGGTCCCATAAGAAACACATTATTTTTAACTTGGACAATTCTGGATTCAGCTAATTGGTTATGGTGCCATTTAGAGGCTTTCGAAGTTAGGTTCAAATCCTAGTTTATTCCCCATCCCTGCCTTTTTGTTTTGGATGTTTAGAGGTCAAAATTCATTAGCTTCCAATGTATGCGAGACCAGGTGTATTTATATATTTATTTTATCTATTTATTTCACTGCTGTTGTTAATTCCCTTTGAGGGAACACTTTCTCCATTCATTGATTATTTTATGTTTATAATTCTTTTCCTTTGTCTTCCTAATCTTGTGAAACTCGCATTATAATGTAGACAGTGGATAATGACCTTGCATTGAAAATATATATTAAAGCCAGAGCCACACCAAAAGTTGTTGCAGCTTTTGCCGAGAGGAAAGAATTTGACAAGATTCTGATATACTCAAAGCAGGTGATAAAATAATCTTTTAGTGAGGTTTAATATTAATTGTAAGTATAGCGGCATTGTCTATTATGGGATAAAGCTTATAATTTTGTCTCAGTCATAAGGTATTTTAAAAATCTGTTTTGTTCTAAACATCTGATGCATTCTTCTCTTTTTATTTGCTGAAGGTTGGATACACACCTGATTACCTGTTCCTTCTTCAAACAATTTTGCGGGCAGACTCCCAGGTAAGCAGTTTCTTTAAGTACAAAGATTTGAAGCTATTATGCAGTATGTTCTGCAAGATTTGTTACTTTTCTGGTGCACTTAATTTCTGTTCTAGTGTAACCTGCATAAGCTAGTACCAGTCAAGAATTGCAGTTAATGCTTCCAAATGGAAATAGGACCTTGTTGCCTTTGATGTTTGCCTTTCCATATTATTTATGATCTTGCTAGTCTACCCTGAAACATCTTTTCTTCCAAGCAACTGTGTTTAATTTTTGTTTTTGTGAAGTATGATTCAAATCTTGCTTGATGACAGGGTGCCGTTAATTTTGCTTTGATGATGTCTCAAATGGAGGGAGGTTGCCCAGTTGACTACAACACAATAACAGATCTCTTTCTTCAGGTTTATTTGGAGTGTACCTTTATTGTTTTAATGGAATCACTATTATATAATTCGTATTTTGTTTAAAAATGGCAATATCATATACAACTTTTTTTTTCTTTTTTTTTGGGTTCCTTTCCGAAAATTACATTCTTCTAGTTTCTCTTCAGAGCTGTCAGTACTTGAGCCAGTTTTGCATTGAGAACCATGCATAAGGAATTTAAGAACAGATAATCTTTTGAACATTCAATAACTGTATTTCCCATTTAATTAAGAATTTGATAAAACTGGAAAACATATAGACTACTTTAAAACTTGGTTATATATTGGTTTTTGATAATTTTCTTGCTTGGGCTTAGATATTTTCTGTCTCCACTAATTTTGAGAACTATTCCTTAAAACCAATTAAGCATTTTTGTTTTTATTATATCTGTGTTCCAGAAACTTTTACCCTTTTTCATAAGTAATATGTTTTTTCTGTTTCTTATCAGAGGAATTTAATTCGTGAGGCAACTGCCTTTTTGTTGGATGTACTGAAGCCTAATCTACCTGAACATGGCCATCTTCAAACAAAGGTTCTTTAATTTTATGTATATATATTTTCTTCCTTGAACTCTATGATGCTATATAGTTTCTTTAATAATTTATTGTATCAATTGTTTCTATTCTGTTTAGGTGCTGGAAATTAATCTTGTGACATTTCCAAATGTTGCTGATGCTATATTGGCCAATGGCATGTTCAGTCATTATGATCGCCCGCGTATTGCACAACTATGTGAAAAGGCAGGCCTTTTCATACGGGCTCTTCAGGTTCTTGTCTTCTTAAATTCTGATGACTTACAGTTATTTGCTTGTCAGAATTTAGTCTTGAAACTTATTGTCTGTCTTGTGCAGCATTACAGTGAGTTGCCTGACATCAAACGTGTCATTGTCAATACACATGCCATTGAGCCCCAGGTTTGGATTTTAAGTGTTGAAGTGACTCAGTCTGTTATAAATTTTATTTTTTCTAACTGAGTGGTACTTTTCAGGCCCTAGTTGAGTTCTTTGGGACCCTTTCTAGAGAATGGGCACTTGAGTGCATGAAAGATCTTTTGCTGGTTAACCTGAGGGGTAATCTGCAAATAATTGTGCAGGTACTCTCTTGGGGCATCACATAATATTGCCGTGGAACCTTTTTTTTTTAATAATAAATAAAATTTTTATGGGCTGACTTGTTATGAGAGAAATCTTACTAATGCATGATATGCAGACTGCTAAAGAATATTCTGAGCAGCTGGGAATTGATGCTTGCATTAAACTCTTTGAGCAGTTCAAGTCCTATGAAGGACTATACTTTTTCTTGGGTTCATACTTGAGCTCTAGGTAAACTAGACTTCAGTTCACTAGCTTTGCATTTCCTTTCCATCTTTTAAATTTGGTTTTTGATTCTGACTTGTACAGTGAGGATCCTGATATTCACTTCAAGTACATTGAAGCAGCTGCAAAAACTGGACAACTTAAGGAGGTAGAGCGTGTAACTCGAGAATCAAACTTTTATGATCCTGAGAAGACGAAGAATTTTTTAATGGAAGCCAAGCTTCCAGATGCACGCCCATTGATCAATGTGTGTGATCGTTTTGGCTTTGTTCCAAATCTCACCCACTATCTCTATACCAACAACATGCTTCGCTACATTGAAGGCTATGTGCAAAAGGTAGTCGTGAGGGTTATATATATATTTTTTTGGGGTGATTCTTGGAATTGGCAATGTTTTAAATCCTTTGAAGAAAAAGCTTAGAATGATAAGAAATTGTGAAACTCAAGCATTATACTTCTTGCTTAAAGGTCAATCCAGGAAATGCTCCTCTAGTTGTCGGACAGTTGTTAGATGATGAATGCCCTGAAGATTTCATTAAAGGTCTTATACTTTCAGTACGTTCACTTCTGCCTGTTGAGCCTTTAGTTGAAGAATGTGAGAAGAGGTGTGTAGTTTTCTATTTGCCCTCTGCATTTCCAGTCTCATTGCCATATTTGCTTTTCTCATTTCACTATATATGCACAGGAATCGTCTCCGATTGCTTACTCAGTTCTTGGAGCATCTCGTGAGTGAGGGAAGCCAGGATGTACATGTGCATAATGCTCTTGGTAAAATAATTATTGACAGCAACAACAATCCAGAGCATTTTCTCACTACCAACCCATATTATGATTCTCGTGTTGTTGGTAAATATTGTGAGAAGCGGGATCCTACTCTTGCTGTTGTTGCTTACCGAAGAGGGCAATGTGATGATGAGCTTGTTAATGTTACAAATAAGAATTCCTTGTTTAAACTCCAAGCCAGGTGTGTATATTGTCTTCCATTGAGATGTTATTGTATTTCATTATGCTAGTCTGGGAAACTCATGTTATTCCCTTGTGTTCTTGGGTCAGATATGTTGTGGAAAGGATGGAAGCTGACCTCTGGGAGAAAGTTCTTAATCCTGAGAATGAGTATAGGAGACAGTTGATTGATCAAGTGGTGTCCACTGCTCTGCCTGAAAGCAAGAGTCCTGATCAAGTTTCAGCTGCAGTTAAAGCTTTTATGACTGCAGATCTTCCCCATGAGTTAATTGAGCTTCTTGAGAAGATTGTGCTACAAAATTCTGCCTTTAGTGGAAACTTTAATCTGCAAAATTTGCTGATCCTTACTGCTATCAAGGCAGATCCATCAAGAGTTATGGATTACATTAACAGGTTGGACAACTTTGATGGACCTGCAGTAGGAGAGTTGGCGGTTGAAGCACAACTATATGAAGAGGCATTTGCCATCTTCAAGAAATTTAATTTGAATGTTCAGGCTGTTAATGTCCTCCTGGATAATCTTCGGACCATTGATCGAGCTGTAGAGTTTGCTTTCCGGGTTGAAGAAGATGCTGTATGGAGTCAGGTGGCTAAGGCACAACTAAGAGAAGGTTTAGTGAGTGATGCAATTGAGTCATTCATACGTGCAGATGATGTTACTCACTTCTTAGAGGTTATAAAGGCTGCTGAAGATGCAAATGTATACCATGACCTGGTAAGGTACCTTCTTATGGTTAGGCAGAAGACGAAAGAGCCCAAGGTGGATGGTGAGCTCATTTATGCATATGCAAAAATTGATCAGCTTGGTGAAATTGAGGAGTTTATATTGATGCCAAATGTTGCTAATCTTCCACATGTTGGAGATCGCTTGTATGATGAGGCCCTGTATGAGGCAGCAAAGATCATATTTGCATTTATTTCTAATTGGGCTAAGTTAGCAGTCACATTGGTGAAGCTTCAACAATTCCAGGGTGCTGTTGATGCGGCCAGGAAAGCAAACAGTTCAAAAACATGGAAGGAAGTTTGTTTTGCTTGTGTTGATGCTGAGGAATTCCGCTTGGCTCAGATTTGTGGTCTCAACATCATCATTCAGGTGACACACTTTTTTAACATATCATTGAATTTATTCTCTTGTTAATTTAATATTCTTCTCCCTGATTCTCAGTTCAAAAGATTTTTAATACAATGATTGGCTCCTCATTTGCAAATCCTTTTAATGAAAGCTAATGCTATATGTTATGAAACGAGTGGAGCCTTGAGTTCCTATTAGAAGCATTATATTATGCTGGTATATTGTTGAATGGCATAAGCTATTGATTGCTTTATCTGACTATACGCTGTTGGTTGTGTGTTTTTACTCTTTCATTGTTATAAAGGTGGATGATTTGGAAGAGGTTAGCGAGTATTATCAGAACAGAGGATGCTTCAATGAACTCATATCACTAATGGAAAGTGGTCTAGGATTGGAACGTGCACATATGGGCATCTTTACTGAGTTGGGAGTTCTGTATGCAAGATATCATCATGAGAAGCTAATGGAGCACATCAAGTTGTTCTCTACTCGTCTTAATATTCCAAAACTTATTCGGGCCTGTGATGAACAGCAGCACTGGAAGGAACTTACATACCTATATATCCAATATGATGAGTTTGATAATGCTGCTACCACCGTGATGAATCACTCTCCAGAAGCATGGGATCATATGCAATTTAAAGATGTTATAGTTAAAGTTGCAAGTGTGGAGCTCTACTATAAGGCTGTTCACTTCTACTTGCAAGAACATCCTGATCTCCTAAATGATGTCCTTAATGTTCTTGCCCTTCGTGTGGACCATACTCGCGTAGTGGATATAATGCGGAAGGTGTGGATATCTCTTATGCTATTTATATTGCTTGTTTTTTACAGTTCCAATCATATTTGTGTTGATAAGTAATTGGCATTAAATGTTGTGTGTACTAATTTTGTTTTTCTGGTTTTAGGCTGGCCATCTTCGATTGGTGAAGCCATACATGGTTGCAGTTCAAAGCAACAATGTGGCTGCTGTTAATGAAGCTTTGAATGAAATTTACGTTGAGGAGGAGGACTATGACAGACTTCATGAATCGATAGATTTGCATGACAACTTTGATCAGATAGGTCTTGCACAGAAGGTGAATCCATCTCCTAATTTTTTGTCTTTTGGCCATTTGCAAAAATTGAGATCTGAATTTTTGGGAGATTTAGAAGTTCAAATTTATTGATAAATTAACAATACATATGACTAGATTGAGAAGCACGAGCTTCTTGAGATGAGGCGTGTTGCAGCTTATATTTATAAAAAAGCAGGAAGATGGAAGCAGTCCATTGCCTTGTCTAAGAAAGACAATCATTATAAGGACTGTATGGAAACTTGCTCTCAATCTGGTGACCGTGAACTTTCAGAGGAGTTGCTGGTTTACTTTATTGAGCAGGTTTGTATTTTCTTATCCTTTTCCTTGAAATATTGGACCCTGGTATTCATATATTAGACCCTCGCCAGGTTAGGCCCTTTTGGTGATGTGCAGTTTGACCAACGCCTCACTTTGAAAATGATTGTAATTATTATTATTTTCTTTCTACACTCATTGTTTTCTCCCTCACGGCTTTTGCCCTTTCTTTTGTGTCAAGTTTTAGAAAACAAATGGTATTTATATTCTTCTTTTGGTATATGTGCAGGGGAAGAAAGAGTGTTTTGCTTCCTGCCTCTTTGTTTGTTATGACGTAATACGGCCAGATGTTGCTCTTGAGCTGGCATGGATGAACAATATGATTGATTTTGCTTTCCCATATCTGTTACAGGTTCCCCCCCCCCCCCTTTCTTCTCTTTCATCTTATTCATTAACTGACAATTTATTCCTCTTTTTAATAACCATATTTTTTTCCTTTTAATTTTGAAGTTTATACGAGAGTACACAAGTAAGGTAGATGAGCTTATCAAGGACAGAATTGAGGCACAGAATGAGGAGAAAGCTAAAGAGAAGGAGGAGAAAGACATAATTGCTCAGCAGGTTCTTCTGTCTGCAAATTTCTTTTTATAAGAAATACTTGGTTTCTATCTTTTATCTTATTATTAAATTGACTAATGTTTTCAATGATCTCCAGAATATGTATGCTCAGTTGCTACCACCTGCTTTGCCTGCACCACCAATGCCAGGAATGGGTGGAGGTTTTGCTCCCCCGCCACCACCTATGGGAGGAATGGGAATGCCGCCAATGCCTCCTTTTGGCATGCCTCCAATGGGCTACTAATGATCTCTCAATTTGAGACAGGAGTGAAATTTTGTCATAAATTTTACTGATGAAGCCAGGCAGTCTGAAATCTCTCATTTATGCATTGAAGGAGAGTTCCATATGGTTATGGTTAATGAATATGACATGGTGGCACCAAGCATCTGCCTCGGTGATACTTCTTTTCAATAGTGGTGGCTTTCTGCCTTGAAAGATTTTGGGTTCTTATTTTTTATTTCCCTTGTTTTGACCCTCTTCCCTTTTGTCAAAGGTTGAACAGGTTTGGTGGTTTGTTCATTCTGTGGCCTTGGCCTGGACCTGATTACGGCATGTATAGTTGATGCCCTTTAATTATTGATTTCCTAGTTGTCAAGTGACGCTAGTGTATTTCATTAGCATTTCACAAATTTTGTAGTTCTTTGCTTTGGTTTATAGACATATTATATTCAAAATGGTTATGCCGCAGATGCCCAGTTAGTTTCTCGTTACTTTCACGGATAAGCTTGCTTTTTATATTTCTTATTGGTTCCTACAAGTGTGTTTTGAATTATCGATTTTATTTTATTAGGAACATCAATTACCACTGTTTGGTATAATACAAAATGAGAACTGAGGTTGAACAGTTGTTGCCAACTATTTAGATGATTCTCATTATTGTAGTTTTGCTAATTGCATTACTAATTAGCGCAACTGTACATGTGATTGCACCTGACTAGAAATGGAAAATGTTTGAAGGTTGTGCAGGATAATGCATATAAAGGTAGTACAACTAGCATTTGTTTTGTTGGTCTTTGAAAAAGGCAGGGGCGTGTGAACGAGAGGAAGAAAGAATGAAGTGATATTTAGACGTTTTTTTTTCTTCTCTAATTAATTTTGCCATACCTGTGCAATTTTGAGACACTCCTTTATAAGTAGATTAAACTACTAAAATGTGTGTGCGTGTGTGTATATATATATATATAGACATGTCAAATATGAATATTGCTGATATAATTATATATCAATTTATATTTAGTTTGATTTATTTATCTGTCAGATTTATTTAAAAATATTTTCTTGTGAAATCAAGTTTGCCCCACCACCATTGCCCATCCTTTGTGTGGCATAGAAAGTCAGTGCACGGGTTCTGCGCGCTTTCCCTTCACTGTGATCGTCTTTTATTTGCCCCTGGTAATTCTCCCACCTTGGGAAGTGTGTTCTGTATGTTATTTTTCATGACATGAAAAATGAAAATCTGGAGGTTTTTCATATTTGTTTAATTAGTTTCAAAGAGTGAAGAAATGCAGAGGTTCCTTCTCTTCATATTCAATTGTGCTAATAGCACGAGAATCATAATGAAACATTGCATTAAAATAGTACGAATCGAAGATTTGTTGAGGAGTAATTATACCATTATGCAAAATCAACCCTTTATTTTTTTATTAAAAGTGTTAATATCTAGATAACATTACAAGAATTGGAAATATTTGCATCTTGATTTTCTCACCGGCAAAGATAAAGCTGAATCCTTGTTTTACATACATGGGAAACAGCACGTCCAAATCATATTTTGCCCCGTGAGAATTGCATATGTTGCAAAACATCTTAAAACCTTGTAATTCAATAATATGAATTATTAGTGTATAGGATCAATTTCATCTTTTAAGATGGGTTTGATGTGTTTGAATTGGATTCTTTCAATTTTTTAAAGTTCATTTCGTTTGCAATCATTGTAGTAGACAAACGAGTATGTTATCTATTAGAATGGGACATCGAATTATTGCATGACGACAATAGTGATACAAGCGCAGATTGAAGTAGTCAACATTATAGGTCACTTTCAACCACTACTTTAAATGGCATTGTCATCTCAAGTTGTATTATTATGCATGGTCCCCTTCATATTAGGTCTTTTGGACTCTCTTAAGTCTGTTCTGTGACGGTTAAGTCAGGGAGAATTTGAGATATATAGATAGGAGGAAGCCGTAAAGAATATTAGAGAGAAATATTTGGAAAGAGAAAAGTAGAAAAGAAATTTTTAAGTACATGTGGTTTATAAAAAGTTAGGACATGCACATATGTCCAATGTAAATTTTATTTAAAAGTGCATGACTATTTGATTTCTATGTTTTTTATAATTTAAATGTATGTAACAATTTTTTTTCCAAAAATAGGAACAAGTAATATTAGTTACTCGATGAAGTAATCCTTATTTGCAAATGGCTACCATGTATTCTGATATTCGGTTCCTGTACTATAACAAACTTGGGATAAACCCTTCCTCCTCCTTCCACAAATTCCCGTTCGTGAGTCTTAGAATTCAAACCCATGGTTTCAACTCAGATAACCATGATTTGATTTTGTTTTTGAGCCCTAACTATTCTGTTTGCAATGTTGAACCTAGTCGCCCTTCTCTACTAAATTTTCATTCCCAAATTCAAAGCTAGACAACCACAGTTTTGACTTAGATAAGTATGATTTCGGTTTTGTTCGCAAATTTGATTTCAAACCCTAAATATTCTATTTGCAACTTCAAACCTAAACACCCTTCTTCTCTAAATTTTCATTGACTATTTAACAAAAAGAGTAGATGAAACCAAAGTTTATTATGTGGATGCCAAAATACATAGTAATTGTTCGCAAATAGATCAAAGTACAGAGGATATCTGTACATTTTTCCCCAAAAAAAAAGACGAGATTCTAATCCAGCGAGGCTGAAATAACCTAAACTTTAGTCCCAAACATTAAATAAACGCTTCTCAATATCATAGTTATTATTACTCACCATTTGATTTATCATTTTGTTTGTTGTTAGTATAGCTGTGTTATTTAAACAGAGATACAGAGGGTTATACTATTATTTTTGTTTAACTGCTCTTTTGTTACCAGCTATAGTGCTGCACTAGTTTTATTTCATGGACTGTTTTGAAAACTTCTACTTCCATCAAATAAGAAGCCAGAAAGCAAAATGGTGAAAACTAACAGAATACATGGCCAAATCAGACAATAGAGAGTGAAAGGACATCAACACAAGTATAAACGAGTTTGGTTCTCTACTTGTTACTGTGAGAGAGAGAGGGGAAAAGGAGGTGAGGCCGACATGTAGGCCCCACTTGAATGGGCCGACACTCTTCTTCCTCACTTTGCTTTTGTATGGGGCAGTAACAAAAGAGGATTTGAATATACATTATACACACGCGCGCACACAACAATTTGGATTTGATCTATATACGTGACCCGAGGTTCACATATCAAATTGTATAAATTAAATTTTAGTCATTGCGTATTTATACATATAATATGTAACACAAGAATTACTGATGAGAGCAAAGCAAATACCCGACCTTTTCCTCCTCCCATGAAAGCAACTAGAGGATAAGGTTCTATGAACCTCATACTGCGATCTTCCACACGTGAGGGTATAATTTAGTGTAAGAAGGCAAGTGAATGAAAGTGGGGACAAGTCATTAATATCTGAAATAGAAAGCAGACCAAACAGTGCCTGACGGACTCTTACCCTTTAATTATTTTCCAAATCTTCTGCTTTGAACTTCACTTATCTCTTTGTCTCTCTCTACATCCAATGTACGAGCAATTACAATTCACGTACGCTTGGCCCCCATTAATAGTGTTCAGAGAAACAAAGAATGATTTGGTTGTCAAGGTTTAGATAAGGATAAGAATAATTTGGTTCAAAAGTTCGTTGACTTCCATATTTTGCCCATAACATTGCGTGACGCTGAAATCCAATGATTGTAGAGGGAGAACCAAAGTGAGATTTCCTTGTCAAGAAGAGATTGATTTGATTTGATGATCAGATAGGTGTTATATTCAAGAAGCTAACAATGATCTTGCTTAGATTCCAAATGATTTTGAATGTTGACTTGTAACTGTTAATGGCTCATGAAACTCCCTCAACATATTTGTTGGATATCATCAAGAAAGTTCTCTGTCAATTTCCTCAGAGTTGATGGATGTTCACAAAGACAAGTAAATGATGATTTTACCGTACCTAGTTTATCTCATAACCATTATCTAGATGCCCATATCTTTGGAGTAATAAGATATGTTGATATTTTAAATAAACATTATTTTAAACACACAAAACGTTTAGTATAATATTAACAAGCAACTAAAGCTCAGTAAGTATTATGGAATTGAAGAGAAAAAGGGTTAATCTTTTGGTACCTAAAATATGTCGATATCTGCTTAATTAGTATTATTATCATCTGTTAGATGAATTTAGACGTTCTCATGTGGTCAATATATATCACTATCATAAACTGGGATGGTACTAGTACATGGTGGATGTCATAAAAGTTCTGAAAAAAGACAGATTAGCAACTAGAAAAAACTTTGCATATTTTGGGTATTTATTGTTAGGTAGGTTGTTAACATCATATCTAATGCAGAGCAGCCACAAGTTGTGTGGAGAAGGTTGATTTCCAAATATAACTAACAACTCAGTGCGTGGGTTAATTGCTTTTCATGTACTAGTGATTGTTAGAATTTTCTTTTGAGATAAAAAATCTATGAAGCTGTTCATTATTGAAAAGAGTAGAATAGGTTGAGAGGTTTTGGCTTCGCATTAGCACGTTCTTCTGTCCTATCCTCTCCCCTTTGATATATATGAAAAACCATCTCTTCTGCCTGCATCCTCTTTCTTATTTCTTGCACAGCTAATTTTGGTCTTTTCTTCTAATTAACAAGAGATCTCAAACATGTGGGGGTATAGTACTCACTAGCTGACTCTTTTTTTTTTTTTTTGGGTTGAGTATAACATAATTTAACTTCTACAAGATCAATGATTCTTGTTATACTTGGGTGAAGTTTGAATCTTAGACACGCTAAATTTCTGGGGTTAGCTGTAAATCTTTTTTAATCTCTTAATCTCCATATGGATAGTTTGTCTTTGACAAACTGGAGTGGTAAATTAACTTTGGTGTATATAAGTTAACTAAACACCACTAGATCAATTGTAAAAAAAAAAAAAAAATCTTGTTTTGCTTCAACAAGGAATTTTTGAAATAAATTTGGGATCAAATGGTGTCTAGGATTACAAAATTTCCCCTTTAACAATGCCTAGGATTAATTTCAAATTAAATTTAAAAAAGGATAATTCTAATCCTTATTTTTTTTATTGGATTTATGGCAAAATTCAGTCTTTTCTTTTTTCATACAAAAAGTTCATATCTTGAAACAAATTTGGAGGCGTTAACTACATGACCAGCTAGCTGTGTTTCAAGTCATTAGAGGGAATCAGAGGCTATGACCTTGATGGTCCCGAAGGTCAATACTTGGAGCATGTTAAGTGTTATTAAGGACACCAAAATTTGGCAATTCGCTAAAGGTAACTTCCTCTTCCTCGTTAAGCAACTAAACAAAATAGAATAAAAGAAACGTCTGTGAATTCGGATTATTCACCCACAATTATGATCTAGACCACTGCGACAAAGTTTGATTAATCCAGTTCAACAGGAAGCCAGGTTCCTGCTAATGAGTTTTACGCAAAAGTTCTTGTTTTCTTCCTTTCCGTAGGGCGCACTCAATGAAAGAGCAGCTAAGAAACACAGCTATTGATGTGACGCAATATGAATTTCATAATATAACAAAACTAGTGTTGCACGGACAGCCAAAATTCAATGGGCCCACTGTAAAAAGAAAAGCAACAAATAAAGAACAAAAGGAAATAATTTTGTCAGTTATAGTTTAAAAATAGAAAAATAAAATTTTACTTATATATATGTATTTCATGCGTAATATTTAATATAATTTAAAGTATCTTATCCTGTTTGATATAAAATATTGGACATATATTCAATAATTCAATACGGTACTATTCTGTTTTAAAAATATCAATGTTCTATAAAAATGTACAGGGATTGTAGGAAGGAAACCCATGAAGACCATTGACTTGCAATGAGGATGCTTTCTTGTTTCAATTCAGCTTGATAATGCCAAGGGTGCCTAACTAAATTCAGGTTGATCAGACTTGGTTCTTGTTTTAAAAGGGATGCCAAATCAAACTCTATTGTAGAACTCAGATATGGCAAAGGGGGATGAAAGATGAGAAGCGCATCTCTTCGGTGGAAAGCAGGGATATTTTCTATCAGTAGTAAAAAGGTTAAGAAAATCAAATTTATATGCTAATATTTTCTTAGATATTGTTTGTAATTTTTGATTCATTGATGGGGTTACACAACAAGAGGTTGTCTTCAACAATATCTCACTTTCACAATTTGAATCAAAGATCTAAAAACTAACATAATGTCACAGCTTGGCTTCATTTTTCGCATTTCATTATCATCATAATGCTGAGAAAAATATTAGAATTAAAACATCCAGTAGAAAATTAAGAATAATCTTATTAAACTAAAAAACCTATTATTTATAATTTAAAATGATTTACTTTTAATTTATGGCCTCATAGTCCTTGTAATTGTTAGAATTTTTTTTCTTTCCTACTTTCATTTTCATTTAAAATGGAAAATATTTTACCTTTTGAGGACCCTTTCCACTCATAGTGAAAATAACCTAAGAGCTTATAAGTTAGGCAAAAACTAAAACACATAATGAGAATACCAATTAACGAGTAGAATTTTCTTCTTATGATTTTCAAAATTTGCACAAGGAGTTGTAATCTCTCTCCGTTTTCATGCTTAATGCTTTGTTGTGCGTTGGACACCTCTTGTTCAATCTTACGTTTGGCGAAACTTGTTATGGGATTATTTGATTAAGATTCAAAGTTAGATCTTTTAATTTTATTAAAAAAAAATACTGTCAAATCCTTGCAAATTCCCTCGAACTGCACAATGAGCCGGGGAATGGTCGCTGGATCTGTATTCATGGAAGTAAAGAGTTAGAAAAGGAATAAGATAAACATCGGTGCATCAAGAATCTGGACATTTTAACACTTGCATTCATGAGGAGGGTACTAGCGATAAAGTTAATATTTTTGAAAGATGAAGCTTAATTTAAAAAAAAAGGATATTATTGGTTTATGGAAATACTTTTAGACAGAAAATAAGAGAGTTTTTTTTTTAAAACTTGGGGGGATTGGGTAGAAGGTGTTTGGTTGCTTTATGAAATCACCCAGGGAGTTAAAGAGCATTGAATGCATTTTGCAACTTCTATGGGCACACACCACTTGCCTTTCGACTACTTCTTCTACTGCTCATCTTCTACATTCTCTTCTTTCTCCCTCTATATAGTCTCTGTCTCTTCTATTTCTTTATAGCTAATCCCCTCTCTCTCCTTCTTCTTCCTCCACTTCCTCTTTTTCTGTCAGCCATGAACCCATCTGAGCAATTTGTGGAACATGGGATATCTCAGCAGGTACTCTTTCTCTTTTCTTTCACTCTGGACTAAGAAACTATCAACCCTCAAAATCATTCATTATGAACAAATTTCTACGTAGTCATTATGCTGTGAAAGTGTGAATGCCTTCTTGTTTCCCGAGGTTTTCTGAAGCGTGTAATGTCGTTCATTTCTGGGAGGTCGTGGTCTGATTATTAGAGCTAAATGGGGTTATCCGTTGGGTCGATGACTACTCAGATATCACGTGTAGTTGCAATGTATATCCGAAAGACATTGCTGGGTTCTGATAGGGATTATATACAATGGGTTCCTTTAGAATGGCCTACATGTAATTAAATCACTTATGTTTGCATATTAGAATTTTATTATCTGTACACCATAGATGGATCATACTATTATTGGTTTCTCACTTTATTACTATTACTATACGGTAATGCTGGTCAATGTTGGAGTCATCAAGCCCTCATTACTGACGGAGTATAAATCCTCTTTTCCCTGAGAGATGAATTACTTTCAAATTTGTTCTTTCAATTGTAGAGGATGTTGGGCAGGGGGCGTTCTAATTAGATGAAAATCTGAATTTTAGCATTTCCGTTTTTTTTATTTAAAAAAGACTATGGATTAAAATGCTGCACTGACATACAGTCTTGGCACTTGAAAGTAGAAGCAGATGGAATGCTAACTGCTGAATGATGGATTAGTGTAGAAATTTTTTGTTATATTGTTATCCTCAAATATATGTGCTTATATTTGTTTTTCCTGCATCAGAATTTAAAGAAGACATCTTGCGCTACTGTGCTCACTCTGGCTTATCAAAGTCTTGGAGTGGTTTACGGTGACCTCAGCACTTCCCCACTTTATGTTTACAAGACCACCTTCTCAGGGAAATTGAGCCTCAAAGAAGATGATGAGGAAATTTTTGGGGTGCTTTCATTTATTTTCTGGACTTTCACTGTTATTGCTCTCTTTAAATATGTATTCATCGTGATGTCTGCTGATGACAATGGGGAAGGTAGAACCTTGTAACATTATTGTTGTTCCTCAGTCGAACTCTTTATGCTTCTGTTTGATTCTTCTTTTCGATCCTCTGAAGTCAAGCCAATTGTAATTGTTTGGGAAGATGCAACATTTTATAATCTCATTCTTCCCTAGGCAATAATCACTCAGCTGACTTCTGGATATATGTGAGGCATGCATGTCATGTATAATCAAAGAATGACAAAAGCATCGTCTCCTTCTTTTTCTCTTTTTTTCTTTTTTATCCCTACATTGCAATAATGAGTAGTATTTCTCCTATTTTTCCAGCAGTTTCTTGAAATATAATTATGTATAATATGCTATTTAAGTATGAGAATAAGAGGGTCAGGGCTACTTTACACAGAACTTCCATTCTTTGTTCTGACAGAAGAAGTTTTTTGTCTGTTAACTCTATGGTTGAACAGTTAGCAAGAATTGTCATTTATTTCCCTAAGGATTATTAGTTCTGAAAGTATCACATCTAAACAAAATCAACCTTGCTGGCATCAAATGTTTATGAATTGTGCAGGAGGTACCTTTGCCTTATACTCACTTCTTTGCCGACATGCAAGACTAAGCATATTACCTAATCAACAGCCCACCGATGAGAAGTTGTCTGCTTATGCCACAGAAGACTCTGCGGACACCTGGCAGTCTGCCCTTCTGAAGTTGTTCTTTGAAAAGCATCCGAGGTTCCAGAAAGGACTGCTGATATTCGTTCTGCTAGGAACCTGTATGGCAATTGGAGATGGTGTAATTACTCCTGCAATATCAGGTAGTTGATCCGGAGCAGCCTCTGAGCTTCTATAATGATGTTTACTTCATGACTCCTGTAAGCTATCACCTTAACTTTCAGCTATCCTAGCATTACTTGTTCAAGTAAAAAGGAACTTTAGATAATCTGATAACACATAAAGTATGCAATCCCTCATTAACCTTGCCACTGGTAGCTGGTTATTAATTTCTAGATATATTGCAGATTTGTTTAGTGATTCCTTTCATAAGAAAATTAATATATTGCGCATATGAAGCTAATCTAGTGCATAACTCTAGTGGAGTGAAATATTTATAGATGGTCAAAAGGGGAACTTGCTAGACATTATGGATAACTGATACGTATAGTCCTACTGACTTCAACATGGTTGGTTTTTAGACAAATATTTTTACTATGGCGGTTACTGTGGCATTTGGGTGTACGACAGAGTTGTAATTGGGCATTTTTAAGAAATTGAAGGAGCAAGGGGTGAAGGAATCACTCATCAAATGTTACTCTGATGCATTTTACTGGTGACCAAGCATGTAAAAATGCTGGCTTTTCCTTGAATTGTCATTAAAACCTATTTTATTTTCTTATTCAAGTGATGCCTGTAATGTTGCCATGTTCTTGGATCTATCTTCTTTACTTCTCTTTATTTTGTTTACATATTATGAGATTGTGTACGAGCTCTGGTTTCCAGTGTTTACACTGACTCTTAAATGTGTTTCTCCTTTGGGTCTTTAACATCCTTTATTTCTCCTTTCAGTTCTTTCGGCAGTTTCAGGAGTTAAAGTCAAAATCAGTCAACTCCATGAAAGTAAGACTAAGTCCAGCATGCTCTTTTATTACTATATGCCAGTATATGGCCTCTCACTATCTAGTAAATACTGCATGATTGTTCTTGCAGATTACGTAGTTATGATCTCATGTGTCATTTTAGTGGGCCTTTTCTCCATTCAGCATCATGGAACACATAGAGTTGCTTTCTTGTTTGCCCCAGTTGTGGCAGCATGGCTTGTGTGTATCAGTGGCATTGGTATATACAACATACTTCACTGGAACCCACAAATATATCATGCACTCTCTCCTGTCTACATGTTGAGGTTCCTCAGGACCACGGGCATCGAAGGATGGCTCTCACTGGGGGGAGTGGTTCTTTCAATCACAGGTACTGTAAACACTCCTGACACAGTTGTGTTAGTTCTAATATCAGCTAAATAAGAGCTCTAGAAGCTATTTAGAAATTTTCCTCTGTAATACAAAACTTGACACAGTTATGTCAGTTCTAATATCAGCTAAATAAGAGCTCTGGAAGTTATTTTGATATTATCTTCTGTGATATTGTCTCAGGCGTGGAGACAATGTTTGCTGACATGGGTCATTTTTCTGCGCCCTCAATAAAGGTAAACTGAGAGTGTAGTTAACTAACATGATGCTGGTGCCTTTAGTGTACCTTACTGGAAAGGAATTCTGCTTTAACAGTTGCACTTTAATCTCAGATAGCTTTCACATGTCTAGTATATCCCTGCCTGATCCTGGCATATATGGGTGAGGCTGCATTCCTCTCCAAGCACCATGATGATATTCAGAGAAGTTTTTACAAAGCCATCCCAGGCAAGAAATTATTTTAAGCAACCCAAAAATGTCAACGTTATTGTTGGCCCTTCTCATGTAATTGTGCCTCTTTTTTCTTTTTCTTTTTTTCTGGGTTGGCAGAAGCTGTGTTTTGGCCAGTGTTCATAGTGGCCACTTTTGCAGCTGTTGTAGGAAGTCAAGCAGTAATTTCTGCTACTTTTTCCATCATAAGCCAGTGCTGTGCATTGAATTGTTTTCCTCGGGTGAAGATTATTCATACTTCAAGCAGAATTTATGGGCAGATATATATCCCTGAAATCAATTGGATATTGATGTGCCTTTGTCTGGCTGTCACTATCGGCCTGAGGGATACAAACATGATTGGTCATGCATATGGTATAATTCTTTTCCATTATGGTGATAATATTTTAAATTATTGATGAGTGAATTAAACTATTTTGCTTTATCTGTAGGACTGGCGGTCACCACTGTTATGTTTGTGACAACTTGCTTGATGATTCTAGTAATTTTGATTGTATGGAAGCAAGGAATTGTAAAAGCCATCACATGTTTGCTCTTGTTTGGATCAATTGAACTACTGTACATCTCTGCCTCCATCTGCAAGATCCCTGAAGGAGGGTGGATTCCACTTGTGCTATCTTTTATCTTCATGGGTATAATGTATACTTGGAACTACGGAACAATGAAGAAACACCAATTTGATGTGGAGAACAAGGTTTCAATGAGCAGGATACTATCATTAGGACCTTGCCTAGGTATAGTCCGTGTCCCTGGAGTAGGAATCATTTACACTAATCTGGCTTCTGGCGTCCCTGCCATTTTTGGCCATTTTGTCACAAACTTGCCAGCATTCCATCAGGTGCTAGTTTTTGTCTGTGTCAAATCTGTTCAAATCCCTTATGTTAGTGAGAATGAACGCATGCTTATCAGTCGGGTTGGCCCGAAGGAATATAGCATGTTTCGTTGCATTGTCAGGTATGGTTACAAGGATCTACAGCAAGAGAACTATAATTTTGAGAATAAGTTGCTGTCTGGGATAGTCCAATTCGTAGAAACTGAGGAGAGTGTGCCAGAACCAACACATGAGTTCTCTACATATGTTGGAAACTCATATTGTGAAGAGGACATGATTTCATCTTCAAGTCTTTTGCGGGTGGTGAAGAATAATAATGATGGCCATCTTGAAGAGTCTTTCTGTAAAGAAGAGTCTCTGCAGATTCTGAAAGCCAAGGAGTCTGGTGTTGCCTATATACTTGGGCATTCCCATGCACGGGCAAAGAAATCATCATCCATCTTGAAGAAACTCGCGATAGATGTTGTTTTTGCTTTTCTGAGCAAGAATTGCAGAGAGCCTGATGTTGTTCTGAATGTGCCTCACACTTCTTTGCTAGAGGTTGGTATGATTTATTATGTCTAACCTTTTGTACAGAGACTTGCCCACAAAAGAGAAGAGTCAGCATTTCTGAATGTTGGTTTATAAGTGACTAGGACTTCTACAAGCTAATGACTAAGAGCGATTAGATGTCAAATTTTCGTCATTGATCTATGATGGTGTAATAAAAAAATTGTTTCATGCAAGAAAACAGAATACACTGACAAATTTTTAACGCAAAACTGTGCATGTTCTAACTTCCCATCTTGACGATCTCTTTGCCTTTTTCTTTTCCTGTACTTTTTCCCTGGAAGGAGGAATCGTGCCGGTGCTTTTGCCAGTGGATCACAATGCTTGCAGGGTACCAACTTGGGTACATATTGCTAAAATCATTATGGAAACTACTAATAATTTTTTATATTGAGCAAAATGGTGTTTTTTAATAAAAATATGACCGTAATTTTTTTTTTTTATAATTTGGCATCACATGATTTGATCTTTTTTAAAAGAAAAATTATTAGAGAATTTGATGATAAATTCATGACAAATTATACTAAATCTTACATTTGATAAATTATGTTGTTACTTTCTGAAGGTATTTACTCTTCCGTGGTGCATTCTTTTTAGGGATGATTATGGTTGGGATATTATAATCCCAATTCATTTAAAAAAAAAATTATGCTCATACCTTAGCATGCAACAAATTAAAGTTTCATCTTTTTTAATTTAATTTTTAAATCTTTGGAGTTTGACCCATTTACTTAAAAAAATTTAACATAAAAAAGAATATTTCTTAAGTTGAGACTTCATTATATAAAATTTATTTATATAAAATCATGACAAAAAATAAACGTCACAAAAAACCATTAATATAATTCAAATCATATAACATGTTTTTTGGTTTTTTTTTTATATATTAAGTTAATACACACACGTGCACACAATTTGGGATAGGTGAATATTATGTTACTAAAACTCACGTCTGATGTCACGACCCAAATCAAGAAGGGGTGATCGGCACGGAAAGCAAGAAGTACTCGAATCCGTGAATCTGCCTAGAAATATCTCAACTAAGGAGACCTCTTTTCAACGTGACACAACTTACTTCATTATTTAACCCATCATACTGCATTCTTTTCATAACCTAGATATTCATGGTTGTTACAAAAATTTCGACAGAGTTTCCCCTAAAATTTGAACATTCCCAAATTTACAACAGCTATGGATTTAGCAAAAATAATAAGGGGAAGTTCCATGCTTCTCACCATCAATCAATATAATATAGAACCTAAGATTCATCAAGGGAGGGGAAATCCTATTCATGTTAAACAAAAATAAATCTAATATATTACAATCAACCAAAAACAATTCATTATAACAAAATTCCACGCCTTCAGGGTTCGAAGACGGGCTCACCAATTCAATGCTCCCACCTACTGGGATGAAGGAGGCAGATCCAGTCTAATAGCACTATCTAAAAGGTTGAATTTAAAAGAGTGAGTTGAACCCAGTGAGTAGATAAATGATTACAATAATTAAAAAGAATAACCAAGTTAACTAGGAAATGCCAAATACTGCAGCTCGTACAAGGGACCTTCTCCATAGTTAAATCTCATCATAAAAGTCATTTAAATTTCTCTATCTCTCTTTTTCTTCCCTCTTTCTTTCTCTCTTTTTTTTTTTTTCTCTATTATTGGTGGCGGCTACACCTCGTTGGCAACTCCTTACCCCTCACGGGTGGCTACGCCTAACGGGCAGCTCCTTTCCACCCTATTACGCGTTATAATTAACCCTCTAGGGAGGCTTAACCTCGTTGGCAGTTCCTTACCCTTTTTCATGGGTGGCTACACCTAATGAGTAACTCCTTCTCTGCCCAGATCTTATAATACGCACTAGATAGTATATCGAGCCAGTAATCCATACCCAGTACTAACACGACATAAGCAATACTCATTTGTCATCACAATTGGAACCAGAATTTATTAATGCATGGAAAACATAAGACCTATAGAAAAGTAAAGAAGCACTAAGTCAATAAACCAATAGAATATTACAAACAATAAGAAATGAAACCTAATTGGATAATTAAATAGTTACCAAGATAGCTAGATGCGTAAATAACTAAATGCTTAATGTTTAATCCCGATAAGCTAGGATGATGCCAAAAAGAAAACAATATATATACATATAAAAACAAGAATAAATAAATAAATAAAAGAGCCACACCTGATTATATACATATATATATATGCACATAACTAGTATATATATATGTCTTAAAAGGATATGGAATTCAAGCCACATCCCAAATTACATTGATTGTGGTTCAATAAGCATGCTTAATCATCCCCCTGACGTATCCTACTTCCAAATTCATCGATCGAAAACAATTAAATTCTCACATGAGATTTTTCTCCCTATAACAGGAATGCATGACAAAAATCAAGCAAGAACATAACACTCATATTACAAATTCCCAAATTCCACCTCCTTTTCACCTCATCGAGGCTCGATGAATTTTGAACCCTTAATTACATATGTGTACATATATGTATAACAATGGAACAGATACACAATTCTATTGTAATCATCGTCTACTCACAGTGATATCAAGAGTTGACGATACTTGCTTCTCCTCAAAAGTTCCATTCCCTTGCAGTAAATGTTCCCAGAGTTTCCTACTAGCACCAAACTTACTAAATTATTACGTAGATCCAAAACAACAATTCCTAACATCTATCAACTTCAATGATAGTTTTCTAATCATTTTCTTCCATTCTATAATTCACCCATTATTCACAAAATTACCTCTTAGCTTAACCCCTCTCATAACATTTCAAATTCATAATCTGAGTTTCAAAATCATTCCTAAGGATTAGGAATTGAAAGTTTGTGCGTGATTATCATAGTTAGAATGCCTCATTCCAAGATCCCTAATCTCCCCCCTTTTACGTTCGGCCAGCCAAGTAGGGGCAAGACTTTAACACTTCTGTGTTACCTTTTTTCTTGGAACAAGCCGAAAATGGAAGGGAAGAGCAAAAATTGATGGATTTGGTATTCAAACCCAAGGAAAAACTGAAATGGAATGCTCATCGTAGCTGTTGCACTCTCCATGCTTGCTCACGAATGGAGCGCTCAAACCAGCGACGAGAGAGAGAGCTCGAGAAGATCTGTGTAGCACCGGGGAAAACTTCGCAGGTGAGGGAAAAAGAGCAGCAGCTCTACCGGAGAAGACACACACGAGCTAGTAAGGGAGAGAATGACGCGACAGAGATGAGGGAAATAGCTACGGAAAGAAGGCAGAGAGGAAGATATCCAATAGGAAAAAGAAGATAAAATAAGAAAAAGAAATGAACAAGGAAAAACTGAAAAGGAAGGAAATGAATAAAATAATAAATAGCGACGGAGATGAGGGAAACAGCTATGAAAAGAAGGCAGAGAGAAAGATATCCAACGGAAAAAAAAAGATAAAATAAGAAAAAGAAATGAACAAAGAAAAACTGAAAAGGAAGGAAATGAATAAAATAATAAATAACCCCCCTATTTTTTTTTTTTTTTGTTCAGGTTCTTACATCTGAGCACTTAAAAATATCCAATAAAGGTTCCTAAATCTATTTTCATTTTGATAACAAACTTAAAACATGTAATGGCATGTTTAGTTACACTTGAGGAAAGATAATTTTTCTATTAATTATGTTTAATATTTATTATGCCTTTTTAATAATTATTCAATAAAATTTATTTTTTATTACTTTTTTTAAATAAAAACATTAGAAATATTTTTTATTTTCTCATTCCATCTTCTATTTCATTTCTTTTCATTTTGTGAACCAAATTTGATCGGATACCCATGAACACTAGTATTTTTCCCACGCCAAACTCCTTTGGTGATGTAACATCTCGAGCTAATGTTGGCTCATTGTAAACTTAGGCAGCGTCATAAATTTTAAAATACTTTATATAATTATATAAAAAAAGAGCATAAAATATATGAAAATTTAATACTTTCTATATTATTTTGGATACACATGGCACATTATTTTAAAATTTTTTATATTTCTTATGCTTACATATTTTAAAAAATAAATTTTGTATACCTTGTTGCTTTTTTTCCCCCTATTTTCTATTGGGAGAAATTGTTTTGAGGCCAATATTACTATTCTGTAATGATTAAATACCTGGTCATCCTTTTGTCTTACGTGCAATTGTTGGGTGCTCGTTAGATACAGTCGCGCCGCAGTACGTTGATAATTCAAGCATTTGCGGCACACATGCAGAGCATCTCACGACTTCTTCTTCGTAGCTCCTGAGTCGTCATAAACTCATGACGAATAGCCCAAAAGTAATGACAATCATAAATGACTATGTTATTTTGATACCAATTGCCTCCCTGACATATAATTACTTAGTCACAAACTCATATTTATTGTAAATTTAATAAGTAATATCAGGTTCTTTTGAATTGCTCTAAAGACAGTGAGAGTGAGACCCAATCTTTTCTAACAACTGAGGAAAAAAACTCTTGCATGGATTGAAAATTTTCCTTCTTTGTCGCATCTCGCCTTCAGACAGTGTGGTTCATTGCCATATATACGTTGTGGGGAACGAGTCTCCGTCCTTCTTTCACGCCAATCTCCCTCCTTTGTTCACTCCCCCCTCATGTCTACGGCCATTTCTCTCCCTTCCCCCATTCTTCATCAATTACCATCGTCATCTTCTTCCTTCTCTGCAATATTCATCTTCTTCATCACATAGCCCACCATGATCGGCGCTCTAGACGCGAACAAACCCACCAACAACAACGTGGGTTCTCCTCCCACCAACGGCTCTGTTTCCATCCAAGACGCTGCCCCTCCTCCCGTTCCAATCTCCTCCGATTCCACTCTCGGTAGCTTCCTCGCTCGCCGCCTTGTCCAAATCGGCGTTAACGATGTGTTCACCGTGCCTGGCGACTTCAATCTCACGCTTCTCGATCACCTAATCGCTGAACCAGGGCTCACGAACGTTGGGTGCTGCAACGAGCTCAATGCTGGGTATGCCGCCGATGGGTATGCTAGGTCTCGTTGGGTTGGGGCTTGTGTTGTGACCTTCACTGTGGGTGGGCTTAGCGTATTGAACGCCATTGCTGGGGCTTATAGCGAGAACCTTCCAGTCATATGCATTGTCGGGGGTCCGAATACCAATGATTATGGGGTTAATAGAATTCTCCATCACACTATTGGGTTGTCTGATTTTAGCCAAGAACTCAGATGCTTCCAAACCGTGACGTGCTTTCAGGTAAATTAATAGTTTATCTTTGCAATGTTCTTGCTATTTCATTGATTGTGTGCGTGGCTGAGACGAACACTGTGACATGTCGCGTAACAAAAAAGTATTGGGCCATGATTTGAAGACATGCTTGCTGATGATAGCATATTAATGATCACCAAATCACAGAAACTTCATGGGATATGTTTGAACTTTGAACGTCACGGAAAATAATATGATTGTGAACAAATATCTTTAATTGATTAATACAATTTTGAAGAGAGAATGTTTTTGTAGACAATGATGTATTTTCTTGTAATATATCAGCGATTGATCTATTGTGATCTTCTAGGTGAATATATATATATATATATATATATTTCTAAAACTGATTGGTAACTATATTTCTACTTGAAATGAAGATAATATTTTCAGACAAGTGAATTTCCATAAAATTAAACATGTCAAACTTGCATTAAAACCATGTGATATATTTCTATTTGCTCTTCCTCTGATATTGCTTTTTCCAAATTGGAGCAACATGATTTGCCTGTTCCTTTCCACCTTACTTTTATTTCTTTAAATAAACAACTTAATTTTAAGGTTTTTAGGATGTGGTGTATTGAATTCTTGATTGTCAAAAGCCTTCTGGGTTAATTCTTACAAGATGGTTCTAAAATCTGTTTGCAGGCTGTAGTAAACAATTTGGAAGATGCTCATGAACTGATTGATAGAGCAATTTCTACCGCTTTAAGAGAAAGCAAGCCTGTCTACATTAGCATTAGCTGTAACTTGCCTGCAATCCCTCATCCTACTTTTAGCAGAGACCCTATTCCATTTGCTCTGTCTCCCAGGTAGGTTCTTTGCTCAGTTGCTTTTTCTCTTCAGGAACTTATTCTTTGGAAAGGGGGGAAAGAAATAAAAAATTACAAAAGGCGCTCAGTTTCATTCATATGCCAATACAGATTAAGCAACAAGTTGGGGCTTGATGCAGCTGTGGATGCAGCAGCAGCTTTCTTGAACAAAATGGTGAAGCCAGTCATCGTGGGAGGGCCAAAGCTCCGAGTGGCACATGCTGGTGAGGCCTTTGTCCAATTGGCGGATGCTTGTGGCTATCCGGTTGCTGTGATGCCATCAGCGAAAGGACTAGTTCCAGAGACCCATCCTCACTTCATAGGGACTTACTGGGGAGCTGTGAGCACTTCCTTTTGTGCTGAGATTGTTGAATCGGCCGATGCATACTTGTTTGTTGGACCAATCTTCAATGACTACAGCTCTGTAGGTTACTCTCTACTTCTTAAGAAGGAGAAGGCAGTCATTGTGCAACCTGACCGTGTGGTAGTGGCTAATGGCCCTGCTTTTGGTTGCGTACTAATGAAGGACTTTCTCCAAGCATTAGCAAAAAGGCTTAACGAGAACAATACTGCTTATGAAAACTACTCCAGAATCTTTGTCCCAGATGGGCAACCACTCAAGTCCGAGCCTACTGAGCCTCTGAGGGTTAATGTTCTCTTTCAACACATACAGAAGATGCTTTCTGCTGACACTGCTGTGATTGCTGAGACTGGAGATTCCTGGTTTAATTGTCAGAAACTGAAATTACCAAAAGGATGTGGGTAAGTAAACGTATTGGTCATTCATTGCTTGGTGTTTTATTGAATTATAGGAGTGTAATAGAAAAAGAAAATAAGTTGGTATTGCAGGTATGAGTTTCAAATGCAGTATGGCTCAATTGGGTGGTCTGTTGGGGCAACGCTTGGATATGCACAAGCTGTACCTAACAAACGTGTAATTGCTTGCATAGGTGATGGGAGTTTTCAGGTCAGATTTCTCACTTGTAAGGCTGAAAATCAGAGAGATTGGAAGCAATTCCACAAATATTGATGATCTTATTTCTAATTATCATTAATCTCAATGTGGTCCAACTTGGAATTTCTAAATGAACAAATTGGAGCTCTAATTATGTTATCTAATCTTACGATGGTTGTCACTGTCAGTGACCAATTTTCTTGATTGTTTCCAAAGCTCTTATAAACAATTGGACTGGCAGGTGACTGCACAAGATGTATCAACAATGATACGTAATGAGCAAAAGACCATCATCTTTCTAATAAACAATGGTGGATACACTATAGAAGTTGAAATCCATGATGGTCCTTATAATGTGATCAAGAACTGGAACTACACAGGCCTAGTGGATGCAATCCACAATGGCGAAGGAAATTGCTGGACAAAAAAGGTTAATTTATGGCGAGGGTTCTCTAATGAGGGGTTCACTGGTTTAAATTGAATGGTAAATTGAAAGTCAATTGTAAGAAAATTGAATATATGACGTTCTGTAACAGGTCTATAATGAAAAGGAGCTTGCCGAAGCAATTGAAACAGCAATGGGTGAGAAGAAAGATTGCCTGTGTTTCATTGAAGTGATTGTTCACAAGGATGATACCAGCAAAGAACTTCTTGAATGGGGCTCGAGGGTGAGTGCTGCCAATAGCCGCTCTCCAAATCCTCAATAAAAGAAACCATCTGGTCAGACGCAGAACTCTCAGCATATAACCATCGTACACTTTTGGCCTTTGCAGTTTCGTGTTTTATTATGACTACTCAATCATTGAAGTTGAGTATTTGAATCTTTTGTTTTTCCCAATCTGTGGTTAGTTAGAGTATTTCTACACTCTTGTTTCCTTGCATTCATTATGGGGTTCTATGCTCCTAGACAGTGATGAACGTAGGTTCACTATTTCAAATTAGCATTACTCCATCAAAATGTAGGCTGTTTGTCGTGGGCCTTCCTCTTCATGGACTTTCTTTCTCACAGTCTATAAAGAACCTTCCCCAAAAAAAAAAATGCATGGGGGACGAAGCTATAGGACTGGTATTTTTACAGGGGTATATGCTTTGGATCAATATGGTATGGACCCCCAGATGGACATCGCATGCAGCAGTCACATGGAAGGATGAATTACTCAGAAAGATCGAAGTATGCTAGGACACACTATATCTCGTGATAATATTTAATTTTAATTAAAAAATAAAAAATGGCAATGATAAAACGAAACTTTGATATCATATTAAAGATCACTTTATTTGGAAAATTAAATTCTTAAATAATGGTCTATCATCAATGTTAATATTTCAACCACATCCAATAAGTAAATCTGGTCAGCTTAACCAGCAATTCATCATCCATCTTCAAAAGAACTACACTGCTTCAACTGTACAATAAATGCTCATAGTAGTACATTGAAAAGCTAGAATTTTCCGTGAGGTGCAGACAACTTCCCTCCTTCTTAGGGCATGCATTTTAAAAAGCAAAATTCCTTATCACGTTGATGTTGATATTTATTTCAATTCAGGACTTAATAGAGTTCTTTTCCTTTTTGGCTCCATTGAAAAAGAAAAAGAGAGAAAAGACTTGCAACCAACTCCCTTCAAGACAACAAAAAACTAACCATTGTTGCCTGTTTTACACATTAAATTTGAAGGGATGTACATAGCCATAAGGCGCTAAAGCACAATCCTAATAAACAGGAGGAGTACAAGTCCCATAGTTGAAAACCATTGCCTACAAAGGGTATGAACACTCGAAAGAGTAAAGCTCCAGCTAGATACCTCAACGTGCATTGCTATAATGCTTTATGTTGCCGATGCTATGTCTCCAATTGTAGGTTCTCTTTTGCCTTTTGTCTTCTTTTTGTTTCTTTATCATTATTATGGGTGATATGAAGTGAACAGCTATGCCAAAAGTAGCACGAGAAGCCAATTCTGTGACCAAGAAGTTGCATCTAAATTCTAAAACACGGGTAGATTTAATCAGCCCCCAAAAAAAAAGTCGGTAGTTTCACTCAAATGAGTGCTTTCTAGACTAAGAAATATTAACATCTAACTAAATATAATAAATACAAAGATCATAAAATGATAAAATTTTTAAAATATTTATATATAATTTAAAGTGTTATCTCATGTTCAATATAATTGTGAAATAGAGATGTACATAACTATAAAATGTAAACGTCTTTATAGCTTCTAAATTTTGAAATGATTACTGTAAAATTTGGCTCAACTTGTTTTTTGACAAACGTTTAGAAGCAGCTTACTTTTTGGAAAAACGTTTTAAAGGGCTTGGAAATCCCTGTAGGCCTGAGTGCTTTCATGTTCTTCGCTTAAATGAGTTGAGAAGCTCAGGCTCAACCACCACTCAAAGCCAATCTCTCCATCTGTATTCTTGTTCACTCTCTTAATTCCTGTATGATAACACCCTTATACTAAGTCCTTGCTGACTACCTATCATCACTTTATTGGTTTTTGAAGAGTAGGGGTTTGAAGCCTATGCAAAAGAGTAAGAAGGAAGAAAGGGGGGGTGAGAAGGAAAGAAACAGCATGCACCAACAAAAAAGGGGGGGGGGGGGGAATTTTCAAAGCGATCTCATTTGGTGTGCTGTTATAATCAGCCCCTTTCCTTTTTTTCTTTTTTCGTAAAGATTTTCACCCCCCTGAACCTCTCTATAGTAACATTTCCAACCCTCCTTTGTCCTTTCCTCTCATTGCTTCACAAGCAAAGAATAGACCCTGAAAAAAAAAAAGGCCATTCAATTACAAGAAAGAAGGACACTGATTTTATAAAAGATGAAAGGCGATCATCACTATGAAAGCTAGATTGACCCAGATTCCCAACTCTCCCCATTTCAAAGATTGCACTTGGACAACACAGATTAGCATAGAATAGAGTTCCTTACAAGGAGGTTAGAACTTTGTAATCAGTTCGGTACTATCTTCTGCTTTTGCCACGAGTCAAGCATGTAAATTAAAAAGAAAACTCCAACCCCGGGGAGTTAACTTACTGGTGATATGTAATATGTAAGTAATTACGTATATTGTCACAAATTTAAATTCTAACTTTATTGTTTTTTTAGAATCAAGACACAAGAAATTGAGGTATTTACATAAAGTCACTGACCAATGTTTGTTACAAATGATTGAGAAAAATATTATCATATTAATTAAAGTTATCATTTTTTATCATTAGTTTTCATTCATTTATGAGTGGAGTTTATGAATAATAAAATGGGCAAAGTCCACATTAAAAAAAAAATCTAAACATTGACTTTGTGAAATCTCTAATGCAGGCAAGGTGACACCCCTAATTACAATTCAAAAAAAAAAATTGAAACTCCCAATCAAAATTAAGGAAACGGGGGAGGAATGGACTCAAGTCTAAATTCTTTATAATCACAAGTTGATAACATATAATGTAATAAAAAAGAGATAGAAAAAAAAAAGAAGAAAAAATATAAAAAGAGAAAATAGATTTTATATACATTTTTACTATTTTGTTTCACTTTCTTTTTAATTTTATGATTATAAAAGATTCAATTTAAATGAATTCAATATGTGAAAGTAACTGTGCATTCGCTAGGCAGATGAGCCAGAAAAAATGCTTTTGCAGTATAAATGTACCATTAATCCCCAAAACAATGAAAGTGTAGAAGATGGAAAAATAATTATAATGCAATGTAAATTTGACCAAGAATTTAAGGTTGTACCTAACATGACATTCTAAGCACAACTATCACAAACCAGCGACTGCCCGGATGCCCAAGTAATCTGTCATCTAGAAAAAAAATTCACTACAAAGGCATCATAATGAACCCTTATAGCAAAGTGAAAAATCGAAATTGTGAAATGTCGAAAGCACCCTTCCCAAAACCAACGTCCAAAAGCCCATTGCGAGCATTTCTAGGGACAATATTGCAAGTATAACCCTAGACGTACCAACCTTCCTTCAAAAGTAAGACCAAATATAAAAAGAGAAAACAGTCTAATCCATAACCCCATTCAGCCAAAAAATTAAAAAAAAATGCCAAAGGAAGAGACTGAATCTCAGATGAAGAAAAACCTTGAAGCTGAGATGGCGAGGAATGAGGTACTGGAGAAGGAAAACCAGGAACTCAGACAAGAAGTGAATCGTTTGAAGACGCAGATAGCTTCACTCAAAGCCCACAACATCGAGAGGAAGAGCATACTCTGGAAGAAGATACAGAACTCCATGGATGGCAATAATAATTTAGATGCGAATCTTGAGAATGAGATTTTGCCTATGAAGCAGCCAGATTTCTCGGAATCAGCACCCAAAAAGGAATTAAGAGCGGCAAAAGTACCAATTCCTCCTCCAAAGCCTGCTTCTACCACTCTGGCTTCAGGCAGGGATGACAAGGGAATGAAAGGGTCGGCGATTACGGCACCGCCGCCTCCTCCGGCGCCACCGAAATCGTTGGTTGGGCTGAAAGCGGTGCGTCGCGTGCCGGAAGTGATAGAATTGTATCGTTCCCTTACAAGAAAGGACGCAAACTTGGAGAACAGAGGAAATCCCAATGGCGTCCCGCCAGTTGCATTTACCAGAAACATGATAGAGGAAATTGAAAACCGCTCAACTTTTCTCTCAGCTGTAAGTTTCAATCTCTCATTTGTTATATTTTACCAACGAAGCCCAGGCACCTAACGATCCCCTTCTGCAGTACTACTGCAGGTTGCTGCAACCGTTTTCAAGGCTAAAAAATATAGTTAAGGAGATAAACGTTGAAATTTTTAAAATGTAGTACTTTATATAATTAAAATTTTTGTTCTTATAATTATAATTTTCATTTTTTAATCATATTTTTTAAATCCCTTGAAAAAAAGAAAGGTTCCAAAACATTTATAACACTTCCTGCAACTCCGGGGAATATTAACTGACAGGATCATAGTGTTCAGTACATGTCCCATATTTGTACCCATATAAAGCTACATTTCAAATTACATCTGGATATATATTACATTATCGACTAATCACAGAGCCCACATAAACATGTTCACATGTCAAAAATGCTAAATTATATTAGATGAAATGTAGTTTTTTTTTTCTCTCTCTAAAATATACATATTTTAATTTTTTGAATTTTGATTTTATTCTATACATTTTTGTCCTTCAAAATTTTAAAACTTACTAAGAATGTTGCATAGACTAACAAATAAAAAAGTAAAAAAAACTAAATAATTAAAACAAGTATTTTTTTTAAAGATCAATAAGTATATTTTCTCATTATATTAATTAAATTATTTATGAAAACAACAAATAATGAGAAAATATTTTATCGTCTCAACAAGATATGGTCTATAGTCTTTTTTTTTTTGTTTTTGGGTTATCTTTTTATACACAGCTGTGTCCAAATTGTGTTTGAGCAATAGTATAATTAGTGTCTTGTATTCATGACCATCTCACCTGTGTTCCAACTCTAACTTTATGAAAATTTTAACTCATCGCATTTTAGAGTTATTGGTTAGAAATTAGACTATGAAGATAACACATTTTTTATGAAGTAAATAGATGTACCGATTACTTGCAATTTTAATCATTTAGAATTTCATGTCTCCTTTTTCTCAATTATATATATATATATATATATATATATATATATATATATATATATATATATATGTCATCACACCTGAAAATGTGTTCCTACTTTATGTATCACAACCATGTCGACTCTGTGTTGTGATTCTTAATATTTTACCCATCAAATAATGAAACTTATCGAGCTTTTGATTGATACTGTGCACATTCATGTGTACAGATAAAATCAGATGTCCAAAGACAAGGAGAATTCATAAATTTCTTAATAAAAGAAGTAGAATCAGCGTCATACGCAGATATTTCAGAGGTAGAGACATTTGTGAAATGGCTGGACGGAGAACTTTCATCGTTGGTGGACGAACGATCGGTACTGAAGCATTTTCCGCAGTGGCCAGAACAGAAAGCAGACGCACTTCGGGAAGCTGCTTGTAGCTACAGGGATCTGAAGAACCTGGAATCTGAAGTATCGTTGTTCGAGGACAATCCCAGAGAGGCGTTGGGTCAGGCGTTGAAGAGGATGCAAGCACTGCAAGACAGGCGAGCAAGTACAAAATTAACAAGGATATTGAGCAAGGTGATGTGTGCGTGCAATGCGGGAGATTAATCGCCAGACTTATTTTTGAATGTGCAGGTTGGAGTCAAGTGTGAGCAGCACGGAGAAGACGAGGGAGAGTACGAGTAAGCGGTACAGAAATTTTCATATTCCTTGGGAATGGATGCTGGACAGGGGCCTTATTGGTCAGGTACGTGTGCAACCCGGATCCAATTACCGTGTGTGTGTATACAAGTGCATGATTCCTTGTGTGGATGTTGGGGGAAGGCAGTGAAGTGTTTAGAAGAGAGTGTTCTTAAGGAGTGGAATGCTGATGAGGTTTATTTTATTTATTTTCTTTTTTTTTTTAGAATTTGGATCTTTTTAAAATAAATAAATAATAAATACCTCTTAAATAAAAAGAAATAAAAAATAAAAGAAAGAGTTAGTGAAAAAAAAAAAGAAATCCCATATTTTATTACTCTTTATGTCACTCTCTCACTATTTAAGATATACATTATCATTTATTTAATTGAGAAGAACCAAATTTATGTCTCTCAAGTGATAAAAAATTGACACAAAAAGTTAAAATGTATATGAGATTTGCTTCCTCTCATTTCACTAATTTCACTTTTCCTCTTTATCTCTATCTATTTAAGAGGTATTTTATTATTTACTTACTTGAGAGAATCTAAATTTTGAGAAATATTTTATTATCTATTCAATTGAGAGAATCCAAATTTGTTCTCTCTATTTTCCTAATTTTAGAGGCATTTTATAAATTTTATACTTCTACAAACTCATACCTTATGCTGTTGAGTTGTCATAAAAGTTCAACTAACATGTAACAATTGTATGAATTTTCAATTAAAATATAACAATTATATAATTTCATTTCATTTATTTGTAAAAATCTTACATATACCATATTATTATTAGAAAAACATATACTTGTTATATTTTGATTGAACAACTTAATAATAAATATATAAAAAATTATATATATAAATATATATATATATATATATTGCTGTTTATTTATTTATTGTACCTCTACTTTGGTTTTTGCAGCAAAAACAAATAATATATCAAATGATGCATTGAACGATTCTAAGTTATAAAGCACATATACTTAAAAAAAAAAGAGAGAGAGAGAGATTTTATTACAGAAAGTTACATTTTTAAAAAAAGATTGAAACTTTTTATTGTTGAATTACCTCGAGATCTCGGTGTATGATAATAATAATGATAAAAAAATTATTCAACATAAATTTTAAAGAGGTCCCAAGATAAAAGAAATTGATGTTTCAAATGTCAAGTTTTCCATAACTTTGTCCTAAAACGTAACATTGTCCGACATTCATATGATAAATGTGAGATACACATCAAATATCTCTTGGAAAACTTGGATTTTTTGTATCTATATTTGTAACGTATTTTATGTCTATACCAGACTTCATATACATCTTAAATTTGGATTAAAGGCAGACTTATGATTGATCAAACAACCATAGTTGACAAAGTGATACAAAGTTCTGTAGCACTGTTGACAGAAAAATCATCATTTCAATGATACCTTTCTTGTATACGTCTTAATGAAGATACGTGTACACTACAACCAAAACCATATAAAAGAGTGGAAAATTGAAATAATTGAATATGGTTATTGACTGCAGATGAAGCTAAGCTCATTGAGGTTGGCGAAGGAATACATGAGGCGGGTGGCCAAGGAATTGGAATGTAACGAAGCCTTGCAGGAAGGCAATAACCTGCTGCTACAAGGAGTTAGGTTTGCCTTCAGAGTACACCAGGTAGAGCGCACTCCTCACACCCTCCACAAAGTTATAATATTTCGTCACTGAAACTATGTGATGGTTCCCTAAAGATTATCACAATATATTCGAATTGGCTGGATTTTTTCATTATTATTATTTTGTATTTGAAAATTTGATTTAGTTTCTACACATTAGTCCCTTGGTGGATTATTATGAATTTTTTACTTATTTTCAAATTGATTCTTTTAAAATGGTGGTAAAAAAAAAAAGCACTATGAAAAGAAATAGTTTATATATGTTTAGCAAAATTATTTAATAAGTACTTTTATCATTATTATTGTGTTTGATAAGAAGAAATGCTTTTTATTATCAAATTACTTAAAAGACATGTATTTTAAAAAATAAGAAATGATTATGATAATTAATAATTTTGAGTGAGAGTAATTTTGTCTCCAAAAAAAAAAAAATTTTTTTGTTTATATTTCTTCTCAAAGATAAGCTCAAATATTTTATTTTCTTCTCATAACATTAAAATTGCTTCTGCCACCGCTCAGAAGCAGCTTATTTTTAACAAAAGCTTTGACCAAACACATTCTGACATATTCTATTTTATTGTTTTAATATGTTTAGAAGGATGAAATTAAAGTAAAAAAAGCTTACCATTACTAAAATAGTACAAAAATTTTCAAGGAAGGCAATTAATAATGGATTTATTTTTAGAATAACAAAATGGAATTTTTAGTCTTTCCTTTTATCCGACTAATCAACCACCAGGGCATTCAGTTTGCAGGTGGCTTTGATGCAGAGACAACACAAGCATTTCGGGAACTGAAGAAGATTGCTAGTGCTAACAATACCAGATTATAGCAAATCTCATCAAATGCCTCACACTTGTCCTGTATCTTAAATTCTCTTCTCAGAAATATTGCGTGATGTTCCTACATCAACGGTAAAATTTTCACTATTTATGTAATTTCACAATGTTTTGCCCGACAACTAGGCATATATGACATGCTTTCTTATTTATGAAATCACACATTATGAGCAAAACCCTCATTCGAATCCTAGTGCTTCGGAAGGAAAAAAAAACCATCCCTGGTAATGAAAAACATGTATATACTGCTTCAGCATTCTGCATTTTGCACTAATGAACATGGCTGGCAGGAAAAACTAGCGAAAGAAAAGGAAAGGGATGACAACACTCCGCATACTGAAATTTTATTTCTCTATCCCAGCTTCATGGTAGTATTCGGAAAAATTTTAGGTAAATTCATTCAGTAATAGAAAAGTAAACTAAATTAATTATAAATAGAAATTAGGCTTTGAAAGTAAACTTTTTGATGAGATTTATTCTTAACATATTTATAATTTATTTATAATTAATTTTGTTTATTTATTTTTGACGAATCAATCTGTTTATAAATTTTTCATATCCTTGCCAATTATATGACCTTCATTTGACAATCATATCAAATATAATTGGACACTTTGAATTTCAGCAAAGCAATTTAAATTTATCACGTTACAATTTCAATATTTGTGTATATTTCATGAATTTTCGTGCATGTTTAATAAGTCTGATTTGGTTGTTGGAATTATTTTTATAGAAATGGAAATGAGAATGAAAGTGTGAATAAATGTTGATAAAATAAAATTTTGTGGTTTATAATTATGTTTAATATAATATAGGTATTTCATTTTATTCTTACATTTAGTTAGATGAAAATAATATAAAAATAAATTAAATAAATGACTATAATAACATTAATATGAAAAATATTAAATTATTTACTTTTATTTTCTTAATTCATAAAAACTGTAATTATTAATAGTGGGTAAAAAAATTAAATAGTCAATTTATTTTTTAATTTTGAAAAAATGATTTTTGAGAGCTGCAGCTTTCATGCAATAATAATCAAGGTGAACTGTCAGTGCATACCTGGAGATGAACCCACTAGAAGTAATGGCATTTTTGTCCTATTACTTTTGATTCCCTCTTTATAGACTTGTTTTCCTAAAAATCAAATGGACAGTTGACTCTCGTTTTCGAGGGAATGAAATTTTTTTTGCATTCTTTAAGAGTATTATATTATTTATATTTTTTCTATTAAAAAGACACTAAATCACATTAAATAAGGTTTACATTTCTCTCCATCTTTTTAGAAATGATTTTGCAATTTATAAATATGGGATCTATTAGTAATTAATAGAATGTTTTTATGAAGAGAAATATGAATAATTAGTTGATAATAGAGGAATTATGATAAAATAAAGAAAAATATAGGCTTCATTTAATATGACTTGATGTCTTTTATTAAAAAATATATAAATAAAATTACACTCTTGACATATGTAAGAATTTCTCAATGTGATGAGATACTGCAAGGGAATGGAATAAATTGCACAAAACTCTTACCAAACAAGATTAAGGTAAGAATCATTCTCTCATTCTCTTTCCATCAGCCTAATTGCAGCGAGCAAAACATAATATCTGCAAGGGAATGGGATAAACTGCACAAAACTCTACCAAACAAGATTAAGGTAAGAATCATTCTCTCATTCTCATTCCATCAGCCTAATTACAGCGAACAAAACATAACATATTTGATGTAGCAAAAGATTCATTTCAACCATCACTCAAAGCAGTTGATATAGAATTTCAAATTAATGAAATTTCATATTAGTGATTCCCAAATATCATGAAGACAAAACCAATAATGATATACTAATAATGTGGCAGTGGCACTTATAAAGTTATAATCCTTATGAAAGCAACAAAAGGAGGGACAAAAAATAGAGGGTAGGGTGGTAAAATCAAGAGGCACATGCACCCACGAGTAATACCTTCGATGAGAAGTTATAACACAAACAAATTTCTGACAAAGATATCCGACGATCCAAACATCAGGCGATTGCCATGGAAAACCAAGACAAAAACCAAATGAAGCATAATAAATCTGGTTTCAAATGCACCAATCACCCTGCCTTTCTTATTAAATTAATTTTTTATTTAAATAGATTGAGTCAGTCAATATGAATATTAGGGAAAAGTATTTGGTATCTTTTAGCACAACAAAATTTCTGACAAAGATATCCAAGGATGCAAACATCATGCGATTACCATAGAAAACCAAGTGCAGCACGATAAATCTTGTTTCATGTGCACATATGTTTCTTATTAAATTAATTTTTTTATTTAAATAAATTGAGTCAACTATAACATCTTGTCAATATGAATATAAGAGACAACTTTTTGGTATCTTTTAATTATTTATAGTATATTTATCTACTTTTTAAATATAAAAAAAAAGGATAAAGTAATATCGTTACAAAGCGTCAAAACCGAGACTTTGACTTGGACGGATGTGCAAATAACTACTTCACAGGAATCACAACACGTGTATTCATACGGAGGTAGAAGCATATTAATAACATACGCGAGCAAGCAGAAGAACCCACCTCACTCACTCCGTCCTCCCTTTTTGGTTGTAGATGGTAAGTACCGATGATTCCAAATAGATTCGCACCTGAAGAAGTTTTCTATCCATTTATCTCCCCCTCTCGATTTTGTGTCGTACTCCTTTTCGTTTCTCTATCCATATTCACACAGAATAAGAATACACCCCGATTTTTCAATTGCTGGTTTAGCTTCTTCTATGCTTTTCTCTTTTGCTGCAAATACTTTAAAGTTTCTGAGGCAGAGAGAGTGAGTGGAGAATGGGGGCTGGTTCTTCGAAGGGTACGGATGGTGGGTCCCATCGAAGCGAGGAAGACCGGAACAGCCTTGAGCAAGCTGGTGGACAGCTCTATGTTTCACTCAAGATGGAGAACCGCAAGCTTACAGGGGATCTCGTCCCTCATATCTATGGCTCTGTCCCGCTTGTGGGCTCCTGGGATCCTTCGAAAGCTGTAATTCTGCTTTAACCCCGTTTTGAATTCGTTTTGGTGAATGCTGAATGTTAATTTGACTAATACTGATTGTTTAGTATGATTCCGGGTCAATCCTGTTCCTAATTGTTTTGGTCTCTTTGGTGCCAATATTAGCTTCCTATGGAACGGGAATCTGCATCAATGTGGGAGTTGAGCTTTGTTGTTCCTCCAAATCATGGTAATGGTTTCTTAGTTACTCTCTCTCTCTCCCCCCCCCCCCCCCTTTTTTTTTCTTTTTCCCTTGTTTGCTTTGCCTTTAAGTTGTAACCATGTCTTTCCCATTGTACATTTAAAAGTTCAATATTCTAATTATCTGTCTGACTTCCCGTTGTTGCTTCTTCTGTCAATGAGGTTCTGAAAGTTCACTACATAAGCAAAATTAATAAACATATTTTCTAAAGCTTCAGAGGTTAAGGAAACATAAAAAACAATACAAAGTCTCCCTGTGAGCAGAGTTTGATATTACGGTGGCCTGAATTGTTATATAACTAATGTTTTGTTTTTGTCATGTTCATTATTATTTCATTAATGACTTGTGTCTTTATTGAAACTAATGTCTTAATATTGTTGGGAATTTTCAGAAACTTTAGATTTCAAATTCCTTCTGAAGCCTAAGCACAGCAATGCCCCTTGTTTTGTTGAGGAGGGTCCAAATCGCCTACTAATTAGGGGAGCACTGCAGGAGGATGCCAGGCAGCCCAGGCTTGCTTTATTCAGGCTTGATAATGATGAAATTCTAGAGTATCAAGTATTTGTTAAAGCAGACTGGGTTTCTCCCTTTGATCTTGCAGCTAGTTGGAGGGCTTATCAGGAGAACTTCCGTCCTTCGGCTGTAAGGGGCATTCCTGATGTCAGCATAAATTCAGTGCCGCGGACGGGCAGTGAGGTAAGACTCAACTATCAGTTTCCTTTATGTTTTTTCTTCCCGTGGAAAATATGGCATATGACATGAAGAATTGGGCACTCTTTAGGGAAGTTACTACTTTTTCTTTCTTTAAAAAAATTCAATTTTGCAGCAAAATTAAGGCAGGAAAAATTTCCTTCCTATTGGACACCTTCATTTTGCTTCACTTCAGTGAGCTCTGATATTTATTGACTTGTATCTGGACATGGATCATGGTACGCCACAGTTTTACTTTTTCTTCTTTGCTCGTGTGAGTTAAAAAACCTTGGGTGAACATGCAGCATGTCCTACTCTTAATAACTTGTACAGTTTAAAGTGGACTACTTAGTACCAATTGCTAAACGTGCCAGTTTGTGTGGGTAATTTAAAGAAAGTTTGATTATTTTGGTTGCCAAATTGTTGTTTTAGTTAAATGATCATCATACTAAGTTTTCTTTTCAAATATGATTCTAACTCTCTTTCTCTCACTCTTTTTTTTTTGGGTCAACTCTCTCTGTCTCTCGATATATTTTGTCTTAAGCTTAATGTTGCAATCATAAATCACACATTGTTCTTGTCAATAATTTTCTCCTGTTAATGCAAAAGTTGAAATAGTTTCTGACCAAGGCCATTATGATTCGTGAATATAACAGTCCAATTAATTTCTCTTTTTAGTTGTTTTGTAGGTAGTCTGGTCAGGAGCTTTCTTTGTTGCCCACCAATCTTAGCTTTTGTTCTCTGTATGAAGCTGTAGCACTAGTTTGGTTTTTAGCAATTTTCTAATTTGTGAGAGGAACTATTATTCTACCTGTAAAATGGAATATTATCAAGGATCAAGTGATTAGTTTAGGTAAAATACAATAATCAATTGTGAAACAATTTGTCCCTCATATGGTACCTTGCCACTTGACCTGTTATACCTTCATTGGCGGCCTTCATCTCCCCCTTCCCCAAGCCCCCAACCCTACCCCAAAAGTTTTCTCTTATTTCCCTTGTGAAGCTATGGTTAATGTGTCTAGAAAATAGTTGTTGGCATTACTTTTACTAAGGATATTTTTTTCTTATTTATTGTTTCACTCAGAATGGCTCTTCTGCGGGTTTGGAACTTGACCTTGAAAAATATGTTGTCCCAGCTCCCTCAACTTCTGCAAATTCAGCTTTTCTATATGCAGCTAACATGACAGAGAATCCCAGGTCACTAAGTGGTTGGTCTGGCAGCAGTACATATTCCATCAGGGATGGTGGTGTTACTATTGAGCGACCTGCGACTGTAAAGGTTTACCGTCAAAGTCACATTGAAAATTATATATTTACTTTATGCATGGTGAAGAAGTTCTTGACAATGTATTAGGGTGAGGATAACTAATTAATATGAAATCTCGTCAATTTAAGGATATCTTGTCTTCAATTTAACATCTTCTTGGTGCTTATTTGCATCTTGCCAAATTTTTTTCCCAAGCTCTTTTTTTGTTTTTTGCTGTAATATATCTCTGTGAGTGTATTTATGTTAAAGAGTTTAAGTTGTTAAGTAGAAAGTAGATTCTAGTCTTCAGCATATTAGACACATCTTCCAGACTTTGTAAGAGCGGATGCTGGATACTATTATGGGTTAAGCTGACTGTTTTTCTTCTTCTTTTTCTCTGATAACTAATAAGAAGCTTTATTAAGTAACAAACACCATTATACAGGTAGTATAAAAAGCAAAATGCCCACTTTTTGAGAGATAAACACCCAAGTATGCTAATGTTTATATTGACTCTTGATGCTGCTATGTATTACACCTGATAGGTTATGTTGATGTTCCAACTAGGAGATGGAGGTTGTTATCCCAGAACTTTCTAAGGTGTATCAAGGTTCTGGAATGGTTGAATCTAAGTCAGTGGGAACGTTTTCACCTGTGCACAAGCAAGAGGGTCAGAGGGGACTTCTTGTAGATAGGGGTGTTGGATCTCCTAGACTTGTAAAATCATCTAATTCAAGTATTTTCACTACTGATCTTAACTTGGCTACTGATACCAAGGTTTGTATTAATGCGTTCTATTTCTTATTTTATTGTTCAAATTTAATGCCAGTGCAATAACTTATCTTGTGTCTATTGCGGTTGTTCACAAATATTTGCTTTTGCCCCCTTAATTTTTTTTTTTAAATTGATAGAATTCAATGCCAGCAGCTGCTGGAGCTGTTGCAGCTGCAGCTGTGGCTGATCAGATGCTTGGTCTCAAGGAGGATAGACATTTGGCAATTATTTTGGTAATCTTCTTGCATGTGTGATTATTATGACTCCTAAATTTTCATAGCTTTAGTAATACTAATTCATCACTTTTGTTTTTCCCTTGAAGTGGGAGTTTTTGTCCCAAATTTGAAAATACCCGGCAAAATTGTTACTTTTTAAAGATAAAATTTAAATGTAGTTCATCATGTTGAGTAAAAGATATTTGTGAAAATGAATAATTCTGACTAGCTTTTATTACTCTAGGTGGGTCTGCCTGCTCGAGGTAAAACTTTTACTGCAGCTAAACTTACAAGATATCTCCGTTGGTTAGGTCATGATACCAAACACTTCAATGTTGGGAAGGTTGTTGACATTCTTAACATGACTTTTCTTTGTGATTGGTAGTCTTGAGCCTCTTGGAATTATGTCAAGTATGAAGGTTAACGCACTTTTACTTTTGATTGTTGCAGTATCGTCGCCTTAAGCATGGAACAAATCAGGTAAACTTAATTAGATATTAAGTTTGATTTAACTACTTATTGGCAGACTTTCGTCTTCTGAAGTATTTTTTACTATCTATGAAATAGTTTATGCCTTCTTAGTTCTTACTAACTGAGTAACTGTTTTCTAAATTCTATCTAATGTTTAAACATAATCTCTTGTACTTCAGAGGGGCGTGAAATTTTCAGTCTTAATGTATCATGTGATCACAATGGCACATTTGATCATGCAGAAAAATTTGAAATCCTTGTTACACTTTTGAGCCTCCAAGGCTTACTAACAACAACAACAACAACAAAGTCTTTTCCCACTGAGTGGGGTCAGCTACATTGATCAATCGATGCCATAAACACCTATCATAAATTATATTTTTAGACAAACCATTTAAATCTAAATCTCTTTTAATAATTTCTCCTATAGTTTTTCTTGGTCTTCCTCTACATCTAATTATGGGACTATTCCCCATCTCATCTACTCTCCTAACGAGGCTTCTATAGGTCTCCTCCCAATATGATCAAACCATCTAAGTCTTGATTCTACAATTTTTTCCACAATAGGTGCGGCTTCCACCTTCTCTAATGCATTCATTTTTAATCCCATCTTGTCTAGTGTGTCCACTCATCCAACGCAACATTCTTATCTCTGCAACATTGGACTTATTCTCTTATTGACTTTTTATTACCCAACACTCAGTTCCATACAACATTGCAGGTCTTATAACTGTGCGGTAGAATTTACCCTTAAGTTTGAGTGGTATTCTTCTATCACAAATAACATTCGAAGTACTCCTCCATTTCATCCACCCCGCTTAAATCCTATGTTTTACGTCTTCTTCTATTTTCTTGTTATGTTGTATGACGGATCCAAGATATTTAAATCGTGTGACTTATAGTATAATATGTTCCCCAATTTTCAATTTTGCGCTGGAATGGTGTGTTTCTTACTAAATTTACACTCCATATACTCCGTTTTACTTCTACTTAAACGAAATCCATGAGTTTCCAAAGCTAATCTCCACCTCTCCAACTTCTCATTCATTTCCACTCTCGATTCTCCAACTAACCTTAAACCCTCCAAGGCTTACTATTTTCTTTTATTCTTCATGATTAGGAGTATTTCTATTCTCCTCTCTCATCATATTTTCTCCTCTCCTTTTCTCTAATAAAATTTCTTCTATCCAAACAAAGATTGGGATTTGATTTCATTTCTGAACTTTGTTCTTAAAACCATGATATTGCAATAGTTAGTCATCTTCTATTGGGCAATTGCCATTTGATGTCTTATTTTTCTATGCAGTCTGCTGATTTCTTTCGAGCTGACAATCCTGAAGGGATAGAGGCGCGCAATGAGGTAACTTTGGGCCAATAACATGTTGCATTGAGTAGAATATACGAAACACAGATTAGAATCTGTAAAGTAGATACAAATGTTATTTTTGGTTGGACTTGTGATGGTACTTCTAAGGCTTGTGAAATATTATTTATTTCTTATAACTTGTCATTTAATGAAGTTTCTTTTAATGTTGTATAGCCTGCAATAATCTACAATGTGTTAATAAACTTAATATTAACTCATGACTAAATGACTTGGATACATGAATGAGAAGAATATAAACAGAAACTAGTTCTTTTAAGAATTCCATATCCTCTCAAGACGACCTTCTCAATCATAAACAGTCATTACATGAATTGAAATTAATTGCGTTGAATAATTTAAGCAATTCATAAGCGCAACATGATTCCGGACTTCTACAAAGATGGAATAGCAGACAGTGGGTGTGGGAGGCTTGTTGACAAAGTTAACACTTGGTGGTTTGGCTTATGGTCAAGGGGTAATGCTATAATGCAAAATGACTTGACAATATCGATTATAGAATGGCAATGCTATTCTGACCAGCAAAAGTAGAATAAAATATCCAAAAGGAAAAATTCATATTGCAAGCATCAACCTTTATGACTATGTTACCCATTAATATAGTGCTACTTCTAATATATGGTTTATCATGGATAATTCTGGTATGTTAACACTATTTTGACCTTTCTGTGTACATAGTTTTAATATATCACATGCCACTAGGTAGCAGCACTGGCATTTGAAGATATGATATCTTGGATGCAAGAAGGTGGGCAAGTAAGTTCATTCTTGCTAGATATTTTTGCTAATTTTGTGTCTCTATTCCTGTTCTCTTGCATCAATTTTAATTTGATTTTAGGTTGGGATATTTGATGCCACAAACAGTACTAAGAAACGCAGAAATATGCTGATGAAAATGGCTGAAGGAAGATGCAAGGTACTGTAGTCGTAGAAGGGCTTTGTTGAGTTTATGATATGAAACTGAGATAATTAATTTTGAACTCTTCTTATTCATGTGTTTTTCTTGCAGATTATCTTTCTGGAAACGATATGCAATGATGTGAACATACTTGAAAGGAACATACGTCTTAAAATTCAGCAAAGTCCTGACTATGCAGAAGAGTAATGTTTCCTTTAGAACCAGTAACATCGTATCTTTGTAGCAATCTGTCTGAATACAATCAAATTCCTTTTGCAGACCAGATTTTGAGGCTGGGTTGCGAGACTTCAAAAATCGCCTTGCCAATTATGAGAGGGCTAGTTTTTCAACTGCACTTCTAGTGATTGCTCTAGACAAGCTTTCACCTTAAATAATGTTGATTTCATATTACCAGGTTTATGAGCCAGTAGAAGAAGGATCTTACATAAAAATGATTGATATGGTCAGTGGACATGGTGGGCGAATACAAGTAAGTTTAACCTTTGTTTGTTAACTGCTCTTATGTGTTAGAGATCACCCTTATACATAGCTTATTGCCTGGTCAGCCACTATCACAGACTGCATCTAAATTTTTGTCGTCCATTTGTAGGCAAGTATTACTTCTATTAGGTTAATAGCTTATGTTGGGTTACTAAAATTTATAATGACTCTACTTAGTTAAACCGGATATAATACATTGGTGTAGCAACAAACTAGGTCTTAACTATGGTGTCTTTGAAGCTGAAAGGGCATAGTTTTAAATCTACATTAAATAACTCTTGGTATGAAACACAATCTGGTACTCGATACCAGATGAACTCACTTCTATTTCCTTCCCTGTTCTCTCGTGTAGTTACAAAACCAACTATTCATAGACGTTGGTGCAGCCATTGGGTTGTTAACAGCTACTAACAAACTTAACAACCTCCACTGAACATTTACACATGTAAAATACTAACAGAAAAATATGCCAACTAACATATATTCCTATTAAGCATATGCCCCTAATTATTATGTATCAATTATTCCCCCCCCCCCCCCCCCCCCAAAAAAAAAAAGAACATCCTTGACCTCAAGGATGAGTGGGCATGGCAGTATCAAATTCTTGAAACTGCTGTTGAATGGCTGGCAGTGATTCCCATGTGGCATCCTCAGGGTTAGTGTGCTTCCATTGAACCAAAATTTGAGTCAATGGTAAGCTATGTTTCTTGACAACTTTTCTTGCCAAGATAGCTTCAGGTTCCATGGAGATATGACCCTTTTCAATCATAGTAGGCAATGTGGTACTGCCTGGCAAAGCGTCTCCTTTATGTTTCTTAAGCAAAGAGACATGAAAGATTGGATGAATACACGTGTTAGGAGGAAGTTCTAATTGGTAGGCAACCTACTCGACTCTTTGAAGCACCTTGTAGGGACCAAAATATTTGGTAGCCAGCTTGTGTAGTGCAGAATTGTTAATAGAGTTGCGCCGAAAAGGATGTAGTTTTAAGTAAATAAAATCACCAACTTCAAAGGTCCTTTCACTCCTCTATTTGTTAGCAAGTTGTTGCATTCTCTATTCATAGCTTGCTCCAAGTGGTATTTGAGTAGTTGCTTGGATGCCTCTTTGTCTTGTAAGCTTTTGTCCACAATTGGATTGTCACTATCCCCAACCAAATAAGGTAAGTGAGTGGGAGCGCCAACACCATAGACGGCCGCGAAGGGTGACATCCTAATAGACGAATGATAGGATATATTATATCATAATTCAGCGAGGGCCAACTACTTGGTCCATTCTTTAGGAAAGTCTTCCATCATACAACGCAAATAACAGTTCAAACTTCAATTTAAAACTTCAGGTTGACTATCGGTTTTAGGATAGTATGCAGGAGAGTATAGCAAGTTAACTCTATTTATCTTGAAAAGAGCCTTCCAAAAGTTTCCACAACAAATAGGATCATGGTTTGTCACAATTGATAGAGGAAATCCATGCAATTTGACTACATTATCAAGGAAAGCTTGGGCCACATTTATAGCTGTATAGTGATGATGAAGTGCTATAAAATGCGCAACTTTAGTAAGTTGGTCCACCACTACTAAGATGACTGACTTATGATAAGATTTTGGGAGGCCAACAATAAAATCCATACTGATATTGGACCACAATTGAGAGGGAATTGGTAATGGTTGTAATAATCCTAGTGTGGCCATTGTCTCATGCTTAAATCGTTGACAAGTTTGGCAACCACCCACAAACTCCCTTACATCCTTAGACATTCCTTTCCAGTAGAAAACTGTTGACAGCTACTTATAAGTTGGAATAATGCCCAACTGTCCCCCCAGCGGGTCATCGTGGAAATGATAAAGTAGTTGCTTCCTAAGGGAAGGGTCATTCTCTACAACTAGTTTGCCATTTCTTTTCAAAAGATGATGATCCTAATTGAACTTAAGATGAGAATCAACATTAGATTTCAAGTCAGCAATTAAAACTTAAAGTTTAACATCTATGACTAAGAAGTCTTGACCTTCTCATTCAAACTTGAGACGATAAAAATAATGGCATGGCAAGAAAAACCTATGGCTAGGACCTTAGATATCTGACGGGATAATGCATCCGCCACTGTGTTGTCTCGTCTTTTTCTATAAACAATATCATATTGATGGCCCCACAATTTATTGACCCATTTGAATTGTTTTGGTGAGACGCCCTTCTATTCCAACAAATGTTTCAATGACAATGTTTAATGGCAAAGAACAACGTAGTTAGTTCCTTCTCATATGCTGATAGATGTGTTTTGTAGGAGATAGAGTTTTGCTTAGGAATGCAATAGGGTGTCCCTTCTAGGAAAGGACAGCTCCAAACTTGATATTGGAAGCATTTTTTTCTACTAAAAAAGCACTTAAAAAATTAAGTAATGCTAGCACGGGAGTGGAGGCCATTGCATGTTTGAGTTGCTCGAAAGCCTTTTGTACCTCATCATTTCAAGTAAAAGCTCCCTTCTTAAGTAACTCTGTCAATGGTTTACTATGCATTCATAATTTCTCACAAATCGACAATGATAACCTATAAGGCCCAAGAATTCTCAAAGAGACCTAATGGAAGAGGGAGTGGGCTATGCTAACATTGCTTCAACCTTTTTGCAATAAACAAAAATTCCGTTTGTAGAAATTACGTGGCCCAAATAGTTAATTTGTGTGGCTCCAAAGATGCATTTGCTTCTTTTTGCAAAGAGGCAATATTGTCTCAACAAACCCAATGTACTTCTAAGATGCTGAAGGTGTAATTCCCATGAGCTGTTGTAAACCAAGATATCATCAAAGAAGACTAAAATAAATTTCCAGAGCTACGTTTTGAAAACAGTATTCACGAGACCTTAAAACGTAGTTAAGGCATTTGTGAGCGCAAAAGGCATAACCAGGAATTTATATAAGTTCTCATGAGTCCTAAAGGCAGTCTTGTGGATGTCATTAGAATCCCTATGAATTTGATGGTATCCCGCACATAAATCCAACTTGGAAAAATACTTGGAACCCTTTAACTTATCAATGAGCTCCTCCATTATTGGAATAGGGAACTTATTCCTTACTATTTGAGCATTAAGTTTCCTATAGTCAACACAGAACCTTCATGAATTGTCTTTCTTCCAAACCAACACCATAAGTGAAGTGAAGGCACTATTATTCAGCCTTATGATTCCATTGGATAGCATTTCTCTCACTAATGCTTCCATAGCATCCTTCTGCATAGGCTCATAACGATAGGGCCTCAAACTGATTGGTGTTTCCTCCTTGAGGATAATTTTGTGATCAAAGTCTCTTGAAGATGGCAAGGACGTAGGCTCTCTAAACACATCAACAAACTCCTCCAGTAACAAGGCCAAAGATTGTTGTTCTATCTTTGTCAAGACAGCATAATTGCTGGAGTTGAAAATGGGTACTTCCTAGTTTTCTTGGTATGTCACCTAGACAAAGCAGACTTGCCCCCTTAAATAGTTGTTTCCCTTGTACCTTTTCATCCTGTAGTAGTAAACGAGTATGATCAATTCCATGCAACTCACAGAATCTCCTTTCTAGCTCAAAATGCATAATCTAATCTCTTAGGTTCCATATAATATTGCCCAAGGTAGCTAACCATCTTACTCCAAGAATTATGTCAAAGCCCAATAGATTCGTCACCAAAAAATCAGTTTGGAGAGGAACTTCCCCCGTACTTCATTGCAACCCTTGGCAGATGGCTTCCACCACAACCTAGTCACCGTTTGCCATTGAGATAGTAGTACCAACTATCTTTTGTGATTTCAGATTAAGCCTCTTGACCAAGGTAGTATCCATAAAATTGTGAGTACTACCCATATCCAAGAACAACAAGATGGGCTGATTTTTAACTCTTCCTTGCACCTTCATGGTAAGTGTATTCCTTTGAATCCAAGATTGACTTGGTAAAAACATTCAACGAAATCCTTGGGTGCATTTCTACTCATAACCCCATGGTATCAACATTATCAATTTCACCGTCAATCCCCATTTTATCTTCATGCTCCATATCCTCCCCCACCAGCATATAAAGTTGGGAGTTCTTACATTTATGATCAAAGATGAACTTTTTGGACACTAGTAACACAAGGCATTCTTCTTTCGTTCATACATCCCTTTTCTTGTTAATTGTTTAATAGCTTATTTTTGAGGTAATTGATGGTTTAGAGGTAGCAAAATTAGAGGAGTAGGAAGAGGTGTTTAAGGCAGAGGAGGTCTTTGGTAAAGAGGAGGTGGAAAAGTTCGAGTAGGAGGGAAAGGTGGTATAGGTTTGGGTATTGGTAATAAGAGGTGCCGATGTTGTAGGCTTCCTCTAACTTGGATACTGCTGATTATGGAAAACAGAGTTAAAGAGGTTTCTTGCAAGTAAGGGAGGTTGGCTTAAACATCCTCACCTGGCCTTCAATTTCTAGTTTGAGGCCCCCTAAGAAACAACTAGTTGTAAGATTTTCTGGCAAATCTACCTGAGTTAAAAATTCCTCCCTAAGAAACAACTAATTGCAAGATTTTTTGGCAAATTTACCTGAGCTAAAAATTCCTCAAACTTTTCCTGGTAATCTTCAACAAAGTTGTCTCGCTTCAAGTTTTTAAGCTTAGCCATGGGGTCAATTTTAAGGAAATCTCCAAATCTACTACGCATTTCCTCCACATACTCTAACCACCCTATATTGCCTAACTCTTGCTTTTCATAAAGCTTTGGTGCCACTATAAAGCTTTTCCTTCCAAATGCATCACCACTAGTCGTACTTTCTATTCCATCGATGTTTCATCAATGTTGACAAACTGATTACAATGGAAGAGCCAACCTTGAAAGTCAGAACTATGGAATCTTGGAAATTCAACACGGGAAAATTTTGTTGGGAATTGATATCTGTCTAAAGTTAGCTATCCATTTCTTGACGTTTACTGCCCATTATATGATCCGAACTAAGGAAAATGATTGTTCTCTATATTCCTTTCCGATATACTTCTTGTTCCATGCCCTTCGTTAGTAATGTTCACCAATGGAACTATGGTCTTCACTGCTATCTCTCCAATCAATGCTACCAACCGCACCACCGATGATTCCAATTTAGCTTTGATCTGATTAATCGAAGTATTCATGCGCATCATTGAAGTCTGTAGATTGTGGATCTTTGTCTTTGATAATGCAAGTTCTTGCTCCATCTCACCCAAACAATCAGTGTAGCGTGTTTCCTTTGCCATTCTGAGAATTGCCAGGCTTTGATACCAATTTGGTATGAAATGCAATCTGGTACTTGATACCAAATGAATTCACTTCTATTTCCCTCACTGTTCTCTCGTGTAGTTACGAAACCAATGATTTATAGATGCTGGTGCAGCCGTTGGATTGTTAACAACTTCTAACAGACTTAACAAGCTCCGCTGAACATTTACACATGTAAAATACTAATAGTAAAATACTAACAGCAAAATATGCTGACTAACATATATTCCTATTAACCATATGCCCCTGATTATTATGTATCAACTCTGTCTTAATTTGACTGTAAGCAAAGAGTTTGTTCCATGAAGCACGCCATTCAAATCGTAGATTGTTATCATCCAGAAATGCTATTTTATACTGATGACTTATTTTTCACTATAAGAATATACAGCTTTCAATGAAACAGGCAAACTAGAAAGAGCCATTAGTCATTACTCTAAATCAAGTTGGTGAGTGTCACTGTTAAACATCTTATGAGATCATATATTGCATTATTGTGAAGCTATGACGTTGGTTATTCGTCCAGGTTCTGCAGATTGATTAGATTAACGGAGTGGATAAGTACCAAATCAGAACTTTCTGCTTGTCTTAGAATCCAATGGATTTTCTTATTTTTGTGAAGATTAACTGAGATAAAATTGTAGACTACCTTTCCAATAGATTGTCAATTTCTTTCGGATATCGAGTTCGATTCAGGGGCCAAACATGTTGGCTTTTAAACTAAGATATTTATATCCATTAGGCTATAACTATCTTTTGTTTTGGTAGTCGGCTACAGCTATCTTTTTGTCTTTTTCTTTACAGGTATAGGTAATCTTGTAAATTTTGATTCTATAATATAAAAATGGGTGTACTTGTACAATAATATCTTTTATAACATCAGTAATCTAGTGTTTCTCTCCTAAAAATCTGGCCATCTAAACTTAAAGATGCCTCAACAATATCTTTATACAAAATATTTTCTTGTGTATAAAAGCCACTCAATCTAAAGGTTAAGCTATTAAGAAAGGTCATTAGATTGTTCTTTTATGAATAATAACCAATGAAGCACGAGTATTGCTATTTATAAGCTGTACTTGTACGGGATACGTATCTAGTATGGATACAAGTACTATACAAGTACAAACGTATTCGAAATGTTTTTTTTTTTTAATTGGTATGTTTCGGTACAAGAGAAAATGGTTATGAAACAGCTGCGAAACGTCCCATGCCAAATGACGTCATTTTCTACAGTGTCAAACCTACCTCTTTTTCCCTTCAAAAGTCTTGCCTGCGACATGTCTTCTTCATATCCCTTACATCCGTGCTTCATTGCCTCAGGTACTCTATATCCTCCACGAAGGAAAAAGCTCTATAGCAAGTTTTCTGCAACTTTTACTGACGCAAAAAATGCATTTTTTGCAACTTTCCTACTTCTGCACTATACGACGCGTCCCTACCTTCGTCCTCCGTGCTATCCTCTTTTACTGGATACATTGTTTTCTGCTACTTTCCTGCCTCCGTCCTTTGCATTGCATCGTCTTCTTCGATGAGGCTCTGGTTCCTCCATCATCTTCTCTGGCAGGTGCTGGTGGCTCGTGCTACGTCATCTTCGTTGGTGGCTGATGCTGTATATATATATATATATATAATTTAGTTTTTAATGTGTTAGATTATTGAATATTTATATATATATATATATATTTTCTCGTACTCGTATTCTAAAATTTTAGAAATTACTGTATCCCACATATCTTATCATGTCATACCCGATACATGTACCTGTATCGATGCTTCCTAGATAATAACTCTTAACATGTGAAAGCCCACTGTACTTGAAGTATGTACAAAGAACAGATTTATAATTCCCTTGTAATTTACTGAATGTATATATTGTCTAGGATTTTATTTATCAAGATTCAGGCACTGAACTTGGCAGGAATTAAATTGTAGACTTCATGGTTCACTAGGCTATGATAGCATGTCAAAGAACATCCTGATGGAGAAGTTATAGTGTTCAGAATTGTACCACTTTTGTAATGCTGTTGAAAGGGTGATCAAAATGTCGTATCCCCATATATTTTTTGATAAGATCTGTCGCATAATCTCTGACATTGCATCAATGATGTCAAAAAAGTAATTTCCTTTTATGAAAGAACTTGTCCAGGGAGTTTGTTGCTGACACTCGCAGATATTTGTGTTTCCTTGAGTTATTTTCTACCCCTTTAGACAATATGGTCTACTGTGACTTTTGACTTGCCTATCTTTTGGTTTAGGTGAACAATATCAGTGGCTACCTTCCTGGCCGGATTGTTTTTTTCTTGGTAAGTTTCTTTGAAGACCGATAAATCAAAGCATATTTTATCTTTACTGGTTGTAATAGATTAATCTCCTGTACAGTCATAAATTAAATAATTTTAATGTTTCACATACTCACACACTCATACAAGGTGAACAATGAAGTTAATATAATATGGGATCCAGGATTGACAAAATTAGTGGAAATGAAACTCTCTCCAGTATCCCATTCTTGGTGGATACTAGATGCATAAGTGCTTTACAACTAACTCATATAATGTATCCTGTAATGGTGTGAGTTGACCTAGTGCAAGGAAATCCAGGTGAATAACTGAGCTTTTGTAATGGCCTTGGAAGAGCATGTCTTGCTGAAAGTTCTAACTACAGTTTAGCTTTATGAGGCGGATAGAAGTATGAACTTAATCATGTGAGAATGCAGCAAGCAACCCAAAAAAAAAATGATGGAACTTACCTCACAGCCCTCAAACAGAAACTTCCGATAACTGAACTTCAATTTTAAATTTCTAATGCACTCAATATGAAAGAATGAGATAATTATAGACTAAGGCCAAGAGATATATTAAGTATTATACATTAATCATTATTGGATTAAGATTCTTAACTCATAGGACCTTCCATATTGCATCTGTTTTAATGTACTTCCTACAACTTAGTTCCCAGGATTGTTACTTCATAAAGCCCTAATCTTATAAGGATTTAGGCTTCCTACTAATACTAATCCAATATCAGAATAAATAAACATGCTTTTATCATTTTCATTTTTATGAAATGATTTTTCTTCTAATAGCAGATTAATGATAGCTGAAAAAAGTTATATATTAAGAAACTAATATCTTTGAAGCTAAACATTAACTTCATATTGCATGTATGTTTCTTTAGAATAACTTGACATTCTCTTCTAATTCATATTCATACTTTTGTTTTTGGTTATGAATCTCAATTTATCTGGTGCAGGTAAATACACATCTTACACCACGCCCAATATTACTTACTAGGCATGGAGAAAGTCAGGATAATGTAAGAGGTAGAATTGGGGGAGATGCTGCATTGAGGTATATACTCGTTTCAATACCTATTGTCTTCTATTTGTAAATCTACTAAGTTTAGCGTCCCTGTCTCTTTAAAATAGGTAAACCTTTGTGTATATGATGTCTTTATATTCTAGTTTATTACAATTTTGAGATTGATTAGTGTATTAGCCAAGCACTTGTTTATTTCTTAGGGGCTCATTGACCTAACAGGTATGGCCCCCATCAATTCCTTTGAGTTTTATCCTCAAGAACACACTCCCCAGGCGGGATATTTCCTGCCCCTTGCATATATTTTCCTGGACTTATTGCATGATCAGACGTTCTTTTTTAAGTGCTAGCTGCTTTTTGTTGTTGAGTGGCACTTTTGTTTCTCTCATTATTAAAGTGGTTCTCTTTTTGTAACTTCTGCATGTTTGGGGCTTTGGGCTGTGCCCCCTTTGCATACCAATGACTTAGTCATTTAAAAAAAAAAGTGAAAAAAAAAAAGAAAAATGAAAAAGGTAGCAAACAGCTCTTTGATGCAGGACTTGGTTTAGAAATTCAATCTTAGGACAGTCTTGCAAGTGGAAGATTGTCTAGTTCTTCTATCTTTTAAAGTGGTGCTTATATATTTATGTTTTGTCATATCTGTTTTCTTAGCAAGCATTGCTGTCAATTTGTGGCTGACTAACCAGAACAAAATGCAATTTGTTTCAACAGTGAAGCTGGAGAACTTTACTCAGAGAAGCTTGCCAAGTTTGTAGAGAAGCGACTCAAACCAGAACGTGCTGCTTCTGTAAGCTTTTCCAATTGTATACATTTATTTTCTGCTCAATGCTGATAAGAAGTTTGTTTTTGTTGCTGAAGCTGCATAGACCATATATGCTGCTTGGTGATCCCTTAATGTGGATAATAAAGTTACAAATCACTTGATCATGAAAAAATTGGTCAACAATATTGTGCAAAACAGAACTAGTTAAATGTTAGACAGTGATTAACATAGTTCTGACAGTAGCTCCTCTATTTTAGATTCAAGAGTTTTTGCCTGTGAGGAGGGCTGGTGGGGATTCCAAACTTCATTAACTTGGCTGTTGATGTTGAAAAACAGTTTTATTAACCGTGTAGAGTTTTGTCATTGTTATTTGTTAAGGCCTCTTGTAAGAAACAGTAATGCGAAAGTTGTGATCAATCATCTGGAGGTTGAGTTGTTTGGGATGTTCAGACAGCAGTAATGGGAGGTTTGGGGAAGATGTTAAAAGAAGACAAATCCAGGGAAGCAACCTTGCCTTCCTTAAAGTCATACAAAAGTTCCATTTTATTTAAAGTTAAAAAGGAAAATTGATTATTAAATTTTAAGACAAGTCATACATGTGTTAGTGATAATTAAGATGATGTTGAAGTACAATATGAAAAGAGAGGGAAGATTTTATCTAAGTTTGAACCTAGGAAAAGAATAGCTCCATGAAGGAGAAGGTGAGCAAGAAATGAAACATATGATTTAAATTAACATTTTCTACAAGTTTTTTCTTGAACTTGCATATCTGCCATAACAAAGACATGGTTCTCTTACTTGTAGGCTTTCGTTGAATTTAAATCAATTTAATGCTGAACTAATTCTAATATCAGCTGAGCTCATGTGTAAACATATGCACAAATATTGAAATAACGAATGGCCTGTGATGTTTGTAACTGGTGATCTAGATATGGACTAGTACACTGCAGCGATCAATTCTGACAGCAAGTCCAATAGGTGGATTTCCCAAGGTTAGTTTCATCCTTAAGCTCATGGTTGCATGCAATCAAGTCCTTTGTTGGTGGATTAGGTGGACTAAAAGGTAATGGTGTTACCCCGCTTAATATGTTTGTTAGATACAATGGCGTGCACTTGATGAGATAAACGCTGGGGTTTGTGATGGAATGACATATGAAGAAATCAAGAAGAACATGCCAGAGGAGTATGAGTATGTCGCAGACTTGTAATCACTCTCTCTCTCTCTCTCTCTCTCTTTTCCTCTCACTCGTGCATATGTTCTTCCTTGCAAGTTGAATGCAATTGGTATCAGATAAAGAGGGAGCTCGTGGTGGGACTTGTGGGGGAGCAGAAAGATGTTCAGCGAATGTTCAAATGCCCCATAGTTGTATTCTGAAGTTCCTCTTTTCTTATTGCAGATCCCGCAATAAGGACAAGCTTAGGTATCGATATCCTCGTGGGGAATCTTATTTGGATGTCATTCAAAGGTTGATGCATTGTATCTTCTATATGACTTTCTCACCTAACTTCAACATGTTTGATATAAAGAACTTGAAACAGTTTTAATAATACTGCAGGTTAGAGCCTGTAATTATTGAGCTTGAGCGACAGAGAGCACCCGTTGTTGTGATATCTCATCAGGTTGTACGCATGGCATTAAAGTTGTGCTTCTCTTGAAATATAGTCCCCATGGTTGACTGGTTATAATCTTGGAGCTTTTCGATGTTTTTCCCATTGCAGGCAGTTTTGAGGGCATTATATGCTTATTTTGCCGACAGGCCTTTGATAGAAATTCCACATATAGAGGTAATTATCAGATTCATGGTAAATGAATACTGTCACTTCTTATTTGTTCTCAATAAATGATTGCATATTAAAGACGCTTCCTCTGTCCCCTCTATATGGCATCCTTTTATTTTACAGCTAGGTGTGCTTTATGTTGTGTCTGCTAGACATAAAAGAAAGGAGGTGATACATAGGTCAGACTGAAATGGTGGTAAATATTTAAGAAAGGAGTGAGTTATAAGAGTTTCCGGTTATATTTAAGAAAGGAGTGAGTCATAAGAGTTTCTGGTTATATTTAAGTGGACTGGAAATTTCTTCACTGCCATACTCTGAAATATTTTTGAGGCTGTTTGTTTCATGGGAAAATAAAAATTGTGTGAGGTTCACCTTTTCCCTTTGATGAACATTGTCATCACTCTCGATGAATCTTGAAATTACCAAAGATATCTGACGGAGGTATTTGCTTATATCCAGGTGCCCCTTCACACGATTATAGAGATACAGATGGGAGTTACTGGAGTGCAAGAGAAAAGATACAAACTAATGGACTGAAATGAACAGATGAGTAGTTCTCTTGCTAATGCTGTGACTTATAAACCAGTTCTCCATTCTTCCGATTTCAATTTGTTTGCAAAATGTAATATTTCGCATAAATTCACTACAATATTGAAAATAACCATAACTGGTTCAATTTCTCTGCGTTATTGATGGGGAGTCTTGCTCTTAAGATTCAATATTTATATTCAAATGTAAATGACGTCTGGATTTCCACATCTATCCTTGTTTAGATTTAGCCCCATATATAATTTGAACTCCTTGCTGAAGGTGTAAGATGAGCAAGGCCCGCCCTTCTAAATTGTAATATTAAATGACAAAATTTTGGCAACGCAAATTACTTGCGCATCTGTCTGCTGTGAGATTCTTCTTTAATATAGGATAACAGGTGGAGGGATATTTCTGAAAATTTTAATATATGATGCTAAATTGTATTATATAAAAACAATTGATAACAAATATTTAGAAGTTGTACTTAAATTTTGTTGAATATAAAACCATCCTAGTTGATTTGGAAAAAAAAAACACACACACATGCCTGTTTTGCAGGCAATGTTAAATTGAAATGGGAAGTCGTTGAGGCCAAAGCACCCCTTATCTTCTATATGGTTTTCGTTCCAAGTTTGTGAAGGTTCAGTTTGGTAACTGTAATTTCACTTGCAACCTTATTGCTGCAAATTGGATTTATCTTTTAGCCTCATACCTTATGCCCCATTTGGTAGCATATAGTAGAAGAAAATAGAGAAGAAATCTGTTATAGCATCTTGTTTGATAGTCATTTTGCTGAAATAAAAAAGGAATTCTTTTTTTCAGATAAGTATGCAAATTAGAGGTAATTATTATATTTAATTTATACAAAGTTAATCATATTTTTAAATAAAAGTAATTTTGTTTTATTATTCTTTTTTATTTTTGTATTATCTTATTTAATAAAATATATAAAATGGACTAATAAAATAATATTATCATTCATTTTTATATTATTTTATTCTATTTATATCCTCATTTCTTTTTTTAATTCCATTAAAAACATTTCTATGTACAAAACGAGATATTATTGTTGTTTGATATGCCAAATGAAATCTGACGATGTGGTCACTATTTTCAAATTCTTTTTTTAAGTGGGATCTTGGTCCATCATTTATCGTTGGAGGATTTACTCTTCATAAATTGTTTGCATCTTGAAAAGGTCATGCAAGTTTTTACAGTAGTTACAATTGGATATAGAATTTTTTTGGCCAGATATAATTACAATTCGATATAGTTACCCACCGTTGCTTTACGGTTTGTCTTGAATTAAAAAATTGTTCTAATTAGACAATATAACCCATTGATTACTTATCTCATTTGCATAACTTTTACGTAACTTTGTCTGCACGCATTATCCTTTTGGTTTCAGAGGTCCGAGAAGGTATCCAAGGTCACTCCAAAGTCCATACCCACCGCGGGCTAGAGTACCGGCTCTCGAACCCGCGCCATAGCAGTTTCAGAGGGAACACTGAACCACAATGGCACGGGTCAGCGAGTCTACACGCATTATCCTACTCAGTGCGTACCATTGCTGCATTAAACCTTTCTTTTGTCGGTGAATAGAAAAAAAAACGGTCAACAAAAATCGAACTCAAGCATTTTGGTCAACACAACTTCCAATTAAGTCAACCTTGTTAGTCCATGAAGTATTTTTAATTTCACCCATCAAAACACGTTAAGGTCATTTTTATTCAAGACCATACGATTTCTCCTTGGCTTCTGAATTTGTGCACGAAACCCGAATTATGCTGAAGTGGAAACATATGGAACAAGTGATTAGATGAAAACATAAAAATTTGATAATTTAATAAATATATATCGGTAATATCTTGGATATTTGTCAAACAAAATTTTTTTTTTGAACCATCTTAAAAGTATGTTCTTCACTTAATATATTTTATTTCCACAATATTTCCGTCATAATTGAATTGTTTAGATTAAAGGTCTTAAAAATTTGATTCCTAGAGTGAAAAAAAAAGGTCATTAATCCAACAAATTACTTGTAATAGATTTAATTGATAGTCTCGTTACGTTCTTTTGTTATCATTATTTTCTCCTGTAATGTAGAACACCATTTCTTGCTATTCAGAAAAAGGAGTGTACAAGTTCACCAAATTTGCTCGTGAATGACATGGCTAGAGCCATGCACTGTTGGTCCAAGGGTGTGTGAATTCAAGAGTGATGAGCACCTGTATTGGAAGAGTGAAGAAGAGTGGGTTTTAGTACTATTTTATGTCAAAGGATCCTTTGCTCTGTGGCACGGCATGTCAAAGGTCCCTTATTTGGGAGACCTAGCACACAAAGTACTGTGCCCCCTCGCGCCGTAGAGGATTGGGATTCTTGTTCTATCAGATTCATGGTTGGATGAGGAGCCTACAAATGCAGCATCCAAGCCTCCTCTAAACAAGAATGCTCCATCATTTGCCGGAAACATGCAGCCAGGAAAAACGGATTCCACTCTGCAAAGATGTGTAGTGGTGGTGCTTGTAGGGGTCAACCAACTCAAAAATGAGCTCTCTACTCTACTCTCTAGTTACTGCTATCCTTCACATGGCACCCCTCAACACTATCTTCTTGAAGGAGCTATGAGGTCCCCAACCTTTAATTTGGAGATTATTATGGGTATAATATAGGTAGGATGTTATATTTTTTTTATTGTATTTACATTTAGTGGATAAAAAATTTTCTATCCTCCTTGAATTTTTGGATTTGGACTCATTTAGGTGGAAAATTTTTGAAATAAAAAAATTGTAAATTAAAGTTTATTTACATAAAATTTGTTTATTTAAATTTACAACAAAGAATAAAATATCTCAAATAATCATTAATATAATTCAAAAATAATATAATGCCATTTGAATAGAATTTTTTTATAATATATTAATAATTGATATGTATATATGTGTGTGTGTGTGTGTGTGTGTTATATAGAGACACATACAATCTGTTTGGAGTAGGGCGGATGACACTCAATGGATATTCTTGTACCCAAATCTAATTGAATACATTGTATGGGTACCTACAAGGTCTAAATATTTTATCTACCTCTACTCTATTCCTCTTGGCACTCCACAAAAAAACAAACCTCTAATATATATAAAAGTAGAGATGTAATAAGTTTGAATTTTAATTAAGTCAATTTTTTAAGATCAACTAGAAAGAATTTCTTGGTCAATCTCTAGTTGCATGCATGAATGACTTTTTTTTCTTTTATATAATTAAACCTGATCACGGATCATGGAAGAAAGGATAATTAAAGGGAATGTGGCGAGAGTGTTGTATTGTAGTCTTGCGTTTTCCATGATTTATTAGGCATTGGTGCAATTGCAAAATGTGATTGTGCCTTGGGATCCTTCCCGTACCAGTAGATTAATTAAAGCCGCAATATAAAAAATAAAACCCAACCACCCTTTGCTGCCGTCGCCTTCACGAGTCCTTCAATTCTGCTTCACTCTTCCCTTCCCATGCATCCCTCCTTGGATTCAGCGATTCTCCTTTGACTTGCTAACCTCTCCACACGCAAATGTTCTTTCCCTTTTCAACTCAACCTTCTTCTCTTATAACACTCCATTCTTCATCCTCCTCAACTCAAACCCTTCAAGCTTCAACCTTTCTACCTTCTCTCTGCAAAAACATTATACCCCTTTTTCTCAATGCCAACCCCAGCCGACTCTCACATGAACCCACTAACTCAAATGCTTCAGAGCATATTCTCCGACAGCAGCAACATCATGCTCGCCGCCATCATTTCTCTCCTTCTCGTTATCCTCTTCGTCCTCCTCCTCCATCTCTACGCCAAATGGTTCTTAGCCCAGGCCCAAGCCCAAGCGCAAGCTCGTCGTCGCCGCAGGCGCCGTCGAGCCTCCGTGACTGTCTCCGACGTTATCGGACCCGCCCGGTTCCACCACTTTCAAGGCTTCAATCTACAAGACTCCCCCATTTCCAATTCCCCGACCAAAGGGCTCGATTCTGCGTCCATTGCTGCGATTCCCATGTTCGTATACGAAGCAGAAACAGAGGAAGAAGGTGATGAGCGAGAATTGGAATGCGTGATTTGCTTGAGCGCTTTTGGGGATGGAGAAATCGGCAGGAGTTTACCCAAGTGTGGTCATGCTTTTCATGTGGAGTGTATTGATATGTGGTTGAGTTCGCATTTGAATTGCCCAATTTGCAGGGCTCCGATTGTGGGCGGGATTGTGGAGCATGATTCTCAGTTGGGTTCTGCTCATGGGGATGATTCCTCTGCTGTGCTTGAGATTGTGATTGATTCTCCGAGTTCTGAGATTAACGAGAATGAACGTGGAAATGAGACTAGTACTAACACTGATAATGGAGGTGGAAGTGATTCTACTATTTCTATATCGGAAACTTCATCCTCATTGTTGGGTTGCTCTTTGAAGAGGATGCTCAGCAAAGTTTTTCCTTCTTCTAATGTTAATGAGTTAAACCAATGACCACCTACCTAGCCACGTCTGTACAGATTACTTTGGTTATTATGTATCTTTCTGTGAAATTGTTCTTTGAAAATATCAAATTTCTTATGTTTTGTCTTTTTTCCTTTGAGTTTTTTCTCAGTTAGCCGAGCAATCATGTACCCGCATACTCAAACAGACGCAAGAAGGATTCATAAATCTCTTCACAAATTAAAATGATATAAGCAATGGTCAATTCTATTTGCTGTCTTCCTGGCCCCTTGCATATTGGTTGTGAGTTGGCTGGTCCTAGCTTTTCTTGAATCTTATTGCATAGCATCAGACCTAATACCACGTGATTCTACTGCCTGATAAATCTTCTAGCATCAAATCTACTAACTTACCGAGCATAATTTTCGATATAATTTTTCTGTGTAACAAAGCTTCCTTTTTGAACTCAGAAAGTAGAAAGTGATAACAGATAACAATAGCTGCCTGAAACCGAAGAAAAGACAAAAGATACTACCCGTTTGGATGCAAGTGCTATACCGGTGTGGTTATTATTATTTATCTGTCATGACGCATGACCCTTTTAACAGCAATTGATTGTTCAGAAGTCCAAACCAAGCCTGTCTTGTTCCTTTCATGATACAGTAGCCCCCCCCAAAAAAAAAAACATAATAATCCGTGCGAGTGAGAAATTCTTGTATATAATTATGTCAATGAAAACTAATTAAAAGTAGACATTTTACTAAAGTTAAATTTTCAAATAATGGATCTACTCACTCGTTTTTATTTGTTTCAATTGCTTTCTTGTATTAATAAACTATTCAAGGTATTTTTCTTTTCAAATAGACTTAATGCAAAGAGTGAAGAACCACATATAAATAGTCAATACAGAGTTAATTCAGTTGGTCCAGGAGACTCATATTAAGATTTCACATTTTTGGTATGCAAGGTTTGAATCACTTTTTAGATGCTTAATTTCATTTGGTGGTCGACTTTCTTTTGGAGAGATTTTATTATCAAAGAGACGTTAGCCTCTTCCAAAAAGATAATCTCTGAAAGTAATATGATAATTTGAGCCTTTGATATTTTAGACATATTATTAACATTTCAATCAATCAATTTAAGATAATTTATTTCTGTTATCATATTTTTTAAATATATATATATATATATATCTAAATATTCTCGTTTGGTAATAATAGTTTTTTTAAAAATATAATTTTATAATAAAACTTTATAATATTAATTGAATTATGTAGTTGATCTCACATATAGAAAAAACTTATTTGTTATTGATTTGTTTCCGCTTGATAATTAATTATCTGCCCCAAAAAAAAAAAAAAAAGCTCTCCCAGTATCTAAAGACTTGGTTGGTCTCTCCTATGAAAATAATCAAGTTGAAAGTAATCCCTTGAATTCGAATATGTGAGATCTTAAACATGTCACCATTATGATAATCCTAGAATAATTTGTCTATCCTAAATTTCGCTCGCGTAAACTTAAGGAATGGCATTGGCGACAAAAAATTGGTACAGGGTTCCATATGATGAGGTCAATGTTTTTGGGGATTAATGTAGACTACAGAGGGTGGCGGTCAAAGAAGCTGCTGCAAAAGAGGGCATCTAAATTGACGTTTGCTTGACGGTATTTAATGCACACATTGAACTCACCCTTGCTTATTGAATGCTGCTCTCAGACTTGAGGACAAGAATCATGACTCCATATATTGCAAACTGGTTTTTTTTAATAATACCATTGTTAATTGGGTCCTTTTAACTTACACATGCAATACCCCTTTTCCTCTTTCTCATGCATCTCCCTTCCTCTTCCCGTGACTGTATGTCACCTCCCCAACCTAGCAAGGAAATTGTGAATTTGTCACCTTTTCCCACTTTTTAAGGACACTTCCATTTAAAAATCTTACATAACCATGACTTTACGTAACTCTTGACTCTTCACATTTTTAAGGACACTTACCTATGTCCAGGGATTCTCTTACTCATGTAAAAGAGATCCTGTGCGGAAAGAGCTGAGAGATGAGAAGTGGGTGGATCTCATTCTTTCTCTCTCTGAAGAAGAGAACCCGTGTATGCCTCCTAAGGTTAGCATCTAACGGTATTCAATCTTTCTCAACGTATTACTTTTTATATTTTTATAAAAAAGATTTTATTGTATAAAATCAGATAAATAATCAATCATATTGTATGTTATAATTTATTATTTTAGAGAGAGACTGAGGATTGGTTGAGATCCAATTTAAGACATGAAACTTAGCTTAAATTATATTATAAATGACACGTGCAACCTAAGCCAAGATCAATCCTCAGGTTTTTGATTCAAGTACAGTAGCAATAATTTTAAATTTTCTATACACATGACCTACTATTTTATTTTCTCGGATGCATTAACTAATTTAAAAAAAAAATGCTGAGACGTGACCCTTTAATGTTTTTTTTAAAAAAATTTGGGGTCACCCTTTAATTTTTTTTAAAACAATTTTGGGGTCATGCCTCATGCTGAGGCATGACCCATTTTAAAAAATATTTTTTTTTTATGGGTCACGCCTCAACATAAGGCATGACCCTTGTCCAATATGTCAGAGTCAAATAGGGTCAAAATTTGACCCTGACACATAAATAAAGTGAGACACATGGTAGCGAGAGATAGGGTATATGAGAATTGTGTTGCTACATGGACGATTTTAAGTAGAAAGAAAAAAACACTATCCTATATCCGTTGCATTTTCTTCTTATTCTTCCTCTTCTTCTTAAAGGCTCTTCATTTCTCCCTTCTCGTCCCCACATCTCTCGCGATCTTGCCATTCTCACCATTCTTCCTCTTCTGCTTCTTCAAAATTTCTATTTTCTTCATCTACATCATCCATCCTCTCATATTTGCCGTTTATATCTTTGGTTAAAAGAAAAAAGGAAGAGATCCAGTGGAACACTCTATCACAAAAGCCAAATTTTTCAACAAAAAAAGTGAGGAAAAGGATTTTAAAGAAAAAAAATTACTGGTATGTTTTATGTATGAAAAATGATTTATTTGTAATTACTTGTGAAATTTAAAATATATGTTTTGTTAGTGATTTAAATATAGCTGTGAATAAAATAAATTTATTTGTTACAATAAAATTATATTATAGGTAAAATATGAAATTATTTAATATTGTGTCTAAATTTTAGATTTAAAAAATAAATATATTGTTAGTGATCTGAGTATACATGTAGAAGAAATAAACTTTTTTGTTAAAATGAAGTTACATTATAGGTAAAATTAGGACTTTTGTAAAGATGTCAAAAAAGAAGAAGTGGTTAATGTTTGTGTACAAATAAGGAAAAAAATAAAATGTTTAAGTAAAAAAAAAGTATGTAAAAAAAAAAAAGATTGTTTATTGTATGATGTGATAATAAATATTAGTAAAAAAATATAAAATGAAGAAAGGAAAAAATGCTAAATAAATATTGTAAGTAGGATATAATATATTGAATAAATACTTTTATAAAAATGCTATGTAAATATTAGATGAAAAAAATACAAAAGAATTTGGAAAATTGGAAATAGTAATATGTGAGCAAAGAGAAAAATTATTGTGTAAAAATAATAAGATTTAGTAATGTAATGATAATAAAAAATAATTAAAAATTGGTCACAAGTTGTTGAAATATATGAAAATATTATTTAAAGTTGTTAGATGAAATAGTAAAAAAAATTTTGTGAGAACTTTGTGCAAGTTTGGTGGAATTGGCAAAATACTTTATCACTTACATTGATGTTATGAGAACCTCTAGATCACTCTTTAGAATATATGAAATGGTACTGGAGGGTTACCCGTCGATGGATCCATCCTATAAGTGGTGCCCAGGGTTTTGTGGTAACTTGTAAAGTCTAGCACAGTTATCTTATAACGCTTAATTTTTAATTTCAAATCAATATGACTTTTAATTTTTATTTTCAGCCGATGTAGCTGATCGCTTGCGAGTACTTGCTATGGACGACCATTCACCGTTAGGTCGCACAGTTGTTACTGATTGTACTAGCATCCTCGATGCACTTGGCGAGCATCAAGATATAACGATTTCTCAGGCTGTTCCTCCTGCACCTCAATTGCCTAGACCACAACTTCCTCCTACTCGCATGACAAAGAGAGCTCATGGATTTATGTCTACTAGAGTACCCATGGTAGACGATCGGCCTTACCGTGATACTGCCTCTAATGTTGGTACTACATATGCGATGCCTAATCCTTCTTTTTATACCTCAACAGAGATGCAAGACCCTTTTTCCAACAACACAATCACAAGTACACCATGATACAGCAGGTCCATCTTCTTCCACGCCACCAATATATTTTCCTGATTTCAAGGGTGTCAGCTCTTCATTTTATATGCCATGCGGTTGCGTCCCTTTTATACCCCTATTCTCAGAACAAACAATGTCTGCTTTTAGATTTGCTTCTGAGTCATCTGTATATGTTACATCACAACAGACGGGATATATCACACCAGATCAGTTGTTCCTCCAAGTGTCTGTTAATCCCGTACCCTATCAACATGTAAAAGAAGAAGGAAACAATAATAACAAAGCAGATGAAAATGATGGCAATAATGAAGAAGAAGAAGAAGAAGCTGAGCAAGAGTCTGAGGTACAAGAGGCAGAAGAAGAACAACATCGTTCTCCATGACGCAGCCGATGATTAAGGCCACGGACTAAATGTGGCACTGGAAGTCATTTCTTTTGAACGTCTATCTTTTTTTGTACTTGTAATTTTATTTTTTATATCATGATAACATATTATAATTACTTTATTTCAATATTAACTTCAGTAGTTAATTCTGATTAATTTCTCGTTCAAATTTTTAATACTCTTATTTAGTTATATAATTTTAAAAAAATTTACTTTCTCAATTAACTTTCATTTTATAATTTTGATGGCAAATAATGTTTTATCTCTTATCAATATTTTTGTTTAATTTCATAATTTTATTGCTAAATAATTTTTTTCTCTTATTAATATTTTCGTTTCGTGACTTACTACTCCCAACAATTTTTCAAAAAATATACCTGCACAATTACATGAAAAACATAATTTAATTCACAAATCATAATTAATCTTAACTTTAACTAATAATAAAATAAATTTATATTATTAGTAAACAAATAAATTATGCCTCAAATATGATAAATTCAAAAATTTAGTTTATTATATATATATATATATATATATATATATATATCCTATAATAGTTATAATTCTTATTATTTTAATATTATGTTCAATATTATTTACCACATTTATTTATTTATTTTTTAAATTTCTTAACACTAATACTAATTATTAAATTTTAAAAAATTTAAAATTTAAACTACTTATTCATTGTTTTTAAAAATAAATTATACTTTTAATTTTTTACAGTTAAATTTTTAATATCTTTTAAAATAATTACGTTATTACAGGGGCGTGAACCATAAAAAAATATTTTTTAAAAAAATATTTTTTTTTAAATAAGTTAATACATCCGGAGAAATAAAATGACAAGTCATGTGTATAGAGAATTTAAAATTACTGCTGCTACTGTACTTGAGTCAAAAACCCATCAGTCCTCGCGTTGTAATTTTTATTTTCTTATCCAAACAAAACATAATAACTAGGGGATTGACATGTCACATGCAGCATCACAATTTGTTCTCTTAATTTTTTTATTTTAAATATTTTTAGGGAAAGGCAGAATTGGGTTTGTTTGGGAATGCTAATATTTTCCAAAAACTCTGTTGTAAGTGCTGTGAAAAGAAACATGCTACATTAGAAAGAGTTGAAATAATGATTGGTAAAAATTTTATAGAAGTTGGATTTAAAAGTAAAATTAATTGATAGAATGTTTGATAATAATTTTTAAAAGTTGTTGTGATTGCATAAAATGACAATAACAATTATATGCTTGAACTTTTTCTCTTTTTTTTTTAAATACTAAAAATTCAAAGAATTTTATATCAAGTAGTTAAAATAATATATTCTAGTTGAAGGTTAAATTAAAATAAATAATATAGAAATAAAAATTAAGGATTCATCAAGCTAGAAGCTATAAAATTACAAACGAAAATTAAATTACAAGAATGTATTTTTATGATAAAATTTGGAAAAAAAAATTGTGAGATTTGTGCATTTGAAATATGTGAAAATATAGTAACAATTTGTGTTTTGGCGAGATACTAACAAAAATATGAGGGGGGAAAAAGGAAACTAATAAAAATATAAAAAGATTTATATAGGAAACAATATAAATTATAATAATAGGTTTACAATAAGGCTATATGATTTGGAATACTTAAAATAAAAATGTCCTTTTGAACATCTTAAATTTACAATAATCACGACTGTTTTAAAAGTATCTCCCAAAGTATTTCTTAAAAACTACTATAACAATCTTGATCAAGCTCTCAGAGTAGTTGATAACTTTCTCTCCATAGCATCAATAGCTTCTCCTCGTATTTCACTCTTTAATATTAACTTATTACTTTATTATATACAGTGATATATATGAATTGAGATCCTCTTTCACATGTATTAGGTACCAAAGAAGGTTTAAACGGTCTAAATTAATCTGAAGAGTCTAAATCTAATTTTTTTTATTTAATTTTTTTGTAATAATAATAGTAATAGTAGTACTAATTTATATGTATAACGTGTATGGCAATTTGTTTGGATCATATATGGATATCGTTTTGGGCGCTTTGTTTAGGTCAAATTCAATTTTGAATTAATTCATATGGACGATTTTTATTCAAGACAATGAGAGCTAAATGGAGAGACACTGATAAAAGTGAGCAAATTGGAGTTTTTTTGCACTACCTTGTTGGAAAGAGAGTAACACAAAAAGGTAGGAGTGTATTTAGATCTTATTTCTTCTTTTCATACCCATTTTCTCCCTATTTATTTATTTTTTACTGCATTATATATGAGTCTATTTGTAAACTTTAAAGAATCCACACTAAAAATAAGATCTTATAACAATGAAAGCAATTAAATCTGATCATCAATCAGAAAATCTGCCAAACCCAATAGTTTAGTTTTTAAAAAAATAAATATAAGTCTAGAAAAGAAAACTTATAAAAAATAAGTTCATTTTTTAAAAAATTCAAATATAAAACAAGACGACTATTCTCACATGTACTAATTTATTCCTACCTTATGCGATAAGTATGGTTGATTATTTATGAAAAAAGTGATACATGCCGTAACAAATCAAAGAAGCTCCAAATTTCTTCACCCCAAAAAAGGCCATCTTTTATTGGGCAGATGCAGAGGAACGCAGTGGAAAACAACTCAAATCCCACTTAATGTCTTACGCTGCTTTTTCTCCACCCCAGCTTACGCATGTTCAACTTGTGTGGTTACATTGCAATCTGAAGCTACTTGATTAATTTTAGGATGCATTTATAAATTGTTTAGAACTGGAACCTCACTGACCTTCATTTTTCATGCAGCTTCCACCATTGATTACTACAATCACTAGCTAGCAATGCCATGAAGGGTTCAATTAATTTATTAAACAAGGAAAAAAAAAACACGCTCGTTATGATTTCATTTAGAGAGCATTAATTAATTTATTTGTGATGACACTGTGAGTTACTTATCTAAAGTTCTAAACCATGCCAATCACTGTGGGAACAAGAGCTGTATTAAGCTACGGATATTTTTATGGCTCTCTGCTTGTGTTGTGTTTGAATTATAGATAATGGAGGCAGTGCAAGATTTATCATTTGCAGTTGCAGATGAATATTCTATGAATTTATTCCTACTCCAACATTCTACTACAATTAGTTCTTAGAATTTTTATTTTTGGAAAAAAAGAGTAGTTAACTATCAAAGTTTAGGCATCAAGAAAAAAAAAAACAGAGAAAAAATGAGTTGAGCCAGGCCTTTTTTTCTTTTGGGTTGGACGTAGGTCCAATTTTAATGGTAATTTTTTTATGAGCTTAGACTCTTTTTTAACAAATCTGACCCATGATCAAATCTAAAAGCAACAATAGATATGTAGTTTAGATTTGATGACCAAAATTCATCTCACTTTTCTAATACTTAACTCACATTTAGTATATTTTAATTTTTAAAGTATTTAAAATTTATTAATAAAATATCATGTATATATATATAATAACATTCCTATATTATTTATTATATAGTACATTCTAAATTTTTTATACTTATTATATCTAAACATTTCATAAATAAATTTTTAAATTTTATTAGATTTAAAATACCCGTATACCAAACACTTATTTGTCACAATGCAAGAGTTTTGAATCCTCTTTTGTTTGCTAGTGTGTCACCGACGATACAAAGTCCAAATCAGTCCTAATGGTCTTCCAAGTTCATTTTCTTCAATTCTTCAATCAATGAAACAAACAATATTGGCTCAATTAGTATTAAAAGCCCTTCCTTTTTCAGGTCAGAAATCAATCTAAGTATGAGGCTACAAATGCAAGGCAAGTGGTCTCCACATTAAATGGTTTAACTCATTGGAGTTCCTTCCACTCGTCCATTTCTAAGACCACATACACCAGAAGGGTAGAAATATCTAATAGGCTGTTTGATCTGATACGTAACTGTAAAAAGAAAAAAAGAAAAAAAAGGTGATTGTGGAGGAAATAATGATTTCAAAGATAAAAAAGACTTTTATGTCTTTATTTAAAAAAAATAAAAAAAAAATATTATTGAATAATAATTATAAAAGTATAATAAATATTTTATATAAGTTATGTAAAAATAATCTTTAATGTAAAAATTATCAAATGGCCTGTAAAAATTATATCTCATTGATTAGCTCGCAATCAAAGTTGAAGGGTCCAGGATTCACATAAATTCTATACCAGAATTCTATATCTTGTAATTGGGATCATTACAAGTAGTGAGTTTTAGTTCGTTTTATTATATTAACTTCATTCCTACAATTTATCATATCAACTTCATTCCTTTTCCATAGAAAGAGAATTAAAGATGGAAAATGTAGCAGAGGGCTGACATTAATTTTGAGGAAAATCAACAAGGGTTTGCTCTTTGAAAAATCTTCATCATCAAAAGAACCATGATGATTATTGCTGAGTAAGACAGGCAGAACTGCAAAATCTTTCTTCGAACAAATGCCTTAATTTAAGTCCTTTTCTTTATGGTTCTGGACCTGAAAAGTCTTCCGTTCTGCTTGCAGAAGAGAAAACATATATAATTATAGGTCCCTAATTATTAACTCTAACTTTGGCATTGATAGTCAAAACCCTAGCCAATCAAATCATTTTCCTTTTTACCACAGTGAGCTACGGCAACTTTAAGGAATCAGAATTCCTCATTTAGTTCATGCAGTTAGGGTAGGGACAATTATCCAGGACAAATTAATAAAGCAGGATTGAGATCAGATTTCATGTACTGATTCTACTTTATCATGCAATAGTAAGGAGTATTGAGACTTATATAGATACTAGACACTGTAAAATTTGAAGTGTCTGTATAATTTAAAAAGTTACATCGCGTCTGATATGAGTATTTGATACATGTATGGATACAGACTTGAATTTGATGGCTGGTTCAAAATCATGTTCTGTGATGACATGATTTGGCGAGCATGGCAAGCGACAAAATAAGGGAGAAGGATACAGGTCAAACTTTTACATGAGTGGAAGGGAAAAAGTTTGGGCCACTGGCCTCACTGATTAGTCAGAATCATGAAACAGACGATGAAGGTTCTACCAAGAACACCAAAGGGTGGCACCTAATTATGGAAATCCTTTGAGATTGTGGCACCAATTGTGAAATGAACAAGAGGGAAATCCCCACCAAGAGTGATCAATGGACTCGTGAAACAATACATGAGGAAGGTTTTCGTTCTAAGACAAAAGTACTCTCTTGTTATTATTATCATTTTTAAACATGGCTTAGTTCTTCAAAACTTCATATTGTAGTTTTGGATATTATAGAGTAACCTATATATAAGAATAAACTCAAGAACTAAAACGTAAAAGATATGGTTTTTAAGAACTATACTTTATATTTATTTATTATTAATTTTTTAAGGTTTAGACCTCTCTTGGATCTACAAAAAGAGTTCTTGTTGGTGGGGTTTCGGTCAATTCACGAGACCCGTGTGCCCCTTCCTTTTTCAAGGCCTTTATGCACCACAAGTCCTTCGGGCAAGATAGCAATTTCCGATGTGGGATATGATGCTTGAGCTCATCTCTTCCTCCAACTTCAGTCACAACAATCTTGATGTTCTCACAATCCTCAGACTCGGCAGCCATGTTGTGTACAAACTCGCACAACGCCCTCACAAGCTTCCCAGAGAATGGCCCTTCATGACACACACCATACATAAAGTAAAACCCAAATGGGTTCAAGAAATCAGGCAAAGTAGGCAATTTCAAGCACGGAAAAACCTTATCAATCAAGCTCCAACTCTTTGTATATAATAAGCAAGAAAAAGTTGCTTTCCCTAACCTTAGCTTGAAGATTTCTCCACTATTCCATACACTAAGCATAGCCCAATTACTAGGCATTTGACAATCATTTCCAAAATCACCCCATGAACTATCTCCTTTAAAATAAGCAACCCAAGTCCCCAAACTTAGCTTGTTCAGAAGTATACTGTCTATATCATCAGGAAAGAATTCAGAAGAACCCATGAACCTTCTGTAAAGTGATTCAGCTTGTTCAATCTTGAGCCTGGTTATCTCAATGTTGGATGAGATTCTGAAGGAATGATGGTTCACTGGGTTTACAAGTATAGCCAGAGTTCTAAACTTGGTGTAACCAAACTTGCCCATGAAGAGGCTTACAGAGGCATGGTTGTCTTTCATTGTGGCCAGATACGCATAGTCGACGTCGTTGGAACAGAACCATTCTTCTAGCCTCCGAACTAGGCTCGAGCCGACCCCTTTTCGCCGATGATTTGGAGCTACCCTTAGCCCCAACACATAGCCCACCTTGGCCGAGTCATGAGTTTGAACTGCAACCACTTTTATAGAGCCTTGAATGACCCCAATTAATTCCTTGTCCATCTCTGCGACCTGTCATCAAATAGGTGGTGGGCATCATGATATAATCGAAGAAGACGAGGAAAACAGAGGAAATTAAGACATGGGTTAATGGTAATGTACATAGATATACCAGCATGTTGTACATGGGACTGTTTCGAATCCTACAGATGGGGTCGCCCATAGTGTCTGTGAAGAGGAACACACTTTCTGCTGGGCCTACCTCGCATCTTCTCTCGAGATCTTCCATTTGAGCTCTATCAGATTGCTCCTCATAGCTTCTAATTATGAACTCCTTGAACTCCATCAAGAAGGGTAGTGAAGGAAAGGGAAGGAGTTTGACGTATAATTGGGATAAGAGAAAGCTTGAAGCTAGAGGTACAGAAAATACATAGAGCAAGATAGTGAAACCACCATTGAGGAGTGAAAGAAGAAGGGATTGGCAAAGAATTCATGATGATGATCATTTTATATGCAGGGGATAGAATAAAGGCAGGTGGGAAGGGGAGAAAGCGGAGAGAGAGATTCGAAGACGTTAGGAATGTTCTTTATCAGAATGAATCATCAATATCCTAAGCTTTAATAATTTTAGGAAACAAACTTTATATTAATAATAGGAAAAATTATACTTTAACATTATAAGATAAAAATATTTATCATAAAGATTTTAAATTTTCAAATTACTTTAAAAGTTTAAAAGATAAAAAATATTAATTATAATGACAAAAATTTTAACTATAAAAAAATTATATTTAATATTATAAAACTGATAAATTTTTTTTACTCTTTATCCAATTGTTTCTCACATTTCTTTTTATTATTGTTTAAGAAATGATTTTTTATAACTAGAACTTTTAATCTTTTAGACAATTAAAATAATTTTGTAATTTAAAATTTTTTATACTAGTTATTTTAATTTATAATTTTAAAATATAATTTGTTTTCCGAATGTGTTTTTTTTTTCCCTGCTTTTTCCGTGTCCACCCACACCCTTAAGCCTTTTTTTCTCTTTTTTGGTTTTTTTTTTTTTTTTTTGGGGGGGGGGGGGGGGGTGGTTTGGGGGTGGTGTTAGAGGGGATACAATAAGCAAACTTACAAAACAACGTTATAAGAATCTAGAGGGGGAAAAAGAACGACTGTCATCTTGAGCTTTACCGTGAAAAACTCAATTTCATAGGAGGTTCAAATTTTTTATTAGAAAATTTATTTTGTTATTCTTATTTATTTACTCAATTTTTAATTCAATTTTTATTATTTAACAATTTGTAATTAAATTTTATAATTTAAAATTTTTTAATTTATTCCCTATTATTAAATTTTTATATGTATTTTATTAAGTTTTTCTGACATAATTAATAATGTATTATCTTAATTCTTTAAATATATATAAGTTAAACTAATTTATCCAAATAACTTAATATGTATTGTATCATATATCATACATGTGAATTAATTTTATTTTATTATTGATTTTTTTTTTTGTTTAAATTATAAATATCTGGAGTACTAAAATAACACATGATGGTTACATCAAATTTTAATAAAAATTTGTAAAAATTTTAAGCACAAGAACTTAATTAAAAATTTTTAAAATTATAATGACTAATTATAGATTTTTTAATTATAAAAACTAAATTAAAAATTGTATGAAATTATAAAGATAAAAAATAATTTAATTTTTGTATCAAAAAAAATAATTTACTTTTTTATTATTAAGTTATTTTAAAATTTCTAAATAAAAATAATAAAAAATTATTTTCCACAAATATTAGTGGGATTTAAAATAGAGCTTTCTATAACACCGGTCAATTAATTTTATACGTATCCACGTTTCGTTAACCTCAAGCTAAGGCAGACCTAAGGATTTTGTTTTCCCGTTTTGGTTCGATAGCCAATTAAACATGAGATTAAGCCCAAAATCTAGTATACGAGAACTAAACATCAATTAAATTGAAATATAATGTATGAAAATAGCACAAAGATCGGTTGTTAGTTGGCGGTTGGCACTGTTATTACCTAGTCTAGCGCAATAATAGAAATTAATCATGGACTAAAGATAACATATTTGATTGATGGTACCTAGGTGTACGCGGAATATGATGTTTGTAGGTTTGTTAAGCATGATTAAGGTGAAGGATTAATTTAATGAGTTAGGGGGGATTTGTTAGTTTAATCAACTTTAATTAGCCTTTCTGGGATTGGGGATGATGATGTCCCTATCTGATTAACTATCCGACAGTACTCCAATATTTTAATTAGGATATATTTCTGGGTGGCTCCTTTCCCTTTGAGATCATTAGATTCGAAAGCGAAAGCGAAAGCCTAAAATCCAACTAATAAAGTCATGCTTTGCCTTCTGCCAATTAAGTGCTTATAATTAATTAATGACAAGATTAATTGACTTTCATGCATGAGTGACGGCTAACACGGACTAAGAGTCATTATAATATATATATATATATATATATATATATATATATATATATATATATATATATATATATATATATATATATATATATATATATATGTTGAGCATAAAAGTAACTTAAAAGAAAAATTAATGTGTGTGTGGACACATCCCACATATTATTATAAAGAAAGTGAAAAGGTTAGCTTTCTAAATTTCAATCCACCATAGCTTGTAAATTAATTAAGCTCTAGGGATTGGATCGATAAAACTTGGGAGCGAAATCTATTCTCTTTTTTCTTTTTCTTTTTTCCTAATCATTGTATAAATAGATGGAGCATGTGTAATTAACGATGAGGTATTAATTAGAATTTTAAAATGACAAGGTAAAAACATCAATTGCCCGAGGGAGTTTCTGTTTTCAACTATTGTGAATTTTTTAATTAATATGGACCAATTATGGGGTTGTTTATATTTTGTTATCAAAATGTATCAAATCAAACACACAAAAATAACTCTTCGTGAAATGCAGAAACCGATACCTATGGTCTTCGTTATTCCTAGAATGAGTGACTTGTAGTTCCCTTCCTGTCAGGAGTTTAATTGATAGGTAGCGACATAAGGGAAAAATTAGAATTCAGTACCATAGGTAAAAAAATATTTATTATAAAAAATAAATTTTAAAATTATTTTAAATATTTAAACAACCAAAAATTCAATTATAGAAATAAAAAATTTAACTATGAAAAAAATTATATTTTATATTATAAAATTTGTAAGTCTTTTTTAATTATATACGTAGATTTTCCTTTTATTCTAGCTCATTATTGCTCAAGAAATAACTTTTCACAATAAAAATTTTTGTCATTTGAATTTTTAAAATAATTTCAAATTTAAAAATTCTTTAAAATAAATATTATTTGCTTACAATCTTAAAATATAATTATTTGAACACTGTACCTACTTAGAGTTCCACCAACATAAAAGAGTCCAACTGAATTAATCAAAAACTGGGTCTGAGGATTATGCACAATCTAGTTATTAACATCTTTAAAATTGGAATAATGCAATGAGAGATGTGAATAATTATTTTAAAAAATAGAATAACAATAAAAATGGCATACATAATAAGTAATACCTCAATATTTGATATAAAGTACTTGATTCTTAAGAGATAGCATTTTATTTGCGTACTTTTATTATTAGTGTCTTACAAATCTTAAATCCTCGTAGATTCAAGACAATGAGAATTTACATTACTAATGATAATCATATTTAAAAAGAGTAAAAAAGTATAATATATAAAAAAATAAACAATTAAAATTATGTCATACACAAAAGTGAATGAGGCTAAGGTGGAAGAAGCTAATGGAGAGTAGAACTACTCCAAGAGACAAAAGTGGAAGAGGTTAAATTAAAACAAATTGATTGAAAGTGAAACAAGCCATGATAAGCAAATGGAAGATCCTCCAAAAATGGAGGTAGCTAAATTACAGCAACTAAAAAACACACAAGTAATAGAGTGATCAAATACAAATTTGGAACATTTTTCAGATAGGAAAGTGGAGTATTTTCTAAATTTGAAATAACCTTAAAAATAAAGTAATAAAAGAGATAGTTAAGAGAAAAAAATATATCATCAAATTTATTTTAGTTCAACCCTCAACTTACGTTTAGTTCCCTTAAATTTTAAAGGATTTTATTTAATCAATCTTCAAATTACAATAAAGATGATTTTAGCATGTTCATTATCAACATAAACTTTCTTAACTTACTTCAAAACTAATATAGAACTTAGATTTTACACAAACTCATCCAAAACTTGTTTTCCACTTAATTTTTTTATTAAGTTCACCCTAAAACACAATTTATAGAATAATATGAGAATAAATTTATAATCCTCATTAAGAAAAGGAATACAATAAGCTCATTTTTTTTCTCAAGTTCTATTAATTACATAATACTAAAAAGTTAGCTCAGATAAGATGAAAAGAATAAATGATAACTATAATATAATTTTGGTTTTTCTTTCCCTACTTCAATCCACCATTTATACAAAAGCTTCAAAATATTTCTCTTGGAGAGCTGCTTCTAAAATAGCCATTAAGGAGAAAAGGAATTTGCAAAACATCCATTGCCCTTTTGTGTCTTGTTTATAGTGAAGCATGGTGAATATAAGGACAACTTTTAACTTGTATATACTTTACTTTTCTTTTTTCTTATTACTATTCCATTAGTTGTAGGTAAAATACTTATTCTTCTAACATTTTATTTAATGCCTCACACAAAATAGGTGAAGATAAGATAAGATAAAATAAAATATTACTTTTTCTTTGTATTAAAGCCTTTAAAATAGCCTGCACATATTTGACTTTAATAATAAAAAGAATTAAAGGAGATATTATATATTTCTTCTTTTGTTTAAACTATGCCACATTTTTTCAAAATGTTTCTTTTATTACAAAATGTGTAAAAAAATTTGTTATTTTCTTATATTATTCCAATCATGCCACATTTTTTTAAGAACTAATATATAAATTTTACTTTCAAAACTCATTCAATGCGATTAATGTATCTGCTACACATTTTGACTTTTGTAACAAAAAAGTATTATAACCATTTTCTTACTTTTCTTTTGCATTTCATGTTTTTTATTCATATGCATTTTTTTAATCTTTTTTCTTTTGCATTAAAGTGTGCACATTAATGAAACTAGACAAAATAAAATGAAACTTAATAATAATTTCAAATATTATGACCTAAATAATTTATAAGCATAATTAGATTAAAATGTCCAATAAGATAAAGTAAATAATATGAAAATTAATAAATTGATTTATATAAAATAGTACAATCAAAATATTTTATATTAACAAAATGCTTCATTTTAATTTATTTTATTTCTTATTCAATAATTATTATTACCTTTTAAAAATAAATTAAATGACTTTTAATGTAATAAAATAATAAATAATATTTAATTATTTTTAACCTAATACTTTTATAACTTTAACTTTAAGAGTTTTGTTATTATCAAAATAATTCAAGATCATATCAAAATTTTGGAGTCAACGACTAAAACCTAAAAGCCTACATTCACATGGCCTTAAATCCATAAGCCATATATAATATATTGAAGCAAGTTGTTTTAAAACAAATTGCTCTAAATAGTGTAACTTTATAAATGGCAAGTTATTCTAAATGTGCAACTTAGCTGATAATATCATATCAATTGGGTTGAACTTACCTTTCTTAGGCATAAGTAAAACACCAGTTGAATCAAAATAGAGAAAATGATTTATACAATTTATGGTTCTCGCCACTCTTATTACACTTACATTTTAGTTCTAATACTCTTACTATTATGACTTCCATATCTCTTGAGTAGTACAAGTCTCTTTTCTAATAAATCATCTCATTCTTGCTATTATCATTTCCAATCATTAATATATTTGGTATCATAAAATTGTTGAGTAAATTATATATGTCTCTCATAAATTTTGCTAAAATTACATGAACTTCTCATCTACTTTTGAAATATACACGGACTTCTCTTGAAATAAAAATTTATGCTATATTTTAGTCAAATTTTAAATTGTTTAACTAAAATACCCTCCATTACCTACTATTGTATTTCTTTTATAGAATATATTTTAGTCAACAAAATTCAAATTTGAACTAAAGTATATATTTTGAAAATAGAATAAAAAAATTCTACATGATTTAAACAAAACTCAATTAAGTCCTGTGTAATTTACTCAAAATTGTTTAGGCTACTAACTATCATATTTATTGTAATATCTTGAATGTTAAAAAACATACAAGATGTGGAAAATGTGTCAAAAGAAGATCTATGTAAGATGAAGTAGTTAGTACATAATAAGATTTAGACCCAATGTGATTTGCCTTTCATCTCAATCAAAGTTTAACTTAAGATATAAATAGAAAGGAGCATGTTAGAGACTACAAAAATTATGTTTGCAATATTATTTTACCTTTTGATTTTAGTCCTCAATAGTCTTCTTTCTTGTTGGTTCCTTCCAACTACCTTCCTATTGTTGATTATGATAGTCATAATGCAATTTAATCAACATAAATAAATTGCAATTCAAAACATTAAAACTGTGGAAGCAAAATTAAAATATTAAATACCTCCAACCATGATTGTATAAATTTGATAATAAACTCAATTATTGATTACTTCCTTTTATAATCTACAACCAAGAAAAGCAAATACAAAAGAAGAGAGAATAGAATAGGAGAAACAAGTTTTTTGATAAACATTTTTTGTCATAGTAATGGACTGTTAAACTGACTTTATTTATCAAGAACTCTCTTAAAGTACTAATGTTAAAAGTGACTGCTCTCCTATTAAAAGAAATTAGATAAGAAATATGTAAATACCCACTAACCAAAGTATCTAAGAATTAAAAATTAAAAATTAAAAATCACCAATTAGAATAATTTAATTAAAAAAAACTAAGATATTATTTAATTAATTTTATTTCAAAATATTTAAGCTACTTATATGGAATATCTTAAATAGATATTTAATTAAAATAATATCTTAACAAATAACAAATATATTTAAATTAAATATACTAACATTTCCTCACTTCGTTCCATCATAATTTGCTAGATAACATATTTATAGGTAAATAAACACATATTACAAGAATCATAGTAGTAAGTTTTTTAATCAAATAACTATTATCTACCATGCATTATTTTATAACATGTATTTAACTTTAAAGGTATATAATTGTTATGAATCGACTTTAAATATTTATTCAAGTTCTAACTTATACACTTGTTAATCTTTAACAAAAGTGTATACAAATATATATAGAGACAACAAATCCAAATTAAAAATTTTATTTCATTACGCATCTCAATTAGACCAAATATGGCCTAAAACTCATTCAAGACACATGATTGTTAAACTTTTTTATATGCATCCTTTAATTAAAGGATTAGCTAGTATTTTTTTTTATTCGAATGTATTGTATGATTACTTGATCAATTTTGACTCATTCTTTGAAAATTAAGTATTTAATGTCAATATATTTATTTCAACTTTTGCTTTTATTATTCTTAACTAAGAAAACTATAACTATTTTATCACAATGCATTCTTATGGGTTTAGATATTGAGTTCACAATTTTAAACCCAACAATAAAATTTTTCAACCATATAACTAATAAACTTGCCTTAAAAAATGAAAAAAAACTTAGCGTCTATAGTAGAGGTAATTATCAATTATTGTTTAGTATTTTTCCAAAAAAAAAAAAGCTCATTCAACCAACAGAAAAATGTATCCTAATGTTAACTTATTTGAGTTAACACATCTTATTAAATCTAAGTCTGAATAATCAACAACTTCCAAATTGTTAACCTTCTTATAAGTAAACATATAACTTTTAGTACTCTAAAGGTATCTCGTGACCTTCTTAGTAACCTTTTAATAATAAATCCTTGGAATACTTTGGTATATTTTTAATACACGTATAGTGAAAGCTATATCAAGTCTTGTGTAAACTTGTGCATACACCAGGCTTCCTACTACTAAAGCATAAAGAACATTCTCTATCTTTTTCATTTTTAACTCATTATTGGGATACTGAAAAAAAACTAAATATGTCCTTTTTTACTACAAGTGTCACACTAGGTAAATAATCTTTCATTTTAAATTGTTCAAGAACTTTATTAATATAGGTCTCTTATGATGGTCTCAAGATACCTTAAAACCTATTTATATGGATCTTTTTGCTAATGAGATAAGATGTTTCATCCATATCTTTCATTTCAAAGTTTTTAAACAATAACCATTTCACCTTATGTAGCAAACATAAGTCACTTAAGTTAAACAAAATGTCATCAACATATAAGATCGAAAATATGATCTTACTCTCACTAAACTTATAATAAATATATTGATCTATAATATTTTCAACAAAATCAATAGATGTGATTACATCATAGAACTCGAAATACTACTATCATGAGGCCTACTTAATACTATAAATTGATTTTTTAAGTTTACACATCATGTTCTCATTAGTGATTGGGGTGAATCCTTTATACTATTTCATATATATTTATTCTTCAAGTTTGCCATTTAAAAAGGTAGTCTCAATATCCATATGATGTAATTTCAAATCAAATTGGGCTATTAATACCAAAATGATATAGAAGGAATCCTTTTTGAATATAAGAGAGAAAGTCTCTCTATAATTAGTTTCTTCCATTTGAGTAAAACTCTCAATAACAAACCTTGTCTTATAATGCTCAATATTGTCTAGTAAGTCTCTTTTGGTCTTAAAAATCCATTTGCAACCTATTATTTTAGCCCCATTAGACAACTTTATAAGGTCCCAAATATTATTGTTTGTGATAAATTTCATTTGATCAATCATAGCACTATACCACAATTTAGAATTTTTACTATTCAATGCTTAAGAAACTGTTATAGGGTCATCATCAACACTTATGTTCAAATTCAATTATATCCACTAAGTAGTAATTAGATATTACCATCTTTCTTGTCTTAATTAATCTTCTTAATTCAACTTATATAGGTTGTTTTTACCACTGGTTGAGATACCTATTCATTATTATGAGGTGACTCATTATTAATGGTGGGACAAAGAGGCTCTTCTTTATTTACATGATGAACTTGGATCATATGAATCTTGTCATGTTTTACATTCACATAAGCAAGATGGGTGCCGTGTAAAGTCAACATTCCATCATAATTAGTGGTAGTATACTGTACGTGATCATCTTCACTAACTAAGTCATATGGTTAATCACTTCCACTAAGCATGTTATTTTCAAGAAATGTGATATTCCTAAATTTTACAAATCTTATTGAATGCGAAGGGCAGTAGAACTTTTTATTGGTGTATATCTAGAAGCCAATTAAAAGATGATTGTACTTACATATATGTTATTATGTCTTGATAAATAAAGACATTTCAATTATTATATTCAATGTTATATTTGTGTAATATAAATAAATATATTAATTGTTCCTAAAATAATTTATTATTCTTAAATTATCCTTAGTTGAGTATTATTATGAAATGAGATACTAATAATACAATAAAACTAGTATGTATATTGGCTAATGACCATGGTTATGAATATGAGATATTAAGTCATTACATGGGTATGTGTTAGAAAACAAATATGGTGGATAAAGTCGCTATGAGAGTACTATATAGATAGCTATATGTCATAAGCAATTTTCATAGCGAGCATGATGTATGTTGGCCTGTAACTTAAAATTATTACAGTTCCCTACATGAAGAGTCATATACTTTGATGCCATCAACCATCGTCTTTAATAAAGATGACTAAAAGATGGTGATTATATATGTTACAAATCATGCAAAAGAATGTAAATGATACAAATGGGATATTGTCCCTTCGATATAGGGGGAGTGATACCTATGGGCCCCTTAATTGAATGAAACTGAAAAATATATAGCTGTGCTCAAATGGATCATTATATGATATTGATTCATTTGTTTTGATTTAGTCTACTCAATGATCAAAAAACACATTGATTTAATTATAAAGAAGATGACACATTCCATGCCTCATGTTTAATTTAGATATTTAGACAAAAGGAATTGAACTACATTGAATATTGATTATAGATTAAAAGTGTCGAATCACAAATATTCTTATTATTTAGGTGGTAGTGATGTATTGCTAAATACCGCTCACTATCTATGATACTAAAACAAGATTCTTTTTTGGATTACTACCAACATAATAATAACCCATAGAATCGCACGTAATGAGTAGGTTAAAATTGGAGTTAATGTAATATAATTTATATTCTAATTGGATTAGAAATCTTAAGAATATAGCCCAAAATATATTATATTATATTATATTATATTATATGTTTTTTTAAGCTTTGATAAAATTATATTACATCTTTTTTAGTAGTTATTATTAGATTGGGTCAATAATTAAAATTTAATTATCTCTTCACTCATTATCTATTTGGTTAAAACCCATTAATTGGATGTCACAAAACTGTAGGCATTTATTTATAAATAGGCAACCAAGGGTTTTTGTGATATACGAACGAAACCAAAAGTGAGCCACAATAGAGTGAGAGAGAGTTTTGAAGCAAGATTAAGAAAAGAGAGACTCCATCCATTCATTCAAGAACGAGAGTTTTGCCCTACTTATATATGGATATTGTAGAGATGCAGTTCGTTGATTTGCATTTATGATTTCCTACACACATATATAGAGATCATAGAACCATTCAGGAATACATGATTTTAAAGGAATACATGCATTCGTAGGATTAGGAGTTTGTAAGTTAAACATGCGTGAACTCAACTACAAGAAGTGATATTCGCAAAAAGTAATATTTTTATCATTAGTTTATACCCTTTCTATAAGGATCCTTAGTGATTTCGAGAAAAATTTTAAGTTGCTTTGCTATGCTTGGACCTTGAAACCCAACACTTGTATCCCTTCGACTTTTTCACATAACCTACAAAATATGCACTAATAGTCATTGGGTCTAACTTCTTTTCATATGGATTATATACTTTTACTTCAGCAAGATAGTCCCGTACACATGTATAATTCAAGTTAGGTTTCCAACCTTTCTAAACTTCAAAGGGTGTCTTGGACACTACCTTTGTTGGAACCCTATTTAAAAAATACACAATTGTATTATGTGCATCTTCTTATAAAGAAACAAGAAGCTTGAAATTATTAAGTATACTTTTTATTGTATCCAATGGCATTATATTCCTTCTTTTAGCAACACCATTAATATTAGGTGAGCTAAGCATAATGTATTGTGCCATAATATCATGCTTTTGAAGGAAATCGGTAAATAGACTAGGTGCTTATCCATTATTAGTATACCTATTATAATATTCACCTCTTTTATTGGATCCCACAATTTTAATTTGTTTCTCTATCTATTTCTCTACTTTTACTTTATATCTTTTAAAGGCATCTAATACCTCACTCTTATTATAAAATAGAAAGATAAACATATATCATAAGAAATCATCAATAAAAAAGATAAAATATTTCTAACCATTTGAACATAAATCAAGACAACATATACCAATATATATGATCTCTAATAATTACAAACTTCTCTTGGCCTTTTTATGTGACCTTTTGGTCTGCTTACCCTTAATGAAGTCCAATTATCGACCAATATTAATAAAGTTTAAGGGTTAGAGTATCTTATCCTTTACTAATCTTGTGATCTTATCTATGAATATATGTCCCAATCTCCTGTGCCATAAGCTAATGGAGTTTTCATTCATGATATATCTCTTAACTCCATTATTACCGTACACAATAACATAAGAACTAACAATATCAACAATAGTATCAAGTTTAACTAGATAATCAGATCATCTAAAAATTTTTTCCAAAAAAATTGAATTCTTTAATAAATTAAAAATTGTTCTAGAAATATTCATAGTAAACTCTAAAAGGATTACTTTTTAAATTGAAATCAAATTCTTAGAAAAAACTAGGAATATGAAATATTTATTCAAAGTCCATTATCTAACCAAAAGATAAAATTATTTAATAGATTTTAACAACTTCCACATTTGAACTTACTCCATTGATAGGAAACACTTTATGCTAATTGAAATATGGATTCCTTATACTAAGAAATCTTAATATAGTATTTGAAATGCGAATTATTCATCTAGTATCAATTTACCATGTATCATAACAAATATTAACTAAATAAGATTCAAAACTTCTTCAAAATGTGCCCCCCTTTTTTTGGCAAAAGAAGCATCTAGTAGCTTCCTTGTTCATTACATGAACAAAAGGTATATGCTTCTTCTTGTCATTTTTCTTACAACTACTTTTCTTAGAGCCACTAATACCAATTAAATGAGTCTCATTAGGAACACCTCCTCCATCAATTACCAGCTCAAACTCTTTTTGTACACACATAGATACCAATTCATTAACATTCCATTTCTCTTTATGTGTGTAATAAGAGATATTGAATGCAACATAACAAAGAGAAAGTGAATTGAGAATTAGTTGAATAAAAAATTATTTATGTGACTTTATTTAAGGGCCTTCAATTGAGAAGCAAGGTCTCTCATTTGTATTATATGCCGTTTAACTTTTCTTATACCAATGAGTTTTAGTATGCACAATTAGGTCATAAGTGCACCACTAAGTGACTTGTTAGATGAAGCAAACTAAGTATCAATAACCTTTAAGATACTCCCTGATTGTCTTACATTTTGGTTAGGACCTACGAATGTTACTTTGTATACATCATTTGATTATCATCATATTAAGGAAGTTTGACCACTCCCAATGATCATACAACACTTTAACATCTTTATCATTATCATCTGTAAGCCTCAAAGACTCCTCCACATGAAGGGAAAAGTCATATTCAAGACATCTTAATTTTTTTAAAAAAAAAATCTTCTTCTTAGGCCTTGTCGTTATTTCCATCTAAAATGATTTTGTTGATATTATTTATTGATAATTGAGATGTAGAAGATGTTGTAAGGTAATTTAAAACATTAATAATATTTATTAAAAAATTATAATGCAAATCGACCATCATGTTTATCATAAGTAAATGCTTACCAATGTAAGTGATACTCACGACAAAAATTGTGTCACTAAAATCTCTCTATAGACAAAGACATTAGCATACCTAATATTTGTGTATCATAATTAATGAAAACTACTACTTAAAAAATACAATACAACTTTTATTCCATCCCAATTAAGCATGCAATTATTAGTTATATATTTAACTATAATTGATATTTTCAAATCCATATGTGATTTTAATCTCATACTGCATGTACTCATATATAAATGACATTGTAACTACTTCTTAAATTATATATATTAATCACAAAAACATATCAGTCCATTATGTGTATTTAAAATTCCCATATAAAGGCACTAATTAATTTTATTTTGATGAGAATTTATGTTAAATAATTAATCAACTAGATTATATGTGATTAATAATTAAAAAAAATGTTCCTTTATAATTATTCCATAAATGTGTTAAAAAATTGTCTAAAATAATTTCATATAATTTAGACAAAATTAAATGGCATCAAAATAATTTTATAAAGTTTTAAATGTGCCAAATTGCCTAAATAAATTTTCTATAAATTAAGATGAATTAAACAACACTAAATAATAATTTTACAAAATTTCATGTGTTAAAATTGTCTAAAATAATTTTTTTACATAATATAGACAAATTAAATAATACTAAATAATGATTTTGTACAATTTCTTAATGTTTGAAAATTTTTCCAAAATGAATTTTCTTAATTTTGGATAAATTAATTGACATTAGTTATAATTATTTCATAATTTAATTTTTGGTCCAAAACAATAAAGTGTTAGAACATAAATAAAAATAATCTTATGGATCTAAAAATAAATTTTGGACAAAGCTTAACATAAGGGCAAAATAATTGTAAGGAAAACCCAAAAAATGGCATAAATTTTTTTTGCCCAAAATAGGCATTTTTCTACCTAAAACAGTGGCTCATTAGCCACAAACCCAAAATAAATAAGGCCTAGCACCTTTCCTTAATTTTTCTTTATATATATGTCCAAAAAAAATTTAAAAAAAAAAGTGAAACCTAATGATTTTTGGTTAAAAACAACTCACAAATAGGCCAAAAGAAAAAAAAAAAAAAAAAAAGCCTAGCCCAAACACCTTCTCTAATAAAATGGTAGCATTTCATTAAAGAACATTGTCAAATGACATGTCATTTGGTACTAGGTCAAAAGTGGTCTTACATGAAATCAAAACGTGCCATTTTGGCTAGCAGCCAAAACAATGCATCATTTTGGTCATCTTCCTTTATAAACTGTATCAACTTAACCTAGTTTCAACTTGTGGTGGATCTGTTGTGAAATCTTACAATTTATGGTGTTTTTGGGCTCCTTTTCAAGTGCTTCTAAAGCCAATTAAGATTAGAATCATGAGAGGAACATTTTTAAAGCATCAAAATTTCAAAATGAGCAAGAAAATTCCAAATCTAAGAAGGCAAACAAACAAAAACAATTTTTATGGTCTTTTGATATTTGAAAGCTCTGTTTTTAATTATTCCAATGCCAAAACAATTAGAAATGCAGAAGTATTCATTTTTATGTGTCAAAATGGACAAGAGTATGCATAAAGAACAAATCAAAAAAATTGCACAATAACAAAAGCTTTCAAGTTTAATTCCAGTGGCTCCAAGTGTTCAAAAATTCATATTATGCATTCAATCATATATACATATGAATTGAAATTCACCTAATAAACTGAAATAAACATTTTCATTGATTCAAACTATCAAGAAATTCTAATTTCTATTATCCTACACAAAATAAGATTCTACAAAATGCAACTAGTAAACAAAGATAATCATAGGACTACTCTAATATCACATGATAACCATAATAGAATTTAATCTACATAAATAAATTGCAATTCAAAACATTAAAATTGTGAAAGTAAAATTAGGATCTTGAATACTTCTAGTCATGCCTATATAAATTTGATGATGAACTCAATTGCTAATTAATTCCTTATGCAGTCTATAATCAAGAAAAATAAATATAGAAAAAGAGAGAGTATAGTAAGAGAGAGTTTTCTAATGACCATTTTTTGTCACAATGATCAACTATTAGACTGACTCTACTTATCAAGAATTTTTTAAAAGTACTAACATTAAAATTGACTACTCTCTCATCAAAAGAGATAAATTAAGTAATGTGTAAATATCTACTAACCTATTAACCAAAATATCTAATAATCTAAAATTTAAAATTGAGGATGACCAATAGGAATAATTTAATTTTAAAAAATTAAGATATTATTTAATTAATTTTATTTTAAAGGGTCAAAATAGAAATAAAAATAATCTTATAGATCTAAAAATAAATTCTAGATAAACCTTAACATAACTTAGAATAATTTTAACAAAAATGGCATAAAATTCTTTTTGTTCAAAAAGGCATTTTTTACCTAAAAACAAGGCTTCTTAACCATGACCCAAACCAAATAAGGCCTAACACTTTTCTTTAATTTTTCTTATATATATATATATATATATATATATATATATGTTAAAAAAATAAAAACCTAATATTTTTGGTCTAAAATAATTCACAAATGGACCAAAAGATAAAAATAAATGAAGCCTAGCCTAAACACCTTTATTAATGAATGGCAGCGTTTCGTTAAAGAAGGCTGTCAAATGATCTATCATTTGGTACTGGGTCAAAAGCAATCATGCATCAAACTAAAACAATGTGTCATTTAGGCTAGTAACTAAAACAATGCATCATTTTGGTTATCTTCCTTTATAGACTAGATCAACTTAACTTACTTCTAACTTGTTGCGGACCCATTGTGAAACCCAACATTTTTTGGTGTTTTTAGGCTCCTTTGCAAGTGCTTCTAAAGGCAATTAAGATTATAATCATAAGGGAACACTTTTAAAGCATCAAAATTCAAAACAAGCAAGAAAATTCTAGATCTAAGAAGGCACATTATATATATATATATATATATATGAATTGAAATTCATCTAATAAATTCAAATAAAAATTTCATTAATTCCAAACTATCAAGAAATTCTAATTTGTATTATCCTACACAAAATAGGATCCTACAAAATGCAACTAGCAAGCAAAGGCAATTAGAGAGCTACTCTAATACAACATGATAACCATAATGTAATCTAATCAATATAAATAAATTGCAATTCAAAACATTAAAATTGCAAAAGCAAAATTAGAACCTTGAATACTTCTAGTCATGTTTATGTAAATTTGATGATGAACTCAATTATTGATTGATTCCTTTTGTTGTCTATAATCAAGAAAAGTAAATATAGAAGAAGAGAGAGTAAAGTGAAAGAGAGTTTTCTAATAAGCATCTTTTGTCACATTGATAGATTGTTAGACTACCTCTACTTATCAATTTTTTTTTAAAGTACTAATGTTAAAACTAATTATTCTCTTATTAAAATATTTTAGTTAAATAATGTGCAAATACTTACTAACCTATTAATCAAAATATTTGATAATTTAAAATTTAAAATTGAGGACTACCAACAAGAATAATTTAATTTTAAAAAATTGAGATATTATTTAATTAATTTTATTTTAAAAATATTCTAACTACTGATATAAAACACCTTAAATAAATATTTAATTCAAATAATATCTTAACAAATAATAAATATATTTACATTAAATATTCTATTAGATTAGGCTTTTTGACTTATATGTATAAAAGATAAAAACAAAATAAATATATATAACAGTAAAAAGTATTTCCCTATATATATAACTTAATTTTTTTAAATTTTTATATAGGCTTTGCATTTTTTTTAATATAAACTTTGTGTCTTTAATTTACCTTTTTTATTTTTTTAATTATGTGGCTCCGTGTCCCTATTTATTTTTTTAATTTTGACTAAATTATATTTATAAAATAATAATTTTTTTTAAAATATTCAATGATTTATTATTTAATTTTTTATTATTAAAAATTAATTTTATTTTTATATCATGCCCATATAAATTTTTAAAAGTTATGATTTTTAAAAATTATAATGCATTTAATTTTCTAATTCATAGTAATTTATTTTTAAAATCTTTTGTAATTTATTTATTTTTGAAATTCATATCATATTTTTAACTATGAAGTAATTTTTTTATTTGTATTTTGAGAAATATTATATATATATTTTTAATTTTGTAATCCTAAAATATTTGTATTTTAAGAAATATTAATTTATTTGTTTAAATTTGTAGAGATAAATATTTTATTTTTCATTGTTAATGTATATAATAATTTTATTTTAAATGAAATATAACAATGTGTATAAAATTACATTTATACAAAAGAATTGATATTATTTATTTATAGGATAATTATATTTAATATTATTGTTTAGAAATTTTTATGTAAATGTAATTTTTTAAATTGTAAATTAAATTTGTTGAAAATATTAAAAATTAAAATTAAATAATATATATATTATGTGTAAGTATATATTTGAATAAATATATTAATTGATTAAAATATAAATTGATGTTGGTTAAAAAAAAAGAAATATTGCAAAAAGTGGATTTAAATATATAATTCAATAATACAAATAAATATAAAATTTGAAATTTATAATGAGAAAAAAATATATATTAGTCATCAACTATAATGGCTATTTGTCTTACGTCTAAGCCTTCTCTTTATTCGTTGTAACCTATGTTGTTGAAGTTGTTCTTACTCTTGTTCTTCATCTTTTTCCTCATCATTTTCATATTTTTTCTCATTCTCTTCTATGGACGATTCAATTTTCATCTAATTACAAAATTATTGAGAAGTTAAATTCCATTGAGGGGATTGGATAGACAAAATCAGTTGCTTTGGAGTGAAGAAACTCTGTCGAAATTGGTAGAATACCCATTGTGCGAAAGAAGTATCACCATCGACACAATATTCGATGCAATTCTATCAAAGTTTGACTTTATATGACTTGTCACTGACTTGAAGGTCAATAGAATATTAATAAAAAAAATCATTTAAAAAAATTAAGGGACGTAAAGCCACAAGTCCTTCAAATATTAAAAAAAAAAAAATTAAATGAGACATGGAGCTTATAGCTCAGCATACCTTAAATAAAAAAATTTAAAATAAATTATTTTGAGAGATGCATCCTCTAAAATTATTTTAAATAAAAAATTAATTTATATATAGAGAATTAATTTTTAAGATTATATGTATCTTTATTTTATTTTATTATATTGATATTTTAACCCTGACTATTTTATATATTATATTTGTTAACTCATTACCCTTAATTGTTTAAAATCTTAACTAAAACTCTCAACTTTTTTATATTTTCCCAAAAAAATTTTAGATTATAACTTTTTTATAATTTGGGAATTTAAAAAAAATAAACAGAGTTAAAAAAGGTTAGTTAAAATTTCCAAAAATTAAGAACAATAAATCAAAAAATATAATATATAAATAGTTAAGACTAAAATATTAATACAATAAGATAATTTTTTATTAATACTTATTATCTAATTATCCTACTTTTTCACCTCAATATCATGTTTTTCAATAAAAATAAGACACAATAAAGATTCTTCCATGCAACTCCAATGGAAAAAGCAGCACACGTAGCATCAAGGAAAATGTAAAAAATTGAGTGGGGGTCACAGTCTCCACTCGCACCCAACAAGTGCTCCGGAATCACCATGTGTACAAATCTGTTTGTCTTCTTTGTGTCTTTTCATTGCATGCATTATGTTGTCCTCCTTCATGTACCGTCGCTTTATCTTTGTAGTTATAGTTTAGCTTTTATAATGGAGGCATTCTTGGACCCCATTAAGGTGGGAATTAAAAACAATAATTTTAAAAATAAAATATATTATACTACTTTTTGAAAAGGTAAAATATGTTGTACTATTTATATAATTTTAATTTTTAGCACTTTTTAAATACTAATTGAATCGAATATTTGAATTTTTTTTAGTGGAAGCGACTACCTTTTTTTTTTTTTGTATATATGGGTCCTCCTTTTATGACGTACTTAATACTTATCAATCATACTTATAAATAATTTTGTCACAAAAAATTCAAAGTATTTCGTATTAAAATTATATAAATTTTATTAATTTTAACTCATTCCCGAGTGTAAAATATAAAGAAATAAAGACGGCTAAGAAGAAATTCTAATGTGCCATAATTACTAGTGGGCGATCTACCTTTCTCTCCCTGGATCGGGGAAGTGGGTCCCAGTCAATATGATGACCCATTCCTTTGCATTAGATTTATAAGGGAATTTATAAATAAATTATAAGTAAATGTTTACGTATATTTTTTAAAAAATTTATCTAATACATTTATATATTTATGTATGACCGAGTTGATGTATTTAATTTTTATAAATAAAACCTATCTAATAAAATTTTTATAATTTATTATTGATTTTCTCTACTCTTTTTTTGCTCCTCCAACCATTTTCTCCTTGTAAAGTTTAGTCTCATCAAATTAGAGGCAATTTAATTGTATAATGAAAAAAATATTTTTATAATATTTATTATATTATTATTTTTTAACATTATCTGAGTGTTTTAATTATTTTTAAAATTTTCCTTTTACTTCTATAGTTGTATATCAAACAATCCAATAGGGGGTGCTAGTTTTGTTGTATTGTAGCATGTTTCAACAAATTTTGGAGTCTTGTTAGATTGATATGGGTTAATTTTTGAAAATGGTCAATGTTATGATATAAGGTATTAAGATATAAGAAAATATGATATTTTGTATTTAATATGATAATTAAAATTAAAAATAATTTCAATATTTAATGCTAAATGTGAAAATTTTTATATTTTAAAAAATTCAGCAACGATATCCACTTCGTACCATAAGATGGGATTCAAGTGTCAAAAGTAAGAACCCATGGATCAAGGGTTTTTGTACAGAAAAAAAAAAAAGAAGGCTTCTCATCTACTAATATTCTTAAAATTAGATTGATTATTGAAAATATTGGTTAATAATTTATTAATTTGACTATAGTCAAACTAATAATAAATAAATAAATATAAATATTTAATATTTAGTAAATAAATAATAATGAGTAAATATTAATAAAATTTGAAGCATTTTACTACTATTATATATAAAAATAAATATAATATAATATAATATTTAAATTCAATTAATTTTTTAGTTTTAAAATTTGAGTCTAAAATAACTTATTTATTGGTAAATATAGCCATTAAATATTAATTTGTTGAAATAAGTATTGAAAATAAAATATTATAAGAACTAATTATTCAATATATTAATTATTATTATTATTATTTTAAAAAATTGCATAATAAAACTTAAATGGTTTTAAAAAGTTTAAACATAATATAAAAAATAATAATAATTGAAATATGTCTAAGTTAAATATCATAAATTTCAAAGGAAATATATGAACTCATACACTAGGTGGTTTGCCTATGGGCTTAGAAGAATGAACAAGGTATGCCTTTTGTCGATTGGTTTAGTTGAACCCAATCCAGGGAACTCGCACGTGCAATTCTTAGGGATACTATAATTATATTTATATAATATTATGCACAATTCTATTACCTATTAGAGAACACAAAAGGTGGCACAATGAGTAAAATGCTTAAATCTTTTTTTTAAAGTCATTAGTTCAATGCTACTTGTAGCCATTTTTATAGAAAAATGCAAGCAATCCACTTGAATAGTTTATTTATAGGAAAATTTAGACATATAAATTGAAGATACATTGCAAGTCAAATGACAAATGTATATTTTGGAAGCATGAGATACGTAGTTTGAATCTAGCGACTATAGTTTAAAGATTTTTAAAGAGGATTGGTTTAATCCAGCTTATTTACATTAGTTATTGTCCAAAACTGGTTGATTAAACTCAGTTCTTGACCAATATTAACTGATTTTTGGAAACACCAATTTAAAAAATTGTTTGGATTAAACCAAAGTTTGATTCTTGATCTAATTGGTTGAACTGGTCAATTTGATCCAATTATAAATTTTAGGTATTAGCAAAATATATGCTTGCCATTACTCAAAAAATTTGATTTAAACGAAACCTGATATAAATACTATAGATATAAATGTCAATAATCCTTAAATAATAGCCTTTTAAGATCTTTTTTATATTTAATAACAAGTATTTTATAACTTCTAAATGATTTATATTGTGCAATTATATAAATTAATTTTTTTAATTATATTATTATAATTTTTAGATTAATCTTTATGGTTGAAGCCTTATAAATAAATATTATGTGCTATGCATGTGATATCTTTAAGTGAATAAGAATATTCTCTCATTTTCCTTTCAATCTTTTGTCAATCTAATTTCTTTATAGTTTTGTTAGTTTGGCAACAGTACTTAAACATATATATCGGTAATTAAGAGTATATTTTGATTATTTGAACCGATGAGATATAAGAGAATATTAATTAATTGATAAGGATAATACTATCATTAATTTTTGTTGCTTTTCAGCATATATAGTGCCTATTTTAGGAGTCACTCTCACACACACGACTCACCCAGAACATTTCACGTTTCTTGCCCCAAATAGTGTTATAGGCACTCACTTTTTATAATCTTGGCATGTGATCGTTTTTCTTCTTTATAAATAATGGAACCATGGTGGAAGGCAAAGCAAGAGATGACAGGAATGGAACATAAAAATAGAAGGTGTTCTGTTGCAATATTGTAGAGCTTAAACATACACCTTGATAATATACAACATATACATAGAAGTTAGCCTTCTAATTTGAGCGGGGGTATTTCATATCCCTTGACTATTGAAGTTCAAAATCATTTTTCATTTGTACCTAATTTGGTGAAGCCCGACAGTGCAATCATGAACTTCAAAGTGTTGAGGGTAATTTTTTTAAAACCAAATTAGTTATTAAATAGATAAAGATATTAATTTACAATTTATTAGTTGAAATGATAATAATAATTAAATATTTTTTAAATTTATATATTAAATAAATATTAGTAAATTTTAAATATTTAATTATTAATTAAATATTTTTAAGATATTTAAAAAAATTGTTAAAAAATAAAAAAATTAATCATAATTAAAAGTCAAGAGCATTAAATATTAAACTTTTTAAATTTTCAAATTATATTAAAATTTCATTTATTTATTTAAGATGAAATATTCTTTTATTTAAGATAAAATATTTTATTGTATAAGAAAATTTTAAAAAAAATTAAATGATTGATTCAAATCGATTTACAAACTGATTTTTAATTAATTTTTTAGTTGATCGATTTTTTTGAAATAATCAAATGGAATCAAATATTAGTTTCCAATCCAACTAATCCAATTAGCCGTTCACTCTAATTTTGAAAATTTTGGTTGAGATGTAAATAATCAAAAAGTCCAGACGAAAATTAACACTAAATACCACATAATTTGTTTCGGCTCAAAGCTATCATTTTTATTTACAGCTTAATCACTCTCTTCTTTCATAAAAACTCTCGACCACTTAGCATCCAGTCATTCAATAGCATCATAACCACAATTCCTCTACACATCACAATATCATCACTTATGCTCTTTTTTTAATTACTTTTTTCTCTCTTTGATTTTCTTTATTCTCCAATTTGCTACCCTTTCTGCGGCCATGCCAGCTGTCATATCCATATATATATATATATATATATATGTGTGTGTGTGTGTGTGTGTGTGTGTGTTCGTTCCAAAGTCTCAACTATATCAACATCTTATATTCAAATAATTAATGGACGCAATTTCAAGACACTTTGCTGACACATTATAATTAGTTACACAATTAAAGGGCACAAAAACCAGACCATGAGCACAAATTTCTCCGCATATGGTCCGTTTGGATTGTTGTAAGGGGGAGACAACTCTTTTTTTTCCTTAAAAAAAAGTTGTATGTAATGTTTGTTAAGTTTATGTAATTATTATTTAAAAATATTTATATTTATTTTTTATTCTTAAAATAAGAATATAAAAATTATTTTTTATCTTATTTATTCACTTTTTATATATATATATTTTTAAATATTATCTAACCAAATGAGTTCATACTCTAACAAAAGAAAATTTTATATATATATATATATATATATGAATTTCTCAATCTAAGAGTGTCTTTTTTCCAATGTTTAGAATAATAGATGCATCACATAAAAAAATAAATAGGAGCAGGAGATTGAGAGAATTGAAAGAAAAAATAAATAAATGAATGAGTGAGGTAAAAATAATATTTATATTTTTTATTTTTAAAAAATAGTAGAAAAGATAAATATTATTATTAATTATTAAAAATAATAAATAATTTTCAAAATATTTTAAAAGTTTTCTCTTTCTAAAATTTGCAACGCCACGTACACGCGTGGCATAAGTCAAAGAGGTTGGAAATAAATAATGAATATAGTAGTGGATTAGACTACTCGAGGTTTTTGGGTATTTGTAGGTATCCCCTAGGAACATTACGGTAATGGGGGTCCGTCAAGACAGTGACAGGTGAAGGGGCACATGTGGCAAACACTCGATGGCTTCATGGCATACAATAAAGATCGTGTGCTGGCACAAATTTTCTGACACTTGGTGATTGCCTAATCAACGTTTTTTTGGCTTAATTTACAGAATTATATTCCTTTTTTTGTCCACTCATACATCACGTCTAAATTCAGAGACCTTGACCATATCTATATTGTAAAAGTGTTGTGAATGATTCAATTAGTGGATATATAGAAAATTTGGTGATTTTATATATATATATATATATATATCAACACCCTAAGAAGTTAGCCTACTAATTAGAGAGAGGTGTGTTTTTTATCTTGATTATTAAAGTTCAAATTTTGATGTTAATTAGATAAAAGACTTTATTTTTTTCAGTTGTACGCCGTGGATGTGAGAAGAGCATTCTTAAAATGTGCTCAATTTTGAGTTTTGGTTAAATGGGCTCTAGCTAGTCCATAAAAAAATAGGTCAAATAGAACAAGCCCAACAAAAATGTCTTGCCATCCTTTGTCTCCTAAGTTGAATATTATTTCGGCTCTTAAAACCATATAGAGAAATTGAAAAAGGATCCCAATTACTTGAAGAAAGAAAAGTGTGAGTGTACAGGTAGTAAAAAGAATGGATTGAAAAAAAATCACTTTTGAAAAGGATAAAAGTAGACTACTGTCTGTACTTAAAGTTTGATTCACCCAGAAGTCTGCTAGAAAAAAAGCCCTTCATGCTAAACAAAGGATAATGGTCAAATACAATGAAGCTCCTCTTCGTCTCTTCAAGATTTAAAAAAAAAAAACTTAAATTTCTTTTAACATCCCATTTAATCCTTTTTTTTGGGTATCTTCTTGTCTACTATATATATATATATAAACTAGAGGCACTATAGGCAACCAGTTAAATTACTACGGATCTCCACTTGATTATATATCAAATGGCCTTTTATTTGTGGGGATATAATGTTTGGTTGCATGAATAGGCAATGCGTTGGGATTAGGCACTTTTGCGAATTCACTTATGCAGTGTTATCCATCAATATCTGTCATACATGACTTCAAAGAAATCTACAGGTTTTACAGGCATTTTCTAAAAGCAAGGGAATCTCAAAAAAAAGAAAAATTCTGAAAATTGAAGAGTGAGTAGGGGAGGTATTGGGTCCAATGCTGAGAGCTAGTCAGTTGCTAAATTAATTAGTCGACCGCTATATTTAGTAGAAACATAGCCATTATAGCTCTTTTCATTTTGAAAAAATAAAGAAAATTGAGGGGATTCATTAAGAATTTTATCAACTTAAAGACATTACGCTAGTAACCATAAAATATGAAATATTTGTGGCTAAAATGTTAATAGAATAAAATACTTTTTTCACTCCTTTAAGTTTTTTTTTTCTTTATGATTTTTACTTTATAATTCAATCAATCTATATTTTTATGTCAACGTGTTATGTCCTAATTAGAATGAAATACATGATAATTTGAAGGGTGAAGAAAGAACCCAGAGATAGATTTGAGAAGAAAAGAGAAGGGAGATCTAGCCGGGAAAACAATAGTGGCCATTGTTTTCATATGTATATATATAATCCATTGATGACAGCTAGGTAAGATTCAGATAGCAGAATTAGGAGACTGGCTGAATTAATATATTTGTGATTGATGCATTTTGGGTGCTTTTCCAGTAAGATATTGCAGACTTTCAGGTGCGGTTGCTAGTAGTTGGAGGTCTTAAATACACTCGATGCCTTTTAATAATAAATATTTGTTGGAGATATATTAAAGTGTGTATCAAAATTTTAATTTTAAAAATGACCCAAAAAACTAAATTAAATAACTTTTCACCATCTTTTACATATATTTGATATTTTTAATAATAGTTTGAAAGACTAAAGACCTAAATGCAAATTATTAGTATTGGAGAAACATATACACCCTTTTAATATGGCCAGAAAAAATCGTTCTAGCACCCACTAATTATGTATTAATAGTTAATAGAAAGATACGTTTTATAATTTCTTAAATGGATTTCAAAACTTGAACAAAAATAAAGAAATTAACTTGAGATGTAATAGGAATTATTTTAAAGAGATGTTTTTTCACAATAAGAGAAACAAATGAAGTTTAAAAGAAAAAAGATTGCTATTTACAAATGTGTTGTCGAATTAGTGCGATGAGAGGAGGAACGAGTAATCCCCTACCATATCTACGTAAATCTTATTGACAAGGAAAATATTTGCATTGATTGTAGACGCTCCATCTAATATACTTCATTTCTAACTTGCGGCCACCAGCAATCCGTTGTAGTCTAGTCGGTTAGGATATTCGGCTCTCACCCGAAAGACCCGGGTTCGATTCCCGGCAACGGAAATCTCTTTTTGTACTTTTTTGGACTTTTGAGCCTTCCAAATGTCAACAAGGGAGCACCGTCTCTATTGAAGCTCCGAGAACACACAGAAAATTCTTCTGAATCATATCTTTTTTGGGATTTCAGTGGATTTTTTTTTTTGAAAAAATTATAATTTAAGATTTTAAGTTACAAATATTTACATTAAAAAATTATAAATTATAAATTATTTTAAAATATTTTAAAATAAAAGATTTAAACTGCATTAAAAAATTATATTTTAAAACTTCAAGTTAAAATTTTTAGTTTTAAAATATTATAAAATAATTTTAAAATTTAAAATCCTTCTGTATAAATTTTTTTTTTACTTTAAACCTTGAACTGTAATTTTTTCCACATTTTTTTCTGCCCTCTTGCTCTTTTTAAAAATACGCATATTCCTTGAGGACTCGAATGCGCGAATAACTTGTGTTTGGCCACTTAATCTGCCAACGGAATAGGACTCAAAAGTAAAGTTGTAAAACGGAAAGTATGAATTCACTTCAGATTAAGGAGATAAGATGCTCCAATCCTGAAATCAATATCATCTGCTAACTCATTTCTGCTTTCCATCCACTCTTGAGAAAAACAGAAGCCGTAACTTTAAAGTATTTATCTGTAACAAGCACGAATTTTCAGTCTTGGTAAAGCTGGACATTATTATGGACATGTACAATCTTGATTGTCAAGGTCCTAAATGTTAGAAAAATTCTTCTCGAACAAATCATGACTATACCTCCCAACTAAACAGGTTCATGCTTGTGTAAAGCCTCAAGAGACCATGTTATGCATTGATTGCAACCATGAGCCATGGAGTTAATCTGCTAACCATTGCACTGCATTGTTTCTGTGTTTCATGGCTCAGATGTCCCGTTTGAGTACTCCTCGCCTCCAACACCAGAAGTTCCATTGACCAACCGGTTTGTGCCAGAGGAACCCGAATAAGGGGAATATGTAGAAACTTGATTGCCTCGGGAATACCGGTTCTGCGCGGCTGTGCTACTTCTTGTTACTTTTAGACGAGCCTTCCTACCCTGAGATGGAGATAAAAAGCAAATCAATGATTGGAAAAAAAATGCGTATAGAGAACAACAAAATGCAGAAACAGATAACATGCGTGGAAAAACAAGGCCTCAATCACATGAAGAAATGAAATCCCTGGATATCATGATACAAAACTCACGTTCCGATTAAGAAATGAAGTACCATATACAATTCTAAGGGAGCAAGAGTTTACCTTTCCCATGCACTTCTCCAAATGAGGAGCAAACCTCCCAGCCATGATAGCCCGACCACAATTCATGCACTCGAATATTTCATTGGCTACTGGAGGATGGGTTTGCCCAAATATGTCAACCACGTACTTGCCATTTATTTCATTAGTATTACTAGAATCAGCTACCCTGACCCTGGCTTGTGCTGACAGCTTCAATTCTTCTTCTTCTTCTTCTAAATTACGATCAAGACCCAGCCTTGCTATTCTATGGCACTCAGATGCCACATCAACGATAATTGAATCTAGGATATCCCAGAAAAAATGGGATGAGAGCTGCAAGACATCCTAACAAAACGCAAATAAGTATAAAAGATACAAGATTAAGATGAATTTGAATATTTATAAAGTTCCAATCCACCAACACAATATTGATTACTCTAGGCACTGCATATTAGAGTAGATTCACTTTATCATGCAATGCTACAACAAAGCTAGAGTATCATCCAATGCCATTTTATGTGATTCTTTTGTTTATGGTAAAAAAAGCAAGAGTAAGGAGTGTGGGATTCATCATTTCTTCCATCTAACTGCTGCCTGCTCAGGACCACTAGCTTTTCAACTTCAAGCATCACTAAACCCCCTTTCACTGAAGAAATACAGGAGATACAATGCCATTAGATAACAATGTTTCATATCATAGTGATTGGATGCTCAGGCTTGGATTTGATACATCTAAGAGCTTAGATATTCCACCTTATCAAGGACTACTACAAGCACGAAATGTAGAATTGCACCAAAGACTGCTACCATCAATATCAGACAAAGCCAAGGATAAGCTTCCAAAGTCCAAACAGTACCAGAAGTGATTCCACTGGTGATGCAAGGCTTATAAATACAACATCTGTGATGATCATCATTTTTTTTTTCTCTATAGAAAAAAGGTAATGATCATCATTTTATCTTCATCATCATAGCCTCCATTACAGAAAGGAAATTTAACAGATATATTTCACAATGACAGCATAATTAGCGCATTGTATCTAGAATTGTCCAACTTCACCACCTTGTGACAGTTAGAGCCATATCCCACAGTATATATTGAGAAACAGTCCGATGAATTGAGTATTCTTCTATTTCTCCACTAGATTATTGCTAACTCATGCAAGCCATGGCCTGGTGTGTTTCGAAACTATGATCTGTCCCTCCACTATTGAGCTTAAGGGGAAAGGAGCCATCATTCAGGTATTTTATGTCTCACCAATTCAGCAGTTAAGTTGAGCCCAAGAAAAAAAAGAAAATCAATCATACATTCATAAATATCTATTAGCAACCGGTGAAAGACAATGAATCCCATTAATAATTTCTTCCAAAAGTGGATTCTCATTAAAATGCACTAGCAAAATCCAAAACTTTAAGCTTAATATTGAGAGTTTCAGTAAGATGGTTTACCAAAAAAAGTTAGTCAGCATGTGAGATATGTTAAAAACTTGCATCGGAATCTCATTTTTTAACTACTGCCCCCCACACTGAAACATGTCAACTCAAAATTGAAGAGCAAACCTGAGAATGTGATGGCATGTTGTCTTCATTAGGAGCCGACATGAGTCTTTGACCAATGCTACTTCTAGGTCCCCTAATTGACAACCACGAACTGTGAGAGTCAGTAAAAACCACAAAAGTATTATTGAATTGTAAATGAGACATTAATAAAGAAAAGAAACATAGTAATTTAACGTTAACAAAAGAAAACACTTACAGGAAAAATAACACAAACATCTGCATAAACTGCTTCTAATCAAAATGCTAACTTGAACCTAAACTTCTAAAGGATACTAAATTATCAATTAAAGGAGCTAGTATATTGAAAGATACTAGAGAGAATTAAAGTTGAGGATCCAAACTTTAAAATATTTGCTCTGAAGGACCTATTATCATTGGGTTTAGGTATCTTGCTTAAAGTCAGTGATAATTTATCCTAAACCTTCTGATAATAGGTCTTTTACAGTAAATATTTTGAAATTTAGGTCTTCAACTCTAATTCTCCCAAGATACTAATACATCGTATATCATTAAGATGGTTTGGCTTGGGATTTGACTTTGGCCATATTCAATACAGAGCTGCAAATTTTCTTATTTAAAGTTAACCTGCAGACTTTAAGAAAATAATAAACGAGAACGGAGGAAAGGAACAGAATTGATTAGAAACAATAAGGCTTCAAGTGTCATATTAAATTACACTGATCTAGACATAACAAAACGGCAGAAAAGAATCAACATGGAGGACTTCAACCAATTTTGGTCAAGGGATTCACCATTAGTACCAAAATTTGCAGTTAAAAAACTGTTTTATCATCATTGTTGTTAAGTGTGTATACTCACAATAAATAGAGCAACATGTATCTCAAAATTGACAACAAAGAAATTTGACCATAAAATAGGAATGGATGTTTAACAAAATGAAAAAAAGGAATATAGTTGCATATTTAAGTATGGTTTGTCGCTTTTATCAGCCAACTTCTCTACTTTCTCTCTCGTCTAAATACATGAAGTTAGGATGACCTTCTAACAAATTCCAGTTTCATACGAATTTCTATTCGATAGCTCAAACCCAACTTATACCCAGAACTCATAATCCCTATTTTTTACCCGCCCGACCAATCAAACTACCATTTGGGTTTCATTCCAGTTATAAATGAGGTATCTTTCTGATATCCAGTTTAACATTACAAAGAACAGAAAAGAAAGAACATTTTGATCAATCTACACCTAAAAAAAAAAAGAAAGAAAGCAATTTCAAAAGAAGCCATAATTCTTCAACGGGGGGCAGAGAACTGGCAACAATTATTCATTTTCACCTCAAAATAAACTAGCGCCATCACCACAGAGTTATAGATTTAGGGTGCAATGAAACATTTCCAGAACACGCATAACCCATTACCAGTGAAGATCATAACCAGTTGGGGAACTAACGCCGGCTACAAACTACAAATTTTCAAGTTATGGGTAATTTAGAAGAGAGTCACGGGATTAAATGTAGATTAATGATGTAATGAAGGCGCAGAAGACCAAAAAGAGAATAAAAAGAATTAGAAAAATGAAGGCAAGATCAGAACTTGAACAGGGAAACAAGAGAAACCACTGTCTGTTTAGAGATCGAGTAAAATTTTACACCTTTATGACTGAGGGAGAGATTACGGGCTGCTGTATAAAACGCGCAAAAACAGGAAGAAGAGGTAACGATCGTTCTATGATTTACAGTGCCACTTCTGCTCAAGCCTGGATCTGGTGGGTACAGCTTCCAAAAACCGAACTCGATAATCGATCAAGGGAGAAACTCACTCGCTGAGGATATTCCACCACGAAACGACGACGTATGCTATGGTTTAAAAAATAAATAATAATAATAATAATAATTTTTTTAAAGAAATAATAATAAAAATAAATTGCACAAACCTTTTTAAATTTTAATAAAATTGTACAACCATTTTTTTATTTTTAAAATATATACAAATATCTCATAAAAAAAATATTATTTTACATTTAATCTAGTATTAAATTTTTTGGCCAAAACATTTTTCATTGAATTTTTTTAGTTTAAAAAAATATATATTTAGGCTAATAAATAATATTTTAATGAAAAAAATTTAAAATTAAACTAAAATATAAAGTTTATTTTAAAAGAAATTTGTGTATTTTTAAAAATAAAAAAGTATATATAATTTCAATAAAACTTATGAAAGATATATATAATTTATTCTAATAATAATTAAACATAAACCCATTTTTTATCTCTTTTTTTTTTTTACTTTTTTCTTTTAAGTTTATTGGTTTTACTTTTGTCTTTTAATATTATTTGATTTCAAGTTGATTATTTAACTTTATTTCAAATTTCTTCTTTTAATTTTATTTTGTTTTAATTAATTTTTTTAATTTATAAAATCTACTCAAATGTTTTCTTTTTTCTACCAATGTCAAATTAAAAATACTTGATAAAAAATTTTTATATGACTCTCTATTGAATTAATTTTTACTTTTTTTTTTGGGTTAAACAACTTAGTGGTGTTAAAGGAAAAATAGGATTTAAGTGATTTTTATAAGTTAATAAACTTAAAACAAAATGAAAATAAAGGACAAAAATGAAATCAAAAATAAAATTAAGATATAATATTAGAGTAAAATAAAAATAAATGAAAAAACATGAGATAAAATTAATGAATAAAAATAAAAAAATTAAATTAAAAGATAAAAATAAAACTTAAGATAAAATTAAAAAAATATTTTATGCTAATAATTACAAGGACTTTTGATGCATTGTTTATTTTATCATTAGGTATGTACGAAAAGAAATTAAAAAAAAAGCAGATCAAATTAAAAATATCACTTATATCTTTATTTATAAAAAAATAATAAATTATTAAATAATAATAATAATATAATAAATATTTTCTTCCTTTTTTAAATAATATCATTCTTATCAATGCTTTTTTCATAGTATCAAACTTACGGTTAGGCCTTTTAAGATACCTGTAATTGCCTCACCTATATCGCACACCATATCTTGTAGTGATTTTTTTTGTAATTTTAATAGAAAATATGATGTAAAATGTAAAATACTTTTGTGACAAGAATAATTCTTATATATACTTGGTGTGTCATATCATTTATGTACTTAACGATTAACATTTACTCTATACATGAATTTTATCTATATTATATATGAACTCTATTTATATAAATTTAATTATGACTATTGATTGTTTTAAGTGCGTCATATTTCAATTACTCCTATAAAAACTTTTTGTGACAATGAGAAATGTCTTATGGCTTACGAAAATGTCACTTTGGTCCTTCATATATTGTTATTATAAGTATCATATTTTGTTTAAACATGTTTAAAGAGAAAAAAGAAATCTTTAACAAGTTTTTAAGTTTTGGTTTTTGCTTAATTTGTGTGGTCAATTTTAATTTAAATTTGTGTTAATAATTTTAATTATTATCATTTAATTAATTTTTCTTTCTATTTTTCTTTTATTTTTTAACAAAACAAACATAAAAAATAAAATATTTATTTTTTTAACGTTATACCAAATATAACAATAGACCGTAAAATTCTATTCTATCAAAAACCCATTGCGTTTGTCATTGCTATTTCCATTCTCAGTAAAAGCATTTCATCTAACCATCAAGAATTCATGTTACATGCTCCATCAGGGGTTGTTGGGAAATGATAATAATTGGACCTAATTCCTTAAGGATACTTATTTGGATTCTAAACAAATGTGCATGTGTTTGGATTTGCTGTTAATTAATTGGCACATGGAATAATCAATTTGGTAACAATTTTATTTATAAGAAGTTATTTTGAGAATAAACATATTTGAAATTAGTTATAGCTAGCCTCCTCGTGTTGGAACTTTTATTATATCTAGACTTTGATGAGGTGTGCAAATGATTGGATTAGGTTAAATTTGAGTGGAATAGTAGTTTATCCAAATGGTCGATGCAGGACAAGATATAATAAAAGAATTAGATTTACATATAATTTTTTATATTATTATAATTATTATATTATCTAATCAAAATATAATAAACATATAATTTTTAAATAATAAAATAATAAATATATAATTTAATAAAAAATTATATTTATTATAATATTATTAAAAAAATATACATTTATTATATTTTGAATATAAAAAAAATTATACCTAAGATTTTTTTTTTAAAGTAAAATAGTCTCCATGGCATAGCACTGTTGCACGGGGGGCATTAAAAGGGGCTTATTTTGAAACGTGATAGGCCGCGATGCAAAATTAGGCTCGGCCCAAAATGGTAACACAGCAACTTCCAGTTCCAAGTCAGTGGAGTTATGATCACTCATGAAAAATTAACTCTGGTTTAATCTAACTAACTCGTTAAACCAATGAGTTAACTACCAATCAAACGAAATTTGACAACTCAATCTGGAAGGCCAAGACAAGAGAACCTAGAGAGAAGGATGAGGAGAAAAAGCAAAGGAAATGGAATTAAGGTAGTTGACAAGTAATTGTCAATAGACAAGGGACAAAGAGCCCCGAGGTTCCATGGATGTTCTACCTATCATTTCTTGTCCTTTAATAAGAACAAATTAGACGTGCTAAATTTGTCACTCAAACGATAATAAAGGTCAAATCATAATATATTCACTGGAAGTGAATCAATCTTTTTTTTATAAAATCAAATTACTGAAAGCACAGACCAATTTAATTATTTAACTATTACTTAATAAGTAGAGTAAATTATATTAATCTTTTTAAAAGATTTATGTTAATTATATTTGAGACTTTCCTTGTTTCAAAAATTATACTTAACTCTTAACATTTGATATATATTACAAAAGCCTCCTTCCAATTTATTTTCTATCAATAAAATTAATTTTTTAATAACAAAAGACTGTAATTTTATTATTAATATGACAATAAAAGCAATTAAATTAATGTTAAACTCTAATATGAGAGTGTGATATTATTCATAAAATAATAGTAAAAATAATTAAGTAATTTTATTTTTAAAATGAATATATATTTTGCAAAAGGTTAACTTTATTAACATAAATTAAATTGGATGAGAGGTTTTGACAATATATATAGCAAATGTTAAAAAAAGCTAAGTGTAATTTTTAAAATAAAAGAAGTATAAAAAATAATTTAATCAAACATTGAAAAAGCTTAGTATAATTTACTCTAACAAGTAAGTAGTTTTGTTATCGATGAATTGACACTTGCTGCAATGTAAATTTCCATTTTGAAAAGTGAGATGTATCTAATGAAATTTTGATTGAGAAATTCTTAACATTTTAATAAAATTTATAAATATTAGAATATAAACTCTATTGAAAATTTAATTAAAGAATACATATTTTGTTACAAAAAAATTTAATAAAATGATTTTTATACAAATTAAACATATTTTAAATTATAGTTATTTAAAATTATAAAAATATCATAGTGCGTCCACAGTTTCCTATATAATATATAATATATGTATGTTTTCTTTTTCTTTTCTTTTTCAATAGAATAATGTATTTATGTTAACCTTTACAATATCACATAAATTTAGAAACCTACAAATCATTTTTTATAGATATAACATTAATGAAATTAAAAAAAAAACTGTAAATTATTCAATAATATTACTTTTTTACCTCTTGATAAAGGATAATCTTTGAAGAATTATGCATCAAACGGTGAACAGCTTCGTCTCTTCTCTAACCCCCCCCCCCACCCAAAAAAAAGAAAAAGAAAAACCAAAAGAGAAATAAATCAGCTCTTACTGAATGTCGAGAATTGACATCTAAATATCGCTCCATTATTCATCACGTTCCTTCATTGGACTACAGGTTATACGAGCCTTGACAGTAACATGACGAGAAAGGGCGAAGAAAACAAAATAACCATGGCCCCACCTGGTCCAACTTCTTCTCCCACCTATAGCGACACCCTAACGTTTACAAGAATCGTGACAAAAAAGTTTATGGCGATATTTTGTATTTCGGACTAACGTGAGAAATGTCCTTGAATTTTATTGAATGTTAAATCATCATCTCTCGCAACAACAGGACACATCTTACTGATAAAAGTGGCTTTTAAAAAATTAAACCCAAATGGACAAAAAGACATTTCATCTTTTCTTGCCAACTAAGGTTTAATGTCCCACGCAACAGTTAGCAAAAGAGTCCGACCTTTTGGTGCATTAGAAAAAAGGCCATACATTTCATACCTCAAGAACTTAACATATAAGATAGGAAGAAGGCTAAGAATTAATGGCGCTACCGTTGGTCGCTCTGCTATGACTCCTTACACTCACAGTCCTCAACAACAAGATGAGATTCAGTTCTCTGATGATAAGCACTTCGCTCTTCATGGATTAATCACGCTGCTAATTATTGTGGTCGTCTTCTTCCTCTTCATTGTGTTCATCCTCATGATACCTTGCCTGAAGCGTGCTGCTGCTAGAACTTCTGAATCAGAAGGATGTGATGATGGAGACTCCAATGTTGCAGACCGCGAGACTCCTTCCCAGTGGCTCAGAAGACACAGAAATGATGACGATCTCACTCTGGAACCAAATTTGCCATCCAACAGTGAAGTTATTAGTGGAAAGTTTCCATTGTAAGAAGTGCTTGTGTTTCCCAGCAGATTATTGATTGGTGTCATACTGGATAGTTTAGTAGTTGTAGAGAAGAATATAACTGCTGAGCTTTCCTTGTCAGCCATATATATCTAATATTAATAATTTGTGGTCATAACTATTTTGTCTCACGTGTCAATGTCATAAGCCCCAAAATTTCACTAAATTTCACATCATCATGGTATATTAACTTTTTAGCCCTTGCAATGGGGGATATACCTAAATAGTACGTGCATGGTTATATGATATTTATTGCTAAGTACCATTCCGGCTGTTCCTACGGCATTCATCTTCTTGGCTAGTAGGCAGCAACTATGTCAACATATTGCAAGAAGGGCCTCCGACTGCATGGCAATTGCTGCAGACTACAAGCATTGCTTCGTGACTGCAATAGTAATAGGATTGTTGTTCACTCTATAGATTTAGCAAGGCTTATAGAACTTAGTACTCCTTTAAGTTGGTGCGTAACTCCATAACTCTTACTCATGTTTTATCAGGGGTTAAAAAGGGACCAGTGTGTGGCAGAGCTATAAAAAAAATGAATCTGTTCCGTATTGCTGATGCTTGCCTTGTTTGTAGCAAATTATAATGAAAAATAAGAAAAAAATGGAAATAGCTGGCTGCTTCCTTCAAGCACTTCAAAATTTTGAGCGGTAGTGATATTACACATTCTAATTTTTCAAATAATTAGGAACATACTAATAAAGGTGTGAGGATGACATATATACGGGAAAAAAATCAGCATTCTTATAATATTTTGAACACATAAAACACAATTTTTCTATATTTCTTTTATTTTTTTGAACATCAAATATAGGTTTCCATGTACCTGGGAAATAAAATTTCTATTGACCAACGCCACCTAAAGTGTTATTTCATCCAGAAGAGTTCAGGCGCAAAAGCTAATTCATATTTTTTGAGCTTTGGTTACGGAACCAGAATTTTTAAGTTCATATCGACACAGGCCCCAGTGAATGTTGGGATAGGCTGAGCTACCTAGATTTAAATCTCACAAGTTTAGAAAAGACATAAGGGATTTTTTTTTGGGGGGGGGGGGGGGGGGGTGTGGTTCACAACAACAATCAGTCATCGGTTAAAATTGGCATTCAATGTACCATTGTGAATAGAATAATTGTAGAGAGTAGACATTGCCTTGTCCAGATGATAGTATTGCCGGTGAAAATACATACAAGCACCAATCTAATTCCAGTTATATCTAGACAAGGTAAGCTACTAAATAATGCAGGGATAGCCATATCTAACTAGATTGAAATACATAGAGGACTAATCCCAAAGATTGCATACTTTGTCGCGACGATATGCTTTAAATCAGAAGACAATACTTCCCACCAATATGGAAGTGAGGGGAACAGTGAGGTTGTCATCAAGCTCCGAGCTGATAGGAAGGGACTCAACCACTGCCGTGGCGAGAGACACAATCAGAAAGCCTAGAAACATTTTCCAGCTATCCTCAATATATCCGAATGAGGAAAAATAGTACATATACCTGTAAAAAAATTGATTATAAATAAAAGGATAGATCAAGTGGGTTTTCAGTAGGGGGCAAAGTAAATAAAGCAACATATCTCTGCTGAAGTTACCCAATAGATACTAAGAATCCAGCAGATGCCATTGCAATCGAACCAGCCAAGGATTTGTTTCTGTTGTAAGGTATCTTCTTACTACCAAACCGCCTTCCAATAATATCAGCCATACCTGAACATATTAAGAAAAATACCAGCCAGTGTCATTTTACAGAATTGAAAGAATCCAGTCATAGGGACAGAAAATATAACTGGCTCTAGCAAAAGTACCATCTCCTGCACACAGATTGCATATAACAGCAATGGACATAGGGGAAGTTCTCCAGTACATCACAGATGCTAAAGTAATTGTTGTGGCATAATACAGTGGTCCCTTAAGAAGCTCCCTGGTGCAGAGGAAAAACTGAGAAATGAATAAATAATGTAAGGACATGTAATCAATAGTCAATCTATGGAATTGCAAATAAACAAATATTATCTTCATTCTCTTCAAGGACATGAGGTTAAATAGAACTCACAAGCCAAAAGTGTAATTCAGCTGCTAATCCAAATCATAACCTATTACTTCTTTTTGATATAACCGGAGAACTAATATAAGAAACAGTAAAACATATTGTCATAGCCATTCCCATCAGGTCCGGATTGACCGGCATTATCACTTGACAGCAAGAGATTTTCTAGATGGATTTAACTGAAAAAATGGCTATATATTAAGAGTTTTACATATTTATATACTCTCACTGGCATTATTGTGTACAACATTGCAACCTGTAATCTCCAAATCTGCTCATTGATTTCACAGTGGCCTCGTCTTTCTGTATACCAAGTCCAATAAGAAGCATTCGAATTATATTGACTCCCGGAATAAGAGCAGCAAAAAGTGATGCCAGACTCCCAGAACTGCAGTGATAGAAGAGAGGTAATTCAACAGGGCAAAGTGTAGCTTTGAAATTCAAATATCCTCATGAATTATAAAATTACCTGAATAGTGGCCAGCAAAGCATGAATGCCAGCCCAATGCTTATATGTACAAGTTTCCTATTCAATTTCTAAACACGGAAAGATAATTGATGAGAAGTCTGCAGATCTGAGCAAGATAGGTATTAAGAAATACAGCTGATTGGATGACAAACATGAAATATTATATGAAAAACCATGCAACTGACCTTGTCTCTGACAGATAGCATTTTGTACAGCTCCACAATGAAAAAGAGCATAGATAATGTACCATTCATTACTTCAGAAATGGAAAACACAGTACAAATAGAGTCAATAATTAAAAATTTCTCATTACAAATTAGCGCCATGGATTCTCATCTTCCAGCGAAGAGAAAATGATAATCTAATTATGGATCAGAAAATCTCCAATTCATTGTATAAACTGCAATAATAAATTACTGCTTGAGGTAAGAATTTGATGCTGTTATTACGAACATGTTTATTCCTGTGTCCATCTTTATGCATCAACGTGACCATGACAGCCACCCCTCGCCATTCCTGATATCTTTGTCAAGGAATGAAGTTCGCCATAAATTCTAAGTTTCTTACAGTTAATTCTTTAGGAATTTTACTAAGTCTTTAGGGACAGTTTTAATTTATTCGTTCATTCATAATTCAGAGGATCTCAATACTACATATCACTTTGATTCTCCTTCTTAAATAACACAACTAAAAACAAAACCTACTAGGGGAGTCAGCAATGAAACTCGAGAATCACCTTGGTCCATCTTCAACTATATTATAAACGTGATACACAGAGCTCAGAGCTTTCTTAGCAAAATGTCCCACATGAAAACTCAACTGCTTAAAGGGAAAATAAAGAACTATACAGTCAACTAAGTACCTATGTATACGATTGATTCTGATTTCTAACTTCAAAGATCAGGGAAAAAATCAGACCTGGTCGAAAAGCCCACGCCTTGCGGTTTCTTGCCATAAACTAATCAAGGAAAGTGCGACACCGGCAGAAATAGCGGTGGCATAGACGTCGGAGACCACGGGGTTGCCGTGTAGCATGGTGGCCGGCGAAGGAGACGTCAGATTCTGACGAGAAAGTCGGGTTGGGGATCTGGGTACGGGGATGCTGAAACAGAAGTGAGAAGAGCAATTGGGTTTGACTTTGGAAAGAAATGGAGAGAAGGGTTTAGAGGGTTTGACGAGCTCCAGCTTCGGGAAGGAAGTAATGATTGTGCTGCTGAAAGACATGGCAGATGCTAACACTCTTCAATTGACTTTCAATTTGGAAAAGCTCGTGACGCACGATTCTGGGCTCTGGCCTTACCATTGCAACTACCGACCTTGAAACGCCACAAAATAACAATAGTGGTGAACCGAAGTGGTGAAGGCCATGAGCTGGAGTTATAATTTTGTTTTTGGCAAGAATTCAGAAATTTTCTTTAACAAAAAAAAAGTTTTATTTTTTTGATAAATATATTCATGGTGAGTGTATTAATCCCAAGAGATAATTTTAGTAAAGAATGTAAATATGTTATATATGGAGTATTTTTTCAATTTATTTTTATAAAATTATTTTTTTTAATTTGATCATTTATAGATACTATATTTTTTAATTTAATTTCTTATAAAATTATTTTTTAATTATACTTTTTCATAAATGAGTATTTTTTAAATTTAAGCTTTTACAAGTAAAAAAATTATTTATATTTTTTTATTAATTTATTATAAATGAAAGTAACAATAAATTGATAGAAAAGTATTATTAATGACAGTTTTATTTGTAAAAAATTAAAATAAAATATATTCATATATAAGAAATTAAAATGAAAATTTAATTATTGCCTATTTGGTGTGCAAAGAGAAATGAATTCTTTTTTTAATATATAAAAAACAGGATAAGTATTATTTATTATATTATTTATTATTATTCAATAATATTTAATTTTTTATTTTTTTAATCTAAAAATACGAGTATCATTTATCATTCATTTTTTTTTTTCTAATTTTCATTGTACCCAAAGCCCCCTTAATCCGTGAAGTGTAACTAGACCTATTTTTATTAACTTCTATCCTAATGTAAATAGCATGCTTGTCATCAAATTAGTTAAATTACGAATAAAATGAAGAAGTGTTTAGTATATTATTATTTTAAATATTATAGTATATTGCGTATTATGATATGAAATGATACAAGATATGATAATATTCATGATACATATATTTGTTATGATAATAAATAACTTTTGCATCTAAGAGACGCATGATACTTACCTTATATTTTATTGTATATGTTAATTAATATTATTTATTTATTGAATTTTTAAATATACTCTTTTATGTTTATATAAACCACATCTTATAAATTTATATTATTTTTCTTATTTCTAAATAGAAATATAATTCAAAAAATTAAAAAAAGTGTAACGTATTCCCCCTACATTTATATTAAAATAAAATAGAATGTAATTTTTAAAAATTTCAGTGTTATATTTTACATATTTCTTATAATTTTTTTATAAATAAAATTTATCATAGAGTTAATTCATATAATAATAAGGTAAAATTGGTAAATAAAAATGTTGCAACTTGACACTATTTTATTTTACTTTTCTTTAGAAGATTATTATGATTATCTCCTCAAGTTAAGTTGATTGACAATTAGTTTTGAATCTTTTATAAAATGTTTTCTTATGATACAAGTTCCTTGGTTAGCTATGATAATGTTGAAAATTTTATGTCCAAGTTCAAACAAATGATATGATTTATCAATCAAACACTTACACATATCACCAATTGAGTAAAAGAGAAGAGAGAAAACGTAGATGACACGTAGAGTTATTGTGGTTCCACCAATTGTATCTATGTCCACACTATTAGCAATTGTTCACTACTATAAGATTTCGGAAATTACGAAAGAATCTCTCAGACTGTCCTTCTTCTCTTTTGTTCTCACGCACATTAGGGTTTCCCTCATATATTAGGATCTTAGAATTATATAAATATCTACCCCTACATAGTAGAAACCCTTAGAAATTTCTTTCAAGTTAAAGTACAACTTAAATATGAAACTCTCAAAAAATTAGCTGTCAAGCGCTATGGCCTTAGTCATTGAGCGCCCCTCTACTTCTTGCGTTTTTTGTACCAAAGATAGTGATGTTGATTGTTTTTGTATTTTTGGGGTGTTCCTCTTGGCAAATTTTCTCCCATTTTAAGATACAGTGTAATAATTTTTATCTTGATAAAAAATGGCTCTCTTCAAAGGATGACCTTGGAAACCTAACACCTCTACCTAAAGCCTCATATGTTAATCAGCAAATAAATACTTAGAGCAAGTTCGAACAATGTTCGAACTTTTCCAACGGTAGCATGTCGACATATCTATTGCACTCTTTGATGTTTGTACCTTTTCCGCTAGGATCTCACTTGAAGCAACTTTAACCCCGACATATTATGTAACCCCGCTGTAATGTGTTTTGTCTAGGCATGGTACACCTAATTTTTTGACAAGTGGATGGCAATTTGGTTGCCACAAAGTAATTAAAAGGGCTTATTTGCCAAATCCATCTCAACAACCAATCCCTTCAACCACAAGGGTTCCTTTGTCGCTTCTATAACCGCTATGTATTTTGCCTATGTGGCAGACAATGCAATCAATTTTAAATGGTTGGTATAATTACTTTTTAAATTTAGCAAATTATAACATAATCACTTTTTGATTTGTAAAAATTTAAAATTATTTTATAATCAATAAAAAATTAGTAAAAACAAATAATATATTCACAATATATTTTTTTATAGAATTTTAACCAATTAAAAATATTATTTAATTTCAAAGATAACATGTTTATTAAATATATATTTAAATGTAAAAAGAATTAGAATACAAATAACATCAAAATAAAAAGTTTTTATAAGTATATTTTTCATTAGTTACATGTAAATTAAAAAAAAAATCAATTTTATTGTTGAGGGTCTTCTAGTCAAAATATGTTAAGTTTTAGGTTGTTTTTTGATCTCATCGAGGAGAGAGTACATTTCAAAATAGAAAAAGGGATTGTAGAATTAAGTCATTTCTCAAGAAAGAGAAAAGTAATTTAATCTTTATATTTTACCATAATATTTAATTTCTTTTTGTAGTAAAAATTACATAATCCATTTTAAATTGTGGTTGAGTTGAATCTTAAAATTTAAATGAAAATTACTTATTTTGTCAAAATATGAATGATAGTAATATTGAATTTTCAAAGAAAATTAAAAATAAAATAAATTCAAGAATAGCAATTGGTTATGAACATCAACAAGCTCTAATGTTATGCTTTTCCTTAAGAATATTTAAAAGAAACAAACTCTTCAATTAAACTTCATTCATAAATCAATCCCAAATAAGCTCTTAGAATTTAAACCTTGAATAGCATTAAGAAAAAGAAAAGCAACCAACCACCGTATTACAAGAGTATAGTAAATTTTTTCCTTTCACACACAAGTCATATATGGCAAATGATAATAAAAAGATATTAATTCGATAGCATTAAATTTGTATTTCATGGTAAAATCTTGCCCCTTAATGTTTGGGCCATTATTCATCATGTATATCTCATAAATTAGTGGTAAGTTTTAATGATATTATTAATTATATGTGCATATATAGGTCTTGATGCATTTTAAATGAGGTTGATAGTATAAGTAACACATCAAATAAAACTAGTTTATATGATCCATTGGCTTGGTTCTAGGCATTGTGGTATGTGACTTTAGTTTATGTCTAAGATATAAGGTATCTTGGCTTTGAGATTTGTTAGCTTGAGGATGGCGTTTATGTGTCTCGGCTGATGAAGTATCTCAGCCATGGTTTATTTTATGGTCTTGCAACACCTTTGTGATCGGCCATGACATCATAGCCTAAAAAGGTTCTATTTTAAAGAGATACCAAAAGATAACTTAGTTCATTGTTGAAGCGATGAAGGGAAGTAAGGAAGAACATTCAAACATGAAATCCCCATTATCATCACCCTCTCCATATGAACTAGTGTGCCTTCCTTCATCCTTCTCCCAACCAGGAACTTTTCCCTAAAAAATAGATAGCCTTGTAGAATTTTCTTGTACCGTAGAAACAACTTAGATTATTGAGTTTGCGATTCATCTCCTTAACTTTTACAATATTTAACAGAAAAAACATTCTTACATTTGGAATTTTAGAAATTTAACCTCATTTAATAGATCTATAGGAATTGAAGAACTTGTTCAAGCCTTTAAATTTAAACAATTTGCTCTTGTAGCAACCCTAGAAGAATAGTACATAACTCTCAATATTTGTAGAACAACTTACCATGCATTAGATATATGAAGGATACACCCAATTCCACGTGGGAGTTATCAAACTAATCCTCATCCTTCATGGTCAAAGAGGAATATCCATTACTACTAGACTTGCCTTCTTAGACACTATATATACCAGTTACAAACATGCTATTATTAGAACAACCTTGACCATTGTAAATGCAGGAAGTGTGCTATTCACTTTCTACCCCCAATTTCAACATTAGGCTAATAGATCCAACCTTGGCCACAAAGGCTTAAGGTTCAAGATTACCTTACTGGTCCCTAGTAGATATCTACAGCCTAAACAACCACTCTTCATCATCAATTAGCTTTTAGATTTCAAGACCACTTGCTAGATTTACAAGCACTAGGCTTTTCCTTGGATGCTTTGCTTGTCGTAGTTGATCGTGATGAAACTCCAAACATCATCTATATCTTAAAGTAGATATCCATGAGTGAGTTGTTAACACTCATGCCTTTGGAATGATTGACCAATTATGAAAATTATGTCTAGACAAAACAACCAATCTATATAATAACATGCCCAACTTTAAAAAGGAAGCAAATGGATTTGTCAAAACCACATTAAGGAGCCTAAAGGAAGAAAGCATGGCAAAATTAAACCACCCTCAGTTTTTCAAAGTCACATGATCTTTTCTATCCCTTAGTAGGAACCTAAATATATCCATAAGATTACAACAATCATTACCTTAATTGTTAAGCAAACAAAGATTCTAGTCCACATCTTCACAGCAAAAGGAAAAAAGTTTGTCACTGACAAAATTGAAGGACATTTCATATGGTACTTCAATATAGATGACAAAGAATCATCAAAAGGAAAAAAGAAAGGAAACTTACAAGCCCTGTAACTCAAAAAGAGGCTACTCATATTGTTGTACATTATATATAAGATGATAGAAAATTATGTGGTGGTTGGTAGGCTAAAAATTAAATTTTATATACATTAAAATTTCTATATTCATCATAACATGATAATAGTAATAACTAATGTGGAATAATATAAGGAATTGATGACAACATGTAATAACAGTAGTAGTGTTGACTAGGGCAATTAAAGTAGTGGTGGTGATGGTGATGATTGTAATAATATGTAGTGCGAGACAATCACAACGATAATAGCAATGGTGATGTTCCTAGTAACAATCATATATAGTGATGACAGCTATAACAATAACTATAATGGTACTAATACAATACTAGCATTTATGATGGATGTAGTTATGACATATAGGGGTGCATATAACTCGACCCAATCTAATTAAGTCACATTGGTTTGAGCAAAAGAAAAAAATTAAGGTTAGGTTAGACTAAGCACCAAGTTGATTTTGTTAGCTAGATTGGCCTAACTAGGCTTGGTGATATTAATTTTAAAAAATAATTTTTCATAAGAATTTATATAAAAATTTTATTTCTTTTAAAGACAAAATATAATTTCATAGAGACATAAAAAAAGAAATTGGTTCATATATCCTGCCGTATTGGCCTACCTTAAGTAACAAGCCTTAAATTTGAAGCTACCTAAGAATTTGTTCACCTAGTGGCATAAATAATAATATTATAGTGATGTAATGACATGACAATGAAGGCCGTAGTAACTGTGCTAAGGCAATGATAATAATAGTAATACAAACTAACAAATAAATTAAAGATAAAAACATTTTTGGCTATTAAAAAAATAATACAAAATTTGTTATCGTGACTTATTATTTCATTTTGGATATATAATGTTATATATTAATCGTGCAAAAAATCTTGACCGTATAAACTTTTGTGATCACTTGAACGTACATATAAAGCTATATAAATTGCATTAGTTTATATTATCATTTTATTTTTATACAAAGCATCAATCAATCCCATAGTACGTGGAGAGAAGGGGAGCAGCTTCTCTGCTGTTTCCGTGGCAACAATTCTGTTATGAGAGAAGCTGCCTTTGTTTTACTGTTTTCCTATTTTTTTTTTCCGAAGTCATAATTTGTTTTTCTCCCACCCTGGACTATTCAGTTACTGCGCAACCGGGGGAGAAGCTGCACTGGAAGAGAATTAATTATTCCTCTTATTTAGTATAATTCGATAATTTACAAAATCGCATATAATTGTCTGCCGTTTGGCAATAATAACAGTATTTCAGTATTTTTAATGTGAAATATAATCAATTCAGTCTTGATATCAAACTACTCTCTCTCTCTTTCTCCCTCTCTCCCTATATATATATATATATATATATATATTCTTTCGTACTCGCTTTGTTGTTGACTATTATCTTATATTTAATCCAGAAGCTAAGAATTATGCACAATTCATCATTTCATCTTCCAGCTCATCCCTAAGGCACTAGTGATTTATTTTGTTACTATAAATTAGCTAATTAAACTATATGTAAACAGTAATTTATATTAAAAGTTAATGTCAAGCAAAGCACTATAGTTAATGCTAATTAACTATGGCTATATTTTCTTCTGATAATTGGCTTAGTCTTTATATATATATATATATATATATATATATATATATATATATATATATATATATATTCATTACATTTTCTTTCTATCTCTGCTGACGCATGCACCACATAAGTTTTATGAGGTTTTGATTAATTAATAATACGGATTACATTTAAATGTACTTTCTATTCTCAGTAAATAGTTCTATATTTGAGGAGATTTAATTAACGCTCCTCTATTGAAATAACACTAATTTTTATACCAAAAAGAAATGACACTGATTAACAGTCCATATATAATTACATGAATTTCATATAATTACTTTGTATTTATGGCATATACACACATCAATTAAGTTAGCCTATATATTTTCATATATGTGTGTTAATTCATTTTCGAATTATTTGGTCAGCACCTATATATAAAGGGTGGAATTCTCACTTGCTTATCACTCTCTTGCTCAATATATTAATTTCCATCCTCTTGTTATTGTGAGTATAGGTCATCAGTATCTCGCAATTGGTGGGCACAAGTTAGATAAAGATAAACAAAAAACCTGAGAGAAAGGCTTAAAATTTGATAAATGCTTGCTATTTAGTACTTATAATGTTTTTCAATTTTTTTACGTACTGACAATTTATTTATTTTTTAGGACATTGATCATCAGTTTGAAGAAATGGAGGGTTCAAGCTCAGCTAATAAGAGAGGCGGAGATGGTTTGCCACCGATTGCCCCGCGATCAAATAGAAGGAGAATGAGGGAGGAGAACCTTAACGAAGAAGGCGCAGAAATTGCTGCTGCTGAAGCTGAGCCTAACTTGCAGCCCCAACCCCAGCAGGTTGGAGGTAGTGGTGAAATGGAACTAGCTGCCGTAGATCAGAGAAGGTGGTTTCATGTTACATGTTTTTTAATTTGCATCCTCACACCCACCCATCTAGATCATTATATTATGTTGGTAATACGTACGGGTAGTAATGTCTTTGAACTTTCTTTGAGTCTAAATATGATCCTAAGACGATCTATGAGTAATCGAATTGGTATATTGAAAACTATATTTTCACAATGCTTGCCAAAAGATAAAGTTTAGCAGATTGATCAGAAGAGATACTACCTCCTCTTATAAACCAAGCTATTCCATTTGTACACTAATATTTTTCACACTACATCTACCAAGGCATACACACTTAGCTTGATGAAAAGATCTTAACAATTATTATTGTTATCTTTTTTTTTTTAAAATATACATTCAGTGAAATAAAAAAGAGAAGGGACTATTTTCTATTCTTATAGTTTATTTAATTTAATGGCGAGAGCAAGTTTACATAGGGGTCTTCAAGTTTTTGTTGTGATAATGTTCAATGAAAGAAGAGGAAGTGATGCGAAAGAGATAATATATACTTGTTGAAAATGTAAAATTTTCAGTTATATTAGTCAAAAGTCAAAACTAATGAATTTTTATAACTTGCTTTGCGCATGCAACATATAAAATGGGTGGAAATTTCGATATATATATATATATATATATATATAGACATGGAGGCAAATTTTCAGTTCAATTATGGTGAATCTACTGCATGATGAACCCGTGTTTCTATAATTAATACAATTGAAAATTTTGTTAGTAGTATTTTACACTGGTGCATGATTGTTTGTGTGTGTGCTTATATATTTGATTTAAGATCTTTCTAATATTTAGAACATATTTTCAAGTGCTAACAATTATATACATATATATATATATATATATACATAATTTTTGGGGGTTGCAGTCGTTTGGCTAATCGAAGATATTCAGAGGCATTTCGTACCAGAAGGCAGAATCACGTGCGGCAACTTCTAATTCGGCTGGCGAATTTAGAGGTGATTAACTAATTCATAGTTACGTACATTGTGTCTATGTATACATATACGCCTCTGTTGCTAACAAAAAATCAAACGATTTAATTAGCACATATATTGGCATTTAGGCTGAAATTGCCCACAAGACTGAAAGAATCCATAGCGAAATGGTTCAAAGTTCAGTGCTTCAAAGTGAAAATGTAGCACTGAAGGAACAACATGATGCCAGCGCCACTCATCTTCTATCTAGAGAAGGTTTCTTCTCTCTCTCTCTCTCTCTCAATAATTTTATTTAATTATAATATTAATCTTTAACACATTCTTTCATAAAATCTACTTTGGACATAAATTTTTTAATGTTATGTCAATAATCATTTTAATTCAAAAGTTTAAATCCTCTCTTTTTATTGCGTAACTAATATCAACTAAATGTGAAAACGATATTCTTCAGTGGAGACAGAGAAGCTTAGGGCCGAGATTGAGGCCCTTAAGAGAATGGATGAGGCTGAGCGACAGGAAATTGTGAATACCATGACCAATAACCCCAACTACTTGCACCTTCATGAAGCCTACAGGAACACACTTGGTGCTGCTTTGGGACCCTTCTTTCCCAGTGAGAGCATGAACTACCCTACTGGTGATGATGCTGGGTTAACAGGACCATTGGCACAGAATCCACCGAACCCTGATCAAGCAGGACCCTCTGGAGGCAATGACTCAGATGACTCTTCGTGAATTGTATGAACAATTTGTCTGGACATTAATTCATGTGTATCGCCGTCATCTCTGTGTATGTGGGGTTCAATTAGTTACGTTTGTATTAAAGATATTTAATATGGACCGATAAATTGAGCTTCATATATAAATCGTTTGATTTAAATAAAGGTTATATTTGATTGTGAAATATATCCTCTATGTATCATGTGTGTTGATTTATTAATTATTCGTTTTTGTTTCAAGACCAATAACCACACCTTACTTGCTATATATGCTGGTTCAATTAAGCATAAGATTTTGAGTTCTAATTACATCAATTGGTTAAATTAAAGTAGGGTCGTTCTAAATTAATTGTAACCGAAATTTTAACGGTACATAAGGACTATGCACAAGTTAGAAATCCCTAACAAGTTAAAGTAAAAGAAAAAAAGAAGCTCAAAACTAGCTTAGATGGTATGAATAGTGGCGATATGAATGGGTCAACGAAATTCAAACCTCCAACATAAAAAAAAAAAAAAGAAATCTCACATAATTTTATCCAGGTTGCTTGATTCATTCCTGCGCGTAGATGCGATATGGCAAGTTTGTTTCCCTAATTAATAATAATTGTCGGATTTATGTGTCTGTCGCTCGTAGAGAATTAGTTAAGTTCGTACATTAAGGACATTTTAGTATGGCCAGAAAAATTAAGCTCCATATACATTTTTTAATATTAAAAAATTTCATATTTTATTGTGAAATATCTTTGATCAATACCAGGACCTTACTTGCTATGCTTTGTTAATGAAACATAGATTTTGGAGTTCTAATTACGTCAATTATTGGTTAAATAAAAAAGTAGGGGTCATTCTATATATTATAAATAATTATAGATAATGTATGATTGTCCGTTAACATGACGCATATAATTGTAACCGAAATTTTAACGCTGCATAACGACCATGGATAAGTTAAAAATTCCTAACAATTTTATGTTAAAGCTCAATACCTAAAATTTCATATCGAGATTCCTGATTGTTTGATTTATCCTCTCCTAAAGAGCAAATTCTTCAAATGCAATTTTTTCGGGAGATTGTTAAACACTTACATTCTTAAGTCCTTGTGAAGATCAAAGACTAATTTCTTAGCCGTAATCATAAGTTTTCTTTCACTTGTGTTCTGGTACTTCATCATTATAGCTTACATTACAGTTCTTGCATATTTATCGCAGATATCTATGCATATTCTTCAACGAAGTCCTTTGTGTGTACCTTAGAAATCTCGATTTGAGCTATATAAAAATGTTTTTATATATTTCGCATTGTTTTGATATCGTAGGCGGGTATAATAATCATCTCATGAAAAATAACTTTAATCATTCATTTGACACACTAATGATGTTGATAATAATTTTGACCCGGGGGCCAAAAAAAAAAACTAAATTTGAACATTAGTCTCGTGCAGTTCAATTTCAACTGTGCTGATTTTTAAAATTCCCACGCATATCTATACTGTACAAGCTATCCTCTTACGGCATTCCAAATTCAAGTGAATTCCTAAACGTCCAGATCTGAGATTAAGGTCTCATCATCATATCTCTCTCTCTCTCTCTCTAGATATATATATGTATGTATATGTATATATATTCTTGGCCTTAGATGCCTTTGCTTTTCCTTAGAAGCCACGAACACAATCATTTTATATAGGAGATAAATTTCTTTGCCAGGTGAAAATAAAATTTAGACAGTAGGACGAATCAAAAGTTTTAATAATAAATATGAAGTTTGTTCATTTTGGATTCTCTCAATTATATTCCAATTTCTAGAAGGATAATAGTATAAGAGATTATAGTAAAAAATATTTATTAAATTTCATACAACTAAAATCTTCGGGTGAATTATTAGACTAGTTTAATGATAACCTCCTAATTTAAGATTCAAAAGGACTATATTTGACACTAAATTAGGGAGGTAAAATACTTTTCTCTGATTAATATAGTTAAAAGTGTACTTAATCAAACAAAATAAAGAAAGTATTATAATTGTAATATTTTTATCAGTTTAAGATTCACTTTACGTTTGATTTCAATTTCAGGAAAAAGTAGCAAAATGTAGAAAGAGTTGAACATAAGAGAGGGAAGCTGAAAATGGCAAAAGCAGATTGAACAAATCATCTCGCTACAGCGATACTGCAGTTCGCTATAGCGAGATGGCACTTTCGCCGTAGCGAAGAGGACGCTTCGCAATAGCAAAGTCGTGTTACATTGAAATTCTAGAGAGCAACTCGCTATAGTGTGGAGGTAGCGAGCGCAGCGGAAACCTGAGAGCTTATGAGACCTTGCTATAGCGAGAGTCGTTCCTCGCCATAGCGAGGTCAGACCTGAAACGCACAGTTTTAATTTTCAAGATAAAAAAAGAAGGAGGAGGAGCTAGGGTTTATTCATTCTGCGGCAGAGAAAAGTCTGGACGTCCAGGGAGGCGATTTTGGGTGATCTTTGAGGCTATCCAAGCTTGGAAGGGTGAAGGAAGACGAAGAATCAAAGGGGAAACTTCACTTTCTGCATCTCTTTCACCTCTTTTGTTTGCTTTCTTTATTTCTCTTCATCTTCTCTATGTATTTGACTGGATTCACTGTAAATTTAACTATGTGTAGCTAAATTCTTATTTACCTAGAGTACTATGAATTTGATGCGAACTGAATTTTTATTTTCTTGTTGATTGTGATGATTAGAACCTTGTGTATCTTTCTCTTGCTTATTGCTTTTTTTGAGATTGGCCACCTCTTGGAATTGAATTGGGTAATTGGAATTGACCTTGAAAAATGGATTTTGATTGGACTTAAGAGTTGGATAAATTAAGTTTAGAATTATCTAATTTGTAATTTGGATAGAAATATACCTAATTACCTTAATTGGTTTGTAGAGGGTTATAGTATTTAATGCACTCGAACCTAAATCTAAGGACACTTAGATTTTAGGGGAGAGTAGGGCTATAATTATATCGACGGACGGTTATAGCTTTTGAATCCCTTAACCCACAAGGTGAAAATTAATTGTAATTAAACAAGAAATTAAGTTTAGTAAGCATCAAGGGATTAGTGACTCTAGGTAATTTTAAAACCTTGGATTTTACCAAACTTTTCTTTGCCAACTAAGTTTTCTTTCAATTTGCTTTATTTTAAAATTAGTTCTAAAGTCAAGAATTTCATAATTGGTTGTTTAACGTGGATAAAAGTAGGTTGTGTACTGCCTAATTGCATTCAAGTCATTTTTCGTGGGAATGATACTTTTACTTATCACTGAACTACTTGATCCGACCCGTGTACTTGTGGACACACATAAAATTTTTCGTGGTCATTTAACATGGAATAAGAGCTTTTAAACTTAATTCTGTTATACGCACTAAGATCTGAGTATCTTTAATAATAAAGGAAATAGCATAGATAGGTATCCTTTCTCTGAGAGAAAAGAGAAACTCCATGAGTAAATATTCTCTAAAATTCTTGTCTGATTACAAAATAAGCAGTCAAACTCCATACAGACAAAGCAACGAAATAACTAAAGCTAAATGACAAAAATACTCTTTCTTCAAAATATCTTATCCCATGCTTCTCTACATCATTTTACTTCAACATATTGATCCTAACAAATTTAGTATTTTCTATACTTATATTTTATAATTAAATAAAATTTTCACATAAGTGAGTTTATATTGTTTACCAAAAACTTCTCACATTGCCCATTGAGTTTGATAATAACAAAAGTTCAATGTGAGATAAAAGTCCTTTCATGTTTTATATATGTTAATCATTTTTTTACTAAACTATGTTATTTGTGCAAAAAAGACAAATGACATATATGCTTAAATTATTTCATCACTTCATTTGTCATCCATTCTTAAAAGTATAAGATTTTTGTAAAAGTTTCTCTTTTGTCTATCTATCATGGATCAAACCGAAGGCCATGATCAGCGACTAGACTAAGCCAACTAAGGTTAGTCTAGCCTAGCAAGCTTGATTACACATTTAAAGTTCATGTTTTCATATGCATATTCATAGATCTATGATTAGGAGTTACTGAAAATTCGCTAGCATCTCTTCTAAAAAATGGACATCCCAACCCTATAATGTAAGTACAAACCAATACATTTGTTTTTAGAAATTTCCCAATATCATATGTCTCAGAAATCTTGTCACAACACAGCATGTACATAAGTTTTTCAAAATATAAACAAATGTCATTATAAGAGCCATTGTATAATCTACAAAAGAAGCATAACATTTATGTGACTTAAAATAATTCAGCACCTAGTAGCCAATGTATCTTGGAGTCTTAACACAAACCAACTTACTAAAATAACATACCATTTGTATCTAGGAAGTACGCCAATCCTAGATTACTTCAATTTACTTTGTATTGATATGAAATATGACAAAGTAAAGAGGTAAGCCTACCACTGGCTTAATGAATGTATAAATAATAAAGCAAATGAAAGGAGAAACAAGTGTGCATAGAGCTTTTCACAATAGAGTACTTTGATAACTAAATAACCAACATATATATATATATATATTATATCAATTTACTTAAATTGTAAGTTATAAGCAAAAGCATAATTTAAGATTAAAGAAAATAACATAAAATAGGCCTTATAAAAAAGAACCATACTCAACTCTAAGTATTGTCACATAAGATTCAATGTTACCATTAGTGCCATTGCACATTATCACAATATTGCCACCATCATTGTGTGCCACCACGCGGTGTGCATTTTACATGTATTTAGTATAGTTATCACTAAATGCTGCTACACATTGATTATTTATTATCTTAACTAGGTGCACCTAAGTCATTACTCTCGCTAACAGCTATAGGGTTCTAACTTGATTCTCATCCACAATTTTGAAACGAAATCATTTAAATAAATCAAATATTGGCAAGTGAGAATCTAAATCAAGTACAATAAGTAATTTAGAATCAATTAAAAACAATAGATCAACAAGATTATATAATAAAATAAAAATATACATAAAATTCACTATTTGAAACTAGAAAATGAGATAATAGAATAACAAACATTAAATTTAAAAGTTTATTGTCTCTCCTTACTTGTATAGATTTAGGTAATTCCACTACTTTCACATTTCATACTCCATATTTTCAATTCTCAATAAACATGGATTTCACACACACACACACACACACACACACACACACACACACCTTATAGGCTTCAATGACTTCTAAAATATTCAAGTTTACATTCAGTCCAAACACATAAAATTCATTCATCATCTCTTCGGTATTATAACCATATATATATATATATATAACACACATGCCTCCACCTGTATATTATAACTCTCATAAAGTTTAAAATACAAGATTGTTTCTTGGACAACACAGACAAAGTAAATCACTAAATGTAAAGTTAGGCTAGCAATACAAAAACATAGAATAAAAAGAAATTGCCACTTTGTTATCTATACACTCATTTGTGGAGGTCGATAATAAAGGTTTTAAATTCCTAAAATTTTGACAAAATTTTTTGATTGAACTAGTAGCTTTAATATCACCTATAATTACATTAAATATAAAAATATCACTTCAATTTCTCAAATGGCTTCAAATACTTTCAATATAATTAATTTCACTTTCTAGCACCTAAACCAATAATTATAGCTCAAGTTTTCTAATGCCACAAAATTTTTTGATTGAACTAGTAGCTTTAATATCACCTATAATTACATTAAATATAAAAATATCACTTCAATTTCTCAAATGGCTTCAAATACTTTCAATATAATTAATTTCACTTTCTAGCACCTAAACCAATAATTATAGCTCAAGTTTTCTAATGCCTCTACTAATCCTAGGTTTTGGTTTTCCACAATTTAACTATCATAATCTAATTTAGCTTCTAAAATTTAATTTAAGTTTAGAATATATCTTAAGGAATTTAAATGAGTATGTTAGAAGTGCCAATTCATATCTTAGTGGTCTAAACCAAAAAGCCCCAAGTTAAGAGCACCCTCCACGCCCAAAATGAGAAAGGAAGCTGCCATTAAGGTTTTGGGTCACCATTGGCATAAAAATGGATAAAAAATGGAAGTTAAAATCAATAAGAAAGCAACCCAAACACGAGAAAAAGGAAGGACAAAAATGGAGCAAAACAGAAGCTAACCCTCCATGGTTTTCTTCCCACACATAAACCAACCAAGGACACGGTTAATCCACTTCTGGTCACCTGCAGAACAACAGCGGCAGCATTTTATGGTGAGGAAGGGCTGGGACATAGCAAGAAAATGAAAGAAAATGGAAGAGGAAAAGAAAGAAGGAACTGTGTGAGAGAAATAGTAGAACATTCGAATAAAGAGAAGAAAAATGCGGAAGGAACGTGCTGCAGCATAAAAGGAATAGGGAAGAAAGAAAAGAAATTATATTATAAAGAAAAAAGCAAAAATTATAAAGTTGCCCAGAGTTTCCTATCAGAATTTATATAAGACTCATAGAAAAGTTTTTTTTTTCTTATCTAAACGTGAAAATAAGAACCCCACAATTTTATGTCAATAAATTTTAAAATTTTAAGATATAGAAATATCCTAATAGGTATAAAAAAAAATATCAAAATAGCTCCTTAAAATAATTTTTAAAGTTCTACAATTATCCTTAAAATTGCCTAAATCTTTTATTTATCCTAAAATAAATTTTTACTACTACTACTACTACTACTATTATTATTATTATTATTTTGCTAGGTTATTACACTATCTTTATGTTTGACATTTCAAAAAAGTTTGCTAGGTTATTACACTATCTTTAGGTTTGACATTTCAAAAAAGTACAAGTCAAACCTTACTTCTATTTGTTTCTTATATAAATTGATAACATTTATGAGTTTTAATGAAAATGGGACAACTAGAGTTTCTGCATGAGAACTCTCTTTTTGGTTCAGAGTGTTTTAGCAAAGCAAAATCATGAAAGAAGAATAGAGATGGTGCCTAAAGATAGCTGAAAAAAAGAAACATACTTAGTACTCCATAGTTGCTCAAGACCCATGATAACCCTATTGCTTCAATAGATACTTTGAAAATGTTTCATAATAACTATAAGCATGGAAGTCTATATAAAATGAAGAAGTGTAGACCAATACACACAACTAGTGAATACAAAACATTCTTGCTTTCAAATTTATTATTGTCTTTTTTGTTTTCATTATTTTGAGTTTGACCTTTGTTGAGTGTCTGGTTTATCTAACTATTTGAGAGTGAATCTGAGAACGTATTTGTAATCCCTTGATTGATAAGGGTTTATTAAACTTTATATCTTTTCTATATAAATCTTTTCTTAGAGAGAAGAATTAGTTTATGTGTGAGTTATGAAACTATTTATAAAAGTTTTAGATGAATTTGAAAACCTAAGATACTTACTGCTATGTAACTTAGATTGAATAGTGAAAGTCTCTTAGAATTTGCAAGTAGAATAGACATGGGTTTAAGGGATTGAACTAGAATACATACAGTGTTCCTTTTCTCTCACTTAGCTTTAATTATTTGTCATTGTATTCTGTTTGAAAACTTTATTAATAAGGTCCTCTGTAATATCCTTAATCCCTAATTATTTAGTTATATATTACCATGATCTGTTGATAATATCTTCTTGAGTTTATAGGATTTCTATTTTTGCATATTTACTTAAGAATTTTTAAGTTTTCTCATATTCTTGTAAAAGCATCTATTCATCTCCTTTTATGTGCATTCTTCATATATTTTGTTCACACTTCAAATTAACTCAATAAATTTTGTTGTGAATTTATGTTTCAGATATTAAAATAAATTTATTTATGGGCAAAATGAAGACTTATGGTATTCATATGTGTGCCATGATGACGATGTCCAAAACCATTCAACCATGTAAAACCGTTTGAGCAAACTTTACGTGGACAATATGGTTCGTGCGTGTAAGAGTTGGGGTTGCATCATGGCAGAAATTCACTTGGACCCTATACGTACGGATGCAATTCTAATTCTTGCATTAGTTATATCACCCTTGCAATCATAAGTATTAAAGACCTCCATTTTTTGTTATATGAAAAGAAAAAAAAATGAAAGCTCTAAACGAAAGAGAATAAAGTTAGTCATTAATGTAATATATGCTAAAGACTGTGGCGGAGGATTAAAGCCTCCCATGAGTTTTAAATTCTGCGTTAATTCGGAGAATGGAAGAGCAGTAATTGAACTCGATCTTAATTTGTTTTGGTTACACTTACGCATAATAAAAACTAACGATCCTATAGCTAAAACTGTAACTATACTTCATTAATAAAAGAATCATACGACCATATAGATTATGAATTGAAGCTGCAGTAACACATCTCTCTTAATGATTTGTAGTTACTTACTGATTGGAAAAGTTTTTCAAATGAAATAAATAATAAAAAATTTAATGAAGAAAAATATTCTAATTTTTTTTTTTCTACAAAACAAATGGAGCCTAAAAGATTATGCATAATCTCTTTGAGTTACGCTGACTAACAACACTTATGATTTTTTTAAAAAATATTCTCTTACATAAAAGTCCGAATGATTAGCGCTATAAGAAATGTACACAATATATATATATATATACACACATATATATTATAATTGTATCTCTTTCCCGCGTACGTAGAGATGGCAATCTGATAGGATGTATAACTGAAAATGAAAATGGTTAATTTTCCGTTTTTCTGTTATGTAATTTAGGCTAACTTAATTAGTTGTGATTAGCTGTAATTTCTGTTTTACTCCTTTTTGCCCTCAGTAATGTATTATAAATAGAGTTGAGATCATTCAATAAAATAGCCTTTTCCTCATTTGTGATTTTCTCTTCTGCAAAATATTACAATCTCGCAAGGTGAAGGGTGCCACTGCCAACCCATGTCCCTCTTGTCCCCCCCCCCCCCTCTCATCGTGTCTGGTTTTTGAATCCTGTGAATCCCCTTTGGGATCTCGAAATATCAAAGATTTTTTGTGAAAAATAAGTAAAATCCAAAGAATACAGCAATTTCAAAGCTCAAGGAATTACCGTGATGTTCAAAGTTCAAACATGCTAGAGGTATGAATTAGCAATATCTAATCTTCTGAAGATTATTCTCAATGAGGCACAAACACAGCACAAACACAAGGCAAATGTAAGTGCAACTATGCTAGTAATTAAATTTGAATCCGGGACCATTTGGAGATTAAGAAGCAATGAATTAGCAATAAAATCCTCTCTGCATTATGGAAAACCAGCACAGCAAGTATGATTAGGAAACCTGTATGATTATCCAGCAAACTGAGGCAAAAGAAAAAGGGTAAAATCTGGTCAAAGGTAGTCTCTTCTATTCATTCAATTGCTATAGAAGAGTTGCAGTATTAACCTGGTGAACTCAGGTAACTCATGAGCTATACTTAAATACTAATAGAAAGAAAGAAAAAACTTACTAACAGTTTCTTAAATCTTTATTATTAAGTTTTATAATAAAAATATAATAAATATATAATTTTTCAATAATAACATGATAGTTATATAACTATTAAATTATATAATATGATAATTATTGCAGATAATTTTGTAGTTCCTAATTAAATTATATAGCTATCATGTTATTATTGAAAAATTATAAATTTATTATATAAGAACTTAATGGTAAATAAATAAAAAATTACATATAAATTTAATCTTAAAAAGAAAAAAAAAAAAGCATTCAGCTGACTATACTCAAACACTCAAGACCCAATTTAAGTCTTGATGGCAAGCAATGGAGCTTCAAACAAAGAGAACACAACCGCTTTATTTCAAGGAATTGATACCCGGATGTTTCAAAATAAGAGCTTTCTTAATCAGTGTCTTCTCAATTTTTTGCAGCACAAAAACTCAATGACAGAGTTACGAGAAGGAACTGAAAGGCATAATTACAATTGTATTAAAGAGTGGATTTTCCAATGGCAGGGAGGCCAACGATACCGGCTCTAAAGCTCATACTTATCTTGGCTGAAGAAGAGAAGCAGAGCAGCGCGCTGAAGATGCAAAGCAACGGCACGGCGCGTTGAAAAACAAAAGCAAGCAGTGGTGCAACAGTGAAATTTCTAGGGTTGCAAGAGGCACTCAGGGAAAGAAAAGAACTATAGATCGGTCCTGATCTAAGGAACGGGGCTTCTAGGGTTAGCTTTTTTTTTTTTTAAATTAAAATAAATGATAAAATGATAAATTATAATAGAGGAGATATTAATCTGTGCATACCGCGAGGAGGAGGGTAAAATTTTTGTCCACTGAACCCAGGGTGGAGACAAATTGCCCTCGATTTCTGTTCTCAAAAGATAAAAAATCTTCGAATTATTCAGTCCCCAAATAAAACAGTCTCACAAAAATGTGGACAGTGGCAATTTTTTGCCATGCTTATAAAGAACTCATATACAAGAAATAATAAAAGAAAAAAAGGGATATTAATTCAACAATTAGAGTTGTATGATCTGATAAAATTTAATCAACGCATGCATGCATGGCCACACTTCATCTTGTATATCTCCTAAAATTGTTTGCTAATTTTAACAATATTATAAATTAGATGTACATATAGGCAGGTTTTTGATGCGCGGTAGTTGAATAAGGCTGATGTTATAAATAGTGTTGGTTATTATTGTATATGTCAATATTTTTTATTATATATATGTGTGTGTGTGTGTGTGTGTGTGTGTGGTATCGTAGTATCAATATATAATATATATAGAATGACAAAACAATATGCAATTAGACATATGATAGAAAGGACATGATGTCACAACCCATAGATTTAGTATGTTGGAACAAAAGATAACAAATCCCCTTACCATTACCAAGAGTATTATCTCTGACTTTTGTAAAAATTTCGGTAAAGTCCCCTCTATAAATTGGACCTCCCGATATTTCTACAACCAGTCAATTCAACAATACATCCAAAATATATCAAAACATAGACATCTAGGGAGTGGGGATATCCTAATTATGATTCAGTGGAGCCACATTTACATTGTTCAAAACAAACAAATTCATAACACAAAATACACCCACATGAACAATTGTGGGTTTGCCAAAAGAATTTGCAGGAGATCTACAGCTAGTCGGCCACTCAGGGTAGGCTAGGGTCTTCAACGCTCTCTGAAAAATAATTTAAGAAAGAGTGAGTTTGAAAACTCAGTGAATAAATAACGCCGACCCTTAAAAATCTTAAGGACAAGGCCCGTAAAAATATTTGTATAGATAAAAATTCATCATGCACAAAACAAGCCTCATGCAGATCGTTTCTTAAAATGCATCAGAAGTATCTAAGCAGAATCAAATTGAAACAGACGCAGAGCACACAGCTCGCGGGGAGAATAACCACAGACGCAAGGCACTTGGCTTGCGAAATAAATAACTCCATATGTGGTAGCTACCCACACGGGGCTAGCAAAACTCCTGCTAGCTGAGGTTCAGATCATGGTGCACCAAGACTAACAACTACTGCTGTTAGCTACAGAGTTCTGAGTAGATAACCTCTTAAATTTAATACAAATTCTCAAATCACATTTCAGATTTAATACGTTTTTCAAATCACATTTCAGACAGAGTACCTTCCATATCAGTTTAATATCAAAGTTGCCAAATTACTCCATAGGCGTCCATTTGCAAAATCTCATATTTAAATCAGTTTTCAGTAATATGCATATAACAAAACATTTATCCAAACGTTAGAACACTGCAAGAAAACTTAGTAATCAAATGAGAAATAGGGTTTACTCACAGTCCGCATTACTTACTCACCTCCTAGGATAATATCAATATTCCCTGCCCAGTCCTCAGCTCTAACTCAATCTCCCGAGTACCCTACAATACCCATTACCAGATTTTTGAGTGTGAATAACTAGCAAAATTGTCTCATTAACTTAGCCTATCTAACATCAATGTCTATTCTTCATTATATATAACAATCGGAAAAAAAAAGGAAAAGGGAAAGAAAGTGAAAGTTGGAAATTTCGAAGTCCAGAAATTTTGCCAAGTCCTCTCGCAACAGCGAGAAACGGTCTCGCTACAGCGAGAGGGCTAGTTCGCTACAGCGAAGGCAATTCTAGCTATAGCGAGTGCTGGCAGCAGCCCATACAAAAATCAGGGAGTTGCTCGTCGTAGCGTGCGCCATAGCGAAAATGAAGTCTGGAACTAACGCGATCTCGCCATAGCGAGTGGTAAATCTCGCCATAGCGAAGGGAACTGACGCGATCTCGCCGTAGCGAAGGCTGCACCTCGCCATAGCGAAGGCTGTACCTCGCCATAGCGAAGCATGAGAGAGGGATGAGAGAGAGATGAGAGAGAGAGAGCATAATCTGAAAGAAGGAAGGTGGTAATACTTTGAAGCTTAAGGGGAATCAATTTGCTCCAACCAACTCATCTCCTTACACCCTTTTTTTTTTTCGTTTTACACACCCTTCCATCAGTTTGCTACTCACACACAGACTCACATTACCGAACAAGCAAAAAAAAAAAAACAGGGGAGGGAGGTGCTATGAAAAATGAACCAGAAACACAAGACTTACAGCAGCAACTCAGACCTGGGAAAGACTTGGTTCTGGCGTTACTTTCCCTCAACCACCAACAGCAACTTTGAACCAGAAACTAGAAGAAGATGAATCCAGCAGAAATGGCGAGAAAACAGAGGAGAGAAGATGAAGCTTTGTTTCCAGTGCAACTCTGCTCCTTTTTTTCTGACCGAAAAGATGGGTATGGGCATGGGTTTCGTGCTGCAGAGATTGGAGAAGCAAATTACTTAAAAGACCAGCAAAATTAATGAGAGAAGGGGCATTTCGGAAATTTGCAGAAGGAAGCAAAGATTTCTACGTGGCAGCTCAAGTTTGTTTTGAAAAGTCAACTTCCCTCATGTATATATTTCTCATTGCATGCACGTCGGGTTTTACACATGACGTTTATGTAAATATTATTATACTCATCATAACATAGTGATATAATTTATGGAATAGTAATGGCAAATTGGTCACAACAATAAAAATAGCAGTAGTGATAATAATGACAATAATAGGTGATAGCCACAGTAATTAACAATAATAATAGTAATAGTTATGACAATGTCGATGGCAACCGCGAGTATGACAATAGCTATGTGACGGTGACAAAATAATAGGAGTCGTGGTGGCAATGCTCGATGATATCTAATAGTAATAATAACATTAGAAATGAGGATAAAAATATTTTGTTATTAAATAAATAATACAAAACTTTTTATTATGACTTATTTTTCACTTTCTAGTATATAATGTTATATGGATAATAATTATATAATAACCACATGAACTTATATTTATATATGTAACTATTGTATGTATTAAACCACAAAGCTAAAGTGCATTAGCTTAGTAAATTTTGCTAACATTTGAGTTTAGGTTAAATTATATTTGATATCTCTCTTACTTACCCTTAGCTCATTTAATATTTTAATATATATCATAAAAACATGCTTTTTAATTTATTTCCTAACAAAAAATTAATTTTTTATAAAATATGAAACTGTAATTTTATTCTTAATATAATGGTAAATATAGTTAAGTTGATATTAAATTTCAACATGATATAATAATTTTATTTAAAGATAGTTAAATAATTTTATTTTAAGAGAATCATATATTGTATAAAGAGTTAACTGGTACATTGACAAAAATTAAATTAGGAAGGGGTTGATTATAACTTTTAAAATAAGAGAGCTATTTAATATAATTTAATTGAATCTCAAAGAATTAGTATAATTTACTTTATCTAATTACATTATCCTACAGCGCATAACCCATAGAACATGAAAAGAAGTAAGGAGAATTATAGTTAAGGATCCAAAGTTAAAAAAATTTATTCTAAAAGATTTATTATCACTGAATTTAAGGGATTTTACTTAAAGTCAATAATAATTTATTTTTAAAAAAATAACAATAGGTTCTTCAAAATAATATATTTTTTAAAATTTTAAATCCTCAACTGTAATTCTCTCAAAGAAATAGGTTATACTTAATTATTCCCCTCCTAAAGTATAATTTGATAATTGATGAAATTTATATAATTATTTGCCGTTTGGCCACAATATATAGTATTTCAATGTATTAATGCGAAATATAATTATTTCAGTATTCATATTAAACAATGCGTATTGTTTTATCCTTTCATCTTTCAAACTAAACATTTTTCCTTTTGTAGAACAATTTCTCTTGTCGTAGACTATAATCCTATATTGAACCCAAAACCTAAGAATTATACACAATTCATCATTTTATTTTTCCAGCTCATCCTTAAGGCACAAGTGACTTATTTTGTTACTATAAATTAGCTAATTAAGCTATATGTAAATGGTATTATATATTAAGAATTAATGTCAAGCAAAGCACAATAGTAAATGCTAATTAGCTAGCTACAATTTCTTCTTATAATTCGCCTGATCTTCGTATATTCATTACATTTTCTTTCTATCTCTGCTGACGCATGTATGACGCAGTCCATACAAGTTTTATGAGGGTTTGATTAATCAATAATACGGATTACATTTAAATGTACTTTCTATTCTTAATAAATACTTTTATATTTGAGTAGTCTTAACGCTCCTCTATTGAAAAAACGCTAATTTTTATACCAAAAAGAAATAACACTAATTAACAGTCCATATGTAATTACATGAATTTCATATGATTACTGTTTGCTGACATATACACTCATTATTTGAGTTGCCATATATATATATATATATATATATATATATATATATATATATATATATTTGCGCCAGCGAGAGATAATTAATTTTAGAATTATAGGGAAGCAGTTATATATAATGGTTGGACATCTAACTTGCTTATTACTTGCTCTTGCTCAATATATTAATTTCTATCCTCTCGTTAATATTGTGAGTATAGATAATCAGTATCTAGCAATCTGTATGCAAAAGTTGGATAAAGAAAGACAAACGAGAGAGAAATGATTGGAATTTAGATAACATCATGCTATTTAGTGCTTAATTTTTTTTTTTCGTATTGACAATTTATTTTCGTTTAAGGACATTGATCACAATTTTGAAGAAATGGAGGGTTCAATCTCAGCTAATAAGAGGTGTGGAGATGGTTTGCCACCAATTGCTCCTCGATCAAATAGAAGGAGAATGAGTGAGGAGAACCCTAACTTCGGCAATAATGGCGCAGAAGGCACGGAAATTGCTGCCGCTGAAGCTGCGCCTAACTTGCAGCCCCAACCCCAGCAGGTTGGTGGTGGTGGTGAAAAGGAAACAGCTGCCATAGATCAGAGATGGTGGTTTCATATTACATGTTTATTATTTTGCATCCTCATAAACACATGCGCACGCCTAGACAGCTATTTTATTCTGGTATTACGGTTAGTGATGTGTTTAGACTTTATCTTAAGTCTAATATTTTTTCCCAAAACGATTTAAGGACACTCTTAAATCGATGTGGTATATTTAAAGTTCTACTTTAAAGTGATTTTTTAAAAAAATCATATTGAAAAGAAGAGATGCTCCTCCTCTTATGAGTAAGTTATTCCATTTAGGTACAGTAATTTTTTTTTACCAACTACATCTACCAAGGCATATACACTCAGCATGATCAAAATAACTCAACAATAATTTTATACACACTCGGCGAGATAGAAAAAGAGAAAGTGACTATTATCTCAAAAAGAAACAAGGTTTTCAATGTCATTTGCAAATTCGACTCTGCGATAATTTGCCACTTAGCAATGATTTAATTAATCAAAAAATATATTTGCAAGATGGAAAACTAGAGGGAAGGGAAGTGCTATATTTATGTCTGTGCTTATGTTTATTTAATTTAATCGTGAGTGGAAATTTACATAGAGGTCTTAAGTTTTAGTTGTGATAATATTTAATGTAATAAGAGAGAGAGAGGAGAAGTGAAATGAGATATATATACTTGTTGAAGATGTAAAATTTTCAGTTATACCAGTCCAAACGACTGAATTTTTATAACTTGCTATTGCGCATGTAACATATAAATTGGGTGGAAATTTTCGAAACATACATATGGCATTGGCAAATTTTAAGTTCAATTATGGTGAATTTACTTCATGGCGAACCGGTGTTTCTATAACTAAAATAAATGAAAATTTTGTTAGTAGTTTCAGATTTACACAGGAGCATGTGATTGTTTAATGTGTGCCAATATATTTTATTTAAGATTTTTTAATCTTTAGAACATATTTTCAAGTGCCAACAATTATAGTTTTCTTTTTTCTTTTTTGGGTTGCAGTTGTTTGGCGAATCGAAGATATTCAAAGGCATATCGTACAAGAAGGCAGAATCACATGCAGCAACTTCGAACTCAGCTGGGGAATTTAGAGGTGATTAATTAATTCATAGTTACGTACATTGCGTGTGTGCGTATATATATGCTCTTGTTGCTCGCCAGAAACTCCATCAAGTTAATTAGCATATATATTGGCGTGTAGGCTGAAATTGCCCAGAATACTGAAAGATTCCATAGCGAAATGGTTCAAAGTTCCGTGATTCGATGTGAAAATGTGGCATTGAAGGAACACTACGATGCCAGCGCCACTCATCTTCTATCGTGAGAAGTTTTTTTTTTTAAATAATAATCTTTGAGGCCCTTTTTCATACAAAAGTCTATTTGTCAAAAACTATTTCACCTTAAAAGTATAAATTTTCTCCATTTGTGAACTTGATATCAAACTAAATATTGGAAAAACGGCATTCTTCAGTGGAGACAGAAAAGCTTAGGGCGGAGATTGAGGCCCTTAAGAGGATGGATGAGGCTCAGCGACAGGGAATTGTGAATACCGTGACCAACAACCCCAATTACCTTCAGCTTCATGAAGCGCACCTGAACACACTCAGTGCTGCGTTGGGACCCTTCTTTACCAATGAGAGCATGAACAACCCTGCTGGTGAGGCAGGACCATTGAGACGGAATCCACTGAACCCTGATCAAGCCGGACCCTCCGGAGACATTGACCCAGATGACTCTATGTGAATTGCGTGAACAAATTGTCCAGACATCCGTGTCTCTAAATGCTATATATGTAACAATTCTGTCTCCTTCTTGTCGGATTTTATGTCTGTATCCATGGAGTTCAATTTAGTTATGTTGTATTAAAGACACATTTTAATATGGACTGATAAATTGAGCTTCATATATATATATATATATATATATATATATATATATATATATTTGAATTAAATAAAAGTTATATTTGATTGCGAAATATCCAGGTTGATTTGTTATTTTTTTTTTTTGTTTCAAATGTAGAACCACAAGTTACTTGCCATGTTGGTTTAACAAAGCATAATATTTTGAGTTCTAACTTCTAATTGCATCAACCATTGGTTAAATTAAAAACCAAAGGTCATTCTATGTTGTTCAAAAAAATTATGAATAATAATTGCCATTAACATGACATGTAAATTAATTGTAACGGAAATACTAACGGTGTTTAAGGACGATGGATAAGTAAGAAACACCTAACAAGTTAATGTTAAAAAGCTTAATACCTAAAATTTCATATCCAGTTCTTGTTTTTATACCTTTCTTTTCACTCAAAAAAAAAAAAAAATTTCATATCCAGACTCCAGATTGTTTGATTCATTCTCTCTTAAGGAGCAAATTCTTCAAACGCAATTTTTCCAGGAGACTGTTAAATTAATCACGATCCTAAGTCTTTGTGAAGAAAAGACGCTTAGCCATAACCAATGTAAGTTTTCTCACGTTGGTGTTCTGGTACGTAATCTTTGTAACTTTTCATTACAGTTCCTGCATGTTTATACGAAGATATCACTGCATATTCTTCTAGGAAGTTCTTTGTATATAATCAACTTACAGAACATAACTTTAACCATCTTATGAAACACACACACACTAAAAACTTATTTCTTTGAGTGACGTGAATTTGTTTAACGTAGAATTACAGTCTTTTTTATTAAAGTGTGTGGAGTTCGATTTTTGTTACTCTCGATTTTATACTTAAATTTTCGCACAAAATTGGTGAACTTGTATTTTATACTTATACTTTCAAAATGAACTTATTTTGTGAATCGGATATTAGAGTGTATCAAAAAGATTATAACGAGAAGAAATTACATTTATCTACTCTGAAATTTATTTTCAACTAGAATGTCATTTATAACTTAAAAATTGCAATCAACCCATTAATTTATTAAATTCATTACAATTAGCTTCTTATTTTTTATATTTAAAAACTTTTGCTATCTACAATGCTATATAAAATTTTAACTATAAAAAAATTACTATAGTACCTTTCTTATTATTTAATATGTTTTGTCTTTAATTCTATTCATCTTCTCTCATCAATCTATAGAGACGAAGGAAGTAACATGTGTCATTCTTATGACCGTTGCCTCCGTATATACCCTGGTGGACAACACAATTGTGGTACGTTGGTGGACAAGTTCTTGCCACACTCATCAGTGTCTGAAATTTTGTCGGCGTAGCACAATTGAGATTAACAAATTGTCCTTTGAATCTTAAATAATTACAAATAAATATCTAATAATCTAATATATATATATATATATATCTTATAGTTGGAGAAGAATTATTGCATTCTATTATTTATTATTGTAATTTTTTCAAAAAAAATTTTTTTCAGTGGGACCCACACAAATTTGCACGGGCGGCACAGCCATAAAATTTTTCTAGTTAAAGGGATGAAACTGAAATATTTACCTTGGTCAGACAGGTATATAAGGATTCCTTTGAAACCCGTCTTTGCATCTATAGAGATAGTTAGGACCATTTGCAGAATTCACATAGAAGCTGTTCTCCATGCAGGCACAGGTGCTTGAGTTCCTACTGGCTTTAGAGTAATTTTTGTTCCCAATAGTCTAATCGATGATTAAAGTATTGGAGCACTCACATGTCACATCAGAGGTCATTGAATCTACCTTGATGACAGATGCCGACAAATAACTACACTCGTGCTCTACCTCTTTCTCTCCATCATGTGAAGAATATATTCTATTAATAATAAAATGGATAAGTGGCTTTAATCTAGCATTGTATCTTTTTCGTTTTCTATTTGTTCATCACTGTATCGAGGGCTATATATTACTTGTCTGTATCGCATTGTAAATCAATGAGAATCAGATTATCTTATGAACCAAATTATGGTGTCAGAGCCTTGGCCTTCAAAGGCAAATGGCCGATCCTTCCTTTTCTTCAACAATGTGATCTTCTGGCGTCAATGTCTCACCACACACCCAATTATCTAATTCAACACAATCATCCTTCGTCATTTCCTTACCACACTATGTCACCGTCAAGCTCAACCACGAGAACTGTCTCATCTGGCTCACATCTATGGCTTTTATCTTTAGGTGAGATGAATCCAAAGCATACAAAATGGTTTACGCAAAATCAGTTAATTTTATCCCTACTAATTTCATCACTCATTGAAAAGATAATTGCACAATTTCATAAGCATAACACAACCATGACCATGTGGAATGCTTTTGAGTTGATATTTGCACAACAATCTCACGCAAGGTTTGTTCAACTGCATAATCAACTCACATCACTGAAAAAAAGTTCAGACACTATATTAGAATATTTTCGTAAAACTACCAATCTTCATAACTCTTTGATAGTAGCTGGAAAACCATTGTCTAACATTGAATTCCACACTTATATACTTGCTAGTCTTGGCACTAATTATGATCCAATAGTTGCATTTTTGACCACTCTATCGGAGCAATTGACTTCTAAAGAACTTCTTAGCCATCTTTTAACTTATGAAGCATGTCTTTCCATGCATCATTCAGTGCTACTTGCTACCATAGATACCTTAGGTAATGTTTCTATCAAGCAAAATTTTGGTCGAGGTGGTCGTGCAGGTACAAGTTGCGATTGTGGTAGTCGATCTTCCTTTTTCTGTGGTGCAGGTTGTTCTCCCATGGTGGTCATTCTATAACTTTTGATGCTTCTCAGCCAATTTGCCAAGTGTGCTTGAAGCTTGGACACACACCTTTAATATGTTTTCACCAATTCAATCATGTGTACTTGTCTCAATCACCACCATCTCTTATAGCTAATTACTCTTCTATGCAGTCATCGTTAGTGAATTCATGGTACCTCAACACAGAAGCTTCACATTATATCATGCCTGATTTGGCTAATCTGGACACTTCTTCTAAATACTTTGGTGATGATTCCATTTGCATTGGCTATGGCTTGACACTCACTATTCATCACTATGGCTCAATTAATCTCTTAACCACTTCTAGTAAATTTCTTCTCTCTGATCTTGTTCATGTCCCTTCTATGTCTAAAAATTTATCTATTTCTAAATTTTGTCTTGATAATTCTGTGTTCTTTGAATTTTATGATGATTATTTCCTTGTGAAGGACCTTTGTACTCGGACCACTTGTTTGAGAGGAATCGCTCATGACCATCTCTACATTTTTCCACCTCCTTCTTCACTACAAGCTTTTCTTAGTGAACATACATCATTTTATCAATGGCATAATCATCTTGGGCACCCTGCCTTTCGTGTTGTTAATTGCTTTCTCTTACAACATTCTCTACTAGTCTCCACCAAGAAATTGCCATCACTCTATCCAGCTTGCTGCATTACAAAGTCCATGCTCTTCCACCCTACTTCTCCCAATCGATCCATTAAACCTTTTCAATTAGTTTTTACTGATGTTTGGAGACTTGCCCTATGCTTTCTTTTTTTAGGAATTGATATTATGCACTTTTTGTTGACGACTTAGTTGATATTCCTAACTTTTTTGTTTACATGCAAAATTTGATGTCTTATATATTTTTATTAATTTTCATAAAAAAATTGAAACTACGTTTCATTGTAAAATCCAATCTCTTCAAATATAATGGGGTGGTGAATTTCTCTCCCTTCATCATTATCTCGATTTAATTGGCATAACCCACGCTCATTCTCAAAATGGTTTTGTTGAGCGAAAGCATAGACATGTTATTAATACTCGCCTTGCCCTTATTCATCATGCTTTCATTCTTGAACGATTTTGGGCTCACACGTTTGCCACCTCCATTTATTTAATAAATCGCATGCCCACTCCCACTTTAAACAATAAAAGACCATTTCACTTATTATTTGATCATGAGCTTGATTATTCTTTTTTGTAGGTATTTGGTGCAGCATGTTGGCCCAATCTTCATCCTTATAATACAAATAAGCTCTAACCTTAGTCCATACTATGTGCTTTCTTGGGCTAAAACCTATATCACAAAGGTTATCTATGTTATATGATTCATTTTGGTCGTCTTTATGTGTCCCAAGATGTCTTCTTTGATGAAACTATCTTTGCTTTTACTTAGTCCATTTCTTATCCTTGACCCACTCCTCCTCCCACTTCTGTCACTCTACCCTCTGTTTCTTTACCTAACGGGCCTTTTCCTCCCTCTTTTTCTATTAGGTCTTCTTCTTCCTTTTCATCCCCTTCTCCTTCCTCTCCTTCTCCTAAACCTTCCAGTTCCTTCCTTTCTCTTGTAACATCCTCTTGTTCGTCCGTCTCTCTTCCTTCACGTAATCTTCATCTAATGACCACTCGATCCAAAAATCAAAATTTCAAACCTAAGAGCCATAATGATGGTACTATTGCTTGGCCTCCTCCCTGTGCATTCTTTGCTACTGTCTCACCTTCACCTGAGTCACCTATGTTTGTTTTCAATGCTCTCAAATACCTTGAGTGAACAATGAATTTCAAGCTCTTTTAGCAACTCAGACCTAAACTCTTGTTTTGGATTCATCCCAGAATCTAATCGGCTATAAGTGGGTGTTTCGCACCAAATATTGAGCTGACGAATTTGTTGAATGCTATAAGGCAAGACTTGTTGCCAAAGGCTTTCATCAACAAGCCAGCATTGATATTCATGACACATTTTCTCCTGTAGTTAAATCTATTATTGTACTACTAATTCTTTCTCTAGCTGTGTCCTAGAGTTGGTCATTGTAATAGATTGATATTTAGAATGCCTTTCCATATGGGTTCCTCTCTGAAGTGGTGTAATGGCTCAACCTCCAAACTTCGTCCACCTTGTTCATCCCAACTATGTTTCCAAGCTTCAAAAAGTCATTTATGGACTTTGGCAAGCTTCTCGAGCATAGTACGCTGAACTTGGTTCTCATCTTTCTAAATTGGGATTTGTTATATCCCACTTAGATTCATCTTTGTTCATCTCTTAGGGTTTTTTTTTGTTATTTATGTTCTAATGTACGTTGATGATATTATCATCATAGGGTCTTCGCTTGATGCTACTAATTCATTGATTGCTACATTGGCCCAATCTTTTCCTATGAAGAACCTTGGGACTCTTAACTATTTTCTTGGCCTTAAGGTTTATTCTTCTCCGGATGCTTTGTTTTTATCACAAAAAAAGTATATATATGATCTTTTGGCTTGCACTAACATGACTACTTGTAGGCTTGTTAAATAACTAATGGTTACCCATTTGATGATCCTTAATTATATAGGAGTGTTGTTGGCAGTCTTTAATACCTTTCCTTTACATGGCTTGATGTCGCGTTTGCTATCAATTGGGTATGCCAATATATGCATTCTTCAGGGGACATCCACTAGCAAGCTATCAAGTGCATCTTATGTTGCCTCAATGCTACTATAGATCATGGTCTTTGGCTCCGTTCATCTTCTACACTTTCTTTGGTTGCTTTCTCAGATGCTGACTGGGGAAGGTGCCTCGATGATCATCATTCCATTAGTACTTATTGTATCTTTCTCAAACCCAATGTCATTTCTTGGAACTCCAAAAAGCAATTTGCCATTGCTCGTTCAAGCACCAAAATTGAATACAAAGCTTTGGCTTGTGAGTTAATTCGGATTCAATCTCTACTTAAGGAGCTTGGTATCTTTCTCAAGGAGCCTTTGGAACTTTGTTGTGACAATATTGGAGCCACCTATCTTACTACAAACCTTGTCATGCATTCTCGAATGAAGCATGTTGATTTGGACTATCACTTTATTCATAAAACGTGTTGCTGCTAAGTCTCTTAGATTATGTATTGTTTCATCCAAAGTTTAGATTGTAGACATCCTTACTAAGTCACTTTCAACTCTCCATTTTGCTCTTCTATATTCGAGCCTTGCTGTCACGGCTAGCCAGCTTGGCCCGTGGGGGCATATTGGAGCACTCATGCTAGAGGTCACTCCATCTACCTCGATGACAGATGCCAACAAATAACTACCCTTGTGCTTTACCTCTTTCTTTCCATCATGTGAAGAATATATTCTGTTAATAAGAAAATGGACACATGGCTTTAATCTATCATTGTATCTTTCTTTGTTTTGTATTTGTTCATCACTATATCGGGTGTTATATATTCCTTGTCTGTATCGCACAGTAAATCAATGAGAATTAGATTATCTTATGAACCAGATTACAAAGGAAAATCAAACTAAATTTGAAGGCTAGATTAGATTAAGAAGAAAACTTATATATTTAATTAGTCTTATATATTTAATATTCGGTTTCTCAATTAGTTAGTAATATATGAAATTTTTTTACACTTCATTAACAATGTTAACTCCTTAAAATCCCAAAAATCCCTACCTCACCATCTTCATCGTTCTCATCGCCCCGTCCCATCGAAGTCATGGATGGAGCTACTCTCACCGTTCCATCCTATCGAAGTTGCAGGTTTGAGACTGCTAGTCGTCAAGGCCATTTTTCAATTTCAATTATAGAAGTTGTTCATTGTCGAAGTCCAAGTCGTTCTTCTGAACGATATGAGGTTGCCCCTCGTCGAAGTCCTTCGTCTTCAAGGTGTGTGTTGGGCAAGGGGGGGTGTTATTTTTGGAGCCCGTGATCTTAAACGCTTTTCTAATGATTCTAATACTGGTTCTGGTTGGCTTCTTAATAAATGAGCATATATGTCAACTTTTCACATTTCTTTGACTGTGCTATTTACATTCCTTGTCTACTGACTCCACTAATTTTCCGATTACAAGTTTCTTTCTTAGTTCAAGGCTTCTTCTTAATTTTAGGTGTTTGTTTGTTTGCTTTTTTTTTTTTTTTGGGTACATAATAGGCATTTCAGAGATGGAGGAGACGTCTGGTAGGTACGAATTTTTGGCCTTTTTTTTAAAGATTAAAATGTAAGTTAACAGTGTTAGCAAGGATTAGTGACCAGGTTGACGAGGTGTAAAAATTCCACATCTAACAAGCTAATTGGGAATTTTGATGTTAAGTATATAAGGTTAAACATATAAATTTTGTTGATAAATTAATCGGAGAAAAGAGATATTAAATATTAAGAGTATATATTTTAGTAATTTTACGTTGTTAAAATCTTTAAATTTAAATAATAAAAGGCTTATTGTAATGAAAGTAATAAGTGAAGACATTAATTACTAGTTTTTATATTATATTATAATGAAAAACAAAAATTAGGTGAACAAATACAATTTTGTTTATAATAAATCTATACATAGACTGATTAAAAACATATAGTACTGGAGGGACCTCAATGCATCTACCTTTTTAAACCCCTTTTCATTCCTTTATACTTGAGAGAACGGAAGTGCCAGTGATTGAATTCGATCTTAATTTTTTTTTCAGACATATAACTTATCCATAAGAAAAGCCAAAGATCCTATAACTAAAAATTGCAATAAGACTTTATTAATAAAGTACCATAACCATATAGATTATGAACTGAACCAACAATACATCTCTCTCTTATTAATTTGTAGTCCACTTACGAATGGAAGGAGCGTGAAGATTCGACACTCTAGATTCAGCGCCAAAAGACATGTTCGTACAGTGTGTGGAGAGATGCATGAACATTTATTTTCGTTCTTGTTTCAATCCTTCGACATTTTGGTAAGTAATTGAATGTTTTTAATTTCAATCCTTCAACATTTTGGTAAGTAATATTTGAGTGTTTTCTGTTTTAAATTTCTTCAGCATTTGGGTAAATAATTCAGTGTTTCGAATTGCTTGAACTTTTTACATTTGGTAACAAATATTTGAGTGTTTTCCGCCTCGTCATTTCTTCAGCATTTTGGCAAACTATTAAATTGTTTCAATTAAATATTCCAATATTTGGTAATTAATATTTGAGCATTTAATTTGCGTCTCATCATCAATTCTTCAGCATTGGTAAGTAATTGACTATTTTCAATTGTCTCAATCCTCCAACATTTGGTAAATAATTGAGTGTCCAGAAACTTGAAAAATCTGTCCACCCCCACCAGCACAAGATAAAAGATTGTTCATAGGTTGTCATCTGTTCATAGGGATTATCCTTCTAATTAATTTATAAATATAGGATATCTAATTTTGGTAACATACAGTATGAAAATTCACCAATTATATTTGGTAAATCATGCTGTCTCTGATCACCCTGATGTGTGTGTGTGTGTATATATATATATATATATATATGAGGTATAATCAATAGGGTTAGTGTGTGTGGGTAGAAATATATATCCTTTCTCTACTAGTGTAAGAAGACAGTCCTTATTTTCTCTATTAGCTATAGGGTTTATGTGATGTGATTGTGAACTATGCAAAAACTTGACTCTAAATCCATGTTCTCTTGGTGATTTCTTGTTTTGCAGGCGAAGAGAGAGAAGTAATTTGAGATGGGAAGCTTGGAAAATATTGAAGCTGCCTCACCAGAATTAGAGGAACCACACAGGGAATCCCCTTCAACTGAATTGACTTTAGGAATTGGTTCATCGTTTCAAGCAACATGGCCAAATCATAATAAGAGCCTTGGTGATGCAAAGGAAATCTCTGATCCTACGCAGGGAGAACCCCACAATAATAACATGATTATGGAGAACCTAACTCTTGATGATCCCGCTGAGAAGAAATCCATCGATGGCAGCGGCCGTCCAACTCTTGATGAAGGCCTAGCCATTCATTTGGACTCAAATCGCAGACTTCACCAAGAAATGGATCCTAAGAAGCTCAAGCGGTATATGTTTCGGAATTATCTTTTTTTACTGAACTATGAAAATTGTGTTCCAATCAAATTGAACATACCAAACAAAATGTAATATCTTCTATTGTGTCACGATGTATATATCGAGTTGTGTTCAATATGTTTTTCAAAGTCAATGTTCATGCTTTTTAGACAGTGATGTTTCAACTTAAATTGATAGCTTGCGATAATTTTATTAGAGCCCTATCTTTAAGGGTTTGGGTCTTTTTTACTTTTGTCTACAGAATCATGTCAAACCGACTCTCTGCAAAGAGATCCAGAACAAGGAAAAATCAGCATGTGGCGGAGATGGAGAGGCAAGCAAGATATCTAGAGGTGAATAATATTGCTTCTTGAAACTTGTTATTTCGAAGTCGTTAATGTTACCCGACAAAGTTTGTGAACTAAATCTAAGAGCTAGTATTTTGAGATTCCTTAATGCAGACTAAGATAGCCATTCTTCATCCACAAGTTGCGGCTTACGAAAAACAGCAACGCTTACTGTTGATTGAGCAACACCAGGTGAAATTACGAATGGCTACTCTTGAAAGAGAGAGGGTTCTTAAAGAAGGTGACGAGACCATTCTGTTCATATCTCAAGGGCTGTTTGCGTACGTACAAGTACTTGTCAATGGACTTCAATTTGTGTGTGTGTTTCAGTTGAAATGGAAAAGATGAAAGCTGAAATGAATTGGCTGAGAGCTCTTCAAAGGAATAAAGAACAAATTCAAGTACCTGAAATGATGCGTAGTTGGGGTGCTGACATGAAGCTAATGTGCAATCCCAGCTCAAATCCTTGTGGCTTGGGACCAATGGTTGACACAAATTCAGTTCAAGGTTAGAACATAATATATAAAAATGGATTTCTTATATCATCATTAGTTATTACCTCTTTTTTTCGTTTTGTTTAAAATCTTCATCTTTTATGAAATAATTTTGAATTAGTCATGCTAAGACTACCAAGACTCCAATGAAAAGCATAGGAAAGACTAGTTTCACTGTTATTTATCTCTTACAATTTCTTGTTTTTATTTGTGCATATATCTTTTTTTCTCTATTTCAATCAATATTCTACTCGACTTGTGAACCACTATATTGAATAGAAATCTTTATTATGTTAGTAGCATAAAAAAATTATTTGAAATTAAAACAACTCATGAAACATATATTATACTGTACTAAGATCTCTTCGATATACATATGAGATACCTTTTACAATTTTTTTTTTTTTGATTTTCAAATCAAGCTGATTCTCATATTCCTAGTGGTTCTTAATTATATTGTTTTGGTCACAAGAAGCTAAAAATGGAGAAGAGCCATCAGAAATGCAAGTTGCTACTGCCAACCTGCAGAGAAACAAGGGCAAGGACAAGGCCAAAGCTTAATCCTCGATATGAACTTTTAGTGAAGTCCAAGCGAAAGGCCATGAATTTCGGTGGATGCAATTAATAAAATCTGAACTTTACTATCACCGTATCCTATGAACAAGTTTATCCAATAGGTTGCTTATTTTTATCAGCTTATTGTGTTATGCTTTTAGTGGGCTTTATGAAACCCACACAAAACCCTAGCTAGCTTTAAGTTGTTATCAGAACCTATATTACATTGCGTTTTTGTGCGAACATATATTATCCATCTTATTAATGATATTATCGTGGGAGTTTGGTTTACACATAATACTCTATTCTTTAGCCATACGCACTAATCGTATTATATAGTTGGAATTAAATAACCCCCTAGGGTACTTCTTTAAGATATACATTCAATCTTTCTTTACTATTGGAAACGAGGTGGTTGTTTTCGAAGTACTTTTACAAGTCCTCCTGTTATTTGTTCCAATTGAGGGTTGCTAGCCAAAGCAAAGAATCATGGTTAATGAATACGAGTACATAAATTGTGGACTTGATAGTCGGATGGTTTTTGAGCTTTCTTAATTCTATAAAAAAATTATTGAATTTCAAACTATAGTCTTCTAAAAGTGAAGTCATATAACCCACTATCCAATAATCAAATCTATAAAAGTAAATACATAATTTAATTTTTGAAAGATATATCTTTCAATGCTTTTTGGTCTTTGAATTTATTCTTACACGAGTAATTAATTTTTTAAAATTTGTATACTTGTTATATGTTAATTATTTCATTCCCAGGCAGGTGCTTTTTTAGTGACCAAATTGTATAAACTCTACTTTAAAGGACTACTAATTTGTTTAGAAGAATACGTCTAAGATTTAAGTGTAGAAAGTATATTTTTCAGGAATTAAATTATATACTTAGTCAATCTGTAAATTAATCCTACTTGCCGCTTTGGGTTCTTGTATTATCCTTTCAGGAACAAACAAAAGAACCCCTTTATATTCTTCCACTCGAGACAAATGTGAAGACAAGGTGCAGCACTCCGTTAACACTGAACTTCTTCTTCCTATTTTAATATCCCTAAACTCATTAGAAAGTTCACACTGTTGAAGTTAATCCCAAGATGACAAGTATTGAGTAATGCTATTATACATTCGCAGTAAGAGTAGATAAAAGGGAAAAAGGAATTCTGGGCTATATTTCATCATTCTACTTTCTTCAACTCATATGAACCCTGATGAGAACCAACTTTCATAAGAATCATTTATTGTCTATATGGCCTGATGATTAGACAACTAGACATGTTATAATTTAATTTTATTATAGTACTCCCTATAATGAATTTGCAACTTAGGATACCAAGGATAACTTATTCAACTTCGATTTGCAATATGCTTTCTTAATAATTAATTATTGTATTGCAAATTTTTGCTTCATCGAAATGCCTTTTCTGTTTGTTTTAGGATATGTAAGAAATAATTACACAAAATTATCCATCGAAAGAAATCTAAAAGCTAATCAAAATGTGCAGTAAATCTAGGGTTCTGACTGCTGAAGCAATATGATATTTTCATCATCCTTATTGCATCGCGAATTAAATGGCCTCTTTCATGCAAATAGGTTCTGATGATGAGTAGCTGAAGACAACAAGAATTTATTTTATTTTTTAATTCTATAAATACCTTTTCCATAATTTAGCCTGAATTTTTTTTTAAAGATTAAACTTAAATAAAGCTTTTATATATTTGTTATTAGATATAAAAAAATAACATGTAAATTTTTTTAAATTTAATATTAAAATATAAAAAATTCTTAATAAAAAAAACTTAATAGCCAACATTGTACTTAAATTTTGTATTTATTTCGTAGTTCAAACCACCTTTTTTTTTTTGGGTTCCACTAGTAAGTAGTAACCCTTTCCAAACTTACTAAATGGACTACAATTTGGGCCATACAATCATGGGCTAATCTTTGGGCCCACGTCAATCCATTCCGTAAAATCGACAAGGTCGTTTCTCGTACTCGCTACTCGTTGTAATGGTGTGTACTGTCTAGTCTCGGTTGGTACAGGTCTCCTCCCGTTAAATGCTCAATTCTATCGTTTCCCTCGAGAGTTGTCTGTTTTATTTTTTTGGGTTATGGTGGCAAAACTGACAGACCGACGGCACCATTTTCTGGGCTTTCTTCCCTTGGATTTTTTATGGTACTATTGTCTTCCATTTTCCTTTCTCTGCTCCCTTTCTCTAGCCAAAATCCCTACTTTACTTCATCTGAGGGTTTAATTCTTCCTTATTTTCTCAAATCTTGACACTGAAACAGCATCTTGTTTGGATGCTGACAAATTATGGGAAAATCTGTTTTTTTTTTTTTTTGGTTCAGCGACTATCTATTTTGGGACTTAGTTTGACCAATTTTGAGTTGGATGAGTTGAATTTATAGAAACTCGAGAGAAGATTCAATCCTTTCTCCTTTTCATTTAATTCCTCTGCAGGGCAATTCTATTTGTGTGATTAAATGGCCTCTGCACATGGGTTCGCTCTATTGGCCGACTTTGGTTTGATGTTTTCTTCCTTGTCTTCACTACAGCGACACCGTTTTTACTCTCCTGCGTCTTACCGTACACTTTCCGTCAAATTTTGTCATGGGGTTTCAACTAGAATCTGCAACAAGTACCAAAACTCTGAATATTTCGTTTCAAAACCCAGTTCAATTCGAGGATTTAGGCTATCTAAATCGGTGGAGTTGGACCATTTCTTGACTAGCGATGACGAAGACGAAATGGGTGAGGGTTTCTTTGAAGCAATCGAGGAGCTAGAGCGAATGGCGAGAGAGCCCTCTGACATTCTCGAGGAAATGAACGACCGCCTCTCTGCGAGGGAATTGCAGCTCGTGCTGGTCTACTTCTCTCAAGATGGAAGAGACTCGTGGTGTGCACTGGAGGTGTTTGATTGGCTGCGAAAGGAGAACCGGGTAGATAAGGAAACGATGGAGCTTATGGTTGCGATCATGTGTGGGTGGGTGAAGAAGTTGATTCAAGAACAGCATCGTGTTGGCGACGTCGTTGACCTCCTTGTGGATATGGACTGTGTGGGTTTGAGGCCTGGTTTCAGCATGATAGAGAAGGTGATTTCTTTGTATTGGGAAATGGGTGAGAAGGAAAGAGCGGCTTTGTTTGTGGAAGAGGTTTTGAGGCGTGGAATTTCTTACGCTGAGGATGACCCAGAAGGGCATAAAGGTGGGCCAACAGGGTATCTTGCTTGGAAGATGATGGTAAGCATTTACTAATCTTGTTTGTTAACTAGGATTCACACATATATAAAGATATTTAATCAGCAGTTATTTGAATCTGGTGTTTGAGAACCTCATAGGGGAATGACTTGGTATATAGGTTGTTTATCATATTTTTCCCCTTGCCTTAGATATCATGTTAATTGGAGCTGTGAAATTCACCTTATTCGTGTTGTATATTTAAGACTACTAAATGTCTGAGATTGCTCTGCTTTGAGTCTAACTGGTAGCATTATTGTTGGCCAGCTTGATCATTCTTTATCCTTAGTTGTTCTTTTCCCTCTTTACAGGGAGCTTTTGATCCATGTTTGGTTGTGTTTCTTGGAAGTGTAGAATTTGATATTCGTTACTTGTTCATAGTATGTACTACGTCATTGTTACTCTCAAATTTGTAACTTTTATTTGTGGTAAGAGCTTTGTGTGGCTAACAGTTAACATGGGTATTGTCAACTCTGATCATGTCCAGTGTGCGCCTAGATCAGTTGGTTGTTGAACAACATTTGGGCAGCCAATTTCATAATGAATTCCATTTTTTAATCAATCCTTAGCAATACCTGTTGCTTATCCTCTGTTAGAAGGATTAGTGACAAGTTCAATCTTTCCTTTGCCAGGTTGAGGGTGACTATAGAGGTGCAGTCAGATTGGTGATTCATTTTAGAGAATCTGGGCTGAAGCCAGAGGTCTACAGTTATCTTATTGCTATGACTGCTGTAGTGAAGGAGCTGAATGAATTTGCTAAAGCTCTACGCAAGTTGAAAGGTTTCGTGAGGGCTGGGTTGATAGCTGAACTAGATCTTGAAGATGTCGAGCTTGTAGAGAAGTATCAATCAGATCTTCTAGCTGATGGGGTGTGCTTGTCCAATTGGGTTATGCAAGATGGTGGCCCATCACTTTATGGAGTGGTTCATGAGAGGCTCCTTGCTATGTATATCTGTGCTGGCCGAGGAATTGAGGCAGAGAGGCAGCTGTGGGAAATAAAGCTTGTGGGTAAGGAGCCTGATGGGGACCTCTATGACATTGTTCTTGCCATTTGTGCTTCGCAGAAGGAAGACAGAGCCACAGCGAGGCTGCTGACCCGAATAGAGGTTTCAAGCTCACTACAGAAGAAGAAGAGCCTGTCGTGGCTGTTAAGAGGCTATATCAAAGGAGGACATTTTAATGAGGCAGCAGAGACAGTCATGAAAATGCTTGAGTTGGGATTCTATCCAGAGTATTTGGACAGGGCAGCTGTGCTTCAAGGATTGAGGAAGAGGATCCAACAATTTGGAAATGTAGATATTTACCTCAAGCTTTGTAAGTCCCTCTCTGATGCAAATCTGATAGGACCTTGTCTTGTATATCTGTATATAAGGAAACATAAACTTTGGGTTGTGAAAATGCTGTAAGAAAATGAGCTGATACCATTCTAATTTTCCAATCTTTTTCTTTCAGAAGTATAGTTGTATACCACAAGCACTGATTTTGTTGGTGCTTGCTTACCTGTTTACTTTGTATAGTTTCCAGTCTAGCCTTGTACAATCTGCGAAATGGACCAGTTTTTATGGCAAAGTAATGGTGTAACATATAGTCTCTTCTGAGGAGCGAATTACTTGTGCATTTGACATATGCTTTGATAATATTATTACTTCAACTTTATTATTAGATACCGTATGGATATTATATGCGTTTGATCACTTCAAATGGATGTTATTTCGTTAAGAATGAATGGGAGGACATGGATTGGACTGTTGAAACAAGAACAAACTCGAGAAGCAATATTTCTTGGATGACTCCAAACTAAACAAGAAAAAAAGAAGAGGGGGCTGGGGGAAGGGGATGGATCAAGGAGATTAAGCCGCGTGGTTTTTTTTTTTTTTTTTTAACATGATCAAATAGGAGGATGATAAGCCAAATGAGCTGAATTTGTCTCACAATTTACACTTCCTCTTGTACAGTGACAGGGTTCGAGAAGAATTCATGTATCCTAATATATATCTTGCTTTTCCTCTTGAGGAATGACAATTTATGTCTCAGGTTTTTTTTTGGGTAGAGTAGTAAAGGAAGAACGTATAACCATGAGTTACCATTGAATATAAGAATAAGGCCATTTAGCTGTCATTTGGTGTTATTCTTTGGGGTTCTGTAGGACCATCTCATTTATTATTGGCTGTTATTCATGACCTGTTAGGCCATGTCTCCTGTGGGTCCTAGATGCTGCAAGTTTTTAAATAAAATAAATCTAACAAAATTTTAAAGCAAAGACACGTTAGAAATGAGGGCAACATTTAAATGGATATTATCTGGTGGAGGAGGCAGTGGGGAATGAGACGTGTTTCTCTAAAGCGTAAGTTCTTTTGTAATAAATAAATAATTAAAAAAAAGTCATATTAATCATTAATAAGTATTAAAAATTGAAAATCATAATCTTAATTTCTAAATAATTCAATAATATTATTATAATTTATGAACTATGCACAATTTCAAAAGAAATTATATATTAGATGCTGAGACCAATAGGATATAGAAATTTTTATAATTGGCCATTTTGACAAATTCGCACTAAAATTCCCTTTGAACAAAAGAATAAAAAGAAGAACCCCCTATTCCTCAAATATTTTTCAATGAGACAAAAGAATTGTCTTCTCTAAGCGCTACTTCTGTTAGCTTCAATAGAAGAATCAATAGCACAATTCATGTACATGAAAACGAAAAAAGAATGAACAAAAATGGTATGAAACTTCAAATTCAGAGTCATTCCTCACATTAACATCCCAATTTTTTTCTTGTTCATGGATAAAATTCTCATGTAGAATTCGTGGACATAATTTCGAGTTCTGCCCACCAAAGTGGGGATGATTTTGGAGTTGCTTCGTCAGGCCCCATTCCAGTTATTTCCTTCAACTTAGCTGCAACCTCTCTCATAGTTGGCCTTTTCTCTGGATGTGGATGCAAACACTCTTTTATCACTTCCCACCATTTCTCAACGTCTTCTGCTTGCATAGAGTTCAGAGTTGGATCCACCATATCTCTCAAGGATTGCCCCATTTTTAGATATTTTGCTAGAAAGCCATTTTCCACAGGATAGGGAATTCTCCCTGTGATCAACTCAAACAGTATAACGCCAAAGCTATAAACATTTCCCTTTGTATATGCTGATGATGTTTCCAAGTGCTGTGTGGCTGCAGAACCTTTCTTTGTAGCAGCAGCCACGTCATTCCAGAAACTAAGATCTGATATTTGAGCAGCATTGTCTTCAGTGAGGTATATAGATGAAGATTGCAGGTTTCTGTGAGCAATGGGTGGTTCCAGCTTATGCATATGCTCTAGACAATAAGCTATTCCCATAGCTATCCTCACTCTCATTCTCCAGTCGAGCTGCTCTGCTTCTCTAACTGCAAATCATACAAGAATAATATTAACATATAGTAACTCTGGTACATTGTTATTTCATATTTTTTTGGTATCTTGGATATTATGGTATTGGATACAAAGGAAAAAGATATCATGATATTAAAATTCTCATGTTTGACGTGACAATAGAAACTTGTCATAGAAAGGATGAATTTGATCTTTTATAAAGGTTATCAAAGCTAAAAGTGTAAGGATATAAGATACCTATAATTTTTAGGTGCCATGAGATAACATTCAAAATGGTATCATCTTAGGTCTCTTGTTATCTTGGATGGCATAAGATATCTGGAATAAAATTACCAAATATGCCTAACATCTAAAGATAATAGAGTCAAATGATGTACCAAATTCCTCCACAATGAGTAGGGACGGAAACTAGTCAATCTTTAGTTTAAACTACAAATATAGCGACTTCGAACAAAATGGCACTCACTGTGTAGATGCTCAAAGAGAGTTCCGTTTGGAGCATACTCAAAGACCATCATTCTTGTGAATGGCTTCTTCTCTTCACAATACCCAATAAGATTCACAAAGTTCTTGTGGTTCACTCTGGATAATGTCTCTATCTGGAACCATTAGAATAAGGTAAAAATCGGGACTTAAATGACAATGGCAGTGGCATTTACTCTACGTTTGAGGCCATCGTACCTTTTTTCTAAATTGAGCTTCCATAGTTTTAGGCCAATTTTGAGCGGAGGTCACTGCAGTGGATGCTACAGCTATCTCAACTCCACTGGAGAGAGTCCCCTTATAAACAGTCCCCTCTGGGACAGAACCGATAATGTTGCTGAAATCTTCACAAGCTGCTTCAATTTCTGCTCGTCTGAGATTTGGCACACCTGAATCACACATTCTCAATACAAATACTTCTAAACAAGGGAGGGAGTGAGGAACTGAAAAATAAACTTATTTTTGTATTTTTTATGTATTTAAGAATATGAAACTGATGGCTGACAAAGAACATGTAAGAGAGCTCCTTGTCAACGAAGGTCAGATTTCTATTGGGAGCACTTAAAAGAGTAAAATTCTAAATGCATTGAACCAATACAGTAGAGTGCACCCTTAAGATTGTACGAAGACACCTCTAAGCATTATATTAAAACACAAAACGGTAAGAAAGTAAAAATTACCTGCTACAAAAGCCTTCTGTAGTTGCCCACTTAACCCTGTGGACCAAGGTTTCACAGTTACAACCCTGGTATTTCGGAAGCAAGCAAAAGCAATGGTTGACACAAAAACCAGTAAGGATACGCCCCCAGCTGTTGACCAAATGATCACAGATTTTTGAGGCTTGAAATTGTTTGTGCTCCCTTGGTCCCAAAATGAAGCAGGGGAAGGCGCTGAAATCCAATTGGACTGTGGTGAAGAGGACACAACAGTGGGTGGATTTGCTGGTGGTGATATGCTTGTGGTGGGTGCCAACATTGGTGAAATTGAAGGTGTGAGAAAACTAGTGGACGGAGATGGTGCAGGGGAAGCTTCTGAAGACCTTAAAGGTGAGAGTGAATATGGTGATGGGGTTGATGCAGATGGTGGTTCTGATGGTGGGAAAGGCTTAGAATCTGGTGGTAACGAAGAGGAGAAAGATGATGATGGTGAAACAGACTCTTTCTCATCACCTCTTTGACTACTTGCTTTTGCCCTTTGAAGAAGTTTCCGCTTGTATGCCACATCCCCTTCTTGGCCTATGTGCCTGAGACAAAATTCCACGCAGCAGGTAAATACTAAGCAACACAATCTGATCAAGCCCATAATTAGTTGGTCTTGCTATTTGTGTTAGGGATATTAATAAAAGTAATCATAAATTTTTACAATTTTAGCTTTTGAATTTAAGTGGTTTTTGAAATGATATCAGAAGTTTTTATGATTAGTATACTGACATCTTAAACCTGATATCAGGGTGTAATAAGATTACACCATTTTCAGTGCTATCATTGTTAACTATAATAAAATACCACATATGTCTGTTTTAACGCAATTTTCCAATTTCATACCAAACATGGTATTTTAAATGCCATAGTATCTTATACCTAATATCTAAGATACCATATAATATGGGGTAATATTGTACTAACTTGCTAAAGTGGGGCATAGTGGATATGTGCTTTGTCATCTAAGGGTTTTCGTTTGAGAGAGCTTGTATTAGAGATTGTAATAAATCTAAATTATACACCTTCACTTTATAACTCAAGCTTGAGTTGATTTTGACAAGATGATCATTCGCATACCAGAAACTAGATATGCTAATCCGTGCTGCATTAGTGGTAGCACCAGTTAATTGATCTTTATTCTCATGAAATTCAGAATCCATCTTAAGCTGATACATTTCTGGAGCTGCGTTGGTAAGATACTCATTATTGTTCAGTAAACTGCAGTATAAATTCGATGAAGTCAAGGGAAAGCCAGAAACTCAGAAACGAACAAACAAACAAAATACTTGGCATGAAAGGATTAACTTACAGAGTAGTGAGGGATGGATTGCTGCCAAGGTCAGATGGGAATGATCCTTTAAAGTTGTTATATGCCAAGTCAAGAACTTCCAGATCCTCTAGTTGTGATATCTCTCTGGGAATCTCTCCGGAAAAAGAGTTGTTGCGCAAATGGCTGCACGATACAGAAAGTGTCGAAGAATTTTTATATCTTTCTTATAATCAATAATGGCATTTATATATTCTTACATAGATTTTATGTGAGTCAGCTTCCCAATTTCAGGTGCTAGTGTTCCTTCGAGACGAAGGTCTTTCAAATTCCTGCAAGTTGAATATAACTCTTGATTCAGGCGTAACCTTTGCTCATTGAACGTTTAACAACACACTAAAATATCAGCACAAGACCACTCCACGAACAGGAAGAAACGCATATAGCTTGTTGAAGTGCCAGGAGACATAATATGAAGAAGCAAAAGATGCTTAATTCTGAAAATTATAAAAAATAAAAATTGGAGCAGATGCTGATAAAGAAGAAGAAGAAAAATGATTAGGTTTCCATGAGCTCAGTAGATTTTTTTTTAGTTTTTTAATCAAAATATAATGCAATTTTGACAAATTGGGGTAAATTTAACGTTTTTTATTAACGCATTTTCCCCCTTTTTTTTGAGATCCAAATGTGCAGAACCATAATTATAAATAAAGTAAAAAAAAATAAAGTAGTAGTCAAGAGTCTTAAATCAAGAGGCACTTCCTTTAGACTAAAATAAATAAAGTAGTGAAATATAAATTTTTTTTTTCCCAGTTCTACACAGCAATTCTTAAAGTTTTAGCGGAAGTTGATGCAATTATTAACTAACTACTTTTTGGACGATCACAAATAGCAAAACCAACAAAGTCAGCAAGCAAGTAATTGCGTTTCCTTAAGCAAAACTAATTGTTGCTAATCTTATTTATTTTTAATTTTTAAAATTAAAAAAGTATGAGTTAATTTTTAAAACTAATAAGTTACTTGTATAGCACTCATGAACATGATTAACTCATAAAAATTAATACATAAATAGATTAATTTATATACTCAATATAATTTTAGAAAGTTAAAATTAAATAAATCTAACAATTAAGAAAATGAAGTGTTAGTTATGGTACTAACTAAATCAGAAAGTTGAGGAAAAGAAGAGAAAAAGAGAAGCTTGACTCACAAGGAAACAACTTTGCCCTGTGGGGAGCATTCCACTCCGAACCATGAACAGGGACCAATGTCTACGCCTTCTCCATTCCAATTGGATAAAGCTCCAAAAGGGTCTCTCACCACTCTGTTCTTCAACATTAACAACGCCAAACCTAGATTACATTAATTCAAACACCATCAATCAAATTAAATAATAAATGAAACCCTCCATTGTAATTACGAAGCTCGCAAATACAAGATTTGTGAAACTATCATGCATACCTTCGCTGTTGAGAGGTGAAGAAGAGAGACTCAAACTCAAAGGGAACAAACGTAGCATCACCATCAACAACACTAACCCTTCTTCCATCGAGTGACGAGAGAGAGAGAGAGAGAGAGAGAGAGAGAGAGAGAGAGAGAGAGAGAGTCCGAAATGTACAATTTTCGGCGATTCTGATTTTCAGTGCCACTCATTCCACTCTTTATTTATATAGCACCCTCGTCCGATCTTACACCAAACTTGTCATCATCTCATCCTCTTTAGTCCTCTACTCCATCGTTAATTTTAATAATATTAATTTAGTCTTTTAAAAGTTTACTGACATTAATTTAATTTAATTATTATTAATTTTACTCTTAAAAATTTCATCGACATTAATTTAATCTTAAGTCAAAATTAAAATGATGTATTTTTAAAAATATTAGATATTAACGACGCCAATAGATCTTTTGAAACAGTTGATCATTTATCTTCTTGCACAAATCTAGTCACTTAAAAAACAATTTTTTGGAAATGAATCTTTTATATCTACTTGTTTATAATATAAACCTTAACTTTCGTTACAGGTTGCTGTGATATTCAATTTGTTTTGATAAGTTCTCTTTCAAAAAAAAAAAAATTAGATTAGGTTTTCAGTGATTATGCATGAGACTATTTATAAGTGTTCTATTCTTTTTCTGCTAAGTGCTGGTCTCCTTTTTTTTTTTAAATTTTATTTTTTACAATGATGCTTTAAGGTTTTTTGTATATGAATATAGCCAAATGTTAATGCAATATGCTATATGTCATAAATAAATTGAATACATATAACGTTGCTATATATATATACTGAACTTTTTTATATGCGCTTTAACCTTTTTAAGAGAACAATTGTTTTATTTAATATATTAATGTACGTAATTCAAGAAACATTGAGAAAGGTAAACATAAATAAAATTCATAGCATTTCAATGTGTGCTCTCTCAATAAAATTCTCAATTGGCTTCTAATTTTGCCCAGTCCATGTTATACTCAGTTACTAATTATATCTCATTATCAATACGTAAGGATTCGACATAAGATATGTAAGAAAATAATTCTATTATACGTACGTACATATTGGTGGGGTTTCGTTGACTAGCTATAAATACATCACTTATACATCGGCCAATTCCACGATCTAAATAAATCATAATATACGAAGTTTGTTTGTTTCTTGCTTTTCTTTTCTGTTGCCTGCCAAAGATGTTTAAACTTAACTTTTACGTTAATTCTCTAAGTAGATGGGAGATACTTGAAGAGGTCCACAAAATAATATTATGTTCTCTTGACCTAATTAAGGCCCGCACAACATATATAATAACCCTTTAATTACCAGTTCAAATTATTAGTATCATATTGCCTACATTCATGCATTATTCACAATGTGAGCCTCTGCCGGTGGAATATATTTAATTTCATTCTTGAATTTGAATGAGAACTGCAATGGGGACCAGATTTTTGTTTGGATAAATCTTGAAGATGAACTTGCTAGCTACCTAGGAGGATATACATAGAAAGGAAAGGATATGTTCTCAATGGCACAATGATGGAAGCATATGGGTACAAAAATTAATCATGCGTGAAAGACAAGTACAAATAAAGTTGGGTTGGGTGCAACATTTTCATATTGAAATGAGAAGAAGATGAGGGATAAGGAGGGCTAATCTTCTTTGAATATGACCCCAAGATATGGTGAATTAAATTAATTACCCCTTCTCTTTTTAATATTTTATGATCCCCTATAAACCCAGGTACAGATATTGCAAAAGATATGTTTAATACTAATTAAACCACAATGACACCAGAATTGCCGAGAAATTGATGCTACACTAATTAAAAGAAGCTACTCTTCCTGTTTATTATATGGTTGCTGATGGCATTGAAGCCATTTAGTTAGTCTTCAGGAATAAAATTTTATTTCAATCCTTCAAATATCAGATAAGTATCAATTGGCTTTCTTTAAACCTTTTCATATCAATTTAATGAGGAATCATATTTAATTTTATTTTTATCCCATAGAATATTTGGTTCTCATAAAATTGTATGTAATCATTTTAGTTACTAGCTTTGAAAAGCTAAAATTTTTAAAAAAATTATATTTCTTAAATATCAAGTAGCACCTTATTTTGAAATAAGTGACAGGTGACTAGAAGTATTCAAGTTTAATTTTTCACTTGGTCTCATTTTCCACTTCCACCTCCGAAGGCATTGTGCCTCTTTTATAAAAATACAAAAATATACAAAAAAAATCTTTGTTAAACTTGGTAATTTTAGATAATAGCCATTAATTTAATTTATTACTTGCTTCTGAATATACATATATTAGGTAATGTTAACTTAGTTGTGGACTCATGTCCTTGACCTAATTAAAGTGGGCCTGCCATTAGTCTCCTGAATGAATTGATCAACAAATAGACAAGGTAACCTCCCAGTTTTTAGCGGAAAACTACGTACGAACCATACCAACTTTGTGAATGTGACACTGATTCATCCCTCACAACCCCACATAATAATTTTCATTCAGCTTTAGAGAAACTACCCTCTTACTAAATGACCTCTCTAATTGAGTCTCTATCCAAATTAGTGGTGTTGAAATCTCGGACTTTTATTGTACCTGCATTACGTACGTGCACTCAAGTATTTCTAGTATAATTGAACTCAATTAACTTTAAAAAGAAATATTAATTAACTATAATTGTAATTCTACCTATTTAATTCTTAAATTTTATTGCACCCAAAAAACAATAATTCAAACTAATCATTTACAAATTTATTAGACTTTAGCATAAGCTTAACTCAACCCTGACTCTTGAGTAAAATATAAGTGCATTGAGTATTATCATTATGGAAATTCAATTTTTTGACAAGTTAGAACTTTTTCATTCTTAAATTTTTATTTCTATCAAGACATAAGTGTTGCTTTATTTGACAAAAGAAAATTTATAGACAAAAATAACAATCTAATAGTAAAGCTCAACCTCTTAAAATTAAGATCCTCCAACGTTCCATAACAACACATCAAATGCACTATATAGATATACAAGTGAAATAACCCTCACTTTTATAAAAAAGAAAAAAAGAAAAAGAAAAAGAGAGTGTTACGGGGAACCAATTCTCCATCTACAATGTCTTATTATTTCTACTAGAGATGTATACGTGCCTACTGATGCAATCAAAATTCCCATTAATATTTTGCTTAATTGATGATCATTTCACAGCCAAATCTCTTGTAATTAAGCACCTGAAATCTTCAAGTAACAAATGGATGGAACCAGAATCAAGGCCGAGACACATAACAACGATCCAACCAAAGGACATGAGGTGCCCAAAATAAGGAACAGCCAGTGCTACAATTACAGTACTAACAAGCAAAGTGGTGCTTGGTAATAAATGTGTGAGCCTTTTACTCAAGTGACAATAAACCACAGTTTTTGGCTGGGTTCACAATTGGGCTAAGCATCAAAGCATATTTGGTTATGGGGTTTATCAAAGTAGTGCATATTGCTAGTTTGGAGCTCACTGTGTGTTGTGAAAGATTCAAAGTTATCTCTGATCCAACCTACGATCCACATCAAATAACCCAATATAGCCGTAGCTGCATACAGAAGGGTACACGGTGTGAAGCATACCAACATCACCTCCACCAATAAAACAAGAGTAAATTACCTTAATTTTTTTTAAATTTAGATAAATTACACTTAATATCTTCCTATTTTAAAAATTATACTTGCCTCTCTTAAAATTTGATATATATTGGAAAAATTTTCCCTTCCGATTAATTTATTTTCTATCAACTAACTTTGATCTATACAATATGCAATCTTTCCGAAAATAAAATTACTTGTCTTTACTGTTATATTAAAAATAAAGTACAATCTCATATTGAAGTTTAATATTAGTTTAGTTACATTTACTACTATATTAAGAATCAAATCATAATCTTACGTACTTTATAGGCAAAAAATTAATTGGGGAGAAAATTTTACAATATATATTAAATATTAAGAGAGTCAACTATAATTTTTAAAATAAGAGGACTATCATATATCATTTAATTAAACCTCAAGAGAAATAAATGTAATTTACTCATAAAACAACGAACAAGTTACTTAGCTCCATATATCAACAGCCATAAGATAACAAGTATAAAACATGCTATATTAAATGTATGGTAAATTAATCTACCCTCATGTAGTTTGGTCTAATTTTTTTTTTTGAAGTATGTCATTTAATATCCATGTAATTTGTTTCATTACACTTAAAAAGACAATCTGAGAATTTATATTTAAATATTTACATAAATAATTAGGTGAACATTAAAATTGATAAATAGATTTATTTGCAAAATTCTTTTAACTTATATCATTAATATTTTCATAGTATTCCAAGATAAATTTAATTCACAAATATCTACTTAATCTCATGTAGTATTAGAAGACTATGAAACTATTTAAAATGAAACATACTTTCAATAATATAAAACGCTCATTGTTTTAACATTTACATCAAAATTAAGACAAAAATACCATAAGATGGTTAAGTGGTAAGCCTACATTTTTAATTATAGAATGACAATTTCAATTCGAGTAAAATCCAGATAAAGGTAAATTGTAATTTACCATTAAATGTATAGTGTTATGTTGGCATTCTTACGTTAGAGAATTGATGTTTTGCTCTTCATGGAAGTGTATAGAGTAGGGAAAATTGGATGAGAGCTATAACAGAAGGCAAATAAGCTGATAGAGATAGGGACTCCTCTCTAATTAAAAAGACTACCTTTGCCATGAAACCTAGTTCCTTCAATTGCAACATTCCATGACAATGCACAAAGGAGCACAACAAAAGTTAAGGCCCCAATGGTAGGAACAAAGGAAAGAAGGCTAGGGTTTTCCACCAGATAATGGGCAAAATAACAAGTGCTGTGATCAAAGTAAAGGTTTGTGTCCCTCTAACTACTAAGAATCCTATGTCCATGTAATGCAAATCGGGTATCAATTTGTTCAAATTGTCTTCCTTTGATAAAGCCCATAATAGTAGCCTAGAACATAAGAGAAGCCCAAAACATAATGCATAGTGCTAAGCTAAGTGCATAGTGCTCAACTCATTCTCATTATTTTGTTAATTTGTTAGATTCATTATTCCTTTATTCTTTGATTTGTTGAGATTTGGTGTGTTGGCATTTTGGTTTGTTAGAATATGTTATGTTAGCCCTTTCCTATTGGAGTTTTTATATTCTATACAGAGTTAAATAGTGTAGAACACTATTTAGCTTGCTAGTAAAAACAAGAGCAGCAGTTTTTAATTTTCTTGCTGTTAAGAAATTTTAGCTTGGTATCAAAGCTTTACCCTAACTATTGTAATGGACTCTGTTGATTTCTAGCTCATCAACTGGACTAGTTGCTAGCTTATTTGTGATACTGACCATTAATTCTTGGAACAAGACAATTCCTTTTCTTAGCAATCTCAACTAGGCCGGATCTGTCAAGTTGGACAGATCGAACTTTCTTCTCTGGCATTCTTTCATTCTACCCATTCTAAGAGGTCATTGCCTTAAAGGGTATGTGCTAGGCACCAAGGTGTGTCCTCTACAGTTCATTACTATAGAAAAAGAAGTTCTCATAAATCTTGATTTTGAAGATTGGCTGCCACCAACTAGTTCATTTTTGAATGGCTATTGAGCATAATGACACAAGAAATTGCTATCTAACTATTGCATTGCAAAAGTTCATCACAACTTTGGCGTGCTGTTACAGATCTTGTAAGTGCCCATTCACGCTTGGAGAATAATCTTTAGTGAACTCGAAAGGGTACATCAAAGATGGAAGACTATCTGAATAAGATGAAATTAAGTTTGGATAATCTAATGCTTGTAGGAAGTCCTCTCCCAATGAACAATCTGATTATGCAGACACTTGCTGGTTTAGATGCCAAGTACACCCTAATTATTATTTAGTTATTTGACAAAGAAGGACTGATGTGGATAAATCTTCAATCACACTTGTTTGCATTTGAAAGACATCTTGAGCATCTTTAAAATAGCTTAGTTAATAAAGTGAATAATGCTTTTGTAAGTTTAACTATTAAAACTGATAACACTAGCTTTGCTAATTCATAGTTTAACACTCGTCCTCCTTGGATGAACTTTGGTCAACGTGGACAATGTGGTGGTCATGGAAAAGGAAGTCCTATCGTCCTAATAAACCTACTTGCCAACTGTGTAGTCGTCAAGGACTTAATAGTCTTAGTCATGTCGACTATCAATTTACTAGGTCCAAATTAATTTTTATAGTTAAGATTGACCTAGGTAATTACTTCTTAGGACCAAGTTGTAGGCTTTTTTAGGTTCAAAATTTTTTTTAATTGATTAAAGATGCAAAAGAATGGACCTAAACTATGCAAGATATTAAACTCTAAATGCAATTAAATTAGCTAAAATGCACATTAAACACTACTATGCTTATGCTGATGCCACGCATTAACTATGTGAAATGTAATATGATAAATGCAATTCTAATATGATGAATGCAAATGCAAATTGAGGGGGATTTCGTTGCAAGGAAATTAAATTAGAAATTAAATGAATTAAATTGAGTGGAATTAACTAAGTTAACTATTAATTCTTAAATTGGAATTTTTTTTAAATTCAATTATTTTAGGGGGCAACTAAGGGTTGGCTAAGGAGACTTGATTTTTCTAACTCAATTTTAATTAATTAAACTTAAGGGAGATGAATTAAAGTAGACTAATGGATTTGATTAAAAAGTAAAGACTTAGGAAACCCTAAGTACAAGTAAGTGTAATTCAACCTATCTAAAGAACTCTAGTATATGTTGACTTATAAATACTTATTAATGGAAATCATCCCATTAATCTAAACACAAATTAGACCCCCTTAAATTTGAAATTAAGACTAAACTAACTCAATTGAACAATGAGGTTAATTGACAACTAAATTTGACAATACAAAACCAAGTACTAATTAAATTTAGGCAAATAACATCAACCCATATTAAATTGAACTCAAATGTCATTCCAAAATCAAAATTCCAGCAACATTACAATCCAAAATCATCATTCAAAAGATAACAATTTCAGCCCATTATCCAATACAATCTAAGACAAATGATAATTCCAACCTAGAACTAGATTGAACATATGAAAAACTACTTAGAAAGTCTTAAAACTAAGAACTCTAAGTCTCTTGAATTGAAATAGGAAATAAAAAAAAGTACTTCCCTAAGTTTTCAATCATCATTCCATGAGCTCAAACTTCATCTCCTTGGCTCTCCTTAATTACCTCCCTCCTTGCTTAAGCTACCATGAGTTTCATCCTTCCTCCAAGCTTTAAGCAAGCTTCGGCTATGGTGGAATATGAGTGGAAAGGTGGTGTGAAGGTGAGTGGATGATGGTGGAGATGGGATGGGGAGGTGTAAATGATGGAGAAGAAATCTAAAAACCTAAGTTTTAATGGAGCATAGAGTGTGTGTGTGTGTGTGTAGCCATGAGAGAGATGGAGCGGGGAGGGAGAGAGAGCTTCTTGCATCAAAAGAGAAGAAGGGAGAAAGAAGAAAGGGTGGCTAGGGAAGAGAGGAGAAAAGAAACTTGATCCAATAGCTAGAAGAGTGGGTAGAGAGTTTTAGAGAAATCCTAGCCATTAAATTTCAAATGGACCAATAGGATAAAAGATTAAAAAAAAAAGAACAATTCCTTTGATTTTTCCATGGAGTGGTTTACCCATTATACCTTTAATGATCTTTAAGAATATCTTCCAAAGTCTTAGCCATTAGATAATTCTTGGAGCCCAAGATTTAATTCCACCGTAGGATTTCATTAATTGTACTTCAATGGCCTAAAAAGTTAAAGTGTACCCATTAGTGTAATTTATGTCCAAAATATATTTATGTAGCATGCAACATCACCTAGGCCTAATAAAATAAAATAAAATCTAAAAATGCCTAACAAGAGCTTACCATTTGGAGGAGAGTTTTATTTAAATTCAAAATTCCTCCAAAAAAACATTTGCAATTTCTAAATTAAAATCCTCAAAACAAAATTTCAAAATTTGGGAAGTAAATCAAAGAATAGAGAATATTAATTTTCTACCAAAAATTGGAAACCCTAAAATATTTACACTTTTACACTAAATTTTTTAATATTTATACTTTTTTCCCAAAAAATCCAATAATTCAAATAATGCATAAAATACTTGAATTAGGTCAAAATCATCATCAAAATCATAGATAAATGTGGGATAAAATATATATAAAATAAGATTTATCAAGACACATAGCTATTAATTACTTTTACCTGTTTGATAAAACCTACATGGGGAATGATAAGACAAGCTTAAAGCCCTCAACATACACTACTACACCTGAGACAGTAAGTGACCCTACTTGGTATCTTTATAGCAGGGCTTTAAACCATATTACCCATCATGATGTTAACACTAGCAATAATTCTAGTGCTAGCAATTCAGGTAAACTTGTCGTTGGTAATAGTGGTAAACTAACATTAATAAAAAAAAAAACTTTTAGTAACAACTTTTAGTAGAGACCAAAAAATATTCTCACTAAAAGTATACTTTTAACGGTGACATAACGGGATTGTCACTAAAATAGTGTAAAGCATTTTGACAAAACTTTTTGTGGCAACAAAAGAAAGTTGTCATTAAAAATATTTAGTGGCATTTAGTGGCGACATAAGGATAAAGTAATGCTTTTGTATACAAAATTTTACACCAAAATTTTAATGGCAACAATTGGTCACCACTAAAAGCTTTTTTGGTGGTGATATACAAAAGTTGCTAATAAATATAACTTTAAGTGGTGACACAATTCGCCATTAAAAGTTTAACAGATTCATTAAAATTAAATTTTTTTTTTCAAAACTATTAGTGACAACTAATTTTGTCACCACTAAAAAAAAATTTTAATGGCAACATCTTGTTGCCACAAAAATCTCTGGCCAACACTTACAAAATTTTGCAATAATGTTTTAGTGGCAACCTTATTAAGTCGCCACTAAAAGTTTGGCGAGCAATTTTTTTTTACAAATTCAAAGTTTTGGTGAAATTTTTTTAATATTTTAAAAATTTTGCATCAAAATTTTTAATGGTGACAAGCATAGGATGCCATTAATAATTTGAGCATAAAATTTTTAAGATTTTAAAAATTATTTTGCAAAAACTTTTAGTACAACCTAGGTATGGGTCGCCACTAAAAGTTTTAGTACTAAATTTTTAAAACATTAAAATTAAGCTTGTCGCCCCTAAAAATTTTGACAGTAGTTTTTATATATATACATATATATAATATAAGAAAAAATAAAATTAATATATATTATTTATAAGTATAAATATATTTTAAACTTGGTTAAGTTTTTTGAATTTCTATCTTAATGTTTTCTTATTTATTATTTCTAAGCCCTTTGTTTTTTATTTTTTTATGATAATGGAAGCTTAATATAATTTTGGAATAATAGAAGTTGAATGTTAAGTAATCTAAAATTTCAAATATAGGTCATTTTTATTTTTCAATAAAAGAATGACTTAAATATTAATAAAAAATTTAAATAAATTAATAATGTTAAATATTAATAAGAAACTTAATTTTTAATCATGGGTAATTTTTCTTAAATATTAATAATAAATTTAAATTAATTAATAATAGAATAAGTAATAATAAAATAAAATTTTTTGATATATAACATAAATAATGAGATCAAAAAATTTTAAAAATATAACATATTTATATAAAAAATATAATATAAATAAAACAACAAAGAAAAAAAATAACAAATCAGTAAAACAATAATAACATAAAGCCGTGTCTAAAGGAGCAAAATAATAAAGTCAAATTAATGAGATAATAAAAAAAGGCATAAAAAAAAAAATCCTAGACTCTTCCCTTCAATCATAGCTTCAAGTAGTAGCAAGATGAGAAAAGGGATGAACAACATTCTTTAAACTGAAAAGCGTTTTCATTAGATATTAAATTATCATCAGGCTTTATAAAACCTGACCAAAAGAAGACTCATTTCTTTTTTTATTAACTTTCCCATCCTAGCTAGTAGTCTCACTTCAAACTTTGCTTATTGATGACTTAAACTTTAATAATTGTTAAAAAAATTAAAAAAATATATAAATTAAAATTTTAATTACAAAGTGTTAAGTGATCAATGAGACTTATAAACAAGAACGAAAAAAAATTATTGTATTCACCATATGCACATATCCCTAAAGGTTAAGAATAAGTTATCTTTTGTTGGTTTAATCACTCACAACTCCATACTTGAACCTAAAAGTGTTTTAGAAGCCTTACAGTCACCTTAGTGGATAGAAGCAATGACTAGTGAATTCAATGCTCTTCCACATAACAGAACTTAAAAGCTTGTTCCTCCACATCCAAGTCAAAATATAGTTGGAAGCAAGTGGATTTTTAAAACTAAATTTAATCTTATTGGTTCTATTCAACAATTCAAAGCACATCTGGTAGCTAAAGACTACCATCAAGAGCTTGGAATAGACTTCAGTGACACTTTTAGTCCTACTATTAAACTTTCTACCATACAAGTGATTCTTACTTCAGTAGCTTCTTTAGGTTGGAATTTTTATCAATTGGATATAAACAATGCTTTTCTTAATGGCTTACTCAAGGAAGATGTTTACATGTCTCAATCTGAGGGATTTGTCAATTCAACACATCCTAACTATGTGTGCAAGTAGGAAAAGGTGCTTTATAGGTTGAAACAGGCCGCTTGTGCATGATTTGGACGCCTTAAAGATACTTTGATTAGCTGGAAATTTAAGAATTGTAAAAGTGATAGCTCCTTGTTTATATATTGTGATACTTAGATTCTCATGATTCTTATATATGTAGATGATATTCTTGTTACTAGAAGTAATCATGACAATTTAAAGCGTTTAGTTGCAAAGTTAAATACTATCTACTCATGAAAAGATCTTGGTTCAACTTATTATTTCCTTGGTTTTGAAATAACTTGAGACTTTACTAGTTTTTATCTGCATTAGACAAAATATATCATAGATCTATTAACAAGATGTGGTCTCTCATATGTTAGTCCTTTCTTTACACTTATGGTTATGAGTTAAGCCTTGTCACTTAATGACAGTGAACCATTTGGTGACCCTACTTTCTATTAAAAAATAGTAAAAGCATTACAATATTTATCAAATACTTAACCATATATTATTTATTGTGTTTACAAGCTAAGTCAGTTTATAGCTTCTCCTATTCTTTTCCAGTGGCAAGTTGTTAAAAGGTTACTATGATATTTAAAAGCCACAACTCATCTTGGTCTTCACTTAAAGGCTTTAGATTCACTTGATTTGGTTACATTTTCAAATGTTGACTGGGTCGATTATCTTGATAGGCAATCCACTGAAGGGTACTTAGTTTATTTTGGTGATTCTCTTATTTCCTAGTTTTCCAAGAAGCAAAGTGTAGTTGCTTGATTGACTATAGAGTCAGAATATTAAGCGTTAGCAAATATAGCTGCTAAGTTAGCTTGGCTTCATTCTTTGTTGATTGAACTTGATGTTTCTGCTCATCATCCTTCTATTATATGGTGTGACAACATTAGTGTATCCTCCCGAGCCTCAAATCCTATTTTCATGCTCGAATGAAACACAATGAAATCGATACACGTTACATTCAAGGTCAAGTCTTTGCTAAGCGCATTGCTATTCACTATGTAGCCATTGAAGATCAGTTAGCTAATTGCCTTACTAAACCTCTTGGAAAAACTTGGTTTTTGTTGCTTAAAGACAAACTTGGGTTGAAAACTTCACCCTCTTGTTTGCAGGGGATGATAAAAGCCCAATATAGTAATGGTAAAGCCCAAAATAGTAGCCCAGAACAGACCAGAATAGAAGCCTAGAACATAATGCATAGTGCTCAGCTCAATGCATAGTGATAAGCTCGTTCTCATTATTTTGTTAGTTTGTTAAATTCGTTACTCCTTTATTCTTTGATTTGTTGAGCTTTGGTGTGCTGGCATTTTGGTTTGTTAGAAAATGTTATGTTGGCCATTTCCCATTGGAGTTTGTATATTCTATATAGAGTTAAATAGTGTAGAATGCTCTGTGGCTCGATAGTGAAAACAAGAGCAGATGTTTTCAATTTTCTTCTTGTTAAGAAATTTTAGCTCCCTTTAAAATTAAACATGATGTGATGGCCAAGTAAAGCTCATTGTCTATGGCAATGGTTGCCATGAGTCTCCCTTTGTCTCCAAACGCACATTGGCCAATATTTGGAAAACTTTTGATAGAAGAATCCATGTTCATGCATTTTTGGGCCAATATGGTTTTGTAAGGCTGCCAAAGCGATTAGGATGAGAAATGTTATGTTGAGCCATCTTGCTGTCACTAGTGCATATGGTACCGATACTATCGCAATTCTGGATAAATTAAATCAAGTAGTATTAATTATAAATATTTGGCATATCATCATATCCTTTCAAAAATAGAGTAAACTCACAATTTGTTCTTTGAAAATTAGTACGTGCATGAATTAATTTTAAAATATAATTTTTTGTGCATTAATCATTTTATCAAGTAATTTTAAGATATTGAAAGAGGCAATAAATTTATTATTTTTGAAGATGAGCTAACTTGTATACTTGACTTTTTGTTAAAAATTAAAGATAGATAATTCTAACAATTGAAAAATCATATTATTAGTTTATTTTTAAAGCTATAAATTAAGCACGAGTTGAAGCAAAATATGACTAAAGAAAATAAAAGATTAAGGAATATGTAGCTTTCATAATTACAAAAATTTTCCAATTAAAGACTTTAGGATATATGGCATTTGATATTTGGCTATTTTAAGTTTCTAGCTACACAATCACACATAAACTTAATTTGAAGTATTAAATAATTATAACAAGGCAATCAAACAAAGAAGGTTGGACTTATAAAACCTTACCATGAGAAAGTTTACAGGGTAAGTAAGCTAAACAATGACCAAGAAAACATAAGCACAAACCTAAATCCCATTAACCACATGAAAGTAGGTCTTGAAGAAAGAAGTAAAGCGTGGAGTTTCTAACAAGTCGGTGTTGGAGTTGGCCATGGATCAGATTCAGCAGCTACATACAGGACACATCCAAGACCTTATTTATGGGATTCGAAACCTTTCCCTTGCCTTTCTCTCCAATCTCTCTTCCGTGAAATCTAGATCATCCAAATTAAAATTTAGATAGTCTAGACCTTTTCTTTTCATTTTTATAAGTTAAAACATTACTTTTTTTTGAAGTTTGTAATAGAAAATTATTTTTAATCTATATTTTGCTCCCTTTTAAACAAAATATTTTTAAAATAAAAAAGAATTAAATAAATCTAAAACTAGATGTTCTAAATTTTTCAGGCCACTGGAAAGGCCACTGCAAAGATCCGTTCCATTCTTTATGCACACTTTCTTTTCCCTTTGGCAATCGTGAAGAGATAAATAGGCTAAAAATATGGAACATATAGATTCTAGTGCCTTACTATTTAATGGTTTGTTGTATATAGATTAAGGGAAAGTTACTAATACGGACTAAAAATTGAAATTAGTTATTTTTAGTTAAAATACAAGTAATTTTGTTGAACCTTAAGTTATTTGCACATAATTTACTTAGCCTTTCAAGGTCTAAAATGAATTCCCTTGAACTTTTAATTTTTGATCATTAATCCCCTACTATTGACATAACGTGGTTAACTTATTAACAAAATTTGCCGTGGTACATTATATAAAGACATTTTGGCATATGACAATATGAACATTTTAGATTTCTCTTATATTCCAAAACATAAAACCTCATGCGAGGGCCTAAAAGTTAATTTCCAATGAACCAAAATGCACCACTCCAAATCCCCTTGTTCTCATCTCTTCGACATTCATAAGCCCTATGTCTTCAACTTTCGAAGAAGTAAAATTTTTATTTTTTGGTATTCTTTTGGTGCATTTGGAATAAAAATGAAACTTTTAGTTTTAATTGAACATAAGAGAATGAAACAACTATTGTATTCATTTTTTTCCCCTTCAAATAGAACAAAGCATCGCATGCCCATCTTTTTCAACTTTCATGTTCAAAAATTACATACAGGACACATCCAAGACCTCCTTTATGTGCACTTTCTTTTCCTTTTAGCAATCTCAAAGCAATAGATATGCCATAATATACAAAAAACTACTTCTAGGACCTCATTATTTAATGGATCATTGTATACAGATTATGGTAAAACTGTTGATAGGGACAAAAAAAAACTAAATTAATTATTTTTAGGTAAATTACACGTAATCCCTTTGAAATTTGAATCACTTGCGCATAATTCCCATAACATTTCAAAGTTTAAAATATACCCCCTTAAACTTTCAATTTTTTATTAACTTTTTGTTGTTAGCATAATTGTTACCTTTTATTTATTCTTGTTATTTTGCCCATTTTTGCTTGTTATTTGTTAGTTAACTGATTTGATGGCTAAAATAACTAATTTTAAGAAAAATATGCATAGCTAATATATATAACTCCATACTTAAGTTTTTACAGTATAAATGACAAGTTTTGACTTAGTTTTGGTTAATTTAAGAATTAATCATACTTTGATTCTTTTTTTAAGTTGTAAATTGTTGAAAATTTAAGCCAGAATCACCTTGGAGTTAAACCTCAGAGGCCTAGAGTCAAAACGCAACAAAAATGCAATTTGGAGAAAAATAAAGTATGGCAATGCGATGTTGGGATGTGTAAAATTCACCCCTGCCAACCAAGAGCAAGGGCATTGCAATGCCCCAAAAGTAGCGCCACATTGCCAATCATAGATTTAGAAATGTCAGCGTGTTGGGCTTCACGTTTTGCTAGGTTTTAAGGCATGTTTCAACATTTTCTTAAGGTGCGCCCCGTCGGGGCAGTTCTGGATGTTTAGGGAGCAAAAAAGAGTTTAGGAAAAACTTCATGCCATGGGAGAAGCTTGGTTTTGGGGGGAGATTTACTCATGAATTTCATTCTTTTCTTCTTCCCTTGCTATTTCTTACATTTCTTTACGCATTTGATGTATGCTTTGTTTTTAAAGTCCTTCATGCTTGTATTTGTGAGTTGAGTGATTTGGGATTATGATAAATCTTAACATATAGTAGGTTGTAATTATTCTTTTTAGTTGTAATTAATGGTATGATTTGTTTATTTAATTATTATTTTTTATGCTTTTAATTGTGTAGAAACCATTTGATAATTTAGATAATTTAAATGAATTTAAAAAGAGATTTTAAGACTGGACCATGAATTGAGTACTGTAAGTCATGAAACTTGTAATATTGAATGAATTAATTTACTTATAAAATAAGAATGTACCTACCTACTTTAGATAGTCACATTAGGATTTGTTTTTAGTCACGTCTCTTAACCAATTGTATAATAGATCACTACAAGAAAAATAGAAATTACTGACGGAAATTTTCGTCGCTAAATATGGATAATTCCGTCACTAAATGAATTAGCGACAAAAATATTTCGTCACTAATTTCGCTGTCACTAAATCATTAGCGATGGATTTTAGAATGCCGTCGCTAATTAGTGACAGAAATTTCTGTCACAAAGAAAAATTCCGTCGCTAATTCTAAGAATAGCATATTCTTAATTTGTGACGAAAAGTTCCGTCACTAATTAGCGATGGATTAGTGAAGGAATATTCCGTCGCGAATTAGCGACGGATTAGTGAAGGAAAATTAGCGACGGATTAGTGAAGGAAAGTTCCGTCGTTAATTAGTGACGGATCGCGACAAAATGTTTTGTCACTAATGACCGACAGATTAGCGACGGAATTTTCCGTCACTGATTACTGACAAATCTGTGACAAAATATTCCGTCACTAATCATCGACAGATTTGTGACGTTAAAATATTTGAGATAAAAATTTGTAGTAATTTATAAAACAATCCTATTCAATAAATGTTAAGGGTATGTTAGCATTATTTCCTCCTAATTTATTCAGCAACTAACATTTATTTTAAATAAATATGTAAAATAATTATTGTCAATTAATAAATATAAAATGTAATAGTAGCAGAAATTAATAATAATAATAATAATAATAATAATAATAAAATTATACTTTGAATCATTTAGCCTTTATCATAAATATTATTTAACTAATTATACAACGAAATTTGTTGTCACTAATATAATTTTTTTCATTTTATAATTTTTTTAAAATTTAACCTCAATATTAATTTGCTTCCTATCCAATAATATGCAATAAAAGTATAATAAAATAAGGTTAATTGAAAATAATATTATTAGTAGATAATAAATTTTCACTTTTGTTTAAGTATTTATCTCTATCTAATAAAGTATATAAGCACAATAATATTCAATAAAAAAGTAACAAATATATTAAAATGATTCTTAATTAAGTGATAACTATTCTAAAACAAATTATAACAATTCTCAACAAAATATGTCTTAAAATAAAGGAAAATCATCTTTATGGTAGAGGACAATCATCAGGATTTAATGGAGCATGAGATAACTGCGATTCAAGATCTTGTAGCCTGTTAAGTGTTTGCTGATGCTGGTTTAATAGAATCCCTAATTCCCTCCATAGAATATTCCACAATCATCTCTCAACTTTAATTTATCATAACAAGATTTCTTGATGCTACTCTGTAATACGTTGATTCTGCTCTCTAAGCTCTTGATTCTCCTGTCTTAAAGGGGCTATTTCTGTGGCAATCCTCCTACGTAATTCCTCTTCAAAATCTGAATGGAGTCCTAGGCTATGAACAGAAGAAGGGGTCCCACGAGAACAGATAGCATCAATATCTTGAGCCTCAAATCCTACCCCAAAAATGCGACCCTTCTTATTTTTACCACCAACAGCCTCTAACCATAAGGCAACTTCATCATCATCTTCTACATCATTTGACGCTATGCCTATTGAGTCTTAAGTAGAAGCTCTGACATTCTTAAGCCTTAAATAATCAGCTTGTTAAAGGAAGTAAAGAAATACAATTTTACAATAAAGAAAACAATGACAGTCACAAATCGTCTCCAGTGCAAACCATATGGCCTTGGCTGTTCCGTGTTTTTGTGAAGATCATTGTCTTGATTCAACTACATCCAAAACCCAAAGTATGCACATATTTAAACATATTTTCTGTCATATAGTATTAACATGAAGTGTGATCATATAATGAGGAATAAATATTTTGAAATTACAAATATATTTAGTCATTACAATCAAAGTTATAAAATATTGAAATTACACAATTAGGTATATGGAAAGAATATGCCATGTTAATAGTCATAGAGCAATTAAATAAGTAAAAAAAATTAAATAAAGGATTATATAATCCTAGTGACAAAATGAAAAATGAAGACTCACACTATAACTAGTCAGGCCTCTGGCCGTCAGCACAAGTCCAGTGATAATTAAAACATAAAATGAAGACTTATACTACAACTATTCAGGCCTTCGACCATCCTTACAAGTATAGTAACAATGGAAACAAAAAACTAAAGACTCACACTACAGCTAGTCAGTCATCCAGCCATCAGTAAAAGTCCAGTGACAATTAAAACAAAAAATGAAGACTCACACTTTAGCTAGTTAGGCTTCCAGCTATTAACACAAGTGCAGTGACAATGAAAACAAAAAATGAAAACTCATATTACAGCTAGTCAGGCCTCTGGCCATCAGCATAAGTTCAATGACAATTAAAACAAAAAAGACAAGACACACACTACAACTAATCAGGCCTTTAGCCATCAGCACAAGTTCAGTGACAATTAAAACAAAAAAGACAAGACACGCACTACAACTAGTCAGGCCTTCGGCTGTCAGAACAAGTTTAGTGACAATAAAAACTAAAAATCAAGACTTACACTACAATTATTGAGGCCTATAGTTGTTAGTAAAAATTCAGTGACAATGAAAACAAAGAATCAAGACTCACACTACAACTAGTCAGGCCTCTGGCCGTCAACACAATCTCAATGAAAAAAGAAAAGATAAACATATACATACATAGACTTTAGCTGCCCTATGGTCCACAAATTGGCCAGTTGTCTCATCATAATGCGTGTGCTTGAACAATTCAAACATTGTAGGTGGTCTTCCAAGCTGTAAAGTCTGTAGATGTTTATTGATATAAGTTATCTCATGCATTAAATAAATAAGGATTACGCTTGAATTTAAATGCTTACCAGCCTCCTCTTATGCTCAGTTGAAGGAATGTTGCCCCCTTTGTGTTGCATGCCTCCTGTGGTAGATGCTCGGTTGTTTTTAGCTATCTGGCACATGGCTTTATATTCATTTGACTCCCAATAGTGCTTTAATTAGATCATTATATTGTCTGGGATCCAATTAGGTGTGATCCCCTTTTCTAAGTCTACCCGTACTCTATGCATTGCGTTTCGCAATATGTCCCCACACTTTTTATTCCAGTTACGTCTAATAACTTGGTCATATTGTGGCAGCCATTTGTATTTTTTCTACATAAACAATAAAAAAATAAAAAATGAGACAAAATGAGAAAAAAAGAATATCAACACATGATACATATATAATGATGAGATAAGATATATACCGCCCATTCATCAAACCATAGTTGCCTGACTGCAGGAGGTGTTACTTTCCAACTATAACATGCATGTTCAAATTTTGCTTGAATTACAGGGAGAATATCACGGACAACAGCAACAACAAGATTAAACCTAATCATTTAATAGTAATGATCGAAAATGTTATAATGGCACTAAATTTTTAATTGAATAACAAATAAAATAATATAAATTTGATGACTTACGTATGCTTGTCAGGATACAACCATGTTCGACCATTTGTGGGGTCACGGCCAAAAGGTTGGATAGGTGACATTGAGGTAGAACTAGTAAAAGGACCTTGAGGTAGAACTAGTAGAAGGACCTTGAGGAGTGGGGTTTGAGTGCTGGGAGCCAGGAGATGGTACTGGAGGGGAAGATACAGGTGATGCTGAGGGTCTCCTAGATGATTCAGGCACAATTGGAATTGATGCAGGTGCAGTGGATACATCTGGCGCTATAGGAGTTGGTGTAAGTGTTGTAGTTGGAGGATAAAGAGATGATTGAGGGTGCAGAGGTGGTGATGCAGAGGCACTCCATTGAGCACGATCTCGCCTAGAGCCACGACTTGACATCTACACATGTAATAACAAATCTTGAGTCAATATAAGTTGATAAAAAATTAAATAAGAAATGTAAACAAAATAAATTCACCCTAAAAGAATAAAAAATATATCATTAAAAAAAGAACATGTCTCAAGTAAATAAATTCACACTCAAAAAATGAAAATATATTATTAAGAAAAAATCAAACTCAATTAAATCAACCCTAATTCATGCATCATCATCATCATCAGCATCACCACCACTCCCGTTGCCGTCGTCGTCATCGTCTTCTTCTTCCTGTTCCTCCTCTTCCTCTTCCTCTTCTCTTCTTCTCTTCTTCTTCTTCCTCTTTTTCTTCTTCTTCTTCACAAATTATGTTAGCAGATGACATATCTATTTCTTCATAAGAACCTTCAGTGTCTCTTAGATTATGGAATTTATCATTTGAGACGATCGTAGGTAGTATGACCTCTAATCTATCGACTTGAAATGGCCCTATGTTGGTTTCAGACGTATGAGCATCAATTATGCTACGAGCCTTAACTTTGATTATGGCTAACCAATTAGCCTTTTGATGGCAACTAGGATAATTCGCATAATATACCTGTGTCGCTTGTTGTGCAAATATAAATGGATCAAACTTGTTATACCTCCTTAATTGATGAACTTCCACAATCCCATATTGTTTGTGCACTCTCATACCACAATTAGGTGAAGGATCATATCATTGACAATTGAATAATACTAATCGCTTCACAGGAACCCCGGTATATTCAATCTCTACAATCTCTTCTAGAATGCCATAAAAGTCATTTTCTGATTATGTAAACTCAGTCCCCTTCATGCATACACCACTATTTATTATTGATTTTTGATGGCTCAATGAATGAATGTGAAATCTGTACCTATTGACAAAGTAAATAGGCCAAGTTCTAACATTTCTCTTTAGTCCTCGAGCAATGTCATGTAAAAAAGGATCTAGAATATTGTTGGCTGGATTTTGAACCTGTGTGACATTTTTTAATATTTTGCGTGAGTTGAAGTTAGTTTGAAGACATAATTAATTTTAATGTATTACTACTTACATGTTCTCGAAACCATGAAGAAAAATTTGCTTCAATTCGAGCTTCAATTTCAGCATCCATAATTTGAGGATTAGACAAAGTTAACTCATGCACAAATAAACTGCATAACAAAGGAATGTGTTAAACATATACAAATAAGAGATGTATAACCAATATCACTTACTTGATATAAGGTTGCACTTCATCATAGTTTATTAGAACATATTTTGTGGCTGCTTCTACTTCTTGATCATTCAAGAAACGAGACTTGCATTCTTCGGTAGGCCTTCCAGGATAGTTAAAAATGGAAATTATAGGTAGGCTTGATTCTCCACCATCATCATTTCTTAAAGGCCTCATAATTCTTGATGGCACATCATGATCAAAGTAATGCGAGCAAAATGTTGCAATCTCCTCAATTATATAAGCTTCACATATAGATCCTTCCACCCGAGCTTTGTTCTTGACTTTTTGCTTCAATCTTTGAAGGAACCTATATAAAAGAGGTAAACAAGTTTTATTACCTTTCAAACATATATTCATTCCAAGCATATAGTAATAGGCTTTATTACCTTTCAAATAGATACATCCATCGATATTGAACAGGCCCCCAACCTTTGCTTCATAGGGAAGGTGGATGGGCAGATGCTTCATTGAGTTAAAGAACCCAGGAGGAAAGACCTTCTCCAACTTGTACAATGTCACAACAATGTTTTGCTCCAATAACTTTAGTTGAGCCATCGTCAATGTAGTGGAACAAAGTTCTCTAAAGAACTGACTCAGCTTAGTTATAGGATTCCATACAGTTTCAAGCAAAGCACCGAAGGCAATAGGAAACAAACATTGCATAAAAATATGACAATCATGACTTTTCATTCCATATAGCTTTGCTTCCTTCATGTTAACACATCGGGCTAGATTAGATGCATATCCATCAGGGAGTCTCAGGTTCTTTACCCATTGACAAATAGCTCGCTTTTGTTTTATATTCAAAGTGTATTATGCCTTGGGTTTCAACACTTTCCCTCTACTATTAACAAGTTCTAATTTTGTTCGTCGACAATATTCTTCCACATCCAACCGAGCTTGTGTATTATCTTTCGTCTTTCCTTTTGTGTCCATGATGGTATAAAATACATTGTCAAACACATTTTTTTCAATAAGCATGACATCAAGATTATGTCGAATGAGGTTAGTTTTCCAATATGGCAATTCCCAAAATATGCTCTGTTTTGTCCAATGGTAAATGTCTTTATACCCTTCAATTAGTACAAGTTCTCCCCACTCGATCACTTTTGGCATATTGCATACCCTCTGCCAAACTTCCTCTCCATCTAGTCGTGATGGAGGCATAGATTTCTCAACTCTGTTCTTATAAAAAGAGCTTTTTATTTCTCCTGTATGCATGATCTAGGAGAAGAAATTGTTGATGACAATAAAAAAAAGATGTTTTCCTCTCATGCTTTAGTTGAAAGGACTTTGAATTCTCCATACATATAGGGCATGATAATCTCCCCGCTGTCATCCAACCAGACAACATGCCATATGCTGGGAAGTCATTGATTGTCCATAATAGTGCAGCACGCATCTAAAAATTCTGTTTCAACTAGGCATCATATGTAAGCACACCCTTAGTCCATAATAATTTTAATTCATCTATTAGTGGTTGCAGATAAACATCTATTTTTCCTTTGGGATTGTTAGGACCAGGGATAGTCAATGTTAAGAACATATACCCTTGTCTCATCCACATTGTTGGTGGTAGATTATATGGAGTGACAATGATTGGCCAACAAGAATACTTTCTCCCATATTGGTCAAATGGCATAAAGCCATTAGCACACAACCCAAGTTGAATATTTCGTGGATCATGAGCAAAGTTAGGATATGTGCTATCAAACACCTTCCACAATTTAGTTATAAAAAATAATAAATAATAAATACACAATTTAGTTCGCTTAAAGCATACAAGTCGTAATGTTTGCATTGTCTGGTTTAGTGTCTCATCTAAGACAGGGCATGATAGGATAGGTATTACAAAATAGTATTGGATCAAATATCCACCATATAAATATTTTATGCTATCAAGGATTTTATTGGATTAATGTATAACATTTGGGATGGTACTTGAGACAATAAATATATTTTATGCTCAGCCTTATTTTGTTTTAAATTGATAATATATATGATTAAAATATATCATTTAAATAATATTTTATAAATTTTGATATTTAAGACATATAATTTTTTATTGTTATTTTATATGAATTAATTTCATATAAATATACTTTTTCATTTGAGAACAAATAATTCCTTTTAAATTTTTTAGGTGAATGATTTAAGTTCACTGATTTAATGATCTAATACAGATGAAAATGAGTTAAAGTTTTACTCATTCAATATGAATTATCCAATATAAGTTTGGAGATAAAGAAATTAGAAAATAACACATCAAATGCTTAATTTTTTTTTAAATAAAAAATCCTAATTTAAAGTTTTAAAATATCATTTTTCATATAATTTGAATTTTTAATCTTGAAATCTTTTAAAATAATTTTAAAACTTGGGATATAATATTTTAATATAAATATATTTACTTTAGAATTCTAAACTAAAAAATTCCTTATTTGGATGGAGTCGTGGGGAGCTTCATCTATTTGGATCCAATTTTCATATATTTGCCTCTTCATCCTTTTTATCGTTTGTACTATATAGTGAAAGATCAATATCATTCTCAATTCAAAAAATTTTTACTATTATTATAAACAAAGACGTAAAGTTTTTTAAAAAAATATTTGGTAAAATTTAAAATAAAAAATATTATAAAATAATTTTTTAACTCTGAATCTTTATTTATAATTCTTCCAAAAAAAAGTTCAACATCATTCTACTAACTCTTATGTCAAACACATTTCTTTTTTGTTAACTACTTTTTCAATTAAGACAATCAATTCTTTTTTGAAGGGATTAAAACAATTTATAATCTAACTGACAATCAATTCTAATAAATTCATATGTCTAATTTTTTAAACTTCTAATATTTAAACAAATTATCACTAGTGCATGGTTGTATATATCAATCTCATTTTATATTTTGATTAATAAATATTTCTTATTTAAAATTTAAAAAATAATTTAAAATTAAAATATGCGATTTAAATTATAAAAATAGTTTTGATTAATAAATAGTATTGTTGACTATATAATTTTTTAAGATATTGAGTTTCTTTTAGACAATTTATAACTTTAAATCAAAGTAGGAGAATGATCAATATATCTTAAATTTGTTTAATTCTTATTTCTTAATATTTGAAAAAAAATGACTATAAATATTTAAATCATTGTAGAAAGTAGAAGAAAAAACCAATTTCAATGCTAAAAACTGTATTTGCCATTATGTTATAAGGCCTCCTTAATCGACTCACTTCTTTTTAAGAAAACTTTTGTGTTATTTCATTTATTCTGCTTACCAAAAATAATGCTTCCAATATGTTTTAGATCCCTATACTATATATATTAGCTATTATTATTTTTAAATTACCTTTCTAATTTCTTTAAATAAGTTTGATAATTTACCATATTTGCTTTATTTTTCATTTATAAAAAATTACAAATAAATAGTGATTCTATTTATTAGAAATGCATCTTCTTCTAATCAAATTGATTTATGAGTTATTCAATTAATTTTTTTGGGTTGGGTGTTATTCAATTAAATTATAGTATAAAGTATGATGGCTTTTAAATTTTAATTTTTCAAGTTTTTATTAGGGAAAAAAATTACTCATGCCAATAGACACAGATTATTCTCTCTTTTTTTGAAGTAAAAAAAGTATTTTCATTTCATAATAAAGTAACAATAGTTAAACTTATTATCAAAAACTAAACTTAGGTAAAATTTTATAGATATTTATTTTCAAATTCCTTAATAAATATATAATACAAAAGGAAAATTATTTTAAAGTCCAATTATATAATATTGAATTGTTAAAAACAAATTACTCAGACTTAAGGCCAAATCTCAACATAAGTTATTAAGAGAGTAAAAGTTATGACTCATAATTTATATAAAAATTTTACATTAACAATATTATATGTAACATATCTTTTTATAATTTAACGACATAAATTATTATGTAGTCTACAAAAAAAATTATTTTCATATTATTTAACGAATACAACATTATGTTATAGTTAAATTTACTAATACTTATTTTTATTTTTTATAAATTAGGAGTTGGGTAATTAAATAATTTACTTAGCAGGAATAGATTGGTAAATCATAATTAACATTATATATTATGATAATTTTCATGTTAAGAACAATCATCTTGACAAGTTTTTTTCCTTTGTTAAGAGGGGAAAAAAAAGCTTTCCTATCCCTTGGACTCTCATGAGTAAGAAATGAAAAATCATTGCAAATGTAATTGAAAACAAATATGACCAACAAAAATCAAATCTCAATTGAAAATGAAAGAAAATAAAAAGGATATTAATTATGTTTTTGCATATAGTGTAACTAAAAGAGACTGGGAAAAAAAAAAGGAATAGGTGTAAAAAAAAAATTGGATACATACTCTTTTATATTATTCTTTCTCTCTAACTATATAACTATATAATATGTATTAGATTTTAGATCATACTCTCTATTTCTTTTTTGATTTTGCACATCTCGATATTTAGTCTTTACTTCTTTCGAGAGAATTTAAGAGATTTGACATTTAAATAAGAGAAAGACTTAGTTTTTGAACTAAGAAAAAAAACCTTAACACAATCACTTAAAAAAGTGCTAAACAGAAATAGAGAAACACCACGAAAAATGTGTGAATTTAACTTGAAGTTTAGACTATGACAAAGAGAGGAAACCGATTAGGAGCACAAAAAGGTGAGAGACATAATGTGATTGAAGGATAGTAGCTGAGTGAAGTCATTTTTAATATTTATACAATTCTAGAAAATAGACATGTCATAATTTTTTTATATCATTTATCTTTTAAATTTTGTTAAGTGAAATATTTATTTTACTTTCATTTATTTTGTATATTTTTAATTTAATCATTCCTTATACACAGTTGTTTAAATAATAATTTTAAATTTGCACAATTTTTTACTATTTTTAGTTAATTAAATATATTTTATATTTATATTAAATTGTGACTTAAAATAAATAAATTGTATATTTTTTAATTTTTGAATATGAAATGGAGGCCTTTTATTACTCATACAATAATTAACCACATTATTATTTATCACATTTTACTATTTTGATATTGAAATTATTAAATTATTAATTTAAATTATAATATATAAATTATTAAATTATAATATATATATATATATATATACACACACACACAATTAATGATATTTAACTAATTTGCAACGGTTTCATATATACATATATATTTAAGTCATTATATCATATAAATTATTTAAAAATAATATTTAAACAATTTGCAACGGATTTTGCGACGGATTAGCCACGAAAAATTTTGCGACAGAAATTTCGTCTCTAATTCCGTCGCTAAATTAGTGACAGACTTTTCCGTCACAAAATTTCATCATAAAATTGGAATTGACTATCACATATATTAGTGATGGAACTTTCCATCGCTGAATTCTGTCACTAACTTGATTTGCGACGGAAATATTTGCGACAGAAACTTTTCGTCACTAAGTCCGTCGCTAATTTTTGCGACGGATTTGCGATGAACTTGCGATAGAACAAAGTTCTGTCGCTAAATTCCGTCGCAAATTTGCTGTTTTCTTGTAGTGGATATGCATTACATCATTCACAAAATGATAGATCTAATAATATTTATTCATAAAAATATTGAATAAAAAAAAAAGAAGAGAAAGAGAGGAAAGAAGAACAAGAAAGGAAAGAGGTGATGGAGAGCTGCCACATGTAACTATTGGTGGCAATCCCAACTCTTACTCACAAGAGGCTCTGACTTCTAATGTAGGTATCTAAATTCAGTTGAAATAGCCCAGTACTTGTTTCAAGTAATGTGTTAGAATTATTAATTTCAAAAGATTAATAATACAAACGAATAATAATGAGTAATTAAACATTCTATCACGTCGATGAATAGTAATTTGGATAAATATTTCAAATACCAAATGATACCTAAAAAAAAAAAAAACCGATATTCGATCAATAATGAACATGGGATAGGACTCGGATATTAAAATTAGATATGTGAATTGGTGATTTAGAGTTGCTTCAAATTTAGCCGATAATACCGTGTATCCGTCTAACATCAATGGACAAATAAGATATCCAATACTTGATGTTCATGTATTATATTAATAGTTAGATTAGATATATATAATTAAGCATTAAAATTATATTATATACCGTACAAACTTTATTCATTTTTTCTAAATTACATTTTTTTACATTGTTTAAAGTAATTAACAATTACAAATATTTGAAACTTTAAAAAATAAAATTTTAAATTACATTAAGGTACGTAAGAACTTGATTATTTCCAATATCCTTTACCCATATATACCTAATATTTACTATCCATCCATTTTCTGTTGCCTTAATTTTTATAAGCTTAATTTTTCTAATATATCAGGTACTCGATGAATATTCAAATATCAAGTGCGAGTATAAGAAATCTAAAAATTTTTTGAATTCAAATGGTTCAAATATTGGAAATGTATTTCAAATACAGATTAAGATACCTGAATTTTAATCAGATATATATACATGCATATTGTAATTCCTACCTAGTTTAAGAATAAGTTCATATATGAAAATCAACCTCTTTTAAACATTTTTAGTTGTATATGAGTGTGTAACTTACCTTTTAAATTTTGTAATCAAATTCCCAAATTTTTTAAAATAAAATTTATAAATAAATAAGAGAACTCAACATTTCAAAATTTAACACATTTTGCAAAAACATTAAAAAAAGTAAAATTAAATAATTGCATGCGTGCAATTAATAATAGCTTCCAATCTACTAGTATTGACTTTTCAAATATGTTGGTAACATTTAGTTAATGTGTTAGTAAGCAACATTGTGAAAAATTATTACTAATTGCACCGTCTCAAGTTGCTGGCAAGGTTGTTAAATTCATGAGTTTAAATAAATTTATAAATGAGAGATAAACTCGTAACGTAAACTTGTTTCGTAAATTCGTAAGAGTTTATATTTATTAATAATTGCATATAAAATACAATATATAACAAGAAATTCATTAAAATATAATTTAAATTATACTAATTTGTAAAAAAGAAATTATTTATATTTCATAATTTATTTTTCTCAATATAAATATTTTAATTAAGTTAATATAAATATTATTTATGTATAATTCTTTACTAAATTGTATTGAATTTAAGAATTTTTATTTTTTTAAAATTCAATTTGACTCAATTATATAATAACTTGTTAAAATCGGATGAAAAAATATTAAATTAATTGAATTTATTTAAGTTAAAGATGAATTAAATCAAGTTTGTATTGAATTCAAATTTATAAGTGAGTTGACACAATTTTCTTAAATAAAAACTCAAACTCACTAAAATCGGAGGATCAACTTAAAAATTTAACAACAATAGTTGCTGGTCAACCATACAATGTTACCGTCAATTGCTAGTCATCAACATATCAGCAAAAACATAACCAACATATTTCAATATCATTACTAATTAATTCTACCAATGTACAATAAATTTGCCTTAACTATAAAGAATAACTTAATAATTTGTAATAATAAAATTCAAATATATTCATAAAATATTATTATAAAAAGACTATTTAATAGTTGGATAATTGAATATATATTATTGGTTTACTAAATTAAGGCAGAGAGCCACCGAGCTCCGTTATCAGCCTATCACTATCAGGTTTACAATTATGTTTTCTTTCTCTTGGCACCTCCTCCAAAAATAAATAAATAAATAAATAAAACAAAACAAAACAAAACAAAAAAAAAACCCGGTGGGGCGGGGGGAGCTGTTCAACTATCGTAAATACCACCTCCTGGCTGCCATGAATACTCAATACTCTTCTCGCGGTCTTCCCTTTCTCTTGCCAAAGAAAAATAGAAGATCTTAATATTTCTCTTTCTTCAATTTCAGTGTCTCAGAAGTCCCAACCATGTGTGGCATACTAGCTTGCCTTCGGTGCTCCGATGACTCCGCAGCCAAAAGGGCTCGCATAATCCACCTCGCTCAAAGGCACCCTCCCTCTTTATTTTCTTCGTGTTTTAATCCCACAAATGCGTTTCTTTCCATTTTCAATTCAAGTGGTCCTACTTTTGCATTTCCTCCTCATCAAAAGTACTAGCTAGGTCTCAGTTATAATATCATATCTTATCTGATGAAAAACGTAGATAGCTCTGTACCTATGGTTGATCATAACTATACCTAACTTAATGAGCTTAAACTAGTGGTTATTCAGCTATATATTCTCCCATAAACTTTGCTTAGATGTGATTATTTAACATTGCAGGTTGAAGCATAGGGGTCCAGATGGGATAGGGACATTCCAACACGGAGGAAACTATTTGGCTCATCAACGATTAGCAATTGTGGATCTTACCTCCGGAGATCAACCCCGCTTCAATCAAGACTACACTATTGCTGTCGTGGTACGTGAGCTTCGTCTTTCATAAATTAACGCAATAATGAATGTGATTTGAGCTTTGTCTTTCCTTATTTGTTGAAGTAATTTACGCGTGAGCAAAGGGTGTGATTCGTGAAGATGAATATACATTAATTTCAATACAGGCAACTGGGGTGATATACAATCATGAAGAGTTGAGGAAACAACTGCCAAATCACAAGTTTCGAACCAACAGTGAGTGCGAGGTCATTCCACACATGGTAACATTACAACCGCATATCACATCGAAAATTTACTGCATATGTAATGGGGGATTTTTGTTCCTTGATGGTTTTATATTAAGGATCTATGCAATAATTGTTTCATAGTACGAGGAGTATGGGGAGAATTTTGTGGACCTGTTGGATGGCATATTTTCGTTTGTGCTCTTGGATACTCGTGACAACAACTTCTTGGTTGCTCGTGATGCCATTGGGATTACATCCCTCTACATTGGCTGGGGAGAAGATGGTATGTATAATAGTTATAGACTTTTAATGGAACTTGCTTGATAACTTACGATTAATTTTCTAAAAGGGCATAAATTCTATTAACCTGAATTGTTTAATTGTTTGTTCAGCCTCGATTTGGGTTTCATCAGAATACAAGACCATGCATGAAGATTGCGAACATTTTGAACGCTTTCAACCTGGTACCTTGTACTCCAGCAAGGACAAAGGATTTCGCCGATGGTACAATCCTCCTTGGTTCTCTGGGGCCATTCCTTCAACCCCATATGACCCCATGGTCTTGAGACATGCCTTGGAAAAGGTAAATTTACCCATTATGTTAGCAATTTAATTATAGCTTGTTTTCGTCCACCCCAGGCAGCACCCACACAAATACCTTTAAATGGACAAAATTATAAATCCTTGTTTGCTTACAACTTTCTGAGACCTCAATTACATCATTATAGTTGATCATAAGGACTAAAAGGGTCTATTTGTAGAAGCACCAGGGCACTCTTTTTTCCCATTCCATTCTTGTGGGACTTTGAAAAACTAATACCACAAAAATGCATATGCCTAATAGATGAATTTGAACTTAAACTGATTGAGTCAACTGTTGGACTAACTCTTCCATCATGTTTTGTTGGATGATGGAATGGGGAGGAGGCTGTAATTTGTAAGTAAATAAGATAAGAAATTATTATTATGCTCCAACTTTTAAAAAAATAATTTGATGGTTAAAATAATGATTTGATAAATAAAGTAATAATTATAAGAGTTTAATAGATATTTTACTTGTAATATAAATAGATTCTAATTATATTGCAAGCAAACAAACATGACGTTAGATTACAAATAATTATTGAATTTAAAATGCATCAGCCCATGTCGGCCTATTTTGGCCTGCAGACTAAACAGACCAAAAAGTGCAAGATCATGTATATCTGCTTAATAGAGCGAGTTAAGTGAGCCAAAACATGACTGACGAGATGCGTTTGATACACACAGGCAGTAATTAAGAGGTTGATGACCGATGTGGCTTTCGGTGTGTTACTTTCTGGAGGTTTGGACTCATCATTGGTTTCATCGATCGCTGTTCGTTGCTTAGCTGACACAAAGGCAGGAAGGCAATTGGGAACAGCCATTCATTCCTTCTGTATTGGCCTGGAGGCGAGTACTTAAGTCATGTCATTCACTAGTGGAAAAACAGAGCAGATTTGATGGAATATATATATATATATATATAGTAATTAATTTTGATACAATTTTCCCATGTTGAGCAGGGTTCACCAGATCTGGAGGCTGGAAGAGAAGTTGCAGATTACTTGGGAACAGTTCATCATGAGTTCCACTTCACTCCTCAGGTATCAATTATAGCTTTTCAAATCTAGGCTTCACCATTTGCTTAGTTATCTTCAAAAGTTTTAAAGCTTTACAATTTCATTTTTGTGTGTACAGGATGGAATCGACGCCATTGAAGATGTGATATACCATATTGAGTCATATGAGCTCACAACAGTTAGATCCAGCATACCCACATATCTGATTTCGCGTAAGATTAAATCACTTGGAATTAAGATGGTGCTCTCTGGAGAAGGCTCTGATGAGATATTCGGTGGGTACTTGTACTTCCACAAGGCACCCAACAAGGAAGAAGCCCACCACGAAATGTGCCGCAAGGTATCTCACATCAACATAAATCACTCACTTATTAAGATTGTCTTTGAAATAAATTTAATAAAAATTGTTATTTCGTTTATGCAGCTTAAGGCACTGCACCACTATGATTGTTTACGAGCAAACAAATCAACATCCGCTTGGGGTCTCGAAGCTCGATTCCCATTCCTCGATAAGGAGTTTCTAAATGTTGTTATGAGTATTGATCCTGATTTTAAGATGGTAAGATATATTTTTTTTTTCTTTTGATGGGTAATTAACTAGTTTGCATAGTCTATTGCATTAAAGTTACCTAATTTTTCTTATCGGGTGGTGATCTTTTCTTCCTTCAACACAAGCAGTCTGGGAAAAGACGAATTGAGAAATGGGTTCTAAGGAATGCCTTTGATGATAAAGAACGTCCCTATCTCCCACAGGCATGTCCCCTGTTCCTTTGATGGCTCTTACGGCATATTCAAATGAAAAATTTAACCCACTTAGTCCTGAAGATATACATAATTATGCTAAACCGAGTCTTACCTATATGCAAATATATGTAATTAACATGTGTTGTATATATGATTGGATGCAGCATATCCTGTGGAGACAGAAGGAGCAAATGAGTGATGGAGTTGGGTATAACTGGATTGATGTCCTCAAAGAGCATGCTGCCAAACACGTAATTAATATAAATCTTACATTTTTCATCCACCCCCATTTGATTACCAACCTATCTTTCTCATCTAATCATTTTTTCAACTTCATCTACACACACAGGTGAGTGACAAAATGATGCAGAATGCTGCACGCACATACCCACTTCACACTCCAACTTTAAAAGAAGCATATTACTATAGAATGATCTTTGAGAAGATCTTCCCAAAGGTGACTTTTTTAAGCAAGACCTCACATATAATAAGTACAAATAAAACACAGGCTAATTTCTATTTCTTAATTATGCAGCAACCTGCGAGGCTGACTATCCCATGGGAAATAAGTGTTGCTTGCTCCACCCCAAAAGCTCTTCACTGGGTGCCAGAGTGGTCAAACAATTTGGATCCTTCAGGCAGGGCTGCTTGGGGAGTCCACAATGATGCTAACAAGAAGTTGGTCACTGCTGACGTGGTGAAGCCGGCAAAAAATGAAGTTTGATGGGCCAAACAAAAAGGAAGGTGTGAGTTCCTGATAGGAACTGCAACTTTGACAATAGTAAAAAGTTTGTTTTTCAAGGAGGTGTTTTCTCACTTCTGATTAAGTATAAAAAAGGGAGAAGTTTTTGTTGGTAATAATATATTAAATGTCATAGACAATTGTATTTTTACTTTATTTTATTTATCAATCTGATTTGAATTTAACCTTAATGAATTTTTTATTTTACATTTATTAATTAATTTTGGTTATTAATGCTAAACACTAAATGCTCTAATTTATTTTTTGAAAGAGTTAGTTGGTACTTAATGAGAAGTTTTCGAAATTATCCAATTTTTAATATCCTATCTTTATTTCGTTTATGGTGTATTTTTTTTTATTGCATTTGAAGTCTTTCAACTTTTTTTTTCTTTTGAGAAAACATTTTTTCTTAATAAAAGTATTTCCTCGTTCACATAAGAGAGTGATTTTAGTTTATGACTTCAAAGATCAACAACTTATTCTCCAAAACTGCAACAGCTGTCTTAACATAAAAAATCTGATTAGAAGATAACATTCAATTGTGCTATTTAGTATAAAAGTTTAATTTTTCAAACGTCTGAAAATTTATTTATAAAATATTTTAGATATAATAAATATAAAATATTTTAAATAATGTTACATAAATACATGTTATAAATGTCTTAAATAATATAAGGATGACAATTATACATGTATATATATATATATATATATTAAGCTCAAAATTTTTAAGATACACATGTATCAAACATGACCCAAAAGAGAGTTGAGACGTGTTATTTTCTAGTTGTCATGCAGATATAAAGTGTACTTTTATATTCTCTTAGAACGCTGTTTTGCTTTCTTTAGGTGTGTTGCCCTTTTTTTCTTTCTTTTTTGGTTATTCTCATCATGTATGGATTTTTATTTTGAAAAAGGACAAAAAAAACCAACATCATTGAGTTTCGGTGATGGAAGATATTAAGGTAACTTTTAGCCAAAAATTATGATTAATTTGATTATCGAAAATGTGCCATTATGGATTCCATACTTTATTTAAAATAATACCAACACCAATTTTCAAGAACTAAAGAATCTGTGGAATTAGAACTATATATTCTCAAACACTACAAGAAATTTAGAAGTTTTAAATTAACGATATTATCAAGACTAAAGTAAAATTTATTTTTATATTGTAATAAAAAATTTAGATCTCAAGGTGAAAAGAGGAAAGTCACGCAGTAGGTCATTGTAGCATTCCAACAGAGAATCCCCTCATGATGTAGACAAAGGGCAATAAATTATTTATCAAAAACCCAAAAAAAAGGGGGGCGCAAAAATTAAAATCAGATTCATTGCAAGATGGTGGATTTGCTGGTAGTGATATGCCTGATCATTGCTGCCACCATTGGTGAAATTGAAGGTATGAGAAAACTAGTGGACGGAGAAGGCGAAGGGGAAACTTCTAGGGACCTTAAAGGTGAAAGCGAATATGGTGATCGGGTTGGTGCAGGGGTGGCTTTGAGGGTGGTTCTGACGGTTAGTAAGGCTTAGAACCTGGAGGTAATGAAGAGAAGAAAGATAATGATGATGGTGAAACAGACAACAGCCTCTTTCTCATCATCTCTTTGACTACTTGCTTTTGCTCTTTGAAGAAGTTTCCACTTGTATGCCATGTCCCCATATTGGCCTATGTGCCTTAGCCAAAATTGCATAGAGCAGGCAAATACTAAGCAACATAATCTAATCAAGTCCATAATAACTTAGTTGATCTTGCTATTTAAGTAAGAGATATTAGTAAAACTAATTACAAATCTAAACAATTTTAGCTTTTGAATTTAAGTGTGTTTTGACATAGTATGAAAGCTTTTCACTATAGCAAAAAAATGAAATAACATCAGATTTATCTATGGCAAAATAATAATTTTCTGTTGCAAAACGAACTTGTACAACAAATATAATTTGTTACATATTCTAATGTTATTTTTACTATTGCTATTATTTGGGACAGAAATTTTTATCACAACATTCTTTCATTCTTTGAAAAATAAAATAAAATTTGAATCTTTAACAAAATTTGAAATCATAACAATTAATTTAATTAATTAATTAATTAAAATTTAAAAATATTTTATTAAATAATTAATTAATTAATTAATTAATAAAAATGATAATAAATATATTAAAAAATTTGTCACAATAGAATTGTAGTAGGGCACTATCTTTAGCCATGCCCTACCACAATTTCGTGACTATATAGCTATGGCATTTTTACCATCGTTTCATCACTAAAGATAGCAACATAATTGTGGTAGGATAATACTCTACCCCAATTCCGACGCCAAAAAAAAAATTGTAATTATACTGATACTTTTTAATAAATAATAACTATAATTGTAATTAATTAAATTATAATATTATAATAATTTCATTTATATATTATGATAATGATAATAATTTATATTTCAAATAATTATTTAAAATTAAAAGTATTATTAAAATATTATAACATTAAATTTTTATTTTAGATTTAATTATTGTTTATATATTTTTATTAAGAAGTTTAGTGGACTTAATTCTTTATATAAATATATTATTTGCCTTCATTTTTGTATTGTCATATGAATGATTCAAAAAAAGGATTGCAAATATAATGTTTATCTATAAAGAAGGAAAATAAATATGTTTGTACATTCAAAAATAATGATATATGAAGAAAAAGAAATTGGTAAAGGAAAATAGTAAAGAAAATAATCAAATAAAAAAAAAACAAAGCAAGTAACTTGCATTGTCATGGTCTTCTATGATCAGTCTTCTATCATCGAGAATCAAAGATGATAAATAAATTTATCTTTTGTAATGGTCTCCTATCATCGATAATAAATATGAGGAAAAAAATAAATGAATTAAAGATAGAAAAGAATGAATGAATTAAAGAAAAGAAATGTCATGACCTAAATTCTGAGCCATAACCGGCGCGTAGGCTAAACTAATCTAGAGATTGGGTTAGCCTAATAAGCCTTACAAAATTTAAAGTCAACTATTATATTATATATTTTAACTAACCCATATACCCACAAGTTTTAGAAAATTTTAATATTCAATTCATTATATCATTAAAGGCTATCGAAAATTGAACAGCATCTCCCCTAAAAATTGGACATCACATCCTGAAAAATAAACTAAACCAGCACCAGCAACAACAAGTTACATATAATCAAAATGCCTAGTTAGAAAAGTATAAACAATATTTACATATTGTAAGTGACCATATAACATGGACAATTCCAAAACTCTTTCTCTACACCTAAATGCCATCACATCATAGAGTCTAACACAATTTCACAAAATTAAACACCTACTCTAAGAATATGGTAGCTCACGAGCTCCCAGATCACTTTACTCATTTACTCGTTGGTCTGAAAAATAAGGAAAAAAGAGGGATAAGCCTACCACTAGCTTAGTAAGTGTATAAATAATAAAGTGCATAAAGGGAAAGCAAGTGCATACCAGAGTTTTTAAAAATCAATGATTATCAAATAATTTAGGCAATAAAGTTTATGAATGAAATGAAAAATAATTATTTAAATAAAAAGAAACCTTAAGATAAAATTTATATTCTTTTAAATATAAGAAAAATATTATAAGAATGGGTATCATAAAGAGGAATCAAATCATCAAACCACATTATCATATATCATGGCATTCTTTGGATTCATCTAATCTTATCACTTTCACAATATACATCTAGTACCTCAGATTGCAGTATTGGATACATCACATCGCAGTGCCAACACAATTCACAACTTATTCTATGTGCACCTAGGTTGTTATCTCCGCTAACGGTTACGGGATCCTAACTAGATTCCCATTCATTATATAAAATAAAATTAATTAAAATAAAATTCCTTCAAATGACATTTAGTTATCAAAAATAAATAAGAAATTAAAGAAGTAAATAAATAATTAACTAAGGCAAGTTAACCTTTATTATAATCTCTATAACATATGAGATCATAAGACAACATAAAATACTCTCATCATAAATAAACATATACACACTACCACTTTCTTTCCATCCAATTCATTCTTTTGCGTTTCACAAGAATATATCACGCCACATTTCAACTATCAATTTCTTTTGACAAATTTATTAAATCATCATAAGAATATATATATATCCATTTTGAAGTTTTGAAAACACCGAGCACATAAATCACACAATTGAAAATTTCACTATAGAAAATATAAAATGGAATAAAATAGATAAACCACTCCATTATCTACACACTCACCAATTGGGACTAATAGTATAAGTCCCTATTCCCTATTGTTTAATGCTGAGTCTCAGTTGAATGAGTTTTCCTGGTATCACTTAAAATTATAACCAATATAAATTAATTATATTAGCCACTCCAATAATATCCATAATTATTTATATAACCTAATATACTCCCTAAAACATAAATCTCTAAATTCTTATATACATTTCTATCCTAAATACTAACCCTAAATTTGGGGTTTTTCAATCTAAACTTCCATAACTCATTAAGTTCAAAACTTAACTTCTTGGAACTCCAAAGATAACTTTAGAAGGGTTAATTTACATTTAAATGTTGAAATTCATGAAACCCTAATCTTGGAGCTCACCCACGGCACTAGGAATGAAGAGAGCTACACGAAGGGAATTTTTGCTTCAATAAAGCATGTGAAATGATCAATATTAATGGAAAAGAAAGATAAAGGGGGAAGAGAAAAAAAAAACTACCTCCAAGTTCCAAAAAAATTGCAGCTGGACGGCGAAGAAAAATGGGAAGAAGATGAGAATAATGGAGTTGTAATGATGAGAAGAAGCACCAGGATTGAAGCATGCCCGAATAGTGACTATGCGTGATTAGAGGTAACCAAAATAGAAGAGAGAATTTTTTGGGAGATGGAGAGATATGGATGGTAGCAAAGAGAAGCAGAGCGTTTCCTGAATGAAATGAAGAAGAAAGAAAAGGAACGCTGCATCTGATGAAAAAGTTAGAGAGAGAAGGTGTTTAGGAATTATTAAAGTATCTTTGGCTAATATTGCACTTTTGCCCCAAACAAGTCTAATTGCTTTAATTGAGATTTAAAATGATTAGAACAGTCCTTTAAAATTTTTATATACTCCAAAATATATTTAAAAATTATTTAGTTAGTTTTTTTAATAACTTAAAATATATTATTTATTTATTTATTATTTTTATTATACATATATATATATATATTTTTTAGGTATTACATTTTCCCCCCTTGAGAAATTTAGTCCTCTGAATTTCACGCAAGCGCCTTACCAATTGATTCGAAGAGGTACGGATACTTCTTACATATAACTTCCTCAACTTCCCATGTCGCTTCCTCCTTGGAATGATTCTGCCACATTACTTTCACTGAAACTATATCTTTGTTTCTTAATCTCTTGACTTGTCTATCAACTATAGCCACAAGTTGCTCTTCATAAGAAAGTTGTTCATCCAACTGTATTGTTTGTGGTTGAAGCATGTGAGAAGGATCAGGTAAATACTTTCGAAGCATTGATATATGAAAGACGGGATGAACATTTGCAAAGTTCGGTGGAAGAGCCAAACGATAAGCTACATTTCCTATTCTTTCAAGAATCTCAAATAGCCCAAGGTACTTAGGGCTTAGCTTTCCCTTGTTACCAAACCTTAAGACACCTTTCATTGGCGATACACATAGGAACACAAGATCTCCAATTGCAAATTCTAAATCACGTCTCCTATGGTTAGCATAAGACTTTTGTCTGCTTTGAGCTATCAATAACCTTTCAAGAATTAGCTTTACATTGGCCACTGACTCCTGAACTAGGTCCGGGCCTAATAGTTTTGAGTCACCCACTTCGAACCATCCGATAGGTGACCTACAACGCCTACTATACAACGCTTCAAAAGGAGCCATTTGAATGCTTGATTGATAACTATTGTTGTAAGAAAATTCCATCAACGACAAGTATTTATCCCAACTCCCACCAAGATCTAAGACATATGAACGTAGCATATCTTCTAATATTTGAATAGTATGTTCAGACTGCCCGTCTGTTTGAGGATGAAAGGCAGTACTAAGATCCAATCTGGTTCCAAGTGCTTCTTGAAAAGACCTCTAGAACTTAGTCGTAAATTGTGGGCCACAGTTTGAAATAATGGATACCAGTACACCATGAAGAGAGATAATCTCATCCAAGTAAAGTTTAGCATATTGAGCTACACTATAAATAGTCTTCACAGGCAAGAAGTGAGCAGACTTGGTCAAGCGGTCTACAATCACCCATACTAAATCATAACCCTTGATAATTTTAGGCAATCCAGTTACAAAGTCTATAGTAATTCTCTCCCACTTCCATTCCGGTATTTCAATTTGCTGAAGCAAGCCTGCGAGCTTTTGGTGCTCAGCCTTTACCTATTGACACACTAAGTATTTAGATACAAATTCTGCCACATCCTTTTTCATCCTTTTCCACCCAAATAACTCCTTTAAATCTTGGTACATTTTATTAGAACCTGGATGACAAGTATAAGTTGAATGATGAGCTTCCTCTAACACTTTGCTCTGTAAGTCTTCTACATTCGGCACACATAACTTATGATCGCACCTTAAAATTCCTTCAGAGTCCACTAAGAACTCTTGTAGCCTTCCTTCATGAACTTCTTCAATGATCTTCTTCATCTAAGGATCTTGGTCTTGCGTAGCCTTGGTTCTATCTACCAAACTAGAACAGAGTTACACATGGGCTAATAAGGTGCCAGATCCTGTGATCTCTAACCTTACTTCACTTTCCTCAAGCTTCTAAAACTCTTTCACCATAGGCCTCTTAACTTCAGCTATGTGGGCCAAGCTACCCATTGATTTTCTGCTTAATGCATCTGTAACTACATTGGCTTTACTGAGATGGTATAAAATGTTACAATCATAGTCTTTCAAAAGCTCCACCCATCTTCTTTGCCTTAAATTCAAATCTCGCTGTTGAAAAATATACTTGAGACTCTTATGATCAGTGTAAATTTCACAGGTCTCACCATACAAGTAATGCCTCCATATTTTTAAAACAAAGATCACTGCAGCCATTTCAAGATCATGAGTAGAGTAGTTCTGCTTATGTTTTTTAAGTTGTCTAGATGCATAAACTATCACCTTCCTATGTTGCATTAAGACACAACCCAAACCCATTCTTGAAGCATCACAATAGACTATATAGCCCCCACTCCCTGATGGAAGAGCTAACACCAATGTAGAAGTTAGATAGTTTTTTAGCTGTTGGAAACTATGCTCACAAGCATCAGACTACTGAAATTTTATGCCCTTTCTTGTCAACTTGGTTAAAGGAGCTGCAAGCTTAGAAAATTTTTTTAACAAATCTACGATAATATCCTGTTAGTCCAAGAAAACTACGTATCTCTATCACCGTAGTAGGTCTAGGCCAATTTTGGACTGCCTCTATTTTCTTCGGATCCATACTAATCCCAACCTTGGATACTGTTTGTCCTAAGAGAGCCACACTGTCTAACCAAAACTCACATTTTGAAAATTTAGCATACAAACGATGCTCTCTCAAGGTTTGTAAGGCCATTCGTAAATGTTGTTCATGTTCCTCTTTACTCTTCGAGTATACAAGAATATCATCAATAAATACAATCACAAAGTGGTCTAAATATGGTTTGAAGACTCGATTCATCAAGTCCATAAAAGCTACTGGAGCATTTGTAAGCCCAAAGGACATGACCAAGAACTCGTAGTGCCCATAACAAGTCCTAAAAGCTATTTTTAGAATATCTTCTCCTCTGATCTTCAATTGATGGTACCCTAACCTCAAATCAATTTTAGAGAAGCATTGAGCTCCTTGAAGTTGGTTAAACAAGTCATCTATCCATGGCAATAGATATTTATTCTTTACTGTCACCTTATTCAATTGCCTATAATCAACACACAGTCACATAGATTCATCTTTCTTCTTCACAAATAACACCGAAGCACCCCAAGGAAAAGAGCTAGGGCGTATGAAGCCTTTATCAAAAAGATCCTGTAATTGTTCTTTTAACTCTCTAAGTTCTGCTGGAGCCATACAATATGGGGGTATAGACACAGGTGAAGTGCCAGGAATCAAATCTATACAGAACTCAATCTCTTTGTCTAGTGGTAAACCTGGCAACTCTTCTGGAAAAATATCAGGGAATTCAAATGCTATAGGTACTTCTTTTAGACTTACTTCTGTTACCCGTGTGTCTCTAACCATTGCTAGATAGCCTTTACACCCCTTTCTCAATAACCTTCTAGCACCTAAAGTAGAGATTAAATTACTGGGTGTCAAGGTTCGATCACCCTGATAAGTAATAATTCCTCTTTCTGGCAATTTAAATTTCATGACTTTATTATGACAATCAAGTATGGCATGAGAAGAAGATAAAAAATCCATACCCAAGATCACATCAAAGTCCGTCATGTCAAGGACTATTAAGTCTACTAGTAACCGATTTTCTCCCACTAGAATTTCACATGATCTATATACACAATCAGCTATAATTACATCTCCTATAGGTGTAGCCACTGCTAATGGTTCGTCAAAAGGTGATGCATCTCTGCCAAACTGCAATGCAAAGAATGGAGATACAAAAGAATGTGTAGCCCCAAGATTGAATAAAACATGTGCATCAAAAGAGCAAATCAAAAGTATACCTGCAACCACTGCATTTGATGTCTGAGCATCCTGACAAGTCATAGCAAAAACACGAGCTTGACCTCTCCCAACTTGTCCCTAACCTCTCCTCTGAACCCTCTACCACTAGACTGGGCCTCACTAGAACCTCGACCTCCAGAACCCCTAATCTGCCTTAAAGGTGCTGCAAGTATTGGAGAAAATGGTAACGCTGGAGGGTTTGACGCGTGACTAGAGGATGGTCGAGCCGATAATGTAGGACAATATTTTCTGAGGTGGCCTTGCTTACCACACTAATAACACACTTTCCCTGGTCTAAAACAAACTCCAATATGAACTCTCCCACAAGTAGGACAAGAGGGAAGAGTCTTAAAAGATCTCCCTCTATCATGGCTGATCTAAGAGGAGCGTGGCTGATCATTTCTACTAATTGGTATCATACTAGATGAATGGCTACTATAACCTCCCTGATACCGAGAACCCTGATGATGGCTTTAATAGCTTACCCCAATCTCTCTTGATGCATTACCACTACCTTGGCCTTGATAGCCGCCTCGAGTACTCTCAATGTGTTGCCACTTACGCGGCTTTTGTAATACCTTACTCCTTTTACTACGAGCTTCAAACTGTTTAGCACTTTCAACCACCTCTTCATATGAATCATAGTGGGTCCTTGCTACAGATCGAAATAAATAATCTAGAAGACCTTGAACAAATTGTTTTGCCTGCATTTCTTCAGTAGCCACTAGGTGTGGAGCATATCTAGACATTTGAGTATAAAATATATCATATTCTGAAACTGTCATATCCTTTGTCTGTCTAAGAAGTTCAAACTCCCTTGCTTTATCATCTCTAATAGTCTGTGGAAGAAACCGTGCTCATAAATAATTCTGAAAACTCCCCCCAACCCAGAGGAGGTGAATCTCGTGGCCTTCCTTGCATCATGGTCTCATACCATGTCTGAGCCATACTCACCAAACAAAACTCTGCTAATTCAACTGATCTAGTGGACGTACACCCCAGTGCACGACAAAGTCGGCCTATCTCATCTAAAAAGTACTGTGGATCTTCACTTGCTTCTGTACCCGAGAAGGAAGGAGGTTTGAGTTTCATAAATTTAGCCAACCAAACCTCATTACCCCTTTCCTGTGGAACTAGTTGTTCTCCCTGTGGCCTAGGTTCTTGTTCAGGCCTAGGGTCTATATGTTGTTCTTGCTCCTGTTGTTGCTATTGTTGTTGCTGCTGCTGCATCATACCTAACATTACCATTATAGTTTGCTACATCCCATGCATCCCAGCTACAACATCAGCTAATGTTGGATTGGCTTGCTTAGCCTCAGGCACCTCAACCCTTGCCACTTCAGCGGCTTCAACTCTTTAATCGTTTTTAGGTCTACGGCCACCACCGCGTCCGCGACCTCTACCACCCCCTCGTCCTCGGCCTCTAGGTGCCGGAGCAGTGGCATGAGGCAAGTTAGAAGCCTCATCAGGAACATATCTCCTAGGCATTGTCATTTTTCTTGGCGGCATCATCCTAAAATAAAAATAATATGCACACAATTGATAATTTTAATAGAACCATAAAAATTAAATATAAACTATACACAGACTATGATATGAGACTCCATAATTAGGATTTGGCAATAATAGCCTCTTGCATGTAAAGTGTGCTGGCCAAATACACAATTACACTCAAGATTATACTACTTCCTAATCTTGTGGCTACTAGGACCTAGACATAACCATGGCTCTAATAACAACTTTGTCACGACTTAAATAGGCTAAACTAATCTGGACATTGGGTTAGCCTAACAAGCCCTACAAAATTTAAAGTCAACTATTATATCATATATTTTAACTAACCCATATACCCACAAGTTTTAAAAAATTTTAATATTTAATTCATTATATCATTAGAGGCTACTGAAAATTCAGCAGTATCTTCCTTAAAAATTAGACATCCCATCCTGAAAAATAAACTAAACCAGCACCAGCACCAGCAACAACAAGTTACATATAATCAAAATGCCTAGCTAGGAAAGTATAAACAATATTTACAAATTATAAGTGACCATATAACATGGACAATTCAAAAACTCTTTCTCTACACCTAAATGCCACCACATCATGGAGTCTAACACAATTTCACAAAATTAAACACCTACTCTAAGAATCTGGTAGCTCATGAGCTCCCAGATCACTTTACTCATTTACTCGCTGGTCTGAAAAATAAGAAAAGAAGAGGGATAAGCCTACCACTGACTTAGTGAGTGTATAAATAATAAAGTGCATAAAGGAAAAATAAGTGCATACCAAAGTTTTTAAAAATCAATGATTATCAAATAATTTAGGCAATAAAGTTTATGGATGAAATGAAAAATAATTATTTAAATAAAAAGAAACCTTTAGATAAAATTTATATATTTTTAAATATAAGAAAAACATTATAAGAATGGGTATCATAAAGAGGAATCAAATCATCAAGGCACATCATCATATATCATGGCATTTCTTTGGATTCATCAAATCTTATCACTTTCATAATATACATTTAGTATCTCAGGTCACAACACTGGATACATCACATCGCAGTGCTAACACAATTCATAACTTATTCTATGTGCATCTAGGCTGTTATCTCTGCTAACGGCTATGTGATCCTAACTAGATTCCCATTCATTATGTAAAATAAAATTAATTAAAATAAAATTCCTTCAAATGACATTTAGCTATAAAAAATAAATAAAGAATTAAAGAAGTAAATAATAATTAACTAAGGCAAGTTAACCTTTAGTATAATCTCTATAACATATGAGATCACAAGACAACATAAAATACTCTCATCATAAATAAACATATACACACCACCACTTTCTTTCCATCCAATTCATTCTTTCGCGTTTCACAAGAATATATCACGCCACATTTCAACTATCAATTTCTTTTGACAAATTTATTAAATCATCATAAGAATATATATATATCCATTTTGAAGTTTTGAAAACACCGAGCACATAAATCACACAATTGAAAATTTCACTATAGAAAATATAAAATGGAATAAAATAGATAAACCACTCCATTATCTACACACTCACCAGTTGGGACTAATAGTATAAGTCCCTATTCCCTATTGTTTAATGCTGAGTCTCAGTTGAATGAGTTTCCCTGGTATCATCTAAAATTATAACCAATATAAATTAATTATATTAGCCACCCCAATAATATCCATAATTATTTATATAACCTATTATACTCCCTAAAACATAAATCCCTAAATTCTTATATACATTTTTATCCTAAATACTAACCCTAAATTTGGGGTTTTTCAATCTAAGCTTCCATAACTTAAATTAAGTTCAAAACGTACTTCTTGAAACTCCAAAGATAACTTTAGAAGGGTTAATTTATATTTAAATGTTGAAATTTATGAAACCCTAATCTTGGAGCTCACCCACGGCACTAAGAATGAAGAGAGCTACACGAAGGGAATTTTTGCTTCAGTAAAGCATGTGAAAGGATCAATATTAATGGAAAAGAAAGATAAAGGGGGAAGAGAAAAAAAAAACTACCTCCAAGTTCCAAAAAAATTGCAGCTGGACGGCAAAGATAAATGGGAAGAAGATGAGAATAATGGAGTTGTAATGATGGGAAGAAGCACTAGGATTAAAGCACGCCAGAATAGTGACTATGCGTGACTGGGGGTAACCAAAATAGAAGAGAGAATTTTTTGGGAAATGGAGATATATGGATGCGGCAGCGAAGAGAAGCAGAGCGTTTTGTGAATAAAATGAAGAAGAAAGAAAAGGAACGCTGCATCTGATGAAAAAGTTGGAGAGAGAAGGTGTTTAGGAATTATTAAAGTATCTTTGGCTAATATTGCAATTTTGCCTCCAATAAGTCTAATTGCTTTAATTGAGATTTAAAATGATTGGAACAGTCCTTTAAAATTTTTATATACTCCAAAATAGATTTAAAAATTATTTAGTTAGTTTTTTTTAATAACCTAAAATATATTATTTATTTATTTATTTTTATTATACATATATATATATATATATATTAGGTATTACAAGAAAAGAAATATAAACTTATCTTATCTGTCATCATCTTCTAGCATCATGTTATGTGGAGAAAAAATACAAAAGAAACTATGCAAAAAAAAAAAAGAAAAAAGAAATGTAAGATCTAAAGAGGAAGTTATGAAAGAAAAAATGAAATGAAAAACAAAGATGAAGAGAACAAGCTTTGAAATATTGAAGATAGAGATAGACAAAGGGTGAAACTATATATTTATAAGGAGAAAAGGAGCTAAAAGTTTAAAGTTTTATATTTCACACTTGCAAGCAAGTATGCACGATAGTTTAATTTATTTTTTAGTTGTTCTCGCGAGAGCATGTTTGAAGCAAATATTAACATTTTTTTTCCAATTTAGCATTTCTTGAATTAAAGAGAAGGTTAATTTTTTTTCCATTTTTTGCATTAATGGCTTGTTTCTAGTATATATGAGTGTATATATAACTAACTTTATAGTTAATTATATAATGCACCACAAAAATATTAAATTTAAACAAAATATGAAATTATAATATAAAAAACAATCACATAAATTAAAATATATTAAATTTTAATTAAAAATATATTAAACTTTAGTTAATTCTTTGACAATCACTCACTCCCTCATTCTATCTCATTATCCTTATCTTCCATGTCATTATTTTGATATTTAGCCTATATACCAAACTTGGCCAACTTTATTATAATGAGATTGTGAATATTATTTAAAAAAACTCCTATATTGATTTAACTCACCTTCAATTTTTTCAATATGTCTTTGTCATTTATAAAGCAGGGTATTATGAGGATCTTTTATAAAAGCTATAAATTCATTTCTTATAACTTCTTAAATATAAGCAGAGTGACCCTAGGTTGGCTCTTAGAATTCAGTGAATTCCATTGTTAGATTTCTAAATATATTATTAGACAATCTCCCTAAACCATATACTAATATTTTTTTCTCTCTAACAACTTCCATCCATAAAGCTAGTTTTGATATATTCTCTCCCATACTCTTTGCCTTAAGCATTCATTAAAGAAACTCATTCTAAAAAATAAATAAAAGAGCCTAGATTAGAAATCTGCTGCTGAATAAACTCATTCTAAAAATAGCCTAAATCAGAAAAATATAATTGCATATATAATAGTAAATATAAAATAATACTTATATATACAACTTTTAATTTTTTATCAACATAAGTGTCATTATTTTTATAGGTTTTGAGGTAAACCTCAGAATATTTAGGTGGTCTATCCAATTTTTTTACCTTAAGAATAAATATTTAGTTAAAAATATATTTAAAATGATAATTACTAATAATTAAAAATATAATGAAAACACTAATTAAATAGTTAAAGAAATAAAATTAATTACCAATCTTTTAGTATGTTTGAGCATAGAAATAGAATCTCTTCTATGTTGAGATAAGCCACCTTCAGAAGAGGAGGCCCATTTTTTTGCATCTGCTCATGTAAGGTCTAGTATTGTGGAGCACCCTACTTGTCACAAAGTTGGCTCCAAATCTAGTCTGCAATCCATTGAGATTCTTTCTCAGTTTTTCATACTTTCCAAAGATTATCTCTTGGTAGCTCAATTATCTTATTTTGCCAATTTTACTTAATTTAATTATGATTATCAAGTGGCCAATATTAATATCTCTAAATAAAATAAAGGTTTTAATTATAAAAAGCATAATAATATAATTATAAAAAATTAATTAAAAAACACCTATAATTCCTAAAACCATACATCTTTATATTCTTGTAGAACATCATTTCAGCTAATCCAAGGACTTTTATATTTGCTTTTAAAAATATTAATGATACAAATACAAACTGCATCATTATTTGGTTCAAATCTACATAAAATAAATGTTAAAAGTAAGTGTAAAAAAATTAAAATTCATAGTAAGAGTGAAATAATAATAAAAAATGTATAATAACTCATCATCACCTATAGGGATAATAAATTATTTCTGGACAATGCTGAGTTGTGACTCTTGATGAGAAGGATGAGCAGGAGGAGGAGTGAAGTGGGGTTGTAATTGACATTTGCTTGATAATGATTGGCATCAAGATATCTAAGTAAAATAATTATAAGAAATAAAAAAGTTACATTAACTAAAATTTTCGATGTATATAGTAATGATAATTAAATTTTGATATATTTATATTTATACCTGTGCACTATTAGAGGAAATAAAAATTTTTAAATGAGAACCAAAGTTAAGATGGAAGGAGTAGTAAGGTGTGTGTGGTGAGATCAATTAGGATAAGATGTGTGCGTGTGTATATATATATATATTTATAAAATACATAAATCATACCTTTGAGTGACTTTATCTTTGATAGTGTAACATAAGTGTACTAAGATCTAAAGTTATAAGTAGCATGTGTAGTAATATCAAGCATATATAGTAACATCAAGTACGTGTGTAGAAATATCAAGTACAATAATATAATAAAGGTTTTAATGTTTATTTCTTATTACAAGTCATGTTTCCTTCTTATATTTTTTCCAAGTAACATTCACATTTGCCACACTTTCTATTACATCTTTTCATATGACAAATGGGAAAATAATTGAAAATTATAATTAAATAGAATATGAAAATTCAATACAAACCAAATATATGAATTTATTGATTATTTTTATTATTATGACTCTCATAAAAACTCTTATATTTATCAAGTTAATTTTGTAAAGCTTGTATAATCTTATTACTTTTTTGAAATTGCAAGGTTTGAGAGTCTATGATGCATTTAAGGTTTGGATGTAATAGGCCTATAGGAGATATTGTTTCACACATACTTGGACAATTTTGATGAGTGGAGACTTCTTTGTATCTATAGTTAAAGGTTGGATCTCTCATTATGTGATGTGAAATGGTTCCAATACCATAGATCATCCCTCTGGCCTCTTCCTTCTATTGCTTATATCCAAAGCTCCATCCCTTTAGACAATTGTTTTGGTGATAATTGTTGTGGTGCAGGACTAGTCCCACCTCTAAGTTTGATATATTTATTTTTATTAGAAGACAAAACCCTTGATAAATATAAGTTAAATACAAGAGTAATCTACCAAAATATACTTACATAGGTGGCTTTTATTTTTTTTATCAATCCAATGACTATTCTTCAAATGCATAACTCGACAAAATTCAGCTGGTGTTGGCTCTCTGCCAAATTTATTTTTCAAAATCTCCTAATAAAACCATGCTAGATTAGAGCCCACAATAAAAATGGAGCTAGAGCTGGATGTTTTATTTTTCTTATTCTTTTCACTTCTTTGTTGGAATTGTGAACTATTCCAACAAGCATACAATGAGTTCCAAACATGTTCTTTCATCCAAACTGGTCTCCTTTTTTTTTTTCCTCTCATGCATACTCTATCATGCCTTTCAATTTATTCCTCACTTAATCTAAGAAATTTTCATATATTAAAGTGTGTACATCTACAACCCAACAACAACATTTTTGGAAAAAAAATTATTTTACAAAATTATAAGATACGTAATACTAAAATTTTAACAAAAATTCTCCCTAAAAAAAGTAATGATTACAATATACCTCAAACTCATGAAACGATGATAATCTACGTTATTGTCAAACTTCCTTCAAAAAATTGTATGGACCATCAAAATCATTTTGGATGATGGCAAGATACATTCACCCAGAATATTACCATTTGGTACAAATCTCATTGATGAATTAAATATATTCATAAGAGCTAATTTATAAATAATTATATATATAGTGAATAAATAGTGTAAGTATAAATATTACCCTATTATAATTGATAAATAAGTTTTTGTTCAACTGGTAAACCTTGACAAACTTCATAACAGAGTTTTGCGCATTATGTTTATTGAGACATCTACAAAAAAAATTAAAAAAATGTTAAAATTAATAATGTATTCCATACCTGACTAATAACAGCAATAATTGCATTGTTTCTTCACATAGAAACTTAGTTCTTTACCTTGACTGAAGCACATAGTGTAGTTCTTTATGTAGCATGCCATAAAAGAAGGGAATTCATATATATATATGTCAATAACAAATATAAAAAAACCTTTAGTTCACGCAAACCAAAGATAAATAATTGATTCATGTAAAGAGATATCTAAGCCGTCACCTCAACATTTAATAAAGTATTTATTAAAAAATTTTATTAAATTATTTATTACAATATATAAATAAAGATAAATATTACAATAAATAAAATAAAAATGAAAAGTTAAAAAAATAAAATAAATTATTATTATTCATCATCAAAGTAAAAATTTAAAAAATATATCAATGTGATAAGTATTATTATTAAAAAATTAATAATAAATTAAAAAGCTTAATTATTATTATTGTTATTATAAAATAAAATAAAATATTATTATTCATCACCTTCTTCGATTTCATCATCATCATCATCATTTTTGTCAACGTCTTCATCATCCTCATCTTCATCTCCCTCATCATCATCATCTCAGTCTTCTTCTTTCTTGTCTTGCATATCTATATAGAAATTCATATATTTAACTAGCAAATCAATATAAAGATCCACCTCTTCTATTTCCCCTTCATCGTGTAAGGTGTCAAATAATATCTCATTATCTACCATTCTTACATAAGTCACATCATCTTGATAAGCAACCTCTAATGAATTACTATCATCCACCACACTCTTACTTTAGTCTTTGTGGCAACCCACTAATCACCTTCTTTCCAATTCTTCACAGAATATGGAACATAATTGACTTGAACATAGTGCTCTGCAAACACAAATGGATCAAATTGTTCATACTACCTAATATGCTTAATTTCAATAATTCCATAGTCACTGTGTATTTTCATCCCCCAATTCATAACAAGATCAAACCAATTACAAACAAATAATACTATTTTTTTCTTTGCAAGTTCTCTTATATTTTGTAATTGAACTACCTTTTTAAGGGTACCAAAATAGTCATTGGCTCCATATTTTCTTGTTCCCTTAACACAAAATCCACTATTTATTGTCTTCTTAACAAAGCTCTAATTATCGATGTAAAACTTATATCCATTTACAAAATATTCTAGCAATGTTTACATCTGTCTAAGTGGTCTCCAAGCTCAGTCCTTCAAATATTTATTATCATTAAATCTAGGTTGATTAAGAACCTATTTGAAAAGAAAATTAGGTTAATATCATACAAATCAATAAAGAAATAAATAAATAAATAATGATGGCACTACATACATAAAATTTAAACCACTATACAAATTTTTGCTTAATTTTATTGTTGATTTCTTGTGAGCCATGAGTAACTCTTGCTCAAAAATCCTACAATGCAATTTAAATGTTAAAATATTGACAAATGATGAATTACCAGTGTACTAAGATTCAATTTTACTTGATATAAAGCTTGACTTCATTGTAATTCAACATGATGTAAAGATAAGCAGTAGCTATTTCTCTATCATTCAAATGAGTTGAGCACTTTTTAAGTCATTGTCCAACTTTAGTAAAAATTGGTAAAGTTGGTTTACTTGTCTCTTGTTCATCCTTGCACTCATTTCGATGAACTCTTGTTCGTACCAAAGATACTTGTAACTCAAAATAATATACATAAAAGTGTGATGCTTCCGATGACAAGTACACCTTATAAATAGAACCTTCTACACGAGCTTTATTTTTAATTATTTTTTAATCTATTTAAAAGTCTACATGAACAAATGATAGGTAGTGAGAGACAATAATATATTGTTTCAAGCTAATAATATTTAGACATGGATATAATTTAAGTATCAATTACCTTTCAAATAGATACATCCATTGATATTGGATTGGGCCACCAACCTTAGCCTCAAAGGAAAATGGACTTGTAAGTGTTCCATAGAATCAAAGAAACCTAGTAGAAATATTCTTTTTAGTTTGTAAAGAATGATAGGAATGCTGCATTCTATTTACATTAAGCCATCCACCTTTAAAGTTGTTGAACATAATTCCTGAAAGAATAGACTCAATTTAGTTATAGGCTTCCATATTTGCTTAGGAAGTGTGTAATACCATAATCTATTAAATTCCATACCCTCATATGAAGAAACTTAATATCACAAGAGTTTTTATAATTCCAACAAAAAAGAATAAAAGTATTGCATTTTATTACATTGTGTAGGGCCCAAAGTTTTCATTTCATGCCACATGGACCATATGAACCCATCCATATCATCCTCTATTTATATTGCATCTATACAATTCATACACATCATAAATTATACAATTCATACCCATCCACAGGTTTGGAGGCAAAGACCAGAAAAATGGCATATTAGTCTTAGGTTCAATTGACAACTTTCTAGTACAAATTTTGGAAAATTATAACTAAATCTAGAAAAATCATAATCTAGCAAACCAGAGTGTTATAGAAAGATCTAGATGTTAACTTTATGCTAAAAATAATTTCAAGCCACAAAAATATCATTTGGATCACATTTGACAACAGAGAAGTGATATAGGTCAGACTACCTAGCGTTTCTGATACAGTTTACTGATATAAATTTCAACAATATATAACTAATTCCAAAAAAATCCAATTCAAGAAAACTATACTAATTTAAAAATCTACAGATGTTAAGTAGAGGAAAAAAATGATTCAAGACCAATTTAGAAGCTGTCAAACCCTAAAAATTGATGAAACAATAACGGAGGCCTGACTGCGCCCCTAATACTAATCTAAAACTTCAAAAATTTGGTTCTCCTTCCACAAACCTCCAATTGAGGTGCTTCTAGTTAATATAAGTCAATGTGAATGTATAGTTTCTCCTTGTAAATTTTTATAGCTATTGGACACCATTTGCTCCATAAATGATAAAGATGAAATTTTTTATCATATGCACAGTGCCACTGTCAAAATTATAAATTTTTGTCAATTTTGGAAATTTACCAAATATTCTCTAAGGCTCCAAATAATATGCACTTTATCTTTCTCAAAAATATCTAGACAAGATTTATATGCATGCCAAATTTCAAGTAAAAAAGAGCTCATTTAGATAGATTTTGATATAACTCACAATTATAGTCATTTTAACATCATATAAGGGTCAAAATGGACTAATTTGGCTTCTAGGTTTTCTAGGACTACTTGAGCACGTGAGAAAGCATAAAAATAGCCTACTAAACATATCCCAAAGGCCTAAAAACCTAGACTTTACAAATTCACTATCCCACTTATTGCTATACATAAAAGTCTAACTTTCCCATTCTTGCATTTCAATGTCAAAACCATGTCATATCATTCAAATGCTATCCATTCTCACATATACATCACATATTCATCACATATCCATATATTTATATGTGTTCAGAAGGTTATACATCATATACATCATGGTATTACATCATTTAACATCATTATGGTTACAAAACAAACAAATAACACATCTCTTTGTCAATCTTTCTCCTTCAACCTTGGTGGCTCCCATTCCTTGGTTCACTTGATCCACCTAAACATGTTAGGTAATGGAAAGGAAAGAGTGAGATTCTAGGAATCCCAATAGTTCTTCACCCTTTTAAACATATATGATGGATACAAATTCAAGTCTAAAAATGCATGTATAGCTATCTTGAAATTCATAAATATACATAGAATATGTTTCAATTCAAGAAGACATACTTATCATGCATAGGCTTACCAAGATCATGGTTTAGCCTCACCCATCTTTTTTGGGACTTTGGGATTTGTCTCACCTATTTTTAAGGGACTTTTGACTAAGCCTCACTCTTTCTAGAGACTTCTGGCTTTGTTTCACCCAATCTTATGGATTTTTTACCTCACCACACTCAAGCAAGTCAAACACATTCATAAAAACCTCATTTAAGCACATAAAGTATCATGGTTCCATGGAATATAAATACATACTAGAAACATATTTCATGGCTTAAACATACACACATACATTCAAAGATAAGAAAACATCTAACCATGCATTAGAGAAAGGAGAGAGAGCTACATTGTATGCAAGAACACACTTTTTTTTTTGGAAATTCTTCTTCTCCCTCAGCCAAACACTCACAACGAGGTGAAACTTGATTCCTTTAGGCTAAACACATCAAATGAGATCTAATTATACTCTTAAAATATCTACTAAAGCTACACACACACACTAGAAGAGCTAGGTTATTCATATAGTTCAATTATAGTTTCATAAAGCACCTAATGAAGCAACCTTCAGAATTTATGATCTTGGCTCCATTCTCTCCCTTAGTCTTTAACTCTTGACTCCATTTAGACTCCTTGGAGCCATCACACATTCATTTGAAAGAGCCTAGCTATGTGTTGCTTCATTATGTTACAATATGGAACTTATAGCTCTAACTCTCAATATATGGCTTCTAAATTTTTTCCAAAACTTCTTCTCATCTTCTTCCATCATATATGATGTAAAACTAAACTTGGAAGAAATTAAAACATTCCCTTGGTCTATGAACTCTCCTTGGCCGAACCTATGCTCTTGATGTGCACCCATGGAGTTTTTAATTTTTTCTTGAAAAGTGAGATACTTGGAATGCTCCCTAGAGGTTTTAAGAACTCAAACAACCACTTACATAGGCTAAGAAATTCTTGGATCAATACAAATTTTTGGTTATATTCACAAACCCCTAGCTTTTCTATCTTGGTTCTCTTTTACTTCTTAATTAATTCCACTTGTATCTTCCTAATCCTCACACCTTAGAACCCTTAATCCTACCTTAATATGGTCAGAATTTATCTCCTATGGAATGGGCCCTAAGCTAAATGAAAATACCATGGAGGAAGTAAGCAAGGAGAAGCAACAAAACAAGAAGAATTACCTTAGTTTCTTGGTTCCTTCAAAGCCTCTTTCACTTGGTGTAGATTCCTCCTTGAATTCCTAATCTTCTCCTTCTAAACTAGACCCAAAAACATCACCATCTCACCAACCAAAATCATAGAAAGGAAGGTGGGAAGGAGGGGAAGAGAGTTGCTAAAGAGAGAACTAGGAAAAGTCTTAAATTTCATGCCTTTTCCTTGGTGTTTTCTTCCTCCCTTTTCCCTTCTCTTATGCACCTCTCTCCTTTGGTCTCACTCTCTATTTTGGGCAGAAAATAGGTTGGTTAATCAGAGGCTAAAAGGGAACGTGCTTTAAGAAGGTGAGGAGTTCACTTTATGAACTTTTTCTTTTACATTTTAGTCCTTATTCTTAGCTTTTATCTTTTAGGCTCAATTCAATTCCTTTTTGAAATCTATCTTTTTTGTCATAATATTTAGCTTTCAATCTTATAAAATAGCTTTGGAATTATTCAATTTGGATTTAAAACCATTCTAAACTATTTAGTCAAAGTTTTGGTCAACTGACAGCTGAAATCGCCCACCAGAAGTGTTTCAACTATTCTGGGTTTTCCCATAATTTTCAGGGCTTTTGAGGATCCCAAAAAGTTCAAATTTTAAGTTTTAAAACCCCTCCTATAAGTTTTTGAAATTTTCCAAAAATTACAAAAATTCCTATACTTTCTTCAGTAAATTTTCTGAGCTTCTCTAGCTCTGGTTTTTAGGCATCTTAAGCCTTAAATCTCCATTTTCTGTTATTTATAATTTTATCCTAATTTTGGTTGGCATCAAACCTCTTTATCCAAGGGACTTCTTTTTGAAACTAACTCATTTTCATCGTTTTTCTAAAAACTGGACATTACAAAGTACACTAAAAGTAGTTGGCAACAAACATTCCATAAAAATGTGACAATCATAACTTTTAAAGCCATGTGACTTTCCTTCCTTTGAGTCTACACATCTTGACAAATTTGAGGAATACCCATTAGGCATTTTCAATCTTTTTATCTACTAACAGATCATCCTTCTTTATTCAAGTGTGGAAGGAAACTTAGCTTTTGGTTTTACCACTTTTGTATTAGCTAATTCTTGTAGCTCTAAATCTCTTCTCGTACAATATTCGTTTAAATCAATCTTGGCTTTTATGTTGTCCTTAGTCTTCCCTTTCACATTTATAACAGTATTAAAAATATTGTCAAATATATTTTTCTCTATATGCATGACATCTAAATTATGCCAAATCAATAGATATTTATAATATGAAAGCTTCCAAAATATACTATATTTCATCCAATTGTGATACTGCCCATAGCCTGGTAATCTAAAAACACCTTGATCAACTACACTTGGATGGATCTTTACTTGTTGCCATAATTCTTCCCCATCCAATCTTGGTGAAAGGAGATGATTTTCAACTCTATTTTTCTTGAAAACATCTTTATTCTTTCTAAAAACATGGTTCATAAGTAGAAATTGTTGATGACAATTAGTCCAAGAGTTCTTTCCCCCATACTTTAGAGTAAAAGCTTTTGAGTTTTCCGTACAATAAAAATAAGCTAATTTTCTAGTAATACTCCATCTTGACAATATCTCATATGCTAGAAATCATTTACTGTCCATATTAATGCTGTTCACATATGAAAGTTCTGCTTCTTTGAAACATTATATATGGATGCTCTTTCTTCCCATAACAATTTAAACTCATCAATCAATGCTTGTAAGAGTACATCAATCATCATTTTGGAATTTCATGGTCAAGGAATGATTGCCATTAAAAAAAAGTAAGGAGCAATCATGCAAACTTTAAGAGAGAGATTATAAGAAGTAATTATCACAAGCTAGCATGAATATGGTGAAGCATATTAACTTTAAAGAGTGAACCTATCTATGTAAAGACCAATATAAATATTTCTTAGCTCTATTGCAAAATTAATATATATCTTATCAAAATGTTTTTATGCCTCTCCATCAAATGAATGACATAGTACACCTTAACGCATTCTATTATTCTAATGTCATTGCACAAATTCAGTAGATTTCATTGAAACATAAAGGCTTTGCAATCTAAGGGTAATTGGTAAATTAATGCATTCTTTTAAATTAAATCTCTTTTAAACTTTGTCTTCGATTAAGTCAACTAGTTTTGTATCGATATGCTCTGCAGAATTTACACATTGTCCCATTTATGTTATCTTTATAGTACAACATACATCTATTAACGCAAACATTAATTTTTTGTATAGATAGACCAAGTTTTGATACTATCTTCTTTGTTTGATACCAGTTATCAGGTACAACATTATCAAACAGGAAACTATTTTTCAAAAGATTTACAAATTAGTTAAAAATAAACTATGACATATTATTGTGAAATTTACTACTTAACATTTTTACAGCAATAGACAACTCAGACTTATTATTGTATCCTGACTAGAGTAGTTGCTGATAGACATTTATTAAATCAAAAAATTGTTAGGCTTCCAAATTTGGTGATTCCTCAACATAATTATCATCATTATCTACTTGAGCATAGCTATCAACATTAAATTCAAAACAAGTTGCTTTAAAGATCATTCTTTCATATCTATTATCATGATCATCATCCACTAATTATGATGAGCTAAATGTTCTACTAGATTTTCTAACATATATGTTGGGTATTAGGGATGGTTTAATCTCATCGTAACATGTCCATTACCAATATTCAGGTTAAAATCTTCTTTTATAAAAATCAATTTTCACTTCATTAGTAGTAAGATATGCTATATTTTTGTGCGTAAAACGAAATTTACCTTTCACATGTTATCAAATAAATCTACTTTTTCCTTCTCCTGACCTTGGTCCTTTTTCACATGTAAAAGTAATAAACTCTTTTACTCTTTGTAAAAATTCATCAATATATCCTTTAAGTCTAGAATTTCATCTATTATACATTCACCTTTGATTGTTAGGAATTTTCATTTCTTGTTATAATAAACATTATAAATATTACCTTACAAATTTTGATAACAAAATCCACCTTTTACACGTTATCAAATAAATATAATACTTCATTGAACACAAATGTTATCAATAAACTTTTGTATATTAATTTATCAATGTTACCCAGATATCTTTCTCCACTATATTATTACATCATAAAAGAATTAATCAATAATTATTTGTAATCAATATATCATAAAAAATAATATACTATATATTTCATACAAATATTATCATATAATTATTCGTACTTACCTTGAGATGAACCAAATCTCCACTTGAATAGGATGACAAAATTCTAGAAATTTGAGTGAGAAAATAGGATGGTGAAATTCTAAAAATTTGAGTAAGAAAATGAAAACAGAGTTATGAGATGAGAACAAAAATGAAGCATAAGAGAGTAAGAGATAGATATAATCCCACCAAGATTATATAAGCAACACATCCAACAGCTTTTTCAATTATTATTATTTTTCAATGGCTATCTATGGTTCTTTTATTTTATTTACCAAGTTATTTTATGAAAAAAATATATTTAAGTGGCTTAAGCAACAGTCACTTTTTTTATATAAAATACAAAAAAATTTCAAAACATTGATTATCTCTAATAATAATTTTATTCACTCATTATATTCTTTATATTTATTTTTATATTTATTAAAATTATAATTATTAATAATATTTGAATATTTTAATTAATACTATTTATATTTTTTATGCAAGGCAACAGAAGAATGGTTGGATAGTCATTATTCCATTGCCATAGGGTTAACTACTTTTTTATTTCTATTTGATAATAAATATCATTAGTATAAATTATAATATAATTTATATAATTATACTCTAAATTAGATCAAACTTTATAATATATTTACTACATATTTATAATATATTCTTTGTGCTATATTATATTTAAAAATTATATATATACATATATTTATCTAAATTAAAAATTATATTATTTATATTTTTTTGTATATAATATTATTTTATCGTATAAATTAAATTTTTATAAATTTTTTTTATCACCACAATGGCAATGGAATAATACTTGGATCGATCCAACTATTGTTATGCTGCCTTAGGTGACTTTTAACTAACAAATATCGTTAATATAAATTATAATATAATTTATATAATTATACTCTAAATTTAAGTTTTATAATATATAATTATATTTATAATATAATCCTTGTAATACATTACATTAAAAATTATATATATTTGGTATTTAGCTATATTAAAAATTAATATTATTTACAATTATTTTTATATAATATTTTTATATCATCATATAAATTAATTTTTTATAAATTTTTTATCATTTTGGTAATAGAACAATGGTTGGTACAAGTGGCGACAAATCTATGGTTTGACAAGCCAACCATTATTCTGTCACCATTTATGGCAATAAAGTCATGGTTAGGTTGCCTAACCATTAATTTGTTGCTCTTTCTTTTTTCTTTCTTTTTATTAATAACTAATTAAATTTCTCGTCATCTGTTGCAACTTTTTGTTGTAAAATATTTACATCCTTATAGAGTTTATAATTAATGAGATGTGTAGTATATTATTATCTTGAACTTGAAATCAGAGTGTAATATGATCCCACCATTTCGATTGTTATCTCGTTATTAACTATTATAAAATACCATTTAGATTTGTTTTAACAAAAATTTCCAATTTCATACCAAGCATAATATATTTTAAATACCCTAATATTTTACACCTATCTAAGATACCATATAATGCGACATAACATTGTACTAACATCTAATGGGGTATAGTAAACATATCGATTTATCATCTAAGGGGTTTTCAGGTGAGAGAGTTTGTATTCAAGATGAAAATAAATTTAATTATACGCCTTTTTTTAAAACTTAAGCTTAAGTTGATTACAGTATGATCATTCGCATACCAAAAACTAGATATGCTAATACATGTTGCTTTAGCCATGGCACTAGTTAATTGATCTTTATTCGCATGAAATTCAGAATCCATCTTAAGCTAGTACACTTCTGGAACTAAGGTGGTAAGATACTCACTATTGTTCTATAACTTGTAGTATAAATTCAATGAAGTCAAGAGAAAATCAAAAACTCAGAAAAGAACAAACAAAATATTTAGTATGAAAGGATCAATTAACTTACAAGATAGTGAGGGATGCATTGTTGCCAAGGTCAAATAGGAATGAGCCTTTAAAATTGTTATATGCAATGTCAAGAACTTCTAGTTTCTTTAATTGTGGTATCTCTTTAGGAATTTCTCCCAAAAAAAAAAGGAGTTGTTGCACAAAATGCTACACAATATACGAAAAGTGTTGAAGAATTTTTATATTTTTCTCACAATTGATAATGGCATTTTACATATCTTACATAGATTTTATATGAGTCAGCTTCCCAATTTTAATGCTAGTGCTAATTCAAGACAAAGGTCTTTCAACTTACTACAAGTTGAATAACTTTTGATTTAGGCATAACTTTTGCTCACTGAATGTTTAACAACACACTCAAATATCAACACAAGACCACTTCACAAACAGGAAGAAATGTATGTAGCTTGTTGAAGTGCCAAGAGACATAATATGAAGAAGCAAGAGATGGTTAATTCTGAAAATTATAAAAAATAAAAATAAAAATCATAGTACATGTTGATAAAGAAAAAGAAGAAAATTAATTGGGTTTCCTTGAGCTTAGTGGATATTTTGTTATTTTTAATTTTTTAGTCAAAATATAATGTAATTTTGGAAATTGGGCTAAATTTAATGTTATTTTTATTAATGTATTTTCTTTTCTTTTTCTTCCTTTTTTTTTTAAATCCAAATGTGTAGATCCATAATTTTTTTTAAAATGAACTAATATGAAATTGTGCTTAAGAGGTTTAATTCAAGTTGCATCTCCCTTAAACTAAAATAAAATAAAATAGTGAAACATAAAATTCTTTTATAGTGTTGGCCCAAAGTTATCTTGATCTATGACTTTGATGATAACAAAAGTCAATATTCATATATGAAAAAGCCCATTTTATGTGGGCCCATTTTCAACTCTCTATTATCTGGAAACAAAAATATTAATGTCTATGCAACAAAACCCCTACCTCCCTCGGTTAAGCTAAATGAAAAAATGGTATAATTGTTGCATTCTTTCAGTCTCTTTTTTCTCTTTAACTATATCTTTTATGAAGAAAAGGTGATAATCTTTCTCTAACCCATGAAGCAAGCATTTAATAGCATTTATGAAGATTAGACAGATTGTGTTGCTAAGGAAGAACTCTTTGAACTATTAGTTGTCGCTAAAGAGAAAGTTTATGGACATTGGAGATATGCTCCCTGTTTCAGCCAAAAAGCTACAACTATTATTGTTTCATCTCTAACAACTAGAAGTTATTGAAACTTTATAAATACATGGAAGATTTAAATGCAGACAACTAACTTGAAAATCAATTTACACATCATGTAAAAAGAGAATAGTCATTTTCTAGAAAATATTCTTAATCTCTAGTATATCAGCTAGTGAAAATCATTTATTGAGTTTAGAGAAATCCCTACTTAGAAGGTACATTGTGATTCTATATTAAAATCTATAACTCTTTGATTGTGAGATTGAGTTGAAGGTGAGTTGTAAAAAACTCTATTTAAAGTGAGTTTGTAAAATCTATACTAGTGGTGAGCACATGAAACTAGCATTTTATAATTTTTCAAATTGATTAAAGAGAAAAGCCTTTAAAGTTTAAAAGAACTGCATGTAAGCCTAAGGGGCTAAACTAAGATAAACACTATAAGAAATCAAAGATTTTCTCATCAAAAATTCTCATGAAACAACTATAGAGAGAAATTGTCACAAAAATTCTCGCATAAATTGTCATGGTTCACAATATTTGTTATATTCTCATGGAAAATTCTTGCAGTTAATTTTTTGTGAGAACAATTCGAGAGAATTAGGATAGAAATAACGTGACAAGGCTGTTGCAATATGACAGAAAGACGTTCTAGCATAATTTTTTTGTGAGAAACAAGATAACAATTTTTTTTCTTAATTCCATCAATATTCTCACCATAAAATATCATGAGAATACTCACAGTATATTACCATGAGAATATATAAGCATTTGGTTGTCATGGTAAGTTATTGTGAGAAGCCAAAAATTTGGTAGGCTTTTTATTCTCATAGTAATTTATCATGAGAATACAAAAATGTGTATAGTTTTTCATTTTCTCAACATATTTTTTTTGTAAGAACTAATGTGAGAATTTTTTTAAAAATATTTCCAAATTTTAGAAGGAAAATGAAAATGATTCTCACAATTTTTTTAAGTGAGAAAAAAATTGCCAAATTTTTTTTCCATTCTCACAAAAAAATAATGATGAGAAATGAATTTTATTTTTAATTCTATTAAGGAATAATTTCATAAGAATTCTGACAGAAAATTACCTTAAGAAACAAAAAAATATTTGATTTTTTTATTTTCTCATGGTAATATTTTTTGAGAAAAGACATGAAAATTAATATATATATATATATATATATGTGTGTGTGTGTGTGTGTGTGTGTGTGTGTGTGTGTGTGTGTGTGTGTGTGCATGTGTGTTTCTCATAAAATTTTTATGTGAGAAAATTTTGCGAGAAAATTTTAATGAAATAAGGTTTCTATAAAACCCAAAACCTAGCATCTTGTTCAGTTTTGTGGAGATCCCTGTCCAAGTGCATCTGTCATACCTAGCCATCTTTTAGCCTTTCCTTACTACAACTAAGCTTCATACATGATATCCATGGAAAATCAATAAAAATAATGCATTAAATAGCATTACGTAAGCCTTTAAATTTTCATCTTTTGCTCTGTGGACTATATGAATTTTTCAATACCATTCTCTACTCATAATACATCCATACAAGTCATAAACGATATAAAACATCACATACAACTTAGGTTAGAAGCCTCACATCATAAAAATTTCAAGTTGCCCTTGGGTTTAACTTTTCATATTTCTATCATCAATTTTAGAAAATCATAATTAACTCTAGAAAAATCAAAATCAAGCAAATGAGAGCTTTCTTGAAAGCCTTGAATGTCAACTTTAAGTTAAAAATTATTCTAGATCATGAAAACATCAACTGAATCATGATTGATAATAGAATAACACCAAAGGTCTAACTACTTAGGTTTGCTATCATAGGTTTTTGATATAAATTTTAAAAATTTATAACTAATTTTAGAAAAATCAAAACCCAAGAAACCATATCATTTTGGAAAGATATGGATGTTAACTAGAAGCTAAAAACATTTCTAGACTAAAACAGAGGCATTTACCCTACAAAATTGGATGAAAAACAACTATAGGTCCTACTACACTACTAGTACTAACCACCAATTTCAAAAATTCATATATCCCTCAATATAATTTCAAATGAGGTGATCTTAGTGTCTAAAGAAAGCTTATCATGTCTAGTTTTTGTTTGTAAACTTTTATAGGCATTAGATAACATTTGGTCCTCAGATGGCATAGGAGAAGAAACTAACTATATGAACAATGTAATAACCATTTCAGCAGTTTTTCCCAACTTTGAAAATTCATAGTTAATTCTCTAAAGTTTCAAATAATATGGTTCTTAGATCTAAAAAAATATTTAGATGAGACCTATATGCAAGTCAAATTTCATGGGAAAATTCATCTATTTAGTTAGTTTGTGATATAGGGTACCAAAATGGCCCTTTTAGGCACCATATAGGGTCAAATGTGAACCAAATGTACTTCCACTTTACCTGTGACCCTTTGACCATGTGAGAAAGGTTAAAAACAGCCTACTAAACTTGTCCAAGGGGTCTACATACTCATACATCACAAAACCACTACCTCACTTTTTCTTATACATAAGAGTATACAAGCTCATCAAGGCATATAGATGTCAAAAACATTCATTCTCATTCCCATGCTTCCAAATCCAATACATACATTACATATCCATATAATTACATGGGTTCAAGTGGCAACACATCATATACAACATAAGGTTACATCTTTTAACAACAAAATGTTTACAAAATGACCATTTAACATTTCCTTTGTCAATCTCTTTGCCTTCAAAAGTGGTGGCTTCCATTTATTAGCTCATTTAATCCACCTAGACATATTTAGGCATTGGAAAGGAAAGAGTGAGATTCTAAGAATCCTAATAGCTCTTCACCCTTTCAAACATACATAATGGATGCATTTACAAGTCTAAGAATGAATGCATGATAATCTTGCAACTTATAAACATACATAAAGCATTTCTCATGTTCAAAAACTTATACACATCATACATAGGCTTGCCAAGGCAATGGTTTAGCCTCATCTATTTTGTTTTGGACTTGTCTCACTTATTCTCAAAGGACTTTTGACTAAGTCTTACTTTTTTAGAGACTTTTGGCTTTGTCTCACCCAATTTTAGGGACTTTTGGCTCATCCTCACCTCTACTAAGGGACTTTTGGCTTCACTAAATCTATTCAAACCAAAACACATTCATAAAATGCATTTCAAAAGCATAACAAGAGCATCGTGGTACCATGGCATATAAACATTTGCTAGAAACATTTTCAATGGCATAAACATGCACACACACATCCAAAGACAAGAGAACATCTAAGAATGCATAAGAGAAAGGCTAGAGAGCTACCTTGAAGCAAGAATTGCAAACTTTTTCTTGAATTCTCTTTCCCTCTTTCAGCCACACCCTTACAATAAGGTTTGATTCCTTTGGCCTAAACACATCAAATAAGACCCAATTACATTCTTGAAACAAATTCTAACACCACACACACTCTAGGGAGGTTTGGTTTCTCATATGATTCAATTATGGTTCTATAAAGCACCTAATGAAGCAACTATAAGAATTTATGATCTTGACTCTATTTTCTCTTTTAATCTATGATTCTTGACTCCATTGAGACTCCTTAGAGCCATCACACAATCATTTTGAAGAGCCTAACTACATGTTACTTCATTATGCTATATTATGGAGCCTGCACTTCCATCTTACTATCCATAGCTTCCAAAATTTTTTCAAGGCTTCCTTTCATGTTCTCCCATCATATGTAATACTATTCTAGCTTTGGAATAAATTAAAACACCCCCTAGGTGCTTGTCCCTTACTTGGCTGAGCCTATGCCTCTTGGTTAGCATCCGTGGAGTTTGTTTTATTCTCTTTAGGGACTTGGCATATGGGAGGCTTCTTGGGTATCTTGAGAACTCATTCACACTCTTAGACAACCCAAACTATCATTAGGAAGTCTCCTACCTATCAAGGTGCAATCAAATCCCTAATTTTTGTAACTTTGTTTTTAATATATCTTAATTGGATTTCTTTACATATACTTAATCTTCACACTCTAAAACCTATGATTCTTCCTTGTTTAGGCTAGAATTTATCATCTTTTGTTGGGCTTGAAATAGGATGAAACACATACAAGAAAAATAGCCAAGGAAGTACAAGAAAAATAATGCAAGTTACCTTGATTCTAGGCTTGTTTCAAGGGCACTTTCACTTTGTATGCTCCTCTCCTTCAAACTCTATCTTCCTCCCTCTGAACTAGACCCAAAATAAATCCAAATTAGACACCAAAACTATAGAAAGAAAGAGGAGAAAGAGGAGAACAAACTTAATAAAGGAAGAACCATGAAACTTTATACTTTTCCTTGGTCTTTTCTTCCTCTTCTTCCTTCCTCTTGTGCGTTCCTCCTAGGTGGTCTATCCCTTTGTTTTAGGTAGAAAATAAGTTAGTCTAAGGGAGAGGAGAATGGGACGCCATTTAAGAAGCCAAGTGTTCTTAAAATTGTTCATTAAAATTCTCTTTATGTCTCGCTTTCTTGGCTTTTCATTTTAGGCTCATTTTAGCTCCTTTTTTAGAACTGTCTTTTTTATTATAAAATTTAGGTTTTCTAACTTATAAAATGCTTTTGGAATGATTCAATTTGGATCTAAAACTTTTTTGAATGAACCAATTAAAGTTCAAGTTAACCAACATTGTAAAATATCAATCGAAGGGGTTTTAACTGTTCTAAAGGTTTCTATAGTTTTTAAAGCCTTTGAGAACATTGAAAAACTCATTTTTTCCATTTAAAAATTTCTCCTTTGAGTATTATAAAAAGTGTATGAAATTATGAAAATGCCACTATATTTTTGACAATTTTATTGAACTACCCTAGTTTGGGTTCTCGAGCATCTTAAACCTTGGATCCTCATTTTTCATTATTTAAAATTTTATTGTAATTTTATTTGATTTCAAATCATTCTAGTCAGGGGACTTCCTTTTGTATCTGGTAAGTTTCATACATTTGCAGTGAAGTCAGGCCTTAGATTTGTCACGTTTACGGAGGAACTTAATGTTACAGCATCTATGTCTACGTTTCCTTAAGTAGATTTTGCACTTTCACCTCTATCTAAGTGCTCTACCACCATTAACGATGTCCAAGTCCTATATCACTCTCTCTCTGACAAACCTCCCTCATGACAATTGTCTCAAGATATTAATCTCTACTTCTATTTCTCTTACTTTCTTTTTATATAGAGTGCTCTTCTTATGCATTTTCCAAAATTATTTTTCTGCTATTGCTTCGATTGTGGTTGCTGGTGTGATTTTAACTTTACATGTGGTTGGGGTTGTGAATTTAGATATATTGTTTTCGCTTTGGTGCTTTTACATGGCCATTCAATCAAGTTCCCCATTTATATCTATGGATGCTTGCACTATGCATTAAAGTAAGTAGCTTAAATTTGATATTGAGGAAACTTGCTAAAATCTGTATCTATATTCATGATGGTAATATGAAGCTCGCAGTTACTTGCTATAGTTTTAGTAGCATGGTGCAAGACAATCTTCCATTGAGATAATCCAATCTTTAGGCGAAGAGTATAAATGCAGTCCTTTTGTTTGATGAAATACCCAAGTAACTCATATGAGTTCCCTATTAATTTTGGGTTTTTCTTGGATGGATAATAAAGGTGATAAAATTTTCTTATGCTCTTAAACTATAAGTTTTAAGATATGTTCAAAAACCAAACCTTGAACCTTGTTTTTATTTATTTTCTTGATATTAATGTTCTAATTTTGTAGTTTGTACAATATTGTTCTATGTCCATTGATGTATGGTTGCCATATTTGCAATAGATAAATATATCAGTGGCATTTGACATTTCATTGTAATTTTGTGGAAATATTGAAGTATATCTTTTCCTTTCTTTTTTTTTTTTTTGAAAAACCAAAAGCACAAATTGGCTTAGTTTAGTATTATTTGTAATTTTCAGAAGTTGCTATTGAGACTTGATCATAGAAATCATACTAAAAGAGGCATGCCAATGACATTTGCTTGTGATTACAAAACACATGAATAAACTACCAAACACATGAATAATACTAGTGGATATTAAAATAGCATATGTAGCTTTATTTAGGCTTTACCTCCCTTTTCATTCCAAAAAAAAGATAGTATATCCAAATGGAAACTTACTATATATTATACTATTTTATTGGAATTGAAATTTGAAGTTCTAGTGTAGAACCAGAGAGAGGTAAATCTAGTTTTTTTGTTATATTTCTACGGGTCTATCATGTGAAATCATAAAATACTTGGACAGTTTAATTAGTTGAAGTTTCTCTAAATAATTAACCATTGCATGATTTTTTTTTAATGAGAATGAACCTTATGTTTGTAATGGTTAAATGGATTGTCATATTAAATTAATCAAATGCAATTTAACAATAATCCTTTAAGAGACTTTGATTTAAACTGAATTGAGCAAGTTTTCAATTAATTTATGTCCTACTAAGTTACTATTTGAAACATTCTTGATGAAAAAAATGTGTTAGTCAAAAATTTGAATAGGTAAAGTTGCCTTTATTGTGAATTCAAGAATTTAAGCTTGAATTTCAATTTCACTTAGATAAGGAGAACTAGTGAAAAAGAAACATCTCATGGTTGAGTTATTGAACTTTAAATAATATCTTTTATATATATATATATATATATATATATATATATATATTTATATATGATTTGTAGCATTAAAATAGTTAAATATTTAGTGTAAGCTAATTTTTTTGAAATAAAATTCTCATATAAAATCAGTTATTTTATGATTTATATTTTTTAAACAAAATTATATATAATCCATCAAATTCAATAACTTATGTTTTAATTTTATAAAAATTTTCTTTATGTTTTTAAAAATTGAGTAAATATCTTAATTTTATATATTACACATTTTTCTAGGTTTATAATTTACAAAATTTTTTTATATTTTTATAACACAATTTATGTAACTTTAAATTAAGAAAAATAAAATGTAAAAGCATGAGTTAGTAATTAATTAAGAGATTTTTTTTCATTTCCCTTTTTAAATGTTAGATAGAAGACACAATGAGGATGGAGGATCTTCTGTAGCCAAGAAAGGCAAAGTGAAATTTGTGTAGTAGTTTGAACTGATTTAGATACCATTAGCTACTACATAGTTATTACCTCCTTAATTATCTTCATGTGTTGGGACCCATCCTAGATCAATGTCAACATCATCTTCTTTTCCATCTCCACATATTCAGACACCACTTGACCCTTTAACTTTCATTGTTTCTGAAGGGCTTTCTACCCATATTCTAAGCACAGATGCTGGCTCATCTTTTCATCCCATTAGATATGAGCTAGAGCCAAAATTGAGTGATAGACGACTGGTTATTAAGCCTCATAGTGTTCATAAGTAAGAATCTTTTAAACACATTGCTTTTTTGTGTTATAATTATTACTTTATTTGTACTTTTACTATATAAGTTTCTTTATTTCACAAGTTTTATCTATATGTTCCATCAGTGACCATATTGTCTCAAATTATCCATAGTAAGTTTGAGCATAAGCAGCTAGCATTTACTAAAGTTCCTAATGTTGTGAAGAATTTATGGTTTATAAAGTTTAAGGTAAGTTCATTCTATAACTCTTTAGGTGTTACAATAAGTATAGTTAATGTGATACTATTATTCTTTACCTAGTCAACTTTGCTTGTTTTTAATGTAGAAAATGTATGCTTAGGATCCATCTATTGAGTGGTGAATTTACAAGCTATGGAGGACAAAGTATAACACTATCATTCATGCATCCTTTAGAGACATTTACACTAGAAAAACCAAAGGTGAGTAGTTATCTACAGTAGCCCAAGATCAGCTAGATAAGTATTGGCAAAGTGATGAGTTCAAGTCCAAGTCTACACGCAATAAGGCAAACAGGACTACCTAAATAGAGGTGGGCGTGTGCCATTCTCAGAGCATAAGAGAAGGATGGTAAGCATCATTTGAATGTGCTAGTTTCACTATATTAATGTTTATATTGTTTTAATTGATGAAATTCTAATGTATTTTACTTAAGTGTTGTAGGAAGTGGAGTTGGGTAGAGAGGTTGAGATCCCTAAAGTATTCAAGAAGATCTAACAGAATGAGAAAAAAGGGTTAAATTGGTAAAAAAACCTCTAACACTTACATAAATCACTTGACTAGTTTATAAATAAGATTGTTACTATATAATCAGTATATGATTAATTTGTTTATGTATTTAATATTTACTAATTCTTGATTGTTACAGGGCCAATAAGAGTAGATGAAGCAAACTCAAAAGTCAGGGTCAGATGACACTAACTCTTCTATATGGCTTAAGGTTATAGGGAGAAAGAACAAAAGAGGTTGTACATATGAGTTTAGGTCAGAGATTGGTCTCCTTAGTTCTGATGGCACACAACACTTTGAATATGGCCTTGGTGAGCTTTTACAGATGAAAGTGCACTTAAGGGCCTCATCTGAAAAGAAATTAAAGGAGAAGCTCTTAAAACAACTCCAAATTTATAAAGTAAGTATTGCCAAGATGCAGAAGGCCCACGAGGACAAACTAAAAGCTTTCACAAAAAAGATTATGTCTCACATGAGTATAGGCACCGATGGAGGTGGCACTTCCCAACCTCAATCTACTCATGATGATAGTGATGATGATGATAATAATGGCGAAGATGATGATAGGGATGAGAATGGCAAAGAGTGATTCTATGATTGTTATTTATGTAACATTATTATGGATTCTAAGCACATATTTCTCTTAGTTTTAATGTACTTTGTGATATTTTTAACATATTTATTATGTTATAGCATTGTTATTATTATGGCTTTGTTTTTAGTTGGCTGAATTTAGGTACTGTAATTCATGACTATTTAAACACGCTTCATTTGTTTAAACAATGGTTGATGTACAAATGTAATGGTAATAACAAAAATTGGCAATTTTCTCACAAAATTTTTCCATGAGAAATGTGCTTCTCACAATCTATACTATGAGAAAACAAATTCTCCCAATAAATATCCATGAGAAATCTAAAAAAGAATTGGTTAATATGCTTGAATTAATCCAGTATTCTCACAGTATGATACTGTGGGAAATCATTTTTAAAAAAAAAAAATTTGGTTTCCCCATGAATCTATACCATGAGAATTGTGTGTGAGTTTCTCATGGTAAAGTTTTATGAGAATTGTTTCTCACCGAATTTTACTATAAGAAAATAATCCCTTCTCACAAATTTTTTCTACGAGAAAGCTAGAAAGATTTTACAACACTCGAACAACTTAAACTCAGAAATTTTTCTTATGGAAAAATTCTATGACAAAATTTTCTCACAGAAAATTTTCATGAGAATATTGAATTTCTATGGCTATTTTTTTCCCAACCCAAAATATGTGAGAATTTCTATGAAAATAGTAATTCTCACAATTTTGTAATGTTTCTCATGAAAAAATCCTTGTTTTCTTATAGTGTGAGCTGGTAGTGTGTTTCTCTTTCCTTCTTTATCTCATTTTATTTAGTACATACTCTACCTCATCTATTTTTGGAAGATTCTCCACTTGCATTTACTAGCACTGTCCACATTCATATAGTTCACTCCGCTAGTATATAATAGTTTGCTTTATCAATCTGTATTAGCTTGCTTCACTTGTTTATTGTTTACCTACTCCACTTCGTACTTCCTTCATTTTTATATTTGTAAAAATAAAATTTTTATTATTTAATTTCTACATATTACTGCCATTCACCCCTCCTCTAAGTGTGATTATCATTCAATTTGCCCAACAATTGCTTAAGATTCAGCGTAACTTGATGTACTTATTAACTAACTACTGCTTGGACGATCACAAATAGCAAAACCAACAAAGTCAGCAAGCAAGTTATTGTGAACTAATTGTTGTTAAATTTATTTAGCTTTAATTCTAAAATTAAAAAAAGTAAATGTTAATTTTTAAAAATAAAGATTACTTTTATAGCACTCATGGACATGGTTAACTCAATAAAAATTAATAGATAACAAGATTAATTTATTTTTTCAATAATTTTAAAAAATTAAATTAAATAAATCTAACAACTAAGATACAAATTGTAAGTCGTGGTACTAACCAACTAGAAAAGCCAGGAAAAGAAGAGAAAAAGAGAAGCATTGACTCACAAGGAAACAACTTTGCCTTGGTGGGAGCATCCCACTCCGAACCATGAACAGGGACCAATGTTACGGCTTCACCATTCCAATTGGATAAAGCTCCAAAATGGTCTCTTACCACTTCTCCAACATTAACAACGCCAAACCTACATTACATTAATTCAAACACCACCAATGTAATCAAATAATAATGAAACCGTCCATTGTAATTACAAAGCTCGCAAATACAACATTTATGAAACCATCATGAATGTCTTCGCTGTTGAGAGGTGGAGAAAAGAGGCTCAAACTAAAAGGGAACAAACATAGCATCACCATCAACAACCCTTCTTCCATCGAGTGACGCGAGAGAGAGAGAGAGAGAGAGTAGATTTAATTTCATAATGGAATTTGAATGACTACTGCAATGGGAACCAAATATTCGTTTGGATAAATCTTGAAGATGAAGTAGCTAGCTACCTAGGAGGATATATAAAGAAAGGAAAAGATATGTTCTCAATGGCACAATGATGGAAGCATATGGGTACAAAGATTAATCATGGCGTGAAAGACAAGTACAAATAAAGTTGGGCTGGGTGCAACATTTTCATATTGAAATGAGAAGAGGATGAGGGATAAGGAGAGCTAATCTTCTTTGAATATGACCCCAAGATATGGAGATGTAAAGTAATTCAATCAATCACCCCATCTTTTTTTAATATTTTATGATCCCATATAAACTAAGGTACAGAGATTGCAGAAGATGTGTTTGATACTAATTAAACCACTGACATCAAAATTGCCAAGGAATTGATGCTACACTAAAAGAAGCTACTCTTGTTTATTATGGTTGGTGACGTTGAAGCCATTTAGTTAGTCTTCGGGAATAAAATTTTGTTTTGGTCCTTCAAATATCACATAGGTATCAATTGGCTTTTTCTTTAAGATTTATCACATCAATTTACTGAGGACACACAAATTTTATTTTATTTTTATCCCAAAGAATATTTGATCCTCATAAAATTGTATAATCTCAATTTAATTACTAGTTTTGGAAGGCTAAAGTTTGAACAAAATTATATTTTTAAGTATCAATTAAGTGCCACCTTATTTTGAAATACATGACAGGTAACCTGAAATATCTGAGTTTAATCTTTAATCAGTCTTCCACCGCCTAATGTATTGTCCCTCTTTTATAAAAATACCAAAAAAGGAAAAAAAATCTTTGGATTGGAGCTAAGTAATTTTGGATAACAGCCATTAATTTTATTAATTATTACTTGCTTCTAAATATATATATATATATATATATATTCGTGGACTCATGTCCATGACCTAATTAAAGTAGGCCTGCCATTAATCTCCTTAATGAATTTATTGATCAACAAATAGACACGGTAACCTCCCTGTTTTGAGCAGATAACTACGAACGACCCATTCCAATTTTGTGAGTGTGACACAGATTCATCCCTCAAAACCCCACATAATTAATTTAAAAAATTCCATCTTAGGATTATAATTAGGTAAAAATTTTATTGACTGACTTTAAAAATTAAAATTTTATCAAAAGAAAAAGTTATCATTGAGACTTTCAAAAGTTATCACTCATGTTTCCTAAAATTACAATCTAATCCTTCCAATGTTGCATGGGGTTTTAATGACTTTAAAAATCAAAATTTTATCAAAAGAAAAAGTTATCATTGAGACTTTCAAAAGTTATCATTCATGTCTCCTAAAATTGCAATCTAATCCTTCCAATGGTGCATGGGGTTTTCTCTAATATTAACTTTATGGACCATGAGTGATAATTTTAAAAAACAATAATTATAACTTTAGTTCTTTGGAAAAGTTTTAAGTTTTAAGATTCTTTAATGTTATTTTTAACACCTTATGATTCTTACATATAATTTTTCCTAATTAATTTGCATTTTAGGAGTTTCCAATTTTTCATTCAGCTTAATTCTAACGTATAATTTTCCCTTATTAATTTGTATTTTAGAGGTTTCCAAATTTTCATTCAGCTTTGTAGAAACTACTCTTGTATTAAATGATTGCTCTAATTGTGTCTATATCCTAATTATAGTGGTGCTGAAATCTGTCTTTTATTGTAACTGCATCACGTAATGCACTCAAGTACTTCTAGCATAATTGAACTCAATTAATTTTAAAAAGATATATTAATTAACTCTGATTATAATTCTACCTATTTAATCCTTAAATTTTATTACAGCAAAAACAAAATGAATTAAATCAAACTAATCATTTAAAAATTTATTAAATTTTAGCGTAAGCTCAACTCAACCCGACCATTGAGCGTCATTATGGAAATCTAATTTCTTGGCAAGTTAGAACTTCTTCATTCTTAAATTTGTATTTTTTATCTGAAGATAAGTGTTACTTTATTTGGCAAAAGAAACTTTATAGACAAAATAAAAATCCAATAGTAAAGTCTCAGCCTTTTAAAATTAAGATCCTCCAACTTCCCATAACAACACATCAAATGCATTATATAGATATACAAGTGAAGTAACCCTCTCTTAAAAGGAGAAAAAAAGGATAGTTTCACAAGTAACCGATTCTCCGTCTACAAATGTCTTATTATTTCTACCAGAGATGTATACGTGCCTACTGCTGCAATCACAATACCCATTAATATTATAGAGTAATTGATGATCATTTCAAAGCCAACTCTCTTGTAAGCACCTGAAATCTTCAAGTAACAAATGGATGGAACTAGAATCGAGGCCGAGACACATAACAACGACCCAATCAAAGACATGAGAGACCCAAAATATGGAACAGCCAGTGCTACAATTACAGTACTAACAAGCAAAGTGGTGCTCAGTAATAAATGTGTGAGCCTTTTACTCAAGTAACAAGGAACCACAGTTTTTGCGGCGTTCACAATTGGGGTAAGCATCAAAGCATACTTGGTTATGGGGTTTATCAAAGCAGTGTATATTGCGGATAGTTAAGGAGCTTTGCTTTGTGCTTTGGAAAAACCATTCAAAGCAGTGTATATTGCTATCTCTTTGTGCTTTGGACAATGTTAACCTGTGATCCAAACATCAAATAACCCAATATTGCCGTAGCTGCATACATAAGGGTACATAGTGTGAAGCATACCAACATCACCTGCACCAATACAATAAGGGTAAATTACATCAATGTTTTTTAGATCTAGATAAATTACACTTAATACCTTTCTATTTTAAAAATTATACTTGTCTCTCTTAACTTTTGATATATATTGAAAAAATTTTCCCCTCTAATTAATTTACCTTCTGTCAATATACTAACTTTTTATACAATATATAATTTTTCAAAAATAAAATTACTTATCTTTACCGTTATAATAAGAATATAAGCATAATCTCATATTAGATTTTAACATTAGTTTAGTTACTTTTACTATCATATATATTAAGAATCAAATCACAGCATTATATGTATACCTTATTGGCAGAAAGTAAATTGGAGAGAAAATTTTTATAGTATATATCAAATATTAAGATAGTCAAGTGTAACTTTTGAAATAAGATAAATATCATTTGTAATTTAATCATATTTTGAGAAAGATAAGTGTAATTTACCTATAAAACAATCAAGTTACTTAGCTTCAAGTGTGACTTTTGAAATGAGACAAATGTTATATGTAATTTAGTCAAATCTCATGAGAGATAAGTGTAATTTACTCATAAAACAACCATCAAGTTACTTAGCGCTCCATATAGATTCTTGCATTAACAGCCATAAGATAACAAATATAAAACATTATTTATTAAATGTATGGTAAATTAATTTACCCTCATGTACTTTGGTCAAAATTATTATTATTATTATTATTATTATTATTATTATTATTATTATTATTATTATTATTATTATTATTATTATTATTATTATTATGTTTAAAGTATGTCATTTAATATTAATGTAATTTGTTTCATTACACTTAAAATTAAAATCTGAGAATTTATATTTAAATGCTTACAGAAATAATTAGGTGGACGTTAAAGTTGATGAATATTTATTTGCAAGATTCTTTTAACTTATATCTTTAAAATTTTCATAGTATTCTAAGATAAATTTAATTCACAAATATCAGCTTAACCTTATATAGTATTAGAAGACTATGAAACTATTTAAAATGAAACATACTTTCAATAATAAAAAATGCTCATTGTTTTAACATTTACATCAAAATTAAGACAAGAATACCATATGGTTAACCGGTAAGCTAGCCACAAACATTTTTAATCATAGAATGATAGAATGAAAATTTGGATTCGAGTAAAATCCAGATGAAGGTAAACTATAATTTACCGTTGAATCTATAGTGTTATGTTGGTGTACTTACGTTAGAGAACTGATGTCTATTCTTCATAGAAGTGTATAGAGCAGGGAAAACTGGATGGGAGCTATAGCAGACGACAAATAAGCTAACAGAGGCAGGGACTCCTCTCCAATTAAAAAGACTGCCTTTGCCATGAAACCCAGTTCCTTCAATTGCACCATTCCACAGCAACGCACAAAGGAACACAACAGAAGCTAGGGCCCCAGTGGCAGACACATAGGAGAGAAGGCTAAGGTTTTCCAACCAGACAGTGGGCAAAATAACAAGTGCTGTGATCAAAACAAAGGTTTGTGTCCCTCCAATTCGTAGTAACCCCATGTCCATGTAATGCAAATTGGGTATCAATTTGTTCAAATTGTCTCCCTCTAAAATTAAATATGCTGTAACGGCCAAGTAAAGCTCGCAGTTCATGGCAATGTTTACCATCAGTCTCCCTTTGCTTCCAAACGCACGCTGGCCAATGTCTGGAAAAGTTTTGATGGAAGAATCCATGTCCATGCATTTTTGGATCAATATGGCTGTGTAGTAGGCTGCCAGAGCGATCAGGAAGAGAAATGCCATGCTGAGCCATCCTGCTGATGCAAGTGCATATGGTATCGATACTATCCCAACTCCTGATGAATTAAATCAACTAGTATTAATTATAAAGATTTGGCATATCATATATCTTTTCAAAAATTGAGTAAACTCAAAATTTAATCTTTAAAAATTAATGCGTACATGAATTAAATTTAAAAAATAATTTATTGTAGATTAGTCATTTCATGAAACATGCAACAAATTTGTTATTTTCAAAAGTTAACTAACTTGTGTACTCACTTATTGTAAAGAATTAAAGCTAAACAATTCTAACAATTTAAAAATCATATTATTAGTTTATTTTTCAAAAATAGCTATAAATTAAGCATGAGTTGATGCAAAATATGGCAGAAATTTTTTTTTAAAGATTGAGGAATATGTAGCTTTCATAATTACAAGATTTTTCCAATTAAAAACTGTTGGATGGCATTAGATATGTAACTGTTTCAAGTTTCCAGATACACACACAAACACTCACTTAATTTGGAGCATTAAACAATTATAAATAAGGCAATCAAAAAGAAGGTTGGACTTACAAAACCTTACCGTGAGGAAGTTAATTTACACAGTAAGTAAGCTAAACAAAGACCAAGAAAACAAAAGTACAAACCTAAAATCCCATTAAGCCCATGAAAACAGGTCTTGAAGAAAGAAGTAAAACATGGAGTTTCTAGCATGTCGGTGTTGGACTTGGCCATGGATCAGATTCTGTTGGAAAATCTAAAAAGATAAGAAAGGTGTACGTAATGGTTAGTTGATGTGGATGTTAAGAGGTGGAGGCTGAGAAGATTTGCTTGCAAATGAATAAATATTTTTTTCTGGTGTAGTTGTTAGTTGGTGTAGATGAAGAGTTGGAGGTAGAGAAGATTTGTTTGCAATATATATATATATATATGGATTAGATTCTGTTGGAAAATTAAAAAAAGATAAGAAAGGTGTACATAATGGTTAGTTGGTGCGGACGAAGAGGTGGAGGTGGAGAAGAATTGCTATCAAATAATTAAATATATATATATATATATATATATATATATATATATATGTACACTTGATTTGAAGCTTTAAAACAATTATAATAAGGCAATCAAACAAAGAAGGTTGGACTTACAAAACCTTGCCGTACGTGAGAAAGTTTACACAGTAATTAAAGTAAACAAAAACCAAGAAAAAAAAAACACAAACCTAAGATCCCATTAAGCTCATGAAAGCAGGTGTTGAAGAAAAAAGTAAAACCCGGAGTTTAACAAGTCGGTGTTGGAGTCGGCCATGGATCATATTCTGCTGGAAAGTTTAAAAAAAAAAAAAAAAGGAATGGTGTACGTAATGGTTAGTTGGGTGGACGAAGAAGTAGAGGTAGAGAAGTTTTGGGGTTTCTTTCCATATCCCTTGCCAAGAACAAACCCTGACCTTGTACTCAGTACAGTAGATAAAATCTCATCTTTAATAATGTGGGATTTGACTTCTAAGGATTGTTGCTACAGAATAAACTCATGTAAACAATCTTGTAATTTAAATAACAAATTAAAACTATAAACAATAAGCTGTAATTGAACAAAGTTTTGAAATTGAAAGATGTATAAAAGTTACATAAATCTCTTGTGATTAAGGATTAACCCATTTTATCTACCTATCTTTTGTCCGACAAGTGTGTTGTGCCTCCCACACCACATCAGGTCCTACTGGTTCTCCAATGATAGGATTCCTCTGAAGTATTTTGTGAACATTATTTCATCTTGTAATCACAAGGAAAATAAAAATGTGTATATAAATATGTAATTAAAAATTACAAAAGAAGTTGTCATCCTTACTAGGTTATACTCCACCTCTTCAAAGGACCACATGCCACATGTATGCTTGGTCATTTGTTTTCCCTTATTTAGTTTATTTCTATCACTCATTACCTACAAGTAGGCAGAAACCTTTATTATCTCTTAACAATAGTTATAAGAATTGCATGTAATTGAATATATCCAGACCATATTTTATAGCAAGAGTACACTACCTTAAAATCTTTAAAAGCTCAATGCTAGAGTAGCCATTCCCAATCTATAAGGTGCACATCACTCTATCGAACTGCATGCTTATCCTCATCTGTATCTAATAGTTTGATTAGATCCTGCGACTTAGTCTTCCAATTCCTGAATAATCTCTGCAAAGTGCTCATAGTTAAGTGCTTCATTAACAACTCAGATTGAGCCTCACATGGTTTAAATTTGTCTTATGAACCACAAGTATAAGTAATTATAATTGTATATGTAAAGATTTAGTTTACTAAAAAATTAAATATCATGTAGTTTGCATAATTATCTATGTACAAGTATATTACCTTAACTTTTAATTACATGACCTCGCTACATTTTTCCTACTGAGCGAGCCAATTGCCATCTCTAAATAATACAGTGGTCTAAACCACCCAGCCACAATAACTAGAGAACTCTTAAGAACCTTCTCTAACAGCTCACTTAAGGTTTTCAGATATGTTAATAACAATCTTTCTACCATATTTTGTCTTTGTATCAATAGACACACACTTATACTTTCCCCACCCTTTCTTAACAGTACTATAAAAAACTGAATAAGGCATATATGTCAACAAAAACATTTACACATCAATATATATGTATGTGTGTGTGTAGGGAGGAAAGTAAACTATAAATAAACAAAATCCAAGGATAGTTATACCTACACTAATCTAATTTAGCGATGGCTGCATAGGGGAAGAATCCTCATATTCCTCTTATGTCACTGATCGTGTCAGTATAAGTGGAGCAAACTTTCTACACTCAGAAGCATTTCCTATTGCTTGTCCAATTGTGGTGCCATATTACCTATGTGGTCGTGTCTTAATAGACTACTGCTATGTCTGTTTCCTCTTCTGCCTCTTCCTCCTACCCTCTTGCATCTACCACCTAGCATTTCCTGAAAAATTGCAAATAAAGTGTGAGATATATTAGTTCAAATCCAAATGCTAAATTGATGACAAAACATAAGGCAATCCATATGTAAATATAGTGAGTTTTAATACATTCACACTACACAGATATATTTAATCTATGTTATCATCAGTGTCATCGATGTTGTCCGTATCATCCTCATCAAGTATGTCTTCCCTATCTTCTTCATTCATGGACATATTTTCATCATCATCATCAATGAATTCAGCTTCCACATCAATTGCATTCAGTCCACTTGGCAGAGGGCATTCACATGAATGGTTTATTGTTTCTAGTTGAACATCATCCCTATAAAGATAGACCACTAGGTCAATGCCTACATCATCATTAGTAGCCACATTTATGTCAACTTCAAATTATTGATAAGCCTCATCACTTAGTAGTTTCTCATTGTCCCCACTTAAGCCATTATCAATCACCTCGGGCATATTAAAGAAATCACAAGGATTTGTCTTTACAATAACAAGCCAAATTGGGTCACAAATGTCTTCTACATAAAATACTTGTTCTACTTGAAATGCTAAGACAAATGGCTCATTCAAGTTTAGTGAATATCGAGCATTGATACTCGTGATTCCATACTTCTCAACCTTGTATCCTTTTCCTAAATGACCCACATCCCACCAATGACACTTGAAGAGGTAAACTTTTTTATTCCTAACATACAACAACTTATATATATCTTCCAAGACACCATAGTACTCTTTTATCTCATCTGAATCATCACCATATACAAGAACTCCACTATTTTGTGTTCTTCTACTGGAGGCTCGATCTCTAGTATGAAATCTAAATCTATTCATCATAAATATGGAATAACGATGAACCATTTGAGTGGTCCAATTCTAAGACTTATGAGTTCGTCACTTGCATCACCCCTATGCACTTAACTTTAAAACTTGTAAATAAAAACATGTGTGAATATAGTAACTTATAAACTAATCAAGGGAAACATGAGGTCAAAACATACCCGTGCATGAAACCATCCTAAAAACTTCTCAACTATTAAAGTTTATGTTTCAATCTCCATCTTATGCTTCCTACAATATAACCTAGTTAATTAACTTTTTGTTTAGATAAATGGTGACCAAATCCTATAGACTTACTCAATAAATGGCCAAATGTTTTCACAATTCTGAAACATAAATACAAGCTTGATTGAACTCCACATCTGATAGAAATATCGATTTGTAACATCTTCTTGCTTGGCCACTTGGATCAAAGATGGACATCTTATCATATTCCACATGTCTATCATCATTTCTAGGGGGTCTATTGAATTTTGTAGGGATATTTTTCAAGTAACGAAAGCAAAAAGTAAGGCATTCGTTTGTTAATTATTATAATTTTTAACTTGATGTAAATTTATAATGATCTAACAAAAGAATTTGATGTTTAAAAATTTTAAAAAATGGATTTAAGTATTCATCTATCTTTTGTGCATATAAAAATAATTATACATGATTTTTTCCAATGGAAATAATTATACACTACTTTATCTAAATCTTGAAGTTAATATTGTTGTTAGTGCTTAGGATGTATGGGATGCATAAGAGAAATAGTTATTCTATCAAATAATATATCAGTTTAATACACATAGTTAAATTTCAAAGGCATGAAAGGCCCTAGTTTCATATATAAATTTCAAGGAGATATCAACTTGATCAAATATATGAAGGAACAACTAACGGATTTTAAGAAGTTAAAGACATAAGTGATAGATAAGACCAATAAATTCCAAATTAAGTTTAGATGGTGACTTGTAAAATTGGTGTTAAATTAAAAAGGAGTGCAAAATAATAACTTAATAAATCACAATATATATGATTGATGGTTAGATATGTGGATTGTAAAAAGTAGCACATGGATGACTAATAGAAACAAAGTTTTAATAGTTTCAAATACAATAAAGTCAACTACATAAAAGAGTAAAAGATAAATCGAAAGAAAGTTTTGTGTGGACAAGTAGGCACCTTGGAAGAAATAATGTTTTTGCTCTAACAATTTGATATAATCTAAAATTATTTTAATATAACAAAGCTCTTAAGTTTAATTCATATAAGGATTAAGTAAAAAAAAATTATTTAGGCCACATTATCAATGCTTTGTATTAGGATTCACACTTTGTGCATTTCTCATTTGGGTTATATATAATTTTACAGATTCTACTATATGCATTTTTTAGGCTTTATTTACACTATACACTTGGAATATGAGAAAAGCCCAATGTATATCCTATATAATTTAAAGAAATTTTCGTGGTTTCCTCTTTAATAGCTTCAAACATTGTACTGGGATGGGAAAGTTAATCAGAAAAATAAGTCTACTTCTAATTGGGGTTTCGAAAAGTGTAGTGATACTTTGACATCTAATGAAAACTTCTCCCAAATGCGGGACCATACCAAATCATTTAATGAGCACTCTTGGAGTAAGACTATTAGTTGGGATGGAAAAATTATTTAGAAAAATGAATCTACTTTTGGTTGAGGTTCTTCAAAGCTTAGGGATAATTTGACATTTAATAAAAAAAATTTCCTAAATGTCTCATCCCATACCAAATAATCAGATGATCATTTTTGGGGGAAAAAACCTAAGTCCTCAAAAAACAAAGTTTTGGGTAAAACTATTAGATGTAATGGAAAGGTTAATCAAAAAAATAAATCTATTTCTAGCAAAACTTTTATAAGCAACTAAATGTTGCCACTAAAGTATCCTTTAGTAGTGTCATGTCCCACATTAGATAGGAGAATCCTAGGCTAGGTCCATATAAGTGGGAGTAGTACTCTCCCTTTCAACGAGGCCTTTTCCTAGGCAATAAGAGTAGTACTCTCCCTATTAGAGGGCTCTCTATAGAGGTGGTATCAGAGCTAGCCTAGCAAATATGTAACCCGAGAATGGGTTGGCCTTAAAAGGGGGTAGAATGTAAAGTCTCACATCAAAGAGGAAGATCTTAAGGTAAAGCCATATAAGTGGATGTGGTACTCTCCCTACCAACGACGTATTTTCTCGTAGAAGGGAGGAAAAAAATCTTGACAACGGAACCCAGTTTCAAACATGGCCAAACCAAGAACAATATTGCTAGAGGCTTTGTATAGAGGTAGTATTAGTCTTCTATATACAGAGGTGGTATCAATCTTCCATATAGAGCCTTTGATAATATTGTCCCCATATTGTGATGGCATCGCTTCTCCAGTTGGGCCCGAGGTTTTATTTTTCTTGGACCATCTTCCCATCGCCCAAGAAAAGGTATCCTCAAAAGGGAGAGTACTACTTTCACTTATATAGACCTAGCCCAAGATCTTCCTATCCAATGTGGGACATTACATTCCACCCCCTTTTGGGGCTAACTTGTCCTCAAGTTACACATACGGCTAAGTTAGCTCTAATACCACATCTATACAGAGCTTCCAAAGATATTGTCCCTAGTCTAGGCATGCCCAAAATTGGGTTCCATTGCCAAGGTTTTGTTCCTCACTTCTACAGGAAAACGCATCGTTGGTGGGGAAAGTACCACTCCCACTTATATGGCCTTAATCTAAGACCTTCCTTTCTAATGTAGGACTTTACAACTTACATGCAAATTTATATACTTTTTGTTTATCATACTTTTACGCACACTCTCAGTCGTGAAGACTAGCTTACTTGTGTCTCAAAAGATATTTTGAAAGATTCTCAAAGCCTCCAACACGAGTTAGCAAAAATGATCTAATAAAGAGCTTTTGAATGAATTATACTATCAGGAGCTCATGTTGTTAAAAACTAGTTTCAAAATGATCTTATGACACCTATCTTACTGTAGGCCTTGCTTTTTGAGTATCGATCGAGTTGAAAAGAATTCCATGCATAGAGTAATTGACATTTGATCAACTAACTTACCCATTTTCCAAGAGACCACATAATATGCAATGAATAACAGTTTACTATGATCAACCCCTTTGTATGATATGTGATTGATGTCCTTAAGTGTTATCTTCCCATTTGGTAGAGGCTCGAAAATAGAATGAAAAATAAAAATTTTGAACAATATTTATTATATTCTTATTATTATTAATTAACAGTATTTATTTTTTATTATTTTTAAAATAAGAACATAACAATTATTTTCCATCTACAAAATTATTTTTTTATTTTTGTTTCCATTCTTATTTTTCTAAGTTTTTCTTACTTTCTTGGTCACTCGCTTTAATTTTTTTCTTTTCTTTTCTCTCCTTTTTCTTCCTCTTTTTTCTTTCTTTTCTTTCTTCAACATCTATCCTTTCTCTCAATCTTCTTTCTCTACAGAGAAAGAACAAATGAAATAGGAACCTATATGTTAAACCTTAATGAGATTTGAGAAGAATTTGGGATTAAAAACAAATGCACGAATACACAAAGAATTTAGGGTAAGAATAAGGTTAAATCCTAGTGGGAAAATTTTATTAGAATTTTTAACCTTTTGGTGAAGAACCATATCCACCCAGAATCTTGATAATTAATTGAAAGCCTTTAAGTAGGGTTAATATAATTATCATTATCATAATAATAGTCTTTACTTTTTATGGCACTAGCATATTTATTACATATAAAAGAAAAAAAGAGAGAGGAAAAGAAATTTTCATATGAAAAGTCATTGTCACGGGTCTAACTCGAATAAATTTACTGCCTTTGCAAACCAAGCATGTATTTTTTTAAAAAAATCAAATTAATGTAGACAAAGTTACCACTCTCCTCTAGAGTTCAAAAAGATAAAAAAAAAATAGTAACTTAAGATAGATGAAATAATGTGTTGTGGGCCTTCTTCAATTGCAGCTCAAATGCTTTTGAAGAAAAAAAAAAGATGATAGTTACTTTATTTTCAAAGGCACGTGAACTAAGACATATACATTGGAGTGGAAACCATATCATGCAAAGTAATTAAAACTAAATTGGACTGGCCAATTCAATTCATTAAATTGAGAACTGGACCCTGGTCTGGTCAGGAGAACTCTCTTAATTGGTACTTTTAAGAATCGATCAACTTCGGTCAAAAATTGGATTTGATCAACCCATTTTAGGCAAGAACCAATGTATGGCCTAGTTTTCCTTGAAAAATCTCTTAATTGGTACTTTTAAGAACCGATCAACCTCAGTCAAAAATCAGGTTTGATCAACCCATTTTAGGCAAGAACCAATGTATAGCCTGGTTTTCCTTGAAAAATTTTGAATATCAACTGCTAGATTTGAACCAAGTACCTCATGTGTCCAAAATACTCAATTGCCATAAAACCTGCAAAGCATATTCAACCTATGTGTTCAAATTTTTATATATATAAAGTATTCAAATGGTTGCTTGCATTTTTTAACAAAAGTAGTCTCTAGCAACATCGAACCCATGACTTTGAGAGAAACCTTTAACACTTTAACTATTGCACCACCTTGGTCCCTTTGTTAAAATTGTGCATAATATTTTATATATACTTATAATATTTCCTTTGAAATTTATAATATTTAACTTAAACATTCATCAACTTTTTTTTTAACATTATGCTCAAATCTTCTATAACTAATTAAATTTTATTATACAAATTTTTTTGAAATATAATAATAAAAAATTAATATATTAAATAGGTAATTTTTATAATATCTTGATTTCAATACTTGTTTCAACAAATTAATATTTGATGATTATATTTATTAATCAATAAATTATTTTAGACTCAAATTTTAAAATTAAAAACTTAACTAAATTTAAATATTATGTTATATTTGATTTATTTTTATATATAGTTAGTAATAAAATATTCCAAATTTTATTAATATCTGCTTATTATTATTTATTATATTAAATTTTTAGTATTAATATATAAATATACAATTATTATCAGTTCAACTATAGTCAAACCAATATACTATGAATCAGTATTTTTACTAGTTCAATGACTAATTTGGTTTTAAAAACATTGATATCATACTAAAAAATGCAATATATGTTTTTTGATTGAAACCCAATTTTTTACTTAATTATTTTGTCAATCATGTGAGGGAAAAAAATTATATATGGATGCCATACATTGGTGAGAATCAGATTTAATGAAACTAATTTTGTGGTGGAAAAGTTTTTAAGGAGAGAAATTTGATTTTTATTGTGTAATAAAGAGCTAATGATTAGTATATGATTAGCCAATAATTATTACATATTTTGTCAATAATTATTGTATGATTAATTAATTAAAATTAGTTATTCTTTTTTTGTTAGATAAGTGGATGATATAATTAATAAGTAATTATTATTGTATGATTAATTAGTTGAAGTCAGTTATCATTAATTTATTTAATGAGTAGGTGGTATAATTGAAAAGTAATAATGATTGACTGATTAATTAGTTAGAGTTTGTAATTAATTTGTTTTAGAATTAGTTATTATTAATGTGTCTTATATAATAAATATTGGTAATGTAATAATTAATAAGTAAATTTAGTTAGATAGTAAATACTAATAATTATTAATAAAGTAGTAATAATAAAAATAATTATTAAAGTATTAAATAAATAAAATAAAATAAGATAGAGAAAAATGAAAAATACTATATAAAGATATAATTAAAAATATAAGTTATATTAAAAATCAATAACAATATAATATGCTTTTAAGTACAAAATAAACTAAGTTAATATTACTAAGGTTATTTTTAATAATATACACAAAAATAATTTATTCGATTATATATATCAAAAGTAGTGTCTACCAGTGTCACAATAAGCCCTTCACCTTTCACTTTATAGTCAACTTTGATCCACAGGTTCTTCATGTTTTGGATCATCAAATAATGACATGAATAACCCAAATTGAGAGGGATCGAAAGATCCAAATTGCAATAATAGTGAAAAAGACAAATGATAGGAAGGACCAACATATCCAAAGTCTACATATTGGCCAATCAACATAGAAGAAGATGGACCAAATATGCCAACATATTGCTATATCGTAACACCTCTATCTGGTATAAATGATGTTGAAGTACCAATGTCATGACAATTTTGTTCATCTTGGTCAACAATAGGCAACTAGGCTGATATGTAACCCTCATGCCTCTTATCTAGCTTGCCTTCCAGAATTTCTAGTCATGGTAGGTTGGAAGACTATCGTAAAGTACTATTTCTTGAAAGCTAGTAAGACATTCATTTGATCCTGGCTCACCCTTTCTTGATAGTCATAATAGTTCATTTGCTGAGGGATATAAATGCTCAACCTATAGAGGTCATTAGTAATATCACCCTGGAAAAAAAGTTACACTGATAAAACAAATATATATTATGCATTAACAAAAATAAAAATAATAAGGGCGACAAGTAAAAAATGTACCACAAAACCAATGACACCACTAACAAGATGGATCCACCAACGAATATATATCCAATGCCATTACATGTATTTAAAAGTGTAATCTATAAGTGTTGTAGCCATGGCCACTTAAGATAAAGCATCTTGCCATACATTCTATACCTCAATAAAGCCTATATGCTTTTTTAAACAATTTGTTGAGGTTTTTTCTTGTAGTTATAATGTATGACAAGCCCCTAAATTAACTAGAGAAGTAGGGATAGGCTTCTATTTGCCAAATTCGTAGAGCACACCATTTGGGCGATGCCACTCTATAATATGAAAACAAATAAATGGCACTAAAGTTAACTAAATGTCTTTAAACACCAAGTAATATTGGGGATGAGCTCCCACACACTGTCTGATTTATATGGTTGTCAAATAATATATGCATTAAACATGAAAAGTTTCTTAATCAATACACCATATACAATAGTTGATTTAATAAAGATTAATCCATGTGAAATGAATAAACCTCATTATCTCACATTACGTCTAATAAAATTCAATATTGCCGTAAGGCCATAATGTTGGGATAGTAAGATCATCCCACATTCTTTCATCTGTGGTTCCAAGTCACAACATGTTAATAAAGGAATAAATAATGTTTTGAAACCATTTAATATATACAAATTATTTGTCATGTTTTACTTGAATCCCAAATGAAGTAATACTGAATACATATCTATTTAGAGATCTGGCTGTAAAGGTCTCTATAGCACTAATATTGGAAATCTATCCCATGTCCAAAGGTGACATAGGGTCAAATAACCACCTATACCTTGTTCTTTAAGGTTAGTTGTATTACAAAATTCTCTATACAAATGAGTTAATAGTGTAGATCCCCAATAATATTTGCCTGCTTGTTCAAAACCCTACAGTAATGGGAAGTATATCAAGTATACCTTGTGACTAGATCTATCCAGTATAAGATAACCACTAATCAACCTTAATATATATGCACATACAAATCATTACACATCATCATCATTTGCATCATTTGGTAGTTCACTGAAGTGCTTGGCCAATCAACTGATGATGGTCCATTGTCCAATTATTTTATCATCGGGTGGTGTAATTCCAAACAACCACTCACTTGTTTACAGTCATATAAAGTTTATGTAAACAATGATAGGCCTCTTCATGCATGAAAGGCCCAACTACATAGCAACATCCCTCCAAAGTGATCATGCACTATCTATGGGTAATGTGAAAAGTATGGGTCTCAGACCATCATCTCTCCATAAGCACCGATACAAATGATGGATCACATTCAAACTGGCCTAGTTAAGCAACATCATAGGATCTAGCTTATCGAGGATAGTCAACAATAGCAGGAGCAGGTAAAGGTAGATGATCACTATGCATGACACAGTGTGAATATAAAACAATATAAATGTGAGATTATCTTATGTGACCAAGTCACATGGACTGTGACACATGTCACGTATAAAGGTATAGAAGGGAGTCATTCTTTAGCTTAGCTAGATAACTTGTTGCAGATGTGTCATTACTCTAACCTTCCTATATACCTCATTATATTATAAACAACATAAAATAAGATAAGTCGTAATCATTAAGGACAACAATAATTATTTTTTATACATAACGATAAGATACATTTAAAGGCAAGGTCTTAACCCATATATATTCAAGCAAAGTCTCTATATATATACATATCAAAGATAATAGTACTTGGTTTTTATACACAAATGTAAGGTACATTTAAAAGCAAGGTCTCAACTCATATACATTTAAGCCAAGATTTTATACATAAACATGCAAATGCTTGGTCTTACTATTAGCTAGTAGGGTGACAATGTGGACAAGTAGAATGATTATGATTAACTTCTCTGCATAACCCACACTTGTTAAGTTGACCCAATTATATCCAAGCAATCTTGTTGTGCGTGCATGTCAAACTGGAGTGCCCTTTTGCTTGAATCATCGATGTATCAGAAATTAACTTTGGAAATGTATCTGTGGCCAATGAAGATTACTCCCAATAAGTTGGAACATATTGTTATATATGCTACACATCATTTCTGTTTACAAACTAAAAATAGTCAAGGCCAATATTAGCACAAAATGTAATAATATGTTAACATGGTTACTTTTTGACCTAAAACTCACTACAGTCACATTTGCGATCAACTAAATTAACCCTACAACACCAACCAAATTGACAATTGTGGACTTCATAGGGCTCCTTAACCTCAAAGGGAACCAATCTTCTATCAATGCTCGAACAACACATGCAAAGGCAACCTACATAATTGGAGCCAACTTTTTGTTAAAAGTCTCACAAGAAACCTAGTAGGCCGCTAGCTGTGCATGCACCTACTAAGTCTATTTGAGAAAGTATTTATTTATTTTGTATATAGTTGCCTTCGCGAGGCTCATTATAGACAAACTCTTTACACCTTTAAGGATATTGTTCATCGTCTTGGCCAAATTTGTTGTTATGTAATCATAGCATCAGCCTTCTATGTCACAGGCTTATGATCATTGCTCTTTGAAAATGTTAGCTATCCAATCAGTTGTAGGCCTATGTAAAATTGCTAACTTGGCTAATTTCTCATTAACAACATGACGTTCATATGCATACCCAATATTTATGAATTTCTCCTTTAGCCAATTCGTCCTAGTGCTTTGTGCAAGTTGCAAGCCATATGGCAAAGACATAAAATATTATGCCCATATGATGGCTGCCACCTAACCCTTAAATAAGAGATGGCAGATAAAATTGACAGATGTCTATTTGATATCAAGCAAATCACTCTTCTATTCTTGACAACACTCATTTGAAAATTGAAAATAATATCATAACCAAACTCTTCGTGTCTCTTCCTCCACTATAGCAAATGCAAGGGGCACGACCTTTTTATCACCATCTTTGATACAAGCATAAGTAGTGTGCCTTTGTATTTTCTTTATAAGAATGTCCTATCAACTTGCATAATCAGTTTGAGGTGTTTCAATTCGTCAATGCATGCTTGAATGTCAAGAATACGCGATAAAATATCTCCATAGGTTGTCCATCAGAATTGTCTTATTGACATTGTTTATTTGAGAATTGTACAATGGATCCAGGCATAAAATGCTAAACAGCAACCAATCACTTAGGCAATAAAACATATAAGCTTCCTCAGTTGCCAAAGCAAGGGCAAAGGCTTAGTGTTTTGCCTTCTACTCCTTTCTATAAGACATAATATAGCCAATATAGCCAAATAAACTTTGCATCCTTTTAATAAGATAGGAAATTATATCATCTAGTTGGTTAGTCACTATTGCCATAATACACGATAATATAACATCAAAATCCAACTTTAGGTGATCTTAGGACAATGTTGCAAAAAGACATGTATGTGATCCCCTGTGTTTTGTAATCTACCAATGTGTTCTTTTTATTTTTTTTGCATGCTCTGACCCTCCAACTACAACTATAGTCATAATTAATACATTGATATTCTTCATTTTTTTTATAAAAGAATAGTACATGTGAAATGTGTGGTGCACTTAGATGAAGTACAGCTTACCCTCAAGACGTAGTGCTTTTATATCTACACACTGTAGGTTAATGTTCAACTCTTGGTTGTCGCTAAGATTCATAAACTTTCCCTTTCCAGGGGACTCAGGACCACTTGCCACCTTTATATTAAACTGTGAGGAAAAGGCAATTGTCGGGTAATTATATTCACTTACAGTTTCATTTATTATAAGATTCATCGAATCATCCTTACCATCATTGGTCTCCTCATTGAACTCATTGTTATCTTCATCATCATCATATCATCATCAACATTCACAACAAAGTTATATTCATCTTCATTCTCAAATTCATCCATTAATCTTCTGTCACAACTATTGGAAATTAAGATAAAGTATTGCCAAATGCTTTATAAGATGAACTTGGCTGAAATATGTGGTCTATGATAAAGATATTATATTGTTGACCACAGCCAGCCTATGGATCAAATAGATGAAATCTCCAAGAGAGGCACTAAACAAGAATGCTTATTCTACTAGCTCATGCATATTGCTTGTAAATGAGAATATGTATGCAACATGATTCTCTTCTGGTTGCAATTCAAGATTCAAATCCGCTTGGTTAGTTGAGATACACATATATAACTCTACACCAGTTAATTGGGATCGAAACTGAAAATTCACTTACCATATCTCTTATACATCAAAATCATCTTCTAAGTTACATGTTTGGTACTATGTCAGATTTAGCAATGTTGGATACCTATATACTAAGTTAAATACAAACTGGTTTAACAAAAGTCATAACTTTTTCCTAATCTTCTACTTCACCCTCTCCAAAGTGATATCTGAATCAACTCTCATTACCTTTATTCTAGCGCACTCAAATGCCATCCCATCTAAACCATAAAAAATGTATCTAGTTGCAAATATATATACAATCTCACTTCTACTGGTCATTATTTTTTCTTATAGTAAGATTTGCAAACAAAACAAATGTAAGAAAAATAAATTCAAACAAAATAAACATAACCACAAAATAAATGCAAATTAAATAAATATAACAAAGAAAATAAAAGCAAAATAAATTAAAATAACAATAAAATTAAATACAAAGAAAATAAATATAATACAAAATATAAGTGCAAACATCATAACTATAGCAAAAAAATAAATGTAACCAAAATAAATACAAAAAAATGTAAACAGCATAAATGTAACCAAAAAATTTAAAGCAGTCATAATTAATATAGCAAACAAAAACACAAAAAATAAATGCAAACACAATGAATATGGGAAAAAATGTAACCAAAATAAATATAAAAAATGAATAGGAACATAATAAATCTAGTAAAAAAATAAATGTCGCCAAAAATAAGTATAAAAAATTAATACAAGCAAACTAAATAAATATAATACAAAAATTAATACAAAAAAATAAATACAACCAAAAAAAAGAAACTAACTAAATAGATATAACAACAAAATTAATGCAAATAGTATAAACATAAGACACAAAAAAGTCAATAAATGCAAACATAATAAATATAGCAAAAATAAGCATAAAGAAAATAAGTATGATATAGAAAATAAATGCAAATTAAAAAATCATAGCATAAAAATAAATATAACAAAAATAAATGGAAACATAATAAATATAGAAAAAATAAATAAATGTCACCAAAATAAATATAAAAAAATTAATGCAACCAAGTTAGATATAAGAAAAACATTCAATACAAAAAAAATAAGTACATCAAAAACATAAAAAAAAAAAAAGCAAAATATATACAAACAAAATCAAAGATAACACAAAAAAAATAATGCAAGCACAATAAATATAACAAACAAACAAATAAATAAAAATATGATAAATTTAACAAAAAATTAAATGTAAAAAAATAAATATAATAAAAAATTAAATGGCTATTAAATAAATATAACAAAATAAATTAAAAAATTAAAAAAAAATTCAACAAAAAGATAATTAATGCAAACATAATAAATATAACTTACAAATAAATGCAAACATAACAAATATAATAAAATAAATAAATGTAACCAAAATAAATACACAAAAAAAAAAATAAATGCAAACTAAATAAATATAACCATAGATTAAATGCAACTAAAATAAATATAACAAAAATTAAATACAAAGATATAATTTAACTAATAAATATTTATAGAATAAATCAAATAAAATACACTAACCTTATTATATTAAAGAAGGAAAATTGAAAGGAAGAGTTGAACACTTTTAAGTAGTAAAATTAAGGAATAAAAATTATAAATTATAAATTTAAAAGTTGCAAATGATGAACTGAAAAAGAGAAAATGTGTTTGAAATAATGCAAAAAATTAAAGAACTCAACTTCAGCTAAAGAAGAAGAGAAGAAAGGCAACTTTGAGTTCACTTATGCATTTTAGCAAATGCAAGAGAGGGCATTTTAAATAATGCAGGAGGCAAAGAATGCGAACCAAGACTCAAAATCTCTTTAGTCTATAATGTTGTCAAGTTAAGGTCAAAAGACCTTGACTTGACAATATATGCAAGCCTAACCTACATGCTCAGCTTACAAGGCAAGGCTTGCATGTGTTGTAAGCCTAGCTTGCCATGCATGTAGGCCTACAATGCTTGTAGGTTGCATATATTGCTAGATGTCAGAACTGTTAGTTCTAACTTCCAATATGTATTTAAAATAAAAATACAAATACAATTCAAACTTTTAATTTTTATAACTTATATTTAATGATTTTGACTTTAACTTTTATTTATTAAAAAAATATTTTATATGGAAGTCAAAATAGTTGGTTTTGACTTCCACAAAACTTATAGCATCCAAATGTAATAATATCTATGGACATGGATTTTGCAACTTTTTTTGGCAAATCATGGGACCCAGCTCAAAATACCTATAATCTAGGCTTTGCCCTTTTACTTTTATTTGTGAGACCTAGAGTCACTGTTGAGGTAAAGTGAAAATTTACTCATTTGGTAATTTAGTTGAGAAGGTTATTTATGCTTTAATCTGTATAAAATTTTAGTATGTCATTTTTGTAGTGCGGATGTTTTATCTATGAAGTGAGATTATTTGTTTCTCTACTCTATTCTCAAGTTGTTATATTTGCATTTTTAAGTTTTATGTATTGTTATTGTAGTGATTTTTATTTTGTTGATATTAAGTAGAGGTTAAGTTCTAAAAAATTATTAGAAACTTATTGTTATACTCATTGATTCTTTGATAGTGAAATTTTTCTGGATTAGTCATGTAGTTTTTAGTGAATAGATTAAGGAGTAGCACCGTGTTTTTTTATTTTATTTTTTTAGCATTTCAAATTTTTTAAAAGAATGCAAATACAAAATGAAAATAGTCTTTGAATTGCTAACTTAAACAAAATGATGATTGATAATTAAAAAAATTAAAAAAAAATTAGACTTGGATCATCCAAATTAAATCTAGATAGTCCAGATTTGAGGAAACCCCCTCGGGCAATGTAGAAAATCTGTACACATGATTTTTACCTCTCATTGAGAAGGTTTTCCACATTAAAAGGCACATGACCCAAGACATATATATATTGGAGTGGGAAACCATAGTAAGCTAGGAGATGCAATATAAGTATTGCTTTTGACTTCTGTTGATGAAACATAGAGCTATTGTAAGGAGAAAGTGAAAATTTACTCATTTGGTGATTTGAATTTGAGGGTTATTTATGCTTGGATATTTATGAAATTTTAGTATGTCATTCTTGGTACCATGAATGTTTTATCTATGAAGTTAAATTATTTTTCTCTACTATATTGGTTAGGTTGCTATATATATGTTCTTGGGTTTGTATATTATTATTGTGGTGATTTTCACTTTATTAATAGTGAATAAAAGTTGGGTTGAGTTCTTGAAAACTATTAAAAACTCATTGTTGTACTCATTAATCTATTGATAGTAAAAAAATTTTGGATTAGGTCTCATGATTTTTAGTGAATGGATTAAGGAGCAACACCATGCTGCTCTTAGATCTACTACCATCTAGATCAAATTTAGATAACTCGAATTTCTTTATTTTATTTCTTGGCATTTTAGCTTTTTTAAAATGATGTGAACATAGAATGAAAATAATTTTTGAACCATTAACTTAAAAAAATAATGATTGATATTAAAAAAATGTAAATCTAAACCTTCTAGATCAAATATGATTGATTCAGATCTAAGGAGACTCCTTCGAAAAGTGTAAAGAATCTACACACATGGTTTTTAGTTCTTACATTAAGGGAGTTTTTCAAGTTAAAAATTGTGTGCTCTGTTGTTCTTATTATTTTATGCATTATGATATATCTGTTATTTGGATTTTTTTTTTGGGTGCATTAGTATTAGCTCATCATAGGTTCTTTCAAGTAAGAAAAGGTTTAATTTTTACCTATTATTATTTGGCTTGTGCAAACTCTTTCCTAACAAGTGGCATCAAAGCTTTGGTTATTTACTTGAAGGTTTTACTTGATTAAAAAATAGAGCCTAATTACAATAGAATGATCAGTTTAAATGGCTCAAATAATCATAAATGAAAATAAAATATGGAAGATCTATTGTTTATGAAAAGGAAACATTTCCCTGTATTTGCTACTTAGAGACTAGAATTTAAAACTAAAGAAGAAAGGGTTTTAAGCATAAGATAGCTTGTGGCTTTATTCAACAATGGATAGACAATAATATTTTGAATCACATTTTTAGTGAGTCACAAGCAAGAATTTTGTAAGATAAGTTTGAATATTTGTATGCTTCTAAATTTAGCAATAATAAATTGTTTTTATTTAAACGAGCTATGAATTCATAGTACAAAAGGATCCTATTTCTGAACACTTGAATGAATTTTAAGGGTGCTTTGATCAATTATTTAGCATGGGTGTTAACTTTGAAGATGAAATTTAAGGACTTTGGTTGCTTAACACTTTACTTGATTCTTGGAAAAATCTCCATGATTCTTTAACAAGTTCTACTTATGGTGGTATTGTGTTTATGGATTTTATGAAAATTGTCATCTTAAATGAAGAAGTGGGATGTAAAACTTAAGAGAGATCAACTTTACAATTTGACATTTTGGTTACTGAATACTAAGGAAGAAATAAGGAGAGAGATCACAAAGAAACTAGTAAAATAAACAATAAAAGTAAATCAATGTCCAAGTACAAAAATCTTGAGTGTTATTATGGCAAGAAAAAGGACACATCAAGAAATTCTATTATAATTAGAAAAAAGAGAACAAGAATAAAGGCAAGTAAGACAAGAAAGATAGTGATAGTGGTGACCACTACTACATTAAAAGATCTTGTATTTATTTATGATTATAATCTAGTTAACATTACTTATGATGAATCTAGCTGAGTTTTTGATAATGGTGCCTGCTTTCACATGACATCATTCAAGGATTTCTTTACATCTTATACTCTAGGTAATTATAGTGTATTGAAGATGGGTAATGATGGTTTGTCAAAGATTATTAGCATTGGAATTATCATTTTGGAAACTAGTAATGGGGCAAAGTTATTTTCAAAGATTGTTAGACATGTACTTAACATCTACTTGCATTAGATTTCTACTGGTGTTCTTGATAGTGATGGTTATGTTAGTACCTCTGGTGATGGTCAATGTAAAATCATTAAAGGTTTTTTTTTTTTTGTTATGGCACATGAAAAGAAGTTTTCTGGTTTATATTAGACCAAAGCTTTAATTTCCTTTGATATTTTTAATGCAATTGAATGTGATAGTTCCTCAATGTTATGGCATAAGAGGCTTAGCCACATCAATGAGAAGGGACTTAATTGTTTGGCCGAGAAGAATCTCTTTATAGATTTGAAAGGTGCAAGATTGGAAAAGTGTGTTCACTACTTGGTTGAAAAATAAAGCAGAGTCTTTTTCAAACACCATTTCCCTTTAAAAAAAGCATGGTTGTTTTAAGTTAATGCATTTAAATCTTTATGGGTTTTTGATGAACCTGTAGTTCCACTTAAAAGGTTTGAAAGTACTAGAGGCCTAGTTGCCTTAGAACTAACTCCAACTCTTGTGACACAAATGCCTGATGTAGCTAAATTTGGAAATTATCATGATATGCAAAATCATGTTCAAGATGACCAAGTTGAGGGTGATGATGTTAATGATACTGAGATAGATGCTCCTTCTTATAGGGTTACTAATGAATGTGTAGTTCCACTTAGGTGGTCTATTAAACAAAGAGTTCCTTCCACCTGTTATTTATCTAATGAATATGTGCTCTTCACTATAATGGAAAACCTAGGTGTTATGAAAAGGCTATAGAGAGTAAGTGGAAGGTTGAATAGGTTGTAGCTATGAAAGATAAGATAAAATTTCTATATGACAATTATACTTTTAAGCTAGTCAAGTTGCTTAAGCACAAGAAAGTTTTGAAAAAATTGATGGATTTATAAGTTAAAGAATGAAGAGAGTGCTTCATCTCCACGATATAAAGCTAAACTAGTTGTCAAAATCTTAAATAAAAGAAAAGGTATTGATTTTGACAAAATCTTTTTGCCTATTATTAAAATTTCTTCTATATGAGTCGTTCTTGGTTTGGTAGCCAGCATTAATTTCGAGGTTAGCAGATAACATGATAACAACTTTCTTTCATGGAAATTTAGAAGAGGAGATTTATATGAAGCTACCTGAAGGTTTTATGGTGAAAGGTAAAGAAAATTATGTTTACAAGTTGAAGAAAAGTTTATATGGATTAAAATAAGCTCAGAGGTAGTGATATAAGAAGTTAGAGTGTGTTATGATCTAGTAGGAATACAAGAAGACTACTTTTGATCATTGTGTATTTGTTCGAAAATTCTTTGATAATAACTTCATCATTTTATTGCTTTATGTTAATGACATGCTGATTGTTGGTCATGATTCTTCCAAAATTAACAATTGAAAAAAGAGTTTAGTCAGTCTTTTACAATGAAAGACCTAAGACTAGCAAGATAAATTCTTGGAATGTGGATTACTCATGACAAAGAAGCCAAGATGTTGTAGTTGTCTCTAAAGAAGTACATTGAGAAAGTACTTCAACGGTTTAACATGGACAAAGCTAAAATGGTAAGCACACTTCTTGTTACTCACCTTAAGCTAGGCACTAAACATGCTTCTTTTAGTGATAATAAGAAAGAAGAAATGTAGCATATTCTTTATGCATTCGCAGTAAGAAGTTTGATGTATACAATGGTTTGCACAAGACCATATATAACTTAGTTGATGTTATTAGTCATTTCTTCTCTAATCTTGGTAGAGAGTATTAGAATGTTGTGAAGTGGATTATAGAATGTCTCTAGGGCACTTCTAATTTAAAACTTTATTTTGGAATTGGTAAACATGTTCTTTGTAGTTATATAGATTTAGACATGGCTAGAAATATGGACCAAAAAGTCTACTTCTAGCTATTTGATTACCTATGTAGAGGGAGATATGGCTAGGCAATCCCGGTTGCAAAAATGTGTAGCATTATCCACTATAAAGGCTGAGTTTATTGTTAGTACTGAATTGTGCAAAGAGTTGCTTTGGATGAAGAAATTTATATATGAACTCTTAAGTTTACATAGAAGAGATATGTTATGTATCATGATAGTTAGAGTACTGTTATCTATTTGAGCAAGAATCCTACTTTCCATGGTAGATTTAAGCATATTGATGCACTGTACCACTAGATATAAGATATATGGACTTTAAGTCAATTGAGTTTGAGAAGATTCACAAGAATGACAATTGTTCATACATGTTAACAAAATCTCTACCTAAGGGGACGTTTAAAGCTTATTTTTAGAGTACTAGTTTGGTAGATGCCTCCACTTAAGTAAGAGAGAAAGTTGGAGCTTGCATGTTTTAAAAAAAATAGAAAAGAAAAGGATGATGGTTACTTTATTTTAAAAGGCACATGACTTAAGGCATATATATGATCTAAGGCTTGTATATTAGAATGGAAAAATGTAACATGTGAAGAGATGCAATATAGGTCTTGCATTTGATTTGACTTCTATTCATGAGACACAAAGCTACCACTAAGAGAAAGAGAAAATTTGCTAATTTGGTCATTTAGATTAGAAGGTCATTTATATGCTTTAATCTTTATGAAATTTTAGTATTTAGTATATTGTTCTCAGTATTGTGATTGTTTTCTCTGTGAAGTCAAATTATTTTTCTCTTCTCTATTGGTCAGGTCGTATGTTCTTAGGCTTTATATATTATCATTGTGATGATTTTCACTTTGTTGATAATGAGTAAGGATTAGGTTGAATTCTTGAAAATTGTGATAGACTTATTATTATACTCACTAATCTATTAATAGTGAAATTTTTTTATTTTAGATCCCATGATTTTCACCTCTCACATTAAGGGGATTTTCCCCGTTATAAATTATGTGTGCTCTTATTCTTATTATTTTGTACAATATATCTATTATTTGAAATATTTTTCACGTGTTAGCATTAGCTCCTCACAAGTTGTCTTAAGTAGGGAAAGATTTAATTTTTGCATATTATTATTCTACTTATGCACCCCTTTGCCCAATAAAATGAAGAATACAATGAGGACTAAGGTGAAAGGCATACAAAAAGAGAAATCTAGTAACCAACGACATTCCTATGGAGTACAAGATGTGAACAAGTGCACAAAGTTTATCAAATTTTCGAGCTTAGGGTAACAATGCAATGAAGTTAACAAGTGATAGGTCCTGCCAACATTAATCAGAGAGTGAAGGAAACCTTGTATAAAAAATTTGAATAGTTTTTTGAAGCAAAGATTAACAATAACAATTCTTTCTCTTTTAGAATTAGGAAGTAAAATCCAGCAAGATAAGAAAGATTAAAGTTTCACTCTCCATGGGTGGTAAAGTTTGAAACCTCATCATTACCAATTACTCTCAATGCAAATAGAAAGGTTGTGCAAAGATTTTATGGCAAGGGAGGAAGAGGAAAAGAAAAGGAGTATAGCAACTTAAGGTTAAGTGGTGCCATGAAAAGGTTACAAAAGGTTGATAGAGGAAGTTGGGCATAGGCTTGAAGTGAAAGAAAAATTTTAAATTTGATTAAGATAGTCAAAGATTGCAAGGGTAGATTAAATAGGTGTTGGAGATAGGTTACTGTAATACATATACGTCCTAAAAGCCTAAATCGAAGGAAATTATAAAAGGAAGTTCCTTAAATTGAAGGATTAGAGGCCAAATGAAGTTAGAGAAATAATCTAGAAACCTAAAAATGAGAATACAAAGCTAAGGATAGGCTGGAACCAAAGCCAAAACGACCAAATAGAAAGCCCTGAAAGGCTAGTGATATTTTTGTAATTTCATATAACTTTTAAAAAACTCAAAGGAATAATTTTTAAATGAAAAAATTAAATTTTTTTAGGGTTCTTAGAGGCCCTAAAAATTATAGAAACTGCTAAAATATCTTAAACCCCTCTAGTGTGCAATTTCAACAGAGAGTTGACCAAAATTTTGATCGAATAGTTCGAAATGATTTCAAATTTAATTTGAGTAAAACCAAAGGCATTTTATAAATTAGAAGACCTAAATTTTATGATGAAAAAGATGGCTCTCAAAAAAGAGTTAAAATGAGGCCAAACAGAGAAACTATAGTTTAGGGACTAAAATGAAAAGTGAAAAAAGTTGAAAAAGTATATTTTGAAGCTTCTTAAGCACACTTTTTTTTTTGTCCAGCCTTATAACTGACTTCCACCTAATTCAAATAGAACCTAAGGTAGCTCAAGAAGGCACACAAGAAGGTGGAGTGAAGGGAAGGAGAAACCAAGTGAAAAAGGTAAGAATTTCATAGATTTTTATGCTTTCTCCTTCACCAATCTTCTTCTTCTCTTTCTCTTCTCTTATTCCATGGTTTTATTGATTTAATTGAGGTTATTCTGTGGCTAGTATAGCAAGAAGCAATTGAAAGCCACTTGAACAAGCTTGAAAACAAAGTAAAAAACCATTGCTTTTGTTGCTTCTTCTTGCTTGTTCCTTCATGGCGATTTTCATCCAGCACTAGGCCCACTAAATAGGAAATGAATTCAAGCTAAAACAAGGTAGGAACAAGGGTTTTAGAATTGGAGGATTAAGAATATGCAACTAAGTTTCAAGGAGAAACTTTAGAAACCAAGTTATGCCACCTAGGGATTTTAAGATGCATGCTAAATTCTAAAACTTTCTAAGGGTTGTATAGCTTATGTGAGGTTAGGAATAAGCTCTTAAGACATTTAGAAAGTTGCACAAGTAGCTAATTCCCTAAGAAAACAAATAAAACTCCATGGTTGCTTAACTTGCTCCATGTTTCGACCAAGGGAGAAAAGTAACACCTAGGGAGGGTTTTAATTAATGCTAAGGCTAAGATGGGACTAGATATGAGTAATAAACATCAAAAGAAGCATTGGTATAAATTTAAGAATCATGGTTTGTGAGATGGAGGTGTAGGCTCTATTTTAAGATATAAAAAAGCAACTTAAGTCTAGACACCTTAAATTAAATTTATGACGACTTTAAAAAGTTTAAATAGAGTCAAGAGACTTGGATTAAATGAGAAATTGGAGCCAAGATCATAAAGTATGGAACTATAATGGTGTCTTAGAATAAAGTAGGCATGTATAAAGTTTGTACAAGGCAAGAGCTTGTTCCAATTATTGAATTATGTCTTATTTTATATGTCTAGGCCAAGAGAATCAAACTCCATCTAGTTACATGTGTTTGGCCAAAAAGAGGAAGGTGTAACCAAAAGAAAAAGGTTGTTTCCTTGCTTCAAGGTAGCTCTCCAACCTTTCTTACATGCATTGCTTGGATGTTTGATTGTCATTAGATGCTTGTGTGTATGTTTGAACTATGAGATATGTTTCTAGCCATTAAATACATGTTATAGTACCATTATGCTTCTTGAATATATTTATGAATGCAAAGTGGCGTGAATGGATATGGTTATGCCAAAAGTCCCTTAGCATAGGTGAAGATGAGCTAAAAATCCTTAAGAATAGGTAAGACAAGTCCAAAAGTCTAAAAAATGGTGAGACTAAGTTAAAAGTCCCTTGAAAGTAGGTGAGGCAAATCCAAAAGTTCCAAAAAAATTGGGTAAGGCTAGACCAATGCCTTGAGAGCCTATGTTTGACATGTATAAGTTCATATGACAAGGAAAATGATTTATGTATGTTTATTAGTAGCTTATAAAGATGCATGCATTTTTTGACATATAAATGCATCCTTTATGTAAGTTTGAAAGAGTAAAGAGCTATTGAAATTCTTTGAATTTCACTTTTCTCCCATATATGTCTAACCATATCTAGGTAAGCCAAGTAGACCAAGAAATGGAAGTCATGCATCTTGAAGAGCAAGACTTTGACAATGAAATAGGAAATTAAGTATTTTGATGTCAAATTTTGTAACCACATGATGTATATAAAGTGTAACCACTTGAACATGTTTTAATATATGTAACGATGGTGTATGTATCAATTTTGAAGTTAAATGAATGAATATAAAAGTTTTTGACATCATAAAGCCTTGATGTCCATGTATGTAAAAGTAACTAGGATTGTGGTATTAAGATGCATAATTATTTGTACCATTTAAGATGCTCACATAGGCTGTGTTTATACATTTGGATGTGTTCAAATGGTTATGGAATGAGTAGGAAACTATTTGGTACTAATTTGACCCTTTTATAGTTCTAAAAACAACCAAATCTTGAATTGAACCACAAACTGACCAAATGGATGATTTTGTGAATGAAATCTAGCATGAATATAAGTCTGATTAAAGCTTTTCACAGAGCCAAAGAGCACCCAATTTGGAGCTCTAGAGAATTTATTGTAAATTTTCAAAGTTGGCCAAATTATGCAGAATTGTCAAGGTTACTGTTTATATGATCAATTTGAATTCTTATGTCACTCATAGGTTAAACGGGGTCCAATGCTTATAAAATTTTACAGACATAAAATAGATATCCTAAGATTTCTACAACCACTAAGAGCACCTCATTTGGATCTGTATAGAAGGAGATATAATTTTCTGAAGTTGGAGTTCAGTTGCAAGACACTGTACTGACCTAATACATTGTTCCATCAGTTTTCATGGGACAAGCCTATTTTTTTTGACTTAGAGTTATTTTTATCATTATTTGACATATGTAGCTTCCTAGAATAGTGGAGTTTGAATATTTTGATTTTTCTAAAATTAATTATAATTTTTTAAAATGCATATCAAAATATAAAAAATCTTAAAAACTGCTATGTGAGATGCTATTTTGGTTTGTGCACCTTAGACCTGAATTTGGTGCTTCAAATTGTGTTAGTTCTAGTTGATTAAGTGTATTATGGATGAAAGAAATTGTTAGTAAGGCCAAAGGGTCCATATAAGTAATATTGAATTAGTTTGGCCTATGATATCAATTAATTCCATTGCTAAAAGTGAAAATTTGATAAATATAAAACTTTTATATCTTTTGCCTTATAATGTGGATAATGTCTTGATATGGTGTGACAGTTACAAACAATAGAAATGGGATAAATGAGAAAATTTTGCATAAAGAAGATAACTATACAAAATGTTAAGAGTAAAAAGGAGGATAAGAGATTCAAAGATACTCTCTAGTAAGAAAGAAAAGAAATAAAGTATATATTAAAATTCCAAATCTTGGAGGATATTATAATAACAAAAAAAGGTGATAATAATCATAATAATAATTAGAAATAATTTATTAATACTTAATAAGTTATCTTAGAATAGAAAACATGAACTAATAAATTTAAATTAAATTTTAAAACTTAAAAATTATGTTATAGAATTATTTGGATATCTATCTTATACCTATTAGAATTCTTTTATATCTCAAAGTCTTCAAATAGGTAATCCTTATTAAACTCAAATATTATAAGAATTTATTTAAATACATAAGCCCAAAAATGATTTTTCTTATATCTTATTTTGATTCAAATAAAAGAAAACCTAATATCCTATTTTTTTCTCTTTATTCTTTTCCTCTCTCTTGACAGCACATCACACTTTTTATCCACTAAATGCAAAGCCTCATTAACATTCTTCTTCCAATCAAAGTATATCATCACCACACATGAACTCACAATAATATTCTTCTTTCATCCAAAGTGTAACGTCTTCCATCCCTAAAAAAGAGTAGTGTCATGATTGCTTTATTTGCATCTTTACAAATTGAAACTTTTAGATCTTCCTTATTTCAAATTTTGGCATTAATGAAACTTGGAATTTGGGGTTTTTGGTTTTAAGTGCGAAATTAACATATCTATTTTTAAATTCCCTACTCCATAAGGTAATTTTTTAAACTCAATTCAAATTATGAAAGATTAATTTTTAAAGAAAGCCAGATTTAGGATTAGTAATAATGATAAGGAATTTAAATTAAATATAGGGCTTTAATTATTATGATTTGTAGTTATTCAAATTAATATTATAAGGCACCAATAAGATAGCTGTTGATAAATTTATGCTTAGTGTAATTTTAGATAATATTGAGGATATCCTATCAATTAAGGTTGTACTATGAGTCAGTAAAAAGGACTTATATTATTAGTCTTTATTAGTGAGTGTATAAATAATAAAGTAATACTTTTTATTTTTGCCTTAATTATATTTTTCTTGTCTCAAATATCATTTTAAAGAATTATTATTTTGCTATTATAGGGAAGCAAATCTTAAATTTTGGAAAATTTTCAATTTCAAAAATATGATAAATAAGGGTAAAATTTATAAATATATGATATGAGAATGTTTTCATATATGCAAAGTATAGATAATGATAAAACTTTTGATATATTATTTTTCTTTTTTATATACCATGAACTTTTATTTAAATTGTCTTTTTAGGTTATTTTATATAATATTTTCCCATTCTAATTTTTTCTATATAATTTTCTTTATATTGAATTTATCCCTAATTAACTGGTAATTATATATATATATATATATATATATATATATATATATATATATTATCTAACTTTTCTTATATAATCTTTTTAAAGTTGATTTGTTTCTAATTAATTAATAATTAATATATATATATATATATATATATATATATATATATATATATCTCTCTCTCTCTCTCTCTGAATTATTTATTTAATATCATTTTTATTATTTTTTTTTTTATGATATAATATTTATTTACATTATTTTAACAACAATCTTTTTATGAGTAGAGTAATAAAAATGACAAATCATTATTTTGTGGTCTTATACTTCTACTATAGTATCTTTATTGCTATGATGAGATTTATTGATATAAATAGAATTTATGTTTTTTTTAGTTTAATATATTTTTATATCACTTCTTTGATTAAATTTAGAATTTTGTAATAATTCTTTTAAATATTTATATTTAGTGTGGTATTTAAGGAAATTATTTCTTCTTCCTAGGTATGTTGGGTAGATTCCTTACTAGATGATAGTGATGTAAGACTCTATAATATTGTGGCTACTAAGTGTCTGGTTGGATAGCATAATGTAAGAATTGTAGTTTGTTCAAGTTGTTCATTTTATTTTTCTTTCTTTCTTTTTATTTAAAAAAGTGTTAATTATTGGATTGAAATTGTTTGTATTAGTTGTGAAGAATTCATACTATAGGAGAGTTTTGCCAGATTCTAGGCAATCTTAAGTAACTTTGTGAAATAAATTATGTAAAAGTAATGTAAATTTTAAAATTTTCTTAGTTTTATTATGGTGAGAGTATTTTTTTAGACTTGCTAAGCTAAGTTAGTTTTAATTTGGTTTAGTCTATATGTCAATTATAGTTAGAGATTTAGGTCATGACAAATATCCACACAATGGCTCATATATATGCTAATTGTGTTGCAGCATGTATAAATAAAACCGAGTTAACTGAATTTTTTTTTTACTTATTTGTACTATTTTTAATTAAAAAATGATATGCAGAAACTTATTTTTGAAAAAATAATTATGTAAATTCAATTTATAAAAAAATCTAGATATCATAATTTTATTAAAAAATTTAATAATTATGACATAAAAAATTTACATTTAAATTTTGTCCTTTTAAAAATTAGATTCTTAATCATCAACATTTATGTTGAAAAGAAAATTTCAAAGATTGAGTTCACACCGTGTAAAATTTTAACATTCTTTTATATAAGTGTTTTTATTCATTCAGTAAATAACCAAAGCAGAAAACAGAGAAGTTTTTGGATTTCTGGTCGCGTGACAGAAAGAGAGAAGGTTAAAAAAAATTAAAATTAAACGTGTAAAATTTGGGAAATTATATATTTTAAGAAATAATTTTTAATCTCTTGGTTTGTACTCTCAGAGATATTTTCAAAATTTTTTCAGAATAATTTTTCTTTCTAAATAATTTAAAGAATATACTCCCCCCTAATAAATTTATCTTATCAAGTGGACTTCAAAAACTTTCTAGTTTGATCTATAATGCTATATTTGATTTTGTAATCACATAAAATTGAATTTTCGAGATTTCAATTTTGCATGAAAAATCATCCATTTTCCCTAGAAGTAATTATTTTAAAAAAATGCTAATCATCAGAGAAAGCACTCAAGTACTAATTTAATTAGTACTATTGTTAAATACCCCGACCTCTACTTCTTCTGACTTTGGTTCTAAATGCCGGCTAATAAATCGATCATAAGAAATTTTGAACAGCAATTTAATTACATTTATCACACCCTCCTACGCCAAAGGACATAAATAACAAAATATTGGAATGATATTCTTATTGGTCAAACACATTACGTACACTTATTGCATCAGAATACAATCCCCTAAACCTGTTTAACTAGAGGAAAATAATATTAAGAAAGAATTACAACTAACCAAAATATTCATACAGGCATAATATAGCTTTGTACACAGATAAAAAGGCACGGCTATTGAGATAAATACAAAATATTATAACAAGATAAAATATGTTATGTCTAACGTCATACGGCTTTGTTTTCTTAAAATCGGTGCTTCATAGTGCGCAGTCTACCAAATGGGCAAATTAATCAATGCTGTTCCCTGACATCTACAAATGGCCAATTATATCAAGAAGAGACGTATAAGTACCAACAGCAGCAATCGCAACCCCCATCACTATTATTGAATAATTGATGATCATGTCAGAACCAAATCTCCTGTAAGCTCCAGAAATCTTCAAGTAGCAAACTGATGGCACTAGAATTGAAGTTGAGACACTAAGTAATGCTCCTGCAAGTGACATGAGGTATCCATATAGAGGAATAGCAATGGCTACAATGAGATTACTGATGAGCAAAGAGGTGCTCACAAACAGATGGGTGAGCCTTTTGTTGTAATGAAAAGGAAGCATATTTTTTGCGGCGCTTATGGTTGGGGTAAGCATTAAGGCGTATTTGGCTATAGGATTGACCAAGGTGGTGTATATTGCCAATCTTGAGCTGAATTTGCCCGTGGGAAGGTTCAGAGTCACCTGGGATTGAACTCCTTGTCCAAACATCAAGTAGCCCAATACAGCTGCTACTGCATAACCAAAAGTGCATAATGAAAAGCAGACAAGCAACACCTGCAAAACAGGGAATCAAAAATTACATTGATGAGTCATTTACAGGTCTAATCTCGAACCACTTAGCTCTTGATTTCATACAGTATTGAATCATGAAAAGAATTACCGAACTCGCTTTGTTAAAAATCACAAATACAGGCCAACTTGAGCAGGGCTTGGATCACTTTAATTTAAGATCATTATTAAAAATTGGGTAATATAGTCTAAACTTTTGAGCATGTGAAGCCCGGGCTAAGTTTATGTTTTAAATTTGGTAAATTATGTGAATTTAATATATTTTTCAACTAAAGAACATTTTTTATCTAAGAAAATCAATTTCTAGTCAATTTAGTAGCAATTTTATAACTAATGGCATTTGTATTTAGTCACATTACTATCATATTTGATTTATGGAAAAAGAAAATTTGAATTTATAGATTGAAAAATAAATGTTGAATATAAAGCAAAATTTAAAGAATAACAAGATCTATAAAATTTTCTAAGTTAATCCAAATGACGCCTAACTTAATCATAAAGTCGTAGAAGCTCACTTGTCCAAATGTCAAGCCAATGCCTATTTTTATTGGATAAAACTTAAATAAAAATTTTGAAATGTTTACAATAAAATTTTCAATTAAAGAAAAAGTTTTTTAAAGATCTGTTCATGTAATATTATAATAAATAAATAAATACTAACTTCACCTTTAACATTTTACCAACAACTATAGTCACAATGGAATATTTCAACTTATTGGTGCTAGCAGTGGAGAAGTGAGTTTTGTTTCCCATAGAGTTGAGTTGTCACAAAAGTCCAACTTAGTCTTAAAGTTGTATAAGCTATTTGTCCTAATATTAGGCCTATATCTATCTTTATTAAACAAAACTTTGATAAAATTCGTTAAATACTTACTATTAATTCTCCAATAAAAAAACTTCACTTATGATGCTTTTACCAACAGCTATTGTCTCAATGGAATAGATGAACATATTAGTATACTTACACTGGAGAACTGGCTTCTGTTTCTCATAGAAGTATAAAGAGTGGGCAAGACTGGATGAGCACCATAACAGAAGGCATACAAACCGACAGCAGTAGGAATTCCCCTCCATCTGAAGACAATTCCCTTACCATGAAACCCAGTTCCATCAACAGCACCATTCCACAACAGAGACATGAGGAAGACGGTAGAAGCCAAGGCCCCACTTGCAGACACATAAGAGAGGAGGCTCAGATCTTGTAACCACACAGTGGGCAAAATAACAAGTGCAGCAAGTATGGCAGAAAGTGTAGTTCCTCCAATTGTTAACCCTCCTATTTCAACTTGAGTGTTGGGTATTAGCTTGTTTATAGTGTCCCCTTCTAGAATGAGATAGCCTGCGACAACTAGGTAGAGCTCAGAGTTCATGGCTATGGATACCATCAGTCTTCCTTTGTTTCCAAATGCACGTTGGCCTATGTCAGGGAAGGTCCTAATGTTAGGGTCCATGTCCATGCATCTTTGAATCAGTATGCCTGTGTAGTAACAAGCTATGGCGATCAGAAATAGCAACGATAAGCTCAGCCATCCTCCTGATGCCACTGCGTATGGTATGGACACTATGCCAATTCCTAAAAACACAGCATTGTGAAGTTTTGGACTGTAAAAGTTTCTCCATGATATGATATATAGTAGCTAATAGTTATTATAGATCTTCAACTCAATACCTCACTAGTAGGAAATATCGATTAATCCTTTGTTAAAAGGTTTGTTCAGAACTATTTTAGTTGGGTTAGGGAAGGTCCGAACATGATCCTTTCAATGGCGGAGGCAAGACCCAGGCTAGTGGGATGTAACAGACATAATCCTCTTTCTAAATATGTTCTTCATTCTTCATACTTTATCTCTTATCAAAATGATAAATTAAAATTTTAATTTATTTTTTTAGATTTGATAGCAAATCTTATAAATCAATCTTTAACTAAAAATTATATTTGAAATCTAGATGAAGATTGTTACTTTGATATCAATTCTTTTTCAAAAATTTCATATTTTATTCAAAATAACTATACTTTTATAGTAATATTATTCAAATAAAATATTAGAAATTGAAATTATAAATTTATTTATTTATTTCTATATTAGTAATAGATAATAAAATCATAATACAACCCATACTACGTAACTTAGTATGTAAAACTAAAATGACTCAATTAGATTTTTAAATTTTAAATTGAGTAATAAGCTATAAATTAAAGATATTGAAGATATGAGTATATCACACGTTAGACTCCGTTTGGTTCAACGGCGGGGAGGTAAATGGAGGGGAGGGGAAGAGAGGGGTTTCAATGAGTTTTGTTTGGTTGGAAAAAAGGGGAGATTATTATTTGATTCAGAAAAGGAGGGGAAAGGAGGGGAGGTAATTATGTTTGAACAAATTTACTCTTTATAAATTATTTATATTAATAATTTTTTAAAAAAATTATAAATTTTAATCTTTTTATTTTTAATTTTTGATAAAAAAAATTATTTTAATTTTTATTAAATATTAATATATTAAAAAATTAAAATGGGAAAAAATGTAAATTAAAATTTCAAAAATATCCCACCCCTCTCCTCCCTTCCAAAACCCCCAATTTGGAGGGGAGGCAAATTTGGCTCCCTTCCCCTCCCCTTCCTCCTAATTTTATTCAACCAAACACCTTATCTCACTCCCCTCCCCTCCAAAATCTCTCAACGAAAGAAAGAAACTCATACTCAAAGAAAGAAATAAAAAAAAAAAAAAAAAAAAAAAGATAAGATAAGAAAAGAAAAGAAAAAGACAAAATAATAATAATAATAATAATAATAATGATGATGACGATAAAGTGTTTCTATGAAAATTATATTTATATATATATATATATACACTACCTCTGGTCTCAAAATAAATAACTAATTCACAAAGATTAAAAAAGTTCATTAAAAATAATTAATCTTTTTAATTTTACCTTAAATAAAAGTTATTTTTTAAAAATGTCCCTATTTAATGTGTATACTTTCTCTTTAAAATTAATAACAACTATTGTTCATAATTTAAAAAAATTATTTAATGAAGAGAATAATTAAAATACTATCATTAATATACCAAACATTAATAATTTGTTTATTATATTTTAGACCAAATTAAATCTAAAAAAATCTCTTATACATGAGATTGAAGGTAGTATAATACAAGAAGTGAATTTAATTAAGTTAAAATTTCAAGAAATAAAAGCATTACATAGAATCCAATAAATTTAAATTAAAAAAAAAACCATAACTTTTTACTGAGAGTCGCATAAACAAAATTCCAGAAAAAAAAAAAAGAATAGTCAATGAAGAATTGAAGACAGAAAGGGGAAGGAGAAAGTGTAAGGAATAAATGAGGAACCTGAGATTGCATTAACCCCATGGAAGCAGGTCTTGAGAAAAGAGGTGTTGCCCGCAGGAACGGCGTCGTATGGATCACCTTTGGCGCCATTAATCACAGGGTGCTGCTTTTCGTCAGACAGAAGGGCTATAGTAAGCAACCCATCACTCCCTTCAGCACCCATGGATAGATTTAGCACAACACAGGAAGCTGTATTGTGTCTGCGATCGAGTGATATATGGGTTCCTGGCTCTATATAATGTGATAAGGAAAATGGTTGGCTTCGGGCAGTTCGAGACTGCGGTACGTGGTACGTTTTTTTCATTTTACAATTACTTCTTTTCGCATGAAGTTTTATTTTAAAAAAATCCTATTTGACAAAATTATTTAATTAATAATTTTATATATTAATATCGTTGTGTTTAACAAATTTTTAAGCAATATTTTTATTATAAAATTACTTAAAAGGACATTTGTTTAAGAGGATAAGTAAAAAAGATAAGAAGTTATTATGATAATTAATAATTTTATAAAAATATTTTGTTGTAAGAAAATAATTTTTTATCTTTTATTTTTCTTTTTTATAATAGAAATTTTTTTTATTATTTAAAAATAAAATGTTGACAAAATATTTTATCTTTTAAAAAGAATAATTAACTTTTAGCACAAAGTGAACATCACGTGAGGATCATATGGTGAGAACAAGACAAGTGGTGGCATTCGTATGTCTCAGGGTTGAGGATCACTTTCTTTCCTTTTTTTTTTTTTTTTTCAATCACGTGATCCAAGTTTTCAGGCGAAAAAAATTTAATAATATATATTTGAAATTCCTTGCTTTAAAAGTAGCCCAACACAAGGGAGAAAAAACAATTAAACTTATATATAACAAACAAAAATTTAAAAAAAAGTATTACAACTCAGCACGCGTGGGATTAAAATATTATATGGGGAGAACGAGGCAAGTGATGGCATTCATATGGTGCAGAAATGCAGGGGATGTTTCAGGGTTTGGGACCACTAACTTAATTTCATTTAGCCCACGAGAGACAGTTGTGTAAGCTCCACCTCCTTTATATAATTACTTGATAACATAAAAAATCTCTTTTTTTTTTGCCAGGAAAAAAGTCCAAAAAAACATATACAAAGCAAAGAAAAACAGCAAGAGAACAAAAGCCGACAGAAATACAAAGCCCACCCTCCCAAAAGGACACACCATTCAGACTATAACCACAGAGCACAGACAACAGACACAAACCAAAACATAAAACAAAAACCGACGGACAATAACACACAGAAAAACAAAACCTAATCAGAAGCAACAGTCTCCATCCGCTGAAGTCTTCAGCCAACTCCTTCTCTATCTGCTTCAGACTCTCCAGACCAGCTAGAATGCCAAGCAAGGATATCAGCCAGAGGGGGTGGCGGTGAAGACATCCACCCATCTGGGCATACCCCCTTTGCAGCAATCACTGCTACCCAATCGACAGCTTTATTACCCTGACGAGAAATCAAGGAGAAAGAAAGATTTGCTGAAGAATTTAAGCTATCTATCGCATCTTGCAACCCCCTAAAGCTACTCCAATCACAACTAGAAGCATCCCTCTTTTCCACATAATTGAATAGCTTAACACAATCCATTTCCACAATCATCTTCATACTAGGATAATCCAAAGCTAGAACTAAAGCCTTTCTCAAAGCTGAGACTTCCACCATAAAAGCAGACCCCCCAAGCACAGCCTCTCCACCTCCACTAACAACCTCTCCTTTGTCATTTTTGCAGACAACACCAATTCCAACTTTCTTCCCTTGAGGGATGTAAGACCTATCAATGTTAAATTTGAGATGATCATTAGGGGGAGGGCACTAGGCCGCAACAAAACTATTCTTAGAAGTTTTAGGTTGAACTTGACCCCCCATCCATTTACCAACCAGAACTTATTAAGACCAAAATATATAACAGAAAGAACACTCCTTGAAACCACTTGAACACAATTAAAGATTGCACTACTTCTAGCTTTCCATATATTCCAGCATAGCCATGCTATAAAAGCCTTATCAAACTCATTCAGCATTTCATTTCTAACTAATACTTCCACACACCAATTTTCAAAACTCCTACACCTTCCTTTCTCATTATGATGGATAAATGACAGCTAAACCAAGCCTTCACCACCCAGGGGCAAAAAAAATCATGTGCTTAGTAGTTTTTGGATCAATCATACAAATGAGGCATATAGGATTCAAAGCAGTCCTCTTCATATATAAAGCCTCCTTAGTAGCAATGGCCTTTGAAAGAGCTCTCCACACAAATTGCTTAATTTTGCGAGGGACTTTTAACTTCCAAATTGTAACCCATAACTCTCTCAGGATAAAAAAATGAACTACTAGGCCCTTTGTGTATTTTTTTGCCTCAAAATAACCTAATTCAATAGTATAAGAGCCATTTTTTGTTTTAGTCCAAATAAGCTTATTTTCCCTGGCAACACAAGAAAGAGGAATGCTAGCAATCTCCTCCTTAACTAGTAATGACACCTTTTCATTTAAATAAGAGAGATCTCATCTACTATTCACAATCAACTCAACAACCCATTTTTGCCTGTCTGCATCACTAATAGCATCATAATGAAAAACATGCCCTTCTAATCTTGGTATCCACCTCTCATCCCAAATTCTTACAAAGGTCTCATTTCTAATTTGCCAGCATAGGTTCTTGACGAGCAGATTTCGACCTACTAACAAACTAGACTATGCCCAAGATGCCCTGTGTCCTTTAGATGCTTCAAAAAAATTAACATATGGAAAATACAACCCTTTCACAACCTTGACCCACAGATCCTTAAGATTCTAAACCAGTCTCCATGCATATTTAGCCAATAAAACATCACTAAATTGATAAAAAAAAAAACTCTAAAGCCAATGCCCCCATCTCTTTTTGACTTAGTAAGTTTCTTCCAAGCACACCAATGTATCTTTCCTACCCCATTTTGCTAACCCCACCAGAATTTAGCAATTAAACTATCCAATTCCATGCAAGATTTTGTGAGAAACTTAAAACAAGGCATGGGAAAAATTGGAATAACATTCACAACTGCTTTAATCATTACTTCTCTACCTGCAAAAAACAATCACTTTTGTTTCTAACCTTGAATTCTTCTCCCTATTCTATCTCTAACGCAAGCTAAAGCCTCAGATTTGACTCTACCCCAAAGGACAAGTAAACCGAGATACCTACTAGGATCTTTTGCTTCCCTAATTTCTAGTATTTCACTCACCTTCTCTTTAACAACTTAAGGAGTATTACTTGAAAAGAAAATATATGATTTGTCTAGATTTGCCTTTTGACTAGAAGCTTCACAATAAGCCTTTAGAATCATATTCAAAACCCTGTAATTTTCTACCTTTGCATTCATAAAAAATAATGCATTATCAATGAAGAAATAATATAAGAACTTGGGCATTGTATAGACATTTTGATTCCCCTTAAATCTCCTCTCTCAACATTGAAAAGCATCTTCCCAGATAGAAGATCAACTACCAATATAAAGGGGTAAGTTGAGGTAAGTTGAGAGGTGATCTCCCTGCCTTAAACATTTTATAGGGATTAAGTTAGCCACTTTTCTACCTGAGAGTTGTAAATTAAACCTCACATAATTCACACACCCCATGATCCATTTCACCCATTTTTCACAAAAGCTAAGTTTAAAAGAACTCCTTCTAAAAAGTCTCATTCAATTCTAAATCCATATCCATTTTCAAAGCAAATTCAAACTTTTCACCCTTCTTTTTGCGTCTGAGATAGTGAAAAACCTCTTGAGCTATAACTATATTATCTTAAATTAGCCTTCCAAGAATAAAAGCATGTTGATTAGCTGAAATGCCTTTATCCAGTACTCCTTCATATGATTGGCCAATATTTTAGAGATGATTTTATAGGCAAAATTACATAGGTTTATAGGTCTAAACTGACCCACCCCTTCTTGTCTATCTACCTTTGGAATTAACACGATATTCATACTATTAAGTTCATTCAATAGTACCCCATTCTCAAAGTAACTATCCACCATTCTAAAAAGCTCATTTACAATCTCTTCCCAATCAGCATGGAAAAAATGACCAGAGAAACCATCTGGACCAAGCGCCTTTAAAGTTCCAAAACTAAAGACAACTTCTTTCACTTCAGTTTTAGAAACTGATCTTACCATTCTAACACTATCTTCATCATTCACACATCTCTTCACATAGTTAAGTGCCACATCTAATGATCCAAGCCAAGAAGAAGTAAATGGGTCCCAACAAAAACTAGCAAAAATGCTTACAATATCCTTTTCTTTATCCACCCAATTACCTCCGCATTCTTAAGCCTTAAAATCTTGTTTTTCTATCTCTTTTGTGTTGTTGAAGAGTGAAAGAATTTAGTGTTTCTATCTTCTACTTTTAACCAGTTCACTCTTGCTCTTTGACACTAATATAGCTCCTCCCTATTCCAAGTCTTCTCAATTTCTTTAATAATTTTCTCAACTTTCCTCACCTTCTTTTCAATCAATACTTCTTCATTACAATCCAAGTTCCTTCAAAAGTTTTTTAATGAGTCTTCTGTTGTTTGGGAACACCCTCCTACTCCACACAATTAGCCCCTCTCTAACTCTATTCAACATTGCTATCACATCCTTAACATTGTCTTCCTCTATATCAACAACCTTGTTCCAGCTTCCATTTATAACCTTTAAAAAATCAAGATGGTCACCCAGAAAGCTTGAAATTTAAAAACACTAAGAGTCTTATAATCTTAAAAATAGCAAGCCACAAGGATCAAGTGATGATCAAAGCCAATTGGTTCCATATGGAAAACTTGACTTTCGAGAAGGCATCTCTAAACTCAGTTGCCCAAAGCTCTATCTAACCTTTCTTTTATATGTGCTTTCCCCAACATTTAGTTACTCCAAGTAAATTGAGCCCCTTTAAACTCCAAATCAATTAAATTGCAATCAGATCCTAAAGATTAGAAATTCAAAATTTTTCTTATAACTCTTAATTTTCCACCTTACTTTTCACCTTGAGATAATAAATCTTTAAAATCCATAACACAAAGCCATGATCTTGCTATACCAGCTATTAAGCCCTGCATTCTATCTTAAAACTTTCTTTGTTCACCCTCCCTCAGGGGAATATAAACAAATGAAATAAAATTTGAGACCTTAAAGTAAGAAGAAATCACCTTAATATGAATAATATTCTTTGAACAAAACAAAATTTTTAGCTCCACATCCTCATTCCATCATAAAGCTAATTCACCCGATAAACCCATTAGATCTATGTACTAGTCCTTCTTCATACCACACTTTTTTTTATTTTTTCTATTTTTGCTGCCACTTGTTTTGTTTCCATTAAAAACACCACAGAAGGTTTTTTTTCCTTTATATATTTCCCTAATATTTTTAACTTCTAAGGCCACCCCAAGGCCTTGGCAATTCCAAGAGATTAGCTTCATGGCCCTTGGGTGGCTGTATCAAGCCAACCATTAGAGCCCACATTATTAGAATGCATAACATACTCCTTCTTATTGGCTTTGAAAGCGAACTCCTCAGAAAAATCAACATCTATACTTACAGGGATATCCACTCGCTCCTTTCCATAACCTTCAATTTTGCTCCTTAATATTTATTTTAGCCTTCTCACACTTCTGCTTTCTCCATTCTCTTTTAGCTTTGAGTGAATAGCCCTTATTCTCTTAGCGCTTGCAACTTTTCAAATGATTTCCCTTTTTTTCATCCTTATGGGACCATCCAATTCATCAGCCTTTCTTTTTATACTAATCCTCTTAATTTTTTTGTAACGCCAGTCAAAGGGGAAACTTATCTAAATAAGACCATGGCCTTCTTGTGATCTTTCTCATCAAAAGGTAATTCTACAATATACCCTATGGGTGAGAAATTCAACTATTTTTCTTTAGAGTTCTCTACTTTTACGTCAATTATATCAACAACTATTTTTTCTTCTTTCTGAAGTTCTAACACTAGCATGTTATCAAGGTCACAATTTTTCCCCCCACTACTTTTGGCCCATTTCAACTTATAGCCCATATTTCCCTCATGCTCATTTACTTCAATAATATCCTTCCCACGTGCCCGAGTAACTACCTCATTCACTTTCCAATCATCTTTTTCATTCCTTCTTATCACAACCATTAGATCTTTCATTCTGTTATTTGCCATAATATCCCTATTCTCATGCACTTCTTCTGATTGATTTTCATGTGTCTTTTTCCTTTTCCCAAACTCTGTCTCACACTAGTCTTCTCTGCATCTAATGATCGCACCTTCCCAACTTTTAACCACAGGCATACTAATCCAAACCCCAAATCTTAGTTCATTTTGATTGATTACTGATATCATTTTTGGATTCTTAAAATTTCTTGAGTCATGTCCCACAATTCCATAATTATAACAAAAATTTTAGAGTCGCTCGTATTTGACAATGACCCAATTTCTTGATAATCCAAGACAAAGGACCCAAAGCCTGAAATAAACAGCTTCCTCAAATCAACTAACATACTAACTTGAAGGAAACTTTGTAACATTCTTCCATCCATAATCGAATTCTCAATCATTACCACCTCTCCTACAAGTAGACCCAGTTTCTCTACATTTCTTTTATCCATAGCTTCTAATGGAAGATTATGAAATTGTACCTAGAAATTAAATTTAACCTTCTTGAAGACCATGAAATTCAACCATTCCTCAATATTCAGTAGGCATCCCTAAATTGACCATGACCTTCGATGCAAGACCCTGTCACATTCTTTAGCATCATCAAATTTGAAGATAAAAGCATTCTTACCTACTTCCAAAATGTCCAAACCTTCATATAGGTTCCAACCTTTCTTGATCATTACCATCACTATATTCTTATTCATCGCCTTATCTGTAATTAGCTTCCTTATTGGGTACCACCAACACCTTGTCTCGTACCCTTATCACACCAATCTAATTTTATTAAGATTTCCCCATCTCCTATATCCCTTCCATCATCCTCCACATCCATCTCCATCTCTTGTAATAGTAAGTTCAATCTTAGAAGAAAATTTTGAAGAGAAGACGAAACTGTATCCTTTAACAGAGAAAGGCCAAAAAACCCCTCACAAAGGGAAGAGACTCACGACTCCCACAAAGGAGAGAGAGTGTCAATTTATTATTCCAAACGCAGACTCACATAAAAAAAAAATTAAATCATATACCTTTACACATCACGTGGATCTCATAATATGAAGATACATAATTATCTTGGTAGCTTTATTTTGACTTGATAGCCATTGTGCCTTGATGGGGAAAAAAAAAATTCCACCAGCAAGGTTTCCATGTTCCACACGCGATTTTCAAGGGTTCACGAACATTTGAGTTCCCTTTGAAAGTTTGTTGTGATATTAAAGGTTCAGAAAAGGTTGAAAAATACTCGTAACAACTATTATCACCTTTTAAATAGGTGGACTCGATCAAATTGAATCATGGCCGAAAGGCATATTGTGTTTATCCAACAACTTCCAATCGGATTAGAATTTTTTTAAATTTAGGAAGTAAATTAATATTATCAATTCAAAAGGAAAAAGAAAAAAGAAAAGAGAGGTATGTCTCAGATATTTCAATGGATCCTGTATATCTTTCTTTTTCTCTCACTAAATACTCTCCATTACTGAAATGAATCTGCTTCCTCCCAATCACATACCCAGAAGGAGAACAACATTCAAAAGCTGAGAGAGTTTAAGTGTTTTGAAAAGTTCCGTTTCTTGAATTTTGTCCATCATTCATGGAGGTACCAAGAAGATTCTTTATTAGTAGTAGGCTATGAATACCATATTTGTCTAAGCAAGCTCCAAAAATAATAACAAAATCAAATTGAAAATATATATGAAAATAAAAAAAATAGAAAACAAAAAAAAAGAAAGACAAAAATCAAATAGATCTTTTTAACCCAACAAACTCAACAAAAAATTAAAGGAAAAGAACCAAAAATAAATTAAAAAATAAAACAATGAAAGTAAAAAATAAAATAAAATAAGGTAAAGGTCCATTAACCCCAAAATTGGAACAAAAAGAAAAATCAAAGAGGGAATAATAGAAATCTGAAAAAAAATAAAAATAAAAAAAGAGACTAGGAAAAGAAAAAGGAAAAATGAAGAAAAAAAAGTAAAACTCATAAAGAAAGAGGGAGAAAAGACTAAAAGTAAGTTAATTAAAAAAAAGCATAAAAAAATAAGTAAAAGAAGATAATAATAAAAAAAATAAAAGTCTAAAAAAAATTATCAAAAGGGTACTACAAAAAAAAGAGAATATAAAAAAATATTTACAGTAAAAAAAAAAAGGGAGGGAAGCCAAAAAAAAAAATTAAGATTTTGGAACATAATTTAGGAAAGCCCAAATCAAAACCAAAAAAAAAAAAAAAAGAGTTCAACCCAAAGCTAATTCAGAATTGGGCCAGAAATTTAAAAAAAAAAAAAAGCTCAAAGAGAGGAGGCCTATTTCGTTCAGCCCACAAATCCTGGACCTTCTGGCTTGCTAACCCAAATAAGAAGCCCAAAATGAAGAAGAACAAAAAAAAAACCCTAGAGGCTGCTGGTCCCCCTCTTAATTCTATCCTCGGGCAGACACACACAAAGGAAAAAGGCGGAGCCTATTTCTTCAACCCAGTAACCTCTCCAGCCCTTTAACTCGAGTTTGAAGCCCACATTCGAAAACCTTACTAGGGTGGTTCCCTTCATCCGCTCGATGGGGGGTCATCTGGAAAAAGGGAGGAGGGCGTGAAGACGCTAGCTTTTTCAGAGGCAGGGGAGAGAGAGAGCGACACAGAAAAGAGGCACAAAAATGCAGGGAGGCACTGAGAGAAGGGAGGAGGGAGAAAAAGGCAGAAGCATCAGAGTGGTGGAGGGATGCACAAAAGGAAACGAGGAGATTGAGAAAGAGGAAAGGGGGAGGAGGAACAGAGTGAGTCGGCGAGGTTGGGGATGAGAAAGGGAAAGAAGCGGAGAAGGATTTCTGGGGAAAAGAAGGGAAGATTCAAAACGAAGAAACAAAGATGGGACTGGAGAAACTGAGAGACAGAGGGTTCTGGTTTTCGAGTGGAGAAAAATCGGGAAGAAGGGGAGTCAGGCGTGAAGGAGAGAAAGAGTCTGAGCCAACAACAACCGAGAGAGGAGAAGGGAACTGAGCCAACAAGAGATCAGACCAAGCGGATAATAGGAGAATCGAGAGAGACAGAAGCATGGAAATCTTATGCTTTTAATAGCTATCACCGGTATCGGCCTCGACGGGATTTGAGCAGAGAGAAGGCCGTTCAATCTTTCGAATGCTGGAATAAGAGCCGAGGGGTATGTGTTTTGTATTCTTCTTCCATTTCTAATTCTGAAACCATAGAACCACATATGTGTGCTGTTTGTGGGTGCTGAGGCTCGGGAAGGAGCTGGTTCCATTGTCTTTTTTTCTGGGTACTGAAATCTGAGCCTCCTTTGTTTTAGAATGGTCTGATTCGTTTGCTTTGACTACTGAAATGTGAGTTCCTTTAGGTCATGGGATTTAGAATGGATCTGATTTTGAGGCTTGGTTAAGGTAAAGACTCACGCTCTTATCCTTGGTCTGTTATATGTTTTCCTGAGTCGAATGCATCAGGCCCTGATAAAATTTTGTATACTATTTTTAGATTTTATATTCGTTGGCCTGTTTTATATTTGCGTTTTGATGTTTATTGCTATAATGCTCTGATTCTCGAAACTGGAATGGGCACTTTGTTCATGTTTGGCATCTTTTTGATTGGGCTGATGATTCTTGTTGCACTGGCCTACTACTGGCATGAGAATTGAGTTTAAATCGGCTAATTCTCACTCACCATGAGCTGTTACCATAATATAAAGTTTGAGTTAGGGTTTGGTTTACTGTGACATTTCAGTTATTGTATGGGGTTTGAAAAGTATGCAACTCTTGACATGTCATGAATGGGTTAAGATTCTTATTATCTCCAGCTAACTTAAGGTCTGGGTTCTAATTTGTGAATGGTTTAAGATTCTTATTATCTTCAGCTAACTTGAGGTCTGGGTTCTAATTTTGCATGCACTCTCTCTTGTTGTGTTGTCTCATTACTAGTAGGGATATTTGGATCTAACCATCTTGCCTTGTAATTAAGTGAATAATGTTTGGGTCCAAGGTGTCTTATACAAAATTAAGCTAAGGGTTGCTTTTGAAAATTTGTTTGCCCAAAGTTAGCCTTCTATTTGTCCTTGTTATATCCTGACGTTAATGTGAAAAGTTCAAACCAGTTGACCTTTTGTGGCAGAATTTCGTCAAATACTGATTTTGCGTGATGTTATTTAGGAATTTGGTTTCGTCACATTATTTGCGTATTTCATCAGAAGTTTTTGCTGCCTAAAACATTATATTCATATTATGGATGCGTGGGTTTGATATCTTGATGCAATTTCCTATTTAACTTCATTCGTTGGACAGTGCTTTGAATTATTTCCGAATCTCAAATATGCTTGTAAAAACTTCTTTGTTCCATGTGGGTGTATATTGATGCATTGATTTGGTTATTCCTGGAAAATGAATGGTTGGCTTGAATTTAACCCTCCCTTCCTTTGTCTCTTCTACATTAGCCCCGTGTGAGGACCGCGAAGAGTTGAGGAAAAGCAAAGACTCAAGGAGACTCTTAAAAGGTGGTAGCAATGATCAAAAGCTGAGAAATGGAAAGGCAACATCCTAGAGAAAAGCAAAAATGCAAACAGAGTGACGTCTTTCAGATTCCCTTTTTTTTTTCATTCTTGTAATTATTGTTTGGAATAATGTATTACTTGTTTGGCTGTACACAAAACACACACCATCACCAATCATCTCATACTTGTACATACTGTGGCTTCATTTCATTTTGTTTTATTTGTTTAGAATAGCCGTGTGAGACCTTGTGTCTCCTCAGGCACATAGGAGCGAACCTAATGATCATGTGAGGCAATAAGCTTTCTTGGTGTCCATTAGGTATTAAATTTGCGTTTTAACAAGCTTTGGATTTCAATGGTCTACACATAATTTTGTTTTCAAAAGAGTTTAAAAAAAAAAGGGTAAGAAAAAGAAAAGGGAAATACAAAGTATACATAATAAAAATGAGAAAAAATAGGTCAAACATGGGAGAAAGAGTAAAGGAATGAAACTAATTCAGTCTTTGCAAATTAAAACATAAAAATCAATTTTAAAATCATTTTGATTGCAATAGTCTAAATGATTTCTCTTTTCATTAAAACATAAAAAAAATGATAAAAAGACAACAAAATTAAAAGAAAAGAGACCAACAACGATAATAATAAAAGAGGATACAAAAGTGAATGAGAAATTAATCTCTTAAACTTTTTCTCACTCTCTTTTAAAAATAAAATGAAATAATGGAAAAAGAAACAACTAAAACAAAAACAAAAACAAATGGAATGCCAAAAAATAAATTAAAAATTGAAAAAAGGTGTTTCCAAACAAAAAAAAAAATCAATAAAATAATTAGAAATAAGAAAGAGAAAATGATAAAAAAAAATAATATCATTTTAGTTTTCACAAATTAAGACATATAAATCAATCCTAAACTTGTTTTCTTTGTAAAAATCTAAAATGATTTTTATTTCCTTTTCTCTTCTAAAATAATAATAATAATAAAACAAAAACAAAAAAGAACCAAACAAAAAACAAAAAAAAACATAATAACACAAACAAAACAAAGAGAAAAGGAAAGAAAACAAAATAAAACACAAAATAAAAATTAACCAAAAAAAAAGAAGAAGAAATAGAAAAAAAAACAACAATAACAAAACCAAAAAGAAAAACCAAAAAGAAATAAAAATAGAAAACAAAACAGAAAACAACAAAAAAAAGTGACAACAAAAAGAAAAAAAACAAAAACAAAATAAGACGAAAAAAAAATAAAAGGGTAATAAAAAACAAACAAAAAATGAAATGAAAATGATAAAATAATAATAAGAGAAAAAATTGAAAATGCAAGAAAAATTAAATTAAATTTTCCTTTAGCAAATCAAAACATATTAACCAATTTCAAAACTTGTTTTATTTGTTAAAGGAAAAAGTAATTTATTTTCTTTGTCTTTTCACAAAAAAAAAAAACAACACCTAAACAAAAAAATATAAAAAGAAAATTAATTAAAAAATTAAAAAATAAAGAACACAAAAAATAAAAACAAAAACAAGAAAAAACAAAAACAAAACATAAAACAAAGAGGAAAAAAACCAACCACCAAATATAATCTTCAGCCGAACTACGTGGACTTTGATCCCTTTCAAAGGGTACGTAGGCCCTAGGCTTTTATCCTAGATCAAGTCCGCCTTTGTAAATAAACATTTTCTCTTAGTTTTATTTCCTTTAATTTTATTTCTTTTATTTCTTCTAATTTTATTTTATTCCTTTTTTATTTATTCTTTGAATTTCTCTTTGTTTTGCTTCTTTCTTCTCTTTAATTTTATTTCCTTAAATTTTTCCTTCTATTCGTTACATTTGATTAGTTAGGGAGAATTAAAATAGAATAGAGACTATATTAATTTTGCACAACTAACTTAGAGTAACCGTTCTTAAGAACGGGTATAATGGGGCGCCTAACACCTTCCCCACTCACAATCGACTCCCGGATCCATTATCTGGTTTATAGACCATTTTTCAAATAAAAAAGATTTTTTTAAAGTTTTGCCTTTTAAAAAATCAAAATTTTGGTGGCGACTCCTGAACCCTACTTATTTGAATCCTTTTTACTTTTAATTATTTGATTTCGGTTCGGCGCCACGCGGTCGTATTTTCGGGTGTGACATAGGCATTCATTAATTTTTATATGTTTTGTACATGAGTTAGAAAGATTTTGTAGTAGAAAATTAATTGAAGGAGGCAGATATTATTATGATGGTTTTTATTAATATTGCTCTCCAACTAAAATGAACCAAACATCATATTTGTATAATTGGCTGCGACTGTGCATCTGTTTGAATTGTGGGTTTGTCTTCACTTCCCATTTAATATTTGCAGCTACAAAGGCATGGTTACATGGGTCGGGCCATCTTCTCTTGCCTTTTCTCCCTTCTTCTGATAAACTTTAATTTGGGAAAAAGCCTAAAGTTAAAATATTTATTTAAAAAAACTAAAAAAGTTGTGTTGCCCCATCTTAGTTTTAAATTTGCTTAATAAAATTGATTTTAATGTATCTGTTAGGGGCACATAAAATATTCTGACTTTATATGAATATTTATAAAATTTATTCCTTTGAATTTGGCTATAGAAATCTTTGTGAGTATTTTAAATGTCCAAGTTTAAGTCTGGATACTACTTGTTCCACGACTAGATCCACAGTGCATATATATATATAATTTAAAAAAAAACATTTATAATAGCATTACATGAATTTGGAATTATTATTAATATTTATTTAAAATATTTTTTTCTTTGTTGTGATTTTAAATGAATAGATTTTACATAAATGAGTTTCAACTTAATGTTTATTTTTGTAATTTTTTTCGCCTAAATGAATCCGAGTTTGAGAATCAAAAGATTTTATAAAAAATAAAAATAAAAAATTTTGTATCCATTAAAATGGATCTAAAAATGAGAGCTATGATACTTATCCATCATGATGTCAAGTATGATTGTCTGGGGATAATTTATCCATCATCACGTCTAATATGTTTGTGGTTTTTTTTTAAGGGAAGGGGGTAAAGGGAAGGAAGGGAGGGGGAAAATTTAGATGACAAAGAAATTAGGTGACACTACTTTGGTACATATGTCTCTTTAGCCCAAATGTTACACCTCGGAAATGGATCCCCTGCTGTTGGCTGTTTCTGCTGTTAGAAGAATTTGAAGGGAAGATAAGATAAGTGGATTTAATTTAAAAAAAGAAAAGAATCAAAATATACTCTCCCTCTCTCCCACTCTCCCAACAGCACAACAGGAGGAAATTCCCAAGTGCAGAGACACCTCATATGCAACTACATGTTTAGATCCACGGATTTGGATCCTCTGCAATGCACTTCAGCTGAAGTGAGGAGAGAGACAGAGAGGGAGGAGTGGGTCCCACTTCTGGCATGTGGGTCCCACACAACCCTCCCTCTTTGTCTCTCTCCTCACTTCAACTGAAGTCATGTGGGTCCCACACAACCCTCCCTCTCTGTCTCTCTCCTCACTTCAGCTGAAGTGACTGCAGGGGATCCATTTCCTTAGATCCACTCATTTTTTGGAGGGAACGTGACAGCTTTATATTGATAGCCGCTCATGCAATCCGGTGGATTAGAATTAGCCACGTAGTAGCTAGGCTCCGTAATGGCAACATTTTGTGAAGCCACAAATTCTTTGTTACACATTTTCTTATTTTCATCGTAAACAAAACTAGTTAAAACATTGTTTTGAATTACTACAAGGCACTCTATTTCAAGTCCGGATCAAATCTTTGTTGTAATATGAGATTTTCTTTTTGAAATATGGAAAAATAAATAAATAAAGTGCCATTCTTGTTGTTTCTTATCTTTTACAAGATGAAGCTACTCCATCATAAGAATTTCAGGATGTTTAAGGGGAAAGTGAAGAAAGAAGAAGAGACAAGATGGAGCGCCACCAGAGGGCTTAGGCGTGAGCAGTAAGTTTTTCTTTAGTTTATCAAGAATAAATCTATCTAGACTCCATTTTATCATTCATCGCGCTCTTCTTTCTATCAATGCTACAGGACTCAGATCATTCATCCACAAAATAGAAGATTGTTTCTCAAAAGTTACAGGAATGGCGTTTTGATATATATATTTTTTACCATGTTTCAAAAAGAAAATCCCCCATTACAACAAAGGTTTAGTCCAGACTTGAAATTCAAAACAGCATTTTACTTAGCTTTGTTTTTTATTAAAAAAAAATGTGCATTACAAAATTTATGGCTTCACAAGACGTCCATTTAGAAAGCCTGGCTACAACATGGCAAATTTTGATCCACATAAGCGGCTGAAATTCTCTCAACGTGAAATTGTCATATTCCCTCTCAAAAATGAGGGGATGCACACAATACACCTTTTCATTCTTTTGCTTTAATATTGAGCAGCACACTTTATGGGCCAAATGGGTATTACACAAAATAAGGCATTGCTTGCAGGACTGTCCTATACTTTTAGAAGCTTTGGTATATTAAAGCACTTTTAACTAAAATATTAAACAACTATTTTGCTTTCTCATGATATAGAACTCCATCAATTTAAAATTGACTAACTTTAGCGTAAAGGTTTAAAGAATACTTTTAAACTAACCTTACCACAACAAAACTCGTATTCGTGGACACTCAATATCTATGTTGAAAGGAAAATGTGTGAATGACTGAGTTCATACCATGTAAAATAATCTTCACACATATTAATATGATTTTGAGGTTTGATAATATCTTAGTCCCACAATGTATATAAAAAATAATATTTGAAAAATATAAATATAAATTGTAGTTTGAGAGAGTGTAAAAATATTTTTTTTTCCACTACCTTTTATAACATTCAATTAAAAAAAGTTTGTACTCAACCACACAAGATAGAATATGAGTTATTAATAATTAATATAGATAAGTGTTTTTTTTTATTCAGTAGATATATAACCATACACGAAAATAGAGAAACTTTTGGATTTCTTCCCGTGTGAGAGAAAGAGAGTAGGTTAAAAGCTTAAGATTAAGCGTGTAGGATTTGAGAAATTATATATTCTTAAACAGATTTTTTTTTGTATGTACTTTCAAAAATATTTTCAGACCTTTCCTAAAACAAATTTTTTTCACTAAACAATTTAAAGAATGAATTTTTTTTTCGATCAAATTAATATAGAGAAATGTTATCTTATCTTATCACACTTCAAAAACTTTAAAGTTTGATCTCTAATGCTTCTTGATGAAAACTGACCTCTATTTCCTGTGATTTGGTTCTAACTACAGACTAACAGATTACAAGACATTTTGAATACAAATTTTACATTCATACAATTCACACAGCAACATAAATTGGTTCAATTGAAAGAAAAAAAAAAAAAAGATAGAAGTTTTGTACATATTTATAGATGTCAAGAATTTGTGTTAATGGTCATCTTTGTTGTATGTAAGGGCCCCTATAGAATTTTAGTATATATATGGTTTCTACCTATATATTTTTTTTAAGTTAAATCCTTTCTCATGTGGAATTTCCTACTTATATTTGTATCCTAACAATTTCTCCTAGAGAAGTCTCGTGACATCCACCCTAAGTCAATTTTTTATTGCTTCTCAATAGACTTCATCCTCAATTAATTCACAAGCTAAAAGTGATAAACATAAATACTATGAAATTAACAAATATAGATGTGATAAACAGGGATGACAATGGGGTGGAACAGGTTTTGACTACCCATCTCCGCCTTCTTTTGCCATGTCTTATTGCCTCATAGGGTACCTTGGCCCGTCTTAAAATATTTAATTCCACAAAATATTATTTATTCAAACTCAGGATCCATTGAAAGCATTCTACCTTTGTAATCATGATATCATGTATGCACTTTTAATAAATTATAACAAACTATTATATATAATTAGGTATGAAATAAAATAATATTCTATGTAATATATTATACTATATATTTATAAATATATATTAATTTAATTTTTGTGGAAAAATTTTATTAATATATTTAAAATATATATTTTACTTCAAATATATATAAATAAATTATAATTTTTAATTTTTAAATCAATATAAATATTAAAATGACTTATATTATCTTTTTTTGGGGGATAATATTCTTTTATTTTTTTTCATTAACACATACCTTTTTTTAAATAACTTATAATATTAGTTGAGAAATCATTAATTATTTATTTTTAATTAGTTTTTAAAAAAGCTAATAATAAGTGCTAAAAATATAATTAATGACTAATTAATTAGATCTTTTTTTGTCAAGTAAATTTTTATTAATAATTTTTTAAGTAGTTTTTTAGTCTTAAATCATCTTTATTAAAAAGAGATGAATACCTTACTGATAATTTGACTACTTTACAAATGTATATTTCTATTTTAGTCAATAAAACTAATAGTCAAATAAAATGATGAGGTGGATGGTTTTTAGTTATGTATATTAGTTACTTCAATGCTCTTTAACGGCTAGTCACTTAAGTAATAATAATGATAATTTTATGAAATATAAGAAGTATTTGATACTCTATATCTTCCTTCAGTCATTTTAGAAATTTAGAGATGTTGAAAATAAAATGAAAATGCATAGAGATTTAGAATGCATATATTTTATGAACATCACTTTCTACTTTGCAAATATAGAGATCTTACACCTGAATTATCAAATTTGTTAAATTTTAAAAATATCTGATTGTATACTCTTTTTTATAACTCTCAATTATTATGTTAAATTTAATAATTTTAAATATATAATTACTAGAATGTAAAATATCACTGTATCAATAATTAATATAAAGTTCTTAATTAAGTACAATTTTATTATATAGTAGTTTTGTAGTTCAAGTTGACTACAATAATGAAGTCAAGAAAGATCCTAACATCTTTTCACTTGTAACTTAAAATTATATATTTCCTTGTCATGTCCTAACAAAATTCAACAAAGAATGACATTTGACTTTATAGCATAGGGGAAACATATTTTAGAAATTGATTATGATTTGAATTTAGCTGTCTCATTTTAATAGAGTAAGTTTGTCAACATCTTTTAATTAACTTTCATGCATCTATTTATTACATGAATTTTTCAATTGATAAAAAAACAAATAAGATGATTATTAATTTTACTATGATTGAATCAAGATGGGTATAGCTAGAAATTTATATAAAAATATATTTTTTAAATATGTTAAACATAATTCTTAATAAAAATAAAAGCAATAAATGTTGAGAATATATTTATAAATGATTAAATAGTGTTAGTGACTGAGAGAGAGAGAGAGAGAGAGAGAGAGAGAGAGAGTGTGTGTGTGTGTGTGTGTGTGTTTTATTTATATGTTTTTATTTATAATATTTTACATTTATATAACCAAGGTACAATCTTGAAGAAATGATTAAGCATGTGCATTCTATCCTTTATGTCACAAGATCAAATTTTACTAAGATTAATTTTGCATATTTATATTCTATGGAGTTTCGAGATGAATAACAAATTAGGCCACCCTCCCCCTCAACCCAAATTATAAAGTTTGGATTTTTCCCACAGCCGCTTCAATATCCTGTCAACCATTGACTTACTTAATCTAAACGAAGCAGGATAAATCAGGTGCTCTAGATCAAGTCCAAATTGCCATTTCTAGTGATAGATGAAATTTGTTAGATTCGTATGTTCTTATCAACTTGAATTTCATAGAAGAATTTTTAGTTAACAACGTTTCGATTTAATTGTCTAACAAAAATCACTTCACATTCCATCATATTTATTTTTTAAAAAAAAATATTTTTTGGTCACATATAAAATATGAAGAATTTTGATTATTTACCGACCAAAGTTACTAATTAGTGAGTTAATTGGGTTTGTTGGATATTTTAAATTAGCCCAAAAAGAATGTGGTCCCCTGAGTAATCAAGGGTCTTTCTTTTGGATATGTGCAGTTGAACTTTGCCTTTTAAAAGGCTGAGAAAGGTATTCCTTTGGGATAGTTGATACATTATAATGGTTTGGCAAAAAAATAATAAAAGCTTTAGAATGATATTTTTATTTCTCAAACACATTATACACCCATTTCTCTGGCATGAAAAATTCAGAATAGTCCCCAAAACCTGTTCAGCCAAATGATAATAATACCGAGAAAGAATTAGAACTTCCCAAAATGTTGATACAAGCACAACAGCTTTATACATCGGCAAAAAAGCACAGATCGTGTTTGATATCAGTGTGAGACATGGAGGTTGCCAAGAAGCGCAAATCGATGCCATTCACTGACATCTACAAATGGCCCATTATATCCAAAAGAGACGTGTAAGTACCTACGGCAGCAATAGTGACCCCCATCAATATTATTGAATAATTGATGATCATATCATAACCAAATCTCCTATAAGCTCCAGAAATCTTCAAGTAGCAAACTGATGGCACCAGAATTGAAGCCGAGACACTAAGTAATGCTCCCACAAGTGACATGAGGTATCCAAATAATGGCACAGCAACGGCGACAATGAGAGTACTGAGGAGCAAGGAGGTGCTCACAAATATATGGATGAGCCTTTTGTTATAATGACAAGGAATCATATTTTTTGCAGCATTCACTATCGGCGTAAGCATCAAGGCGTATTTGGCTATAGGATTGACCAAGGTGGTGTATATTGCCACTTGTGAACTAAATTTGCCTGTGGGAAGGTTTAGAGTCACCTGGGATTGAACGTCTTCCCCAAACATCAAGTAACCTAACACAGCTGCTGCTGCATAACCAAGAGTGCATACTGAAAAGCATACAAGCAACACCTGCCAAAACACAGAATCAGAAAGCATGTATATTAATGAGTCATTTACAAGCCAAATCAACTTAGGCCCATTATTACTTATAGGCCTTCAATGATAGTGGAACAGGTCAATAAATTAGTGTACTTACATTGGAGAACTGCCTTCTATTCCTCATAGAAGTGTAAAGAGTGGGCAACACTGGATGAGCACTATAACAGAAGGCATACAAACTGACAGCAGCAGGAATTCCCCTCCATCTGAAAACAGTTCCCTTCCCATGAAATCCAGTTCCATCAATAGTGCCATTCCACAACAAAGACAAGAGGAAGACAGTAGAAGCCAAGGCCCCACTTGCAGACACATAAGAGAGCAGGCTCAAGTCTTGCAAGCACACAGTAGGCAAGATAACAAGTGCAGCAAGAATGGCAAAAAGTGTGGTTCCTCCAATTGTTAACCCTCCTATGTCCATGTGGACGTTGGGTATTAGCTTGTTTAAGTTGTCACCTTCTAGAATGAGGTAGCCTGTGATAACTAGGTAGAGCTCGGAGTTCATGGCTATGGATACAATCAGTCTTCCTCTATCTCCAAATGCACGTTGGCCTATGTCAGGGAAGGTCTTGATGTTAGGGTCCATGTCCATGCATCTCTGAACTAGCATGCCTGTGTAGTAACAAGCTATGGCGATCAAAAATAGCACTGATATGCTCAACCATCCCCCTGAAGCCAGCGCGTATGGTATGGACACTATGCCAATTCCTGAGCAATATGAAATTTTTGGTTTATGAGTTTCGATAGTATGATAGTGGCTATGAAGTTTTTATTCCTAGACAATGCAGAAGAGAAAGAAAATGTCATCAACTTCCACCCCTTCTCTTTTCTAATCAATTTTTCTTCTGGACAAATTACATATAACCTCTTTAATGATCGCCCAATCATAATTTTAGTATACAAACTTTAAAACATAACACTTTATCCTTCAAAATTATTATGAAATGTTAAATGCTACATATCAGTTAAAATTAACTTATAATAATTACGTGATTTTAGAAAAAATGCAAGTCAAATATTATTTAAGGAAAAAAATTGAAAAAGATAATAAAAACACAAGGTATTATGTAACAAATTATACGATTTTTTAAAGTTAATTTTAACTAATATATAACAATTTCACACTTTATAATAGTTTAAGGAAGGTAAAGTATTATATTTTAAAGTTGATATATCATAATGATAGTTAAACTATAATTAAGAAGGGTTATATATAATTTTTACTTTTTTATTCTTTGCTAAACTTTTCTAAGCAATTGAAAATGTCAATATGAGTTGTAGCTTGGTCGATAGAAACGGCCCAATTCAACCACGACATATCGCTAGAATAAACGATAAAAGAGCTTTTGGGCTTGTCCCATCTCAATAGACGGCTTAGTTAATTAATGAGCTGGGTCAGACATATAAACGCTAGGGTCTAGCCTAAATCAACCCTTTAGCCCAGTCCACCAAATATAAAATTCTTTTAACATAAATGCCTCTTCCATTTTCAATTTAAGGGGGGAAAAATTAAAAAAAAAAAAAAAAAGGAATGCCTTTTCTATTTAAACGCTTGTAAAGCTGATTTTCAATCTTCGTAAAAGTAGAGAATCCAAAGCTCTCCTAGATGAGCAGATACACGACGTTACCTAATGAGTGACCAAAGCAAGATTGGTGAAATTTTATTTTTATCCTTTTAATTATTATTTAATATTATTTATTGATTATTATTTAATCTTTAAAAATAAAAATATTATAAGTATTTTTTATTTTTAAAAATTTTTTTTTTGTTTTTATCTTTATCTTTTTGCGTACCCAACAGACGGTAAGAGAAAGGGGAGGGGTGTTGCAAAACCAAATGGCACAAAGAGGACAATTTCAAGACTTGACCTCCCACAAAGCACTAAATATGAAGACGACAAAGTAGTCGCGGTCTCAAATTTATTATTTCAGACAACTAGTCATTGTCTTTTACTCAATTATATAACTGCTGACGAAGCAGACCCCAATGTTCGTACCATCTGTCAAAGGCAACGAATAGAGCCATATCACGCTTTGGCTGGCGTTTCTCTTTGACAGCAAGACAATATTGTTCAGCTCTTACGCTACGTGTGGATGGAAGAGGAAAAACAGAGAGGAAGGAGAGACAAATGAGAAGAGAAGAGAGAAGAGAGAAGAGTGAAAAAATATATTTTTTTTTTTTATACATTTGGATTGACCCAAAAAAATAAAAAAAGTTGTTAATATGATATAATAATAATATATTATTACCTAATATTAATAATTTTTATCAATAATTATTTTTAAATAAAATTAAAAAAATTATTAAAAAGTACACATTCAAAACTTAAAAAATATAATCTTTTTAATTAAGTTTTATTTTTTAAAAATTATTTATAAATTATTATTTTAATACAACTATAATTATTTATTTTAAAATTTATAAATATTATTTTAATACATATTAATTAATTTAAATATAATATTTAAATATTTTTAATCATATTTATATATTATATATTATTATATTATATATATTAATATATAAATATTTTATATTTATAAATATAATATAATATATATATATATATATATATAATATGTTGCCAGGTAACACACACATATATGCTATGCTTGGCAACGCATAGATATACAATGCGGTGCTAAAGACAATGTATTGTATAATTCCACTGTCATGCAATTAGATATTTTTTTTTATATTATATATATATATATATAATATATATATATATATATATAATTTATTAATTTTAATATTAAAAAATATATTATTATTTGTAAAAAAATTTATTTATTAATTTATTATAAAATTTTAAATAAATCATTATAATATTAATTAATTAAAATATTAAAAATTTTAATAACATTATAGATTTTTTTTATTTTTATCAAAAAATCATTTATATATAATCCGATTGAATAGCGATTAGATTGTATAATCCAAGTGCCATTTGGATGGTGTCCAAGTGCAATATCTTTTTTTATATTATATATATATATATATATAATTTACTAGTTTTAATATTAAAAAATTAGTTATTATTTTGTAAAAAATATTTTTTATTGATTAATTTTATTATAAAATGTTAAATAAATACTTACAATTATAATTAATTAATTAAAATATTAAAAAAAATTTAATGATGCTGTATATTTGTTGTTATTCTTGCAATTTTTCTTTTAAAATCTCTTCATTCTTTGAGAAAAAATTTTTTGGTGAGACACACGCTCGTTTTCACTTTAACTTTTTTCTCCTTTTGCTTTTTTTTCCTCACATTCAAACGAGGGTGAAATTTTTTTTTTTCCCTCTTTTTTTCTCAACTTTTTTCTCCCCCTATTTTTCACCCCATCAAACATACCGTTAAGTTATAGTTGAGAAGGTTATAAAGGATTTCACATTTTCAACAGACCTCTCTATGAAACACTTGTTTACCTTTTTTTTTTCCCCTTTTATCCTTTTCTTTTATTTTTTTTTAGATTTACCACTTCAGAACAAAGATACTGAAAATAGCGAATTCAAGAGAAGGATATCATACAGACATACTCGCATATATATATGTATATATGTGTGTGTGTGTGTGTGTGTGTGTGTGTGTTAAATGCCAAATTTAAAGTAAAATAATTCAGTGAAAGAGCCTGTGTCTCTAATTCTGATATGTAAGCTATGAAACTAATTTCCTTGACACCGGCATGGAAGGCATTTAAGCAATTTTACAAGAAGCAGGCAAACTTCTGTTGCATTTTAAAACTAGTAAAATCAACAAAGGACGTGTAATTAGTTGAAGAGTTAAACAAGCGGAAAAGAATAGGCTCAATTGGTTGAATTAAATTACGTCGATCAAAGAATAATATGATTTAGTTCTGATGTTTTTTATTAGTTAGCATCTTCTAAAACATCGTATCTAACTTCAAAATTATTTTGTTCACCGTAATTTCCACAAACATCAAGCAGCTTAGCACGTAGAAATATTCTCAAACAAGGCTTTTTATCTCTAATTCGTCCTAACTTACAATACAATATAAACAAATAATCCCCCGATTCTGCTTCAACTTTTTAGAACATTTTAGTGGTTTTTCCTTCTTTCTTGTTACTACAATATCAATCCTTCTAATAATGTAATAATACTATAATTTCCGGTCATTCAGGACCCAGAAGATTCTAATTTACTCTCCCTCTCGAAAAGTCTGAAACTTCTAGCAACTAGAAGCTAGTTCAAAACTACTTTTTGTTAGGCTAGGTTAGGTTCGAACAAGATCTAATCACTTAAGCCAGCATAAACAAAATCCCAGGGTAAGAAGTAGAAGATGAAACAAAACATTTTAAAAGAGAGAGAGAGAGAGAGAGAGAGATAGAGAGAAAATGAAGGCAAGAAAGAAGGAAAGAGGATAGGACAAAACAAAGGGGCGTATATCTGAAAATAATTGAGGAAAGACACAGAGAAGAAGAAAAGGAACCTGAGATTGCATTAACCCCATGGAAGCAAGTCTTGAAAAAGGACGTGTTGCCCACTGGAACGGCGTCGTGTCGATCACCATCTTTCGCCAACCCTTTGGTATCACCAACCACCCGTTGTTGCTTCTCATCGAACAGAAGGGGTATCGTAACTGATGACCCATCACACCCTTGGGCAGCCATGGATGATAGCAGAAGAAAGTGAGAAAGATCGTGTTGTGTTGTGTTTTATGTGTGTTTGTGGTGGCAGAGGCGGATGCAGAGAGTCAGTGATCGAGTGGGTTTCTACTTTCTGCCTATATATATATATATATATATATATATATATATATATGATAATGAAAGTGGTTGTAGAAATAGCCCTGGGTCTAACGGGGGAGTGATCCAGTGCGATTAAGAAACTATATGGTGAGAAAATGACAATGGTCGAATACATATGGGGCAGAAATGCAGGGGGTCTTTTCAGAGTTAGGGGCCACTTTCTTTTTGAATCCATCCACCGGAGTTAAATAACTGGATCGAATTTTTCACGCAATATCTTTACCTGAGAAATTACGTTCTGACAAACCGAGAAAGGTTTAAATAAAACATAAGAACAAACAATTACAAATTATTCATATTTACTTTTTCCCTCAAAGTAAGATATATTTAGATTTTAACTCTAATTGACTTTGAAAAATTTCTAACTCAATAAAAATTATGTATCACATTCAATTTTCTTGCTCTTATTTTTCATATCTCTTGGTTCCTTCTTTTTTTCTTGTTATAAAAAAACATAGAAGATCTTAAAGAGATAGGAGCATCTAGAAAAAACGGAGTAGAGGATTCCAACCCAGAAATACATCAAAATTTTCTAACATTTATTTCAGAAGTATCACCTGAGTGAAGACTTTTTAACTTCTAACCTTTTATTTTGAGAAATATCAAGTTGAACATGTTATTTTAAATTAATTATAGGGAAGACTAATTTCTTATAAGTAAGAAATTATAGTTCATATGTAATATATGGTTAAACAAAATTTATCCGAGGCTGTTTTATTTTCCATTCAACAAACAATCAATTTCATCCAAGCTCAAACTCTTTGAAGGCAAGCATATACACACGTGTTAATTTTTTGGGGGAAAAAATAGATGAATTAATGAATCATTTATTTACAAATATTAAATTAGGCGAGGATTTACACGCAGCACGAGTTTTGAATATCAAGTCGGAGTTGACAGATGTAACAATATGGAGCGGGTAGAAGTAATTGTATAAGATGACCCTTTCAAAATCGTTGCGAACCACATGCAAGGAAGATTGAGGGCCCGACCTTAATATTAAAAAATAATGAATTTATGTGGGAAAAGATGAACCGTATGAAGAATTATAAAGCGATTCTAATTGAATAATTGAACATATAATCTTAAGAACTTGATTTAATAATTAAGAAAATGTGATTATTATCTTAAATACTTGAATTCAAACTTTAAGACTAGTACTTAAGAGGATTTATTTTCTTAATGGCAAAAACACATCCTTAAGGGAAGATTATGGAAAGATTGAGCTCTCCATCATTCGGTCATATTTTAAAATCCATGCATAATTATTAAAAGAAATATTTACCGCAAATTTTGAGATAATTATTCAAATTTTAAGACAATCAAAACGTAAAAAATTTGGCTTCTAAGAGGTCAAGCTCCCCATGAAAGTGTTCTACCTTTAAAATCGTTAAAGAAAATTAATTTTAGTTAAAATATAAATTGATCTAAGAATACCTTTGCCGTATAAGGAAAAAACAAAAGATTGAACATCCCAATGCACATGACATTTTACCAATTAAAGTATAAGAATGAGAAAAAAAAAAGAAATTTTTCAATATACCAGTCACGTCTGAAATGGTTAATTAATGAATGATTTGATAGAATATTTATTTAATAATTTTACAAATTCAATATTTGTGGGCTTAACTCTACAGTAACAAATAATCGTGAATGATCGACCAAGGAATCCCACATATTTATGTGAACTATTGTAAGAGTGCATAATAACGTTGAAATCACGTGTATCCACTTGCATCTTTCTAAAATCATACGGAAAAATTACATCTATGTCTCTATATAAACAAACTGGGACCATTATACAGGTAATCCATCGATTATTGGCTTTGAGTTTTGACCATTGCTTAATAAATTGCCAAATCGAGGCCGATTCCTAAGTCTCTCTTTACTTCCTTGTATTTTCCATTTTGGGGTCACAACAGATATTAGTCTATTGGGCTAAGTTTTGGAGGGGGAAAAAAAAAAGCAATTTTTTATTTCTTACAGAAGTATTTATTTTAGTTAGATCAGGTGTCTTGCCCAAGTTTTTTTAGAAAAATAAATTATTTTAAAATGGTAGCAAAACAATTGTTCTATTATGAGAAAGAAATAGAAAATTAGAGTATCTTTTTTGAAGGAAAAGTATAAAATTATTTTATAATAACATTAATAAAAGTATTTATTAAATGATATTATCGAACACAAAATATTTTTATCTATTGTACTTTTTATGAAATTTATTTTTTTGAAAAATCTATTTCAAAGTAGACATCCACGTCAAAAAAAATACTGTGCGATCGAGTTGGAGATCCTTAATAATGGCCAGCAACTTCCAAAACACATTAGCTACATGGTGGCCCATGTCAATCGCGCACACAACGCAACAAAAAGCAAAATTGCATCACAACCATATAAAATAAGAAAAATGAATTAAATAAGTATAACTTGACCAAGAAGGACATGCTCAATAAATAAAATCAAGTGGCATTGTCTCATTGAATTCAATTATTAGTATAGGCAGTCTTTAATTTTTATGCGCTATAAAACAATTTTGCATTAGAAAATTAAAGGAGGAAGATATCAATTATTATGATGATTATTGCTCCCCGACTAAAATAAACCAAACATCATCTTCATATAAGAATTGAGCTGCGACTGTACATCTGTTTGAATTGCGGGTTTGTCTTCACTTCCCATTTAATATTTGCAGCGACGAAGGCATGGCTACATGGGAGTGGCCATCTTCTCCTGCCTTTTCTTTCTCCTTCCCGATGAATAAACTTTAATTTGGAAAAAATCTAAAAGTTAAAATCTTTATTAAAAAGAAGCTAACAAAGTTGTGTGTCGTCCATTATTTTGTGTGTGTGTGTGCGTGTGTGTGTGTGTGTGTGAGGTTACAAAAGTTGTGTGTCAATTGTTACCTTATGCGCGCACGTGTGTGTGTGTTTTGCTAGATAAGGGTGGAAGACTTTGTTGGATCAAGCATTTGTTATTAGATTAAAAACTATAATTGTTTGTTAGGATACAACTTGTTCTATTTAAAAGTACTAGTTCAAACGTAATATTTTGATCTAATCTCAACTATTCATTAAACTTTACAAAGGTAGGATGTTGGTTATACTTAATTCTCTCAAAACATGCCTTTTGCAGATTAAAGTGTCTTTTTGAGGAATTGAATCCATGACCATTTTTAGGGAATCAAAAACATGGGCCTGGCCAATAGGATTTACCTTCCATGCATTAAATAATGACAACAATTGGCAATTAATTATAGAATAAATTTAATTAACCTCCTTAGAGGAGTAGTTAAATTATATTTAATATTCCTTTTGTTTTAAAAATATGATTAGGCCCTACTAACATTTTTTAATTAATATGTGCATATATTTTACAAAAATCTCATCACTAATTTACTTTCCATTAATAAAGTTAATTTTCTATACAATATAAAACTATGATTTTATTTTTAATTTAATAATAATGACAATTAAATAATTTTAGTTTAAAAAGGAATGTATACTGGGCAATGGATAGAAAGTTCACTTCATTAACAAAAAACAAATAACAAATTTGTAATATATGTCAAATGTCAGTAAATTTAATAACATTTTTTAAACTAAGAAGAGTATTAAGTTTTAATTAAATTAAAAAAATTACTATGTATTTTTACTTATGCAAAGGAATACTACTAGTGCCCTCTCTTCCACTCAAAATTCCGTGTTACAATACAAAAGCCAATATATTGACCATATTAATTCGCCAACAGACATGGACTGTGGCGAATGGCTCCTTTCTTGCCCTAAATATTGGAATTAGATCATAACAAAGGGCCACGCAGAATAACCCTGCTAGTTTCGCATTGATAAAGTCTTTGTCAAGAAAAAAAAAAAAAAAGAAACTGGTGATATTCAAATATTCTACTCTTTCAATTCGCCTTTTTTTTTTTCTTATTTTGAACATTGCCAACTTCAATATTCAATTATTCATTATTTAATTACCTGTGTACATGAAAGGTGGGGGGGGGTGGATGCATGAAGTCGCTTGAGAGATAAATGTGTAGCCTGAAGATCCTTTTTGAAGAGTGGGGAATAATATTATATTACTATTCATTGGCTCCGGTACACACCACTTGGCTCTAGCTATAGGGACCATTAATTGATCAATTATTACAAGTCAACAGTGATAGCGATGTTCAAGGAGATGAATCAGCAAACTAAGATGACTTGCGATATGGACTAGTACCAGTGATAGATTACAAAATCTTGCCAGACTTAAATGTTGCAGGGACGAGATACCTTCAGTCAGAGGTGAGCTCAGAAACAGAGAGTAGCCAGCTGAAAGACATGGGGGAAATCCCCGTTCCCTATGTGCATGTGAATTGGAATACATAATAAGTGGTCACAAAATGAAATAGTGAGCCACTGTATACACGTAAATAATTACTGCACGGAAGGTAGAAAGAGATAACATGCCATGCATAGACCAATCTGGACCATCACTGGCTGCTTCTCTAGGGGTCAGATCCAGCTTCATTCAAGGGTTGCGTCAAAACAAACCTTCCCTCCACAATCAGCAATGATGAATTGAATGAATACTTAAGTTAATTACTTCATCTGTTAATTGATTTTGATGAATAAATTAATCTTTTTCTTTTCTCTAATCCTCTCTCTCTCTCTCTCTCTCTATATATATCTATATACATGTACATAATATATATATAAATATATAAAAGATTTAGTTTACAGACTCAATATATATAAAAGATGGAGAACTAATTACTCTTACGCATCATGATTCTTGAATTAATTGCAATATCTTCCTAATTTACGTATAAGCCATTTCCTATTACGATAACCTCCGACCATCTAAATCAGAAATTAAATCAAACTGGGTTAAACTACATTGCAATGCCTATGATCTTGTCACCAAACCATGCAAAAAATTACCATACTCCTCCTCCTCACATGACTAGGTGTCTGTCACGCTGACTTCTTGGTATGAGATTAAAAGAAGAATAGAAATGGATACGGATAAATGGTAAAGGAAATTTGAGGTTTCTAGTAAAGGGAGAGACATGTGTCATCTACGTGTATTTAAACCTAATTAGATTTAAGATGGTAAAGGATTATTATAATAAAACTAATAAATCAAAGGCTACTAATTAGATATTAATTGAAAATAAATATATATCAAAATAGATACTTGCGACTTCCTTTTGAAGATATGTGTGTCAGTGTGTGTAACAAAACCAATCATATGAGAAAAGATTGCTCCTGCAAATTATTTTATTTAAATTGGATTTTTTTTGAATTTTTTATTCTAAATCATTATTTTTTTAATGTTACAATTGAAAAATTATTTTTATTTTATATTTTACTACATGTAAAAGAAAAACATTATCAAAACAAAAAAGATTAAACCATTTAAATTAAATTTGAATTATTCAAATAAAAAAATAGCACGGTACTACTGTTTTAACAAAAACAGAAAGTCTGCTCTGCAATCATATACCATATTTTTCAATATGAGACTCATCTCTAGTGTGCTAATTATGCGTATCTTTTCTGATAGACTTGTCACATGTGTCTAAAAAATTCTCTATCAGTATATATGGATTTTAATCAGCTGGTCTTGTCCACACGACATGGCCATATTACATGCTCTAATTTCTGAACAATTAATACTTCATTTTAAAATCTTTTTGTTGCATATTTAAGATTTTTGGTAATTGCTTTCATTTTAGCATGCGTTCACCAATACCGAAACTCAAACCCAAATATGGCAGCATTGGATAATTCTTTTGAAAAAAACGCAACAATATAAAGAGCTTCATTTGCTTTGTTGTTACGGGCTTTTTTATTTAAGGAATCGAACGGCCTTTATCGATGGCCATTTGTGTGATCAATCTTTTTGGGCCTGGAAGTTTCTTAATAACATCACTTATACCGAAAGCGCTTATTAATTTTGAGCCAAAAAAAATTTCATTAGTTTAACTTACAATGACATTCCAGAATTAATTTTATCTTACAGTATTTAAATAAATTAATAACTGTATTTATCATATGACATTTTATAGGAATTTATATCGTCATATTCAATTATATATAATGCCAATATATCAAATATAATAGCCCAATAAAGATTTTTCTAAAACTACAATAAGATGCATTAATATAATAATTTAAGTTGTTGTTATAGTAGGCTAGATAAAACAATTATATCGTTAGGTTATTTTAACTTTATAATTCAATCAAAAAATTATTAATAAAAGATCAATTTTATCATAATATAAATCATTAGATGAGATTTACTTGTAAAAATAAGTTTGGAATAGTTTGTAGAAAAATTCACGCCACCACTTGTTTAAAAGAAAAGATTAGATTCAGTTATAATTTTTTATAGAAAAAAAATTAATATACAATGTCTTATATTTTTACTATCAAAATTTTCAATTAAAATATGATAAGTGTATACTTTTTTAATTATAATATGACATATATATGATTTTTACAAACAAATATATGGTTCCTTAATTATTATATACAGTTAGCATATTTTAATTAAAAAATTTTATACATGTTATATATTAATTGAAAATTTTGATAACAAAAACATATAGAACTACCTCTAAATCTAATCCATCTATGCATATGCATGTTTACTATTATATTTTTTAACAAAAATATATCACATGTTTAAAAAAATTAAAAGTCCCAATCATAGGATGAATTATAAAAAAATATGTATTTATTTTAAAAAATTATATATGTCTATATATATATATATATATATATCATGTTTTTATTTGACAACCTAATAACAAAAAGTATAAAAATTATACTAGTTACCAACATATTAGCAAAAAAGGTTATCAACACATTTCAAAACCATTACTAATTCCACCAATGTGCAATAAAATTGGTCTTAACTACAAAGAATAACTTAATAATTTGTAATGAAAAAAAAAAGTAAAAAAATATTCATAAAATATTATTGTAAAAAGAATATTTAATAGTTAGATTATTGAATATATATATATATATAATTGGTTTACTAAATTTAAAATCATAATATGCAAAGGCAAAAGGCCGGCCAGTGCGATCGAATCCCCTATTGCACGGGGGACATAGCACTGCGCTCCCCAAATAGAAGGCCGTCTCTTTTGTTTTTTTTTTTTTGGGTTGTCTTTTAAATGTTCCATATTGCATAGCAGGGAGTCCGTTTTGTCAGCAAGCTTTTCTATCATCATCGGGTATTATAATTTTTTTTTGGGACAATACCATCACGTATCATTGAGCTTATACCGCGATGTGTCAGATGGAGGTGTGTTCACTCAGTTTCATCTTCTCATTGAGCTTTTCATGCATTATAAATACCATCCCCCCTGGCTGCCTTGAATACTCACTACTCTTCCTTGGGTCTTCCTTTTCTCCTGTCAAAGGAAAAGAAAAGATTTTAATATCTCTCTTTCTTCAATTTCAGTGTCTCAGGAGTCATAACCATGTGTGGCATACTAGCTTGCCTTTGGTGCACCGATGACTCCGCAGCCAAAAGGGCTCGCATAATCCACCTCGCTCAAAGGCACCCTCTCTTTATTTTCTTCGTGTTTTAATCCCACCAATGCGTTTCTTTTCATTTTCAATTCAAGTGGTCCTCCTTTTTATTCCTCCCTCATCAGAAGTAATACTAGCTAGGCGTCAGTTATAATATCATATCTGATCTGATGAAAAACGTAGCTAGCTCTGTACCTATGGTTGTTCATAACTATGCCTAACTTAATGAACTTTAATTAGTTGTTATTGAGCTATTCTCCCATAAACTTTGATTAGATGTGACTATTGAACATTGCAGATTGAAACATAGGGGTCCAGATTGGATTGGGGTATTCCAACATGGAGGCAACTACTTGGCTCATCAACGATTAGCAATTGTAGATCTCACCTCCGGTGATCAACCTCTCTTCAATGAAGACAACACTATTGCTGTCGTGGTACGTGAGCTTTGTCTTTCCTTTTTTGTCGAAGTAATTTACACGTGAGGAAGGGGTGATTCATTGCGATGAATATACGTTAATTTCAATACAGGCAAATGGAGAGATATACAATCATGAAGAGCTTAGGAAACAACTGTCAAATCACGATTTTCGAACCAACAGTGACTGCGAGGTCATTCCACACCTGGTAACAGTGCAACTCCATCTTACATCGAAAATTGATTATATATGTAATGGGGGATTTTTTTTTTCTTGGGTTCCTTAATGGTTTTATATTAAGGATCTCCGCAATATTTGTTTCATAGTACGAGGAGTATGGGGAGAATTTTGTGGACATGTTAGATGGCATATTTTCATTTGTACTCTTGGATACTCGTGACAACAACTTCTTGGTTGCTCGTGATGCCATTGGGATCACATCCCTCTACATTGGCTGGGGAGAAGATGGTATGTATAATAGTTTTAGACTTTAGACTTTTAGTGGAACTTGCTTTATAATTTACGATTAATTTTCTAAAAGCGCTTAAATTCTGTTAACCTGAGTCGTTTAATTAATTGTTTGTTCAGCCTCGGTTTGGGTTTCATCAGAATACAAGACCATGCATGAAGATTGCGAACATTTTGAACGCTTTCAACCTGGTACCTTGTACTCCAGCAAGGACAAAGGATTTCGTCGATGGTACAATCCTCCTTGGTTCTCTGAGGCCATTCCTTCAACCCCATATGACCCCATGGTATTGAGACATGCCCTGGAAAAGGTAAATTAATTACCCATTATGTTAGCAATTTGATTATAGCTTGTCTTCCTCCACGCCAGGCAGCATCCACAAAAATACCTTTAAATGGACAAAATTATAAATCCTTGTTTGCTTACAATTTTCTAAGGTTTCGATTACAGCTTTATAATTGATCATAAGGCTTGGCTTATTGGGATACCGAAATAAAAAATGAAAGGATTTATTTATAGAAGGACCAGGCACTCCCTTCTTCTTTTCCATTGACGTGGGATTTTGAAAAACTATTGTAACAAAATTTGAATTTAAATTCATTGATCCAACTGTTGGGCTAACTCTTAGATTCACTAATAATTCTTGAATTTAAAATGCATCTACCCATATATATCGGCCTATTTTGGCCTGCGGGTTAAACGGATCAAAAAGTTCCAGATCATGTATATCTGCTCAATGGAGCGAGTTAAGTGAGCCAAAACATGACTGACGAAATGAGTTTGATACACACAGGCTGTGATAAAGAGGTTGATGACCGATGTGCCTTTCGGTGTGTTACTTTCTGGAGGTTTGGACTCATCATTGGTTTCATCGATCACCGCCCGTTACTTGGCTGACACAAAGGCAGGAAGGCAATTGGGAACAACCATTCATTCCTTCTGTATTGGCCTGGAGGCGAGTTCTTAATTCATATCATTCAAGAGTGGAAAAACCGAGCAGATTTGGTGGAATATATATATATATATATATATAGTAAATAATTTTGATACCCTTTTCCCATGTTGAGCAGGGTTCACCAGATCTGAAGGCTGGGAGAGAAGTTGCTGATTACTTGGGAACAGTTCATCATGAGTTCCACTTCACTCCTCAGGTATTAATTATAGCCTTTAAAACCTAGGCTTCGCCATTCGCTTACTTATCTTCAGATGTTTAAAGCCTTACAATTTCATTTTTGTGTGTGCAGGATGGAATCGACGCCATTGAAGATGTGATCTACCATATTGAGTCATATGAGCTCACAACAGTTAGATCCAGCATACCCACATATCTGATTTCGCGTAAGATTAAATCACATGGAATTAAGATGGTGCTCTCTGGAGAAGGCTCTGATGAGATCTTCGGTGGGTACTTGTACTTCCACAAGGCACCCAACAAGGAAGAAGCCCACCAAGAAATGTGCCGCAAGGTATCTCACATCTACTCACTTATTACGACTGTCTTTGAAATAAATTTAATACAAATTGTTGCTTCGTATATGCAGGTTAAGGCACTGCACCAATATGATTGTTTACGAGCAAACAAAGCAACATCTGCTTGGGGTCTCGAAGCTCGATTCCCATACCTGGATAAGGAGTTTGTAAATGTTGTTATGAGTATTGATCCTGATTTTAAGATGGTAAGAATTTTTTTTCTTTTGATGGATGATTAACTAGTTTGCACAATCTATTGCATTGAAGTTACCAATTTTTTTTCTTATCGGGTGGTGATCTTTTCTTCCTTCGACACATGCAGTCTGGGAAAAGACGAATTGAGAAATGGGTTCTGAGGAATGCCTTTGATGATAAAGAACGTCCCTATCTCCCGCAGGTATGTCCCCTGTTCTTTTGATGGCTCCCATGGCATATTCAAATGAAAAATTCAACCCACTTAGTTATGAAGATGTAGATAATTACGCTAAACCGAGTCTTAGCTATGTGCAAATTTATATAGTCAACATGTGTCTTATATATGATTGTGTGCAGCATATACTGTGGAGACAGAAGGAGCAAATGAGTGATGGAGTTGGGTATAACTGGATTGATGCCCTCAAAGAGCATGCTACCAAACACGTAATTAACATAAATCTTACCTTTTTCTTCCACTCCCATTTGGTTACTCACCTATCTTTCTCATTTAATTATTTTTTCAACTTCATCTACACACAGGTGAGTGACAAAATGATGCAGAATGCTGCACGCACCTACCCACTTCACACCCCAGCTACAAAAGAAGCATTTTACTACAGAATGATCTTTGAGAAGATCTTCCCAAAGGTGACTTTTTTAAGCAAGACCTCACATATAATAACTAAATATAAGTACAAATAAAACAGAGGCTAATCTGTGTTGCTTAATTATGCAGCAACCTGCGAGGCTGACAATCCCATGGGAACCAACTGTTGCTTGCTGCACCCCGAAAGCTCTTCATTGGGTGCCAGAGTGGTCAAACAATTTGGATCCTTCAGGCAGGGCTGCTTGGGGAGTCCACAATGTTGCTAACAAGAAGTTGGTCACTGCTGACGTGGTGAAGCCAGAAAAGATTAAAGCTCAGGATGGAGTTACTACTACTACCAACGGCGTCAATGGTGCCAATGGTCATTAATTAAATGTCCCAGAGGTCTTTCTGGTGACATGAAATGAAAGTGATGGTGTTCTCGTGTGGAGGGGGTACTAAATTACCAATCACTGAGCATGTGCCAATAAAAGTGTGTTTTGAATTCTGAGCTAATGTAGGAGGTTCATGTTATAGTTGAATAAGAAAATGCCGCCTCTCTGTCATTAAAAAGCAATTCACCTTTTGGAATTAAGAAATGAATTCGGATGATGTCATTGAATTACTTGGTTTGGTGATTAGAAGAGGTTATTTTAGTTTTAAGACATGCCGCACTATAAACATGATAGATTATTTGCAACAAGCCATGAACTAGTTAGGGAAGTTGCAAAATGATCCTGGCAGAATGAATATGATAGTGCTACTGTATACATGAAGTGATGACTGAACATGGAAGGCATGAATTTCAAAAAGAAGTTTGATGGGCCCAAGCGAAAAGGAAGGTGTGAGTTCCTGATAGGAATAGAAAAATTGATAATAATAATAATAATAATAATAATAATAATAATAATAATAATAATACAGCAAAACAATGAAATAGAAGCCCAATGATTGGACTGATAATCCATTAAGTCATTCCGAAATCAAACCGCCAAGCAAGAAGATAAGAGAACCTACGGCCTGTGACTGTGAGCCCCTCACATGACTTGGGCCTTTTGGGTCAATCGTGGCTACAAAGAGTGGAAGATGCCTTAGTAAGCGGCAAGCTCCTTTTTCTTTTCTTAATAAAAGTTTTTCCTCGTTCACAGAAGAGATTGATTTTAGCTTATGACTTTGAAGATTAACAACTTATTCTCCAAAACCGCAACAACTGTCCTAACATTCTTGCAATAAAAAATCTGATTAGAAGATATAATTCAAATGTGCTATTTAATATGTGAAAAGTTTAATTTTTCAAACAACTGAAAATTTACTTAGAAAATATTTTAGATACAGTAAATATAAATTTTTTTAAAATTTATGTTATATATGTCTTAAATAATATAAGGATGACAATTATATATATATATATATATATATATATGTAAACATCAAAATTTTTAAGATACGTATGTATGAAACATCACTAAACAGAGAGTTGAGATTGTGTAATTTTGTTAGTTGTAACGCAGATATAAAGTGTACTTTTTTATTTTCTTATAACGCTGTTTAGCGCTTTTCTTTTCTTTTTAAGGTTTGTTTCCTTTTTTTTCTTGTTATTTTCCTCATGTATATGGATTTTTATTTTAAAGAAGCAAAAAACCAACATGATTGAGTTTCGGTGGTGGAAGATGATAAGGTCATTTTTAGCCAAAAATCATAATTTGATTATAGAAAATGATGCATAATTTGATTTTAGAAAATGATGCCATTATGAATTTGATACTTTATTTAAAATAATATAAACACCAATTTTCAAGAACTGTGGAATTAGAACAACATTATATTCTCAAACGCTACAAGAAATGTATGAAGTATTAAATTAATGCTATTATCAAGGCTAAAATAAAGTTTATTTTTATATTGTAATAAAAAGTTTAGCACTCAGGGAAAAGAGGAAAGTCACACATCGCAGGTCATTGGAGCAATCCAAAACAGAACCCCCTCATCATATGGTCAAAGGGCAATAATTTATTTACCAAAAAATAAAGGGGCAGAATTAAACTCAGATTCATTGCAAGAGATCATGGTACCAATTTTAT